>PVHT021183666.1:23798141-23963796 GCA_004024745.2 Catagonus wagneri | reverse complement strand
CTAGGCAGCAACACCCAATGCTACCGCTTACATATGGAAACTAAAAAGACACAATGAACCTTCTTACAGAACAGACAATGACTCACAGACTTTGGAAAACCTTGGTTTTTCAAATAAGACAAACTGGGGTGTGGGGGGATGCACTGGGGATTTGGGATACAGAATTTGTAAAATTGACTTGTGATGATTTATGTACACCTATAATTGAAATAAAATCCATTAAGAAAAAGAAAATAAAGATATGGGAGTCTTATGCTATAACATCATATGGACAGAACTATGCAAACCAGTAAGTTTGAAGTTCTCATGAATAAAATATTTCTTAGGTCAGGCCTAGACTTATACTACTATTCCTACTTTCACTGTGTAATTTTTAATTTATATCTTTACTGCTTCATCCTTCCTTTTTTGAAGAGATCCTATGCATTAATTTCATGCCAGTAAAATGGCTTGCTTTAGGTATTTTACAGGGCAAAACTGGCTTGTGGAAAAATTTTACTGGCTAATATCATCAGTTCATGATGAAGAGCAAGGAGAAAATATTATATATACTATATAAAATATTATATATAATATTTATATATTATATAAAATATTATATATAATATTTATATATTATATAAAATATTATATGTGTGTGTGTGTGTGTGTGTATATATATATATTTGTGCAAACTTGGAACAATTCAATTGCTGCCATAATCATAGTTTCATCATGGAATAATCTTATAGATATACCCCGTATAACTTCTTCTATGAACTGAATTGTGTTCCCACAAAATTCATGTTTATTCCTTAACCAATAATGTGATGGTATTTGGAAAGGGATGTTTGGGGATTATTAGGTTTAGATGCAGTCATGAGAACAGGGCCCTCTTAATGGTATTAGTAACCTTATAAGAAAAGAAAGAGACATCAGAGCCTTCTCCCTGATATAGGAGGACACAGTTAGACAGCCTCCATCTGCCAGCCAGGCAGAGAGCCTTTACCAGAAATGAAATTAGCTCACATCTTAAAACTTAATGAAAGACTTATACAGAATCATATGGGTCAGTCCTTCAACTGTAGTGGATGAGTGGGCAAAATCTGCAGAACTCAGTCAAAACTGACTTATAAGATGTGATTGCTAATAGGGTCAGCCATGAGTCTTGAACAGGTACTACACGAACAAGTCAGAAGAAGCAGCACCCAGCATAGGATGATTAAATACCAGTTAGATACCTGCACAGCATAAGAGACACATAACTAGCAGAAACAAAGTGTGAACCAGAGGCTTTTCGCTACTGGCTCGGATTGAGAGCAGACTTTACTGGAAACAGAGAATTCCCTTGAACAAGGATAAGTTATATCCCTGTGATGTAGTACCATAAAATAGTGTAGAGTTAACATGTTACCATCTTTCCCTGGAGGCAGGAAACTATTTCGATATGTTTGAGAAGTAACCATTTTGATTTTGCTTGAATGCTTTTCAGCATAAAAAGGTCACTTCCCTACGCAGGAGTCATTTCTATTCTCGGAAGAAACTCATGGTCAGGAAGTTCCTCCTTGTATTTATGACTCTGTAAGTCTTGCCAGGTGTTCCTTTTTTCTTCCTTCTGGAAATTCAGTTTTCAGTAGATGAGTCAGATCTTCAGAGCCATTCTCCTCCATGTGGTATTTAGGGACTTTTTTCTCCCCCAAAAGTCAGGATTTGTCACTCCCCCATACACTCTATCAGCTAGAACTTAGTCATGTAACCCTACCAAATTAAAAAGGTGTGTGAAACGTAGTCTATGTGTGCACCACAATGCAGTGGTGAATGGATTTATTATGTTAAGGTACACACATGCGCTAAATAAGCAATGCGGAGTCACCGAAACTTGTTGTGAAGCTTGGGCATGACAAAGCAAAGTAAAATTGGAAAGAGCGTGCACGTTCTGTACAATGAAGAAAATAAACTGCAATGATTTAGTAAGAGGATTTTTATCTATGTCTGACTCAATGCAGAAAAAGTAGGCAATTGTCAATTAGGCTCAAACTTTTATAACTAGAAGTAAGAGCACATGGTGACTATTCTATAAAAGACAGATATTTTACGAAAACATCTCATTGTTTCTGAGAACGCAAGTTTGAAGTCCTGTGAAGATATGAGGAAAACAGAACCTTTTTTAGGTTCTTAGTCTCACTTTGAAATGACTCACAGAAAAACTAGATTTCTCCATCTTTCCAATAATATTTTCTCAAAAATTAGTTAGATCACTGCTCATTAAGTAACTATTGGGCCCCTGATATGTCTAATGTGGTAGAAATTTGATGGATGAATTCAGCATTTATCATAAAAGTGTGCAAAATAAGGGCCAAAAAATGTAGCTGACTCACAAAATATGTGTAAAATTAACTCTTTCAAAAAACAATCTATCAGTGCAGGTCTCTGTTCTTTCATTTGGCTGAAAACTAATGATAGCATGGCCTTAAGCAAGGCAGATGTCATGGACAGATTAATTTGGAGAGCAGCTGTGCAGAACAGAACTGCTTCTGGGAAGCACAAGCATCCAGACTGATTTTGAGCTCAAGGGGTAATGTTGCAAGGAGTGACAGACACTTTGGATCATAAAAATGTCACCAAACAATAAAGTTTCCACGTGTGTCTGTGAGTAGAATGGGCAGTGGCCCTATAGTGCCATGTTTGATTTTATCTAATCTGTGAAATAGCCATGGCGAATGCTCTTAGCACCAAGATAGAAGGCTAAACCCAAAATCAGGCTTAGCATTTGGTTCAAAATGCTGGCAAAGTGTAAAGAAGATAAGAACAGTGATTTAAATAAATCAAAGTGGGTTCGAACACATGGTAGTAAGTCATATAATGAGTGAGAAAATAAAAGAGAAATGATAAAATCTGAAAGAGATAGACTGAGTGTGGTTATATGTAGGGCTAAAGCTGAACGATATAGATAGGACAATAGCAAAAGAGTAGTGAAAATTTGGATGAGATGGGACAGTGCATTTCTTACAGTCAACCATTTTATAAACTGATATCCCTTTATATACATTTTCCACTTTCATAAACCCAAAGTCCTCCCAAAAGAGAAGTTCTCTGAGCCTAGCATCTAAATTATCTTCAAGACCTTAGAATAAACATATTTAAGTTTCAAAACGTATGTCCTTATGCTATTAATCTAGCTGCATTTTATTTATAGATGCTGCAATGCAAAATATAATAGCAAATTCTGAAAAAAAATCCAAATGATTAAATATAAAATGTGTTTCCTTGTTAGTATCTTTTTTATAGACTGCAATAAAATGCCTCAGTTGTATATGGATATCTTCCAAAATGGTATTCTTTATTTGAAATGCATAAAGACCAGATCTCTTTCTAGAAAATTAGTATAGTCAGTTTCATAAACAACTACAAAACCATGAACTAAAAGTGATTTTCCTATGATTTAAATCACTGGAAAACTTTATTGATATGAGAGGCCAATGTAACTATAAAAGCATTTCTTAAGTTCTCAGCATATTATTCAGTTAAACAAAAGACTTTCTAAAAAGACAACTGGGCTTCTTACCATTAAAAGGTTTTATCACCCAACCTTCTCAGCAGAAGCCGAAAATGAAAAAAGAGCTTATATCAAAGGGATGTGTGACTGGATTTTTCCATATGGAGTGGACCTTGATAAAATCCACAGACAATCCACAAAGCTTTAAAAGAATGATGTAGTTAGAAACAATTCCAGCTTAGACTGAAAGGAAAAATAGGAAAAAAAAAAGAGAGAGAGAGAGAACTTTAGACTCCCCAAATTCTTCTGGTAGGGATCAAGCTGAGAAATACATTCAGCTGGAAGAATGCATTACTTTTCAGAAAAAAACAAAAGCACAACTCAGATAACAGAATCAGAAGTTCAGAAAGCAGCACCAATAGCCATCAAGTATATTGTCCAATACTTGAGACCTAATCAAAGACATTCAACAGTTGCTAAAACCAGTTTCAGAATTGTTATGGAAAAGTAACTCCTTGATGTGTCCTATTTCCTCCCCCTCTTTAACAGTATTGTCTGAACTGATTACTTTATGCCTGCTCTATTATTGTATGTTAAGGGAGTTTGGAGAAAGATAATTTTGTTAGGTTCACAGTTTGGGAATATGTACTCAAGCAATCACACAATGAGCTATGTCCTAGGAGCCTCATCTGGACCTTGTTTTGAGTTTCAAAGACAAGTTTCTGAGCATTAGACGGGAGTGAGTTGTTATGGCATGTGAGAAAAACATGTAACATTGTGCATGAGGAGGTGGACTGATAACCAGACTCTAAGATGGTTTCAAATATCCCCTCCTCTGGTTTTCACCCCTTATGTCACCCTCTCCCATACTGTACTACAGTTATTCCAAGTAACCAGAAACATGGCAGACATGGCAGATAGGTGATGCTATATATCTTCTGATATTAGTATATAAAAGAGACTGCAGCTTCTCTCTCTCTCTGTGTATCTCTCTCTCTCCCTCCCTTCCTCCTTTCCCTCTTTCTTCTTTGTTCCTCTTTCTCTCTCATCATTTCCTCTGGGAAAATGAAGCTGCTATGTTTGGAACAGCTCTATGACGACGTTCACATGTTAGGTTACTAAAGCACCTAACCAGTAGCCAGTAAGGGAGTAAGACCTGCCTAGAACCATACAGTGAGCTTTGAAAAAGTCTCTTCAGCTCCAGTCAAGTGTTGAGATGATAGCGGTCATGGCCTACAGTCAATGAGCCAAAACTACCCAACTGAGCTGCTCCCAGATTCCTGGCCCTCAGAAACTGTGTTAGAGAGACAGAAAGAGAGAGAGGCTATAATTAATATGCTGTAGCAAGGGGAGGGTGATGTATTTGAGGGACTTTAGTTTTCCAGTAGAGGGAATGGGGTTTTACCGGTGTGAATTTGAGCTTCATAATTCTAAAAAGGGATTAGGAAAGAAGAGTCCAGCTCTGGATTAAGTACTGTCAAGCAGTAAAGACAGTTCAATAATTGTTGCTCAGGAGAAAGAAAGAATGGCATGATGCTGCAACAGCATTGGTGAGAAAACAGCAGCGACTCAGAAGAATTTGTCTGTTGTTTTAGTTCTAGCCTCATAGAAACATTGTTTTCTGTTGTCCCCTACCCTGTCCAATTTAAAACCTTCTTGACATCCTGTTAGAAATGTCCCAGTCTGATTCCCAGCAGAGCTGATTTTCATTTTTTTTTTTTTACTTTTAGCATTAGAGGGGAAAAATATAAATTGAAGCACAGAAAGAACAAATAAATAGTAAATAATAAATAAAGAATTTACAGTAATCATTGCAAATCTACATGGTACTGGAAATCAGGTTTCCTAACTCTTAAGACATCAGTCTTTCTAATGCCAATATAAAAATAATTTATGAAAAAACAGTCCTTTTGTGTGTTGGTGTTGCTTATGATAAGCAAATAGATGAATTTCCAAGACAAAGTCTTTAATTTTATTTTGTGGGATTATTTTGAATATTATCATTCTTAACTAATTCTAATTAAAATATTATTAGCAATGGGGTTTTCAGATATACAAATTGTAGCAGATTTCTTCTGCAGAAAAATGACCAGTGGGTTTTTTCCTCTTAATGATACCTAAAGAAATTTTATATTAAATAATTACCCAGAGTGTAAGAGATCACTTGTGGTCTGCAGCATGGCAAATCTCCCCAGCTGAGTATTTCAGTCTTTTACTTCCTAGGACATTAACAAAGTTAAGGGAAATGAGCCATGGTGTGAATAGAAGCTACAGCTCATTGGAGAGGTGCTCAACCTGAAACTCAGGACTTCTTGCAAATGCACTTATTTTTCATTGTTAACAGCTTCCTTTTTCCTTGTAAAGCCATGTACAGAGACAGAGGGTGTGTTCATACACATCCTCAGATTAAAATAAAGGTTAGGAATGGTGCATTATTCAGAATCATTCGTTTCAGTTTGGAGATTAGACAGACACCTTATGAGGTTAAATAAGCTTGGCCTAGGTCATGATTCTATTACGTGATATTAATCAGTGTATGATGGCAAGCCCTACTTGACTCTTATTATATGATGTTAATCATGTCATGTAATAATCTCAAACCCGGCTTGGGCACAAATCTCATATCTGGCTCCCTGGAATGTATCTGTTTTCCATAACCTTATTTCCTTCTTGGTGTGTTTATCCCTTCATTTTTCTCCTAGAAATGCAGTTTTTAAAATGTTTTTCATACAGCATTATTGAGGTATAATTTATGAATAAAAACTGTATATATTTAAGTTACATAAATCATTTTTTGATATATGTAAACATTGCAAAATAATTGCCACAATCAAGATAAGTAATATATGTATCACTTCTCTGAATTGTCTTAATTAGAATCTATTCTACCAGTCTCTTCCCCAGGACGCTCCGATTTTCTCAGTTCTGTTGCGAAACATTAGGTTATATTTTATTCTTATTGACTACAGGAATGAAAATTTTAGATTGTAGTATCAAAATATCAGTTCTAACATGTGCCTTGAGTTACTAATTTCCTGGAGTTCCTGTTGTGGCTCAGTGGCTTAAGAACCTGACATAGTGTCCTCAAGGATGAGGGTTTGATCCCTGACCTCACTCAGTGGGTTAAGGATCCAGCTATGGTGCAAACTGAGGTGCAGGTCGCAGATGTGACTTGGATCCAGTGTTGCTGTGGCTGTGATGCAGGCCAGCAGATAGAGTTCTGAGTGACCCCTAGCCTAGGAATTTCCATATGACACAGATAAAGCCTTAAAAAAAGGAAAAACAAAACAAAACAAAATTTCCTAAGCCTGTTTCGCTATTGCTATAATGTGCTTAGTACTATAATTGAAATCGTATGAGTTAATTATTATAAGTATTAGTGTTAATGAACAGGTTTCTGAGCAGTGGATCAAAGATATGATTGTGGATGTTTTGAAAGCAAGGAACTCTCATTTAGAAAAACTTCCTGGAAACTTACCCTTCAGTACTAGGAAAGTGAATAAATTTACCACCTCCTAAAGCAGTTCATAATGACAAGTTGATGAAAAAATGTCATGCTTGGAGTTCCCACTGTGGCACAGCAGTTTAAGAATCTGACTGCAATGGCTATGGTGGCTACAGAGGTGTAGGTTTGATAACCAGCCCAATGCAGTAGGTTAAAAGATCTTGCATTGCCACAGCTGAGATGCAGGTTGCAGCTGCAGCTTGGATTCAATCCCTGGCCCAGGAACTTTCTATGCCCTTGGTGTGGTCATTTTATTTTTTCAAATACATGTTTCATTCATGTT
Organism: Catagonus wagneri; assembly: GCA_004024745.2. Classification (NCBI taxonomy): domain Eukaryota; kingdom Metazoa; phylum Chordata; class Mammalia; order Artiodactyla; family Tayassuidae; genus Catagonus; species Catagonus wagneri. The sequence continues at coordinate 23,956,533 of PVHT021183666.1, read as the reverse complement.
TATTTTCAAACATGCCATCTCACCTTCTTGCCCAGATGCCTTTATTTGATACCATGCTCTCTGTGATATATCTACATTCTGACCATGACAAATCCTTTTCATCTTTCTAAATTAGAAAAAAAGTCATGTCTTTCGTGAAGCTGCCAAAAGTCTCTTCATAGCTGTTCAAGGTAAAACCAAGCATCATATTTGAATATCACTCCCTTTAACTTTCTCCACAATCCCATTAGTAAGTCTTATAGATATTTTACCTCCAAATATATTTTCAACTATGAATTCCATTCATTACCACCAAGGTTCAAGATCATCTTTCTCCTCTTCTACACTAAGAGCATTTGCTTTTGAGACTGCTATCTGGCACACATCCATCCACTAGTGCATTCTCCATACAACAACCAATCTGACTTTTAAAAAAATAATTTAGTAATTCATTTATTTATTGCTTTTTTTCGGCTGCACCCGTGACATGTGGAAGTTCCTGGATAACACAAGATCCTTAACCCACTGTACCATATGAAACTTCCCAATCTGACGTTTTAAAAATCTTTCCTTACTTCACTGTCGTCCCATTTCATAGATGTGCATATTTCAAATTAGAGTGGCTGGTAAACTCTTTAAAAAATGACTCAGCATGCCATCTCTCTGACCTTGTCTATTTTTTCTATCGCCACTGTCATGCTGTCTCTTTATTCTAAAACAAACAGATTTTTTTTCCCCTAAGATTCCTTGAACTACATTTCCCTCTGCCTCAGTGCTTTCCCCCCACCAGGTGTGTACATCAACTCTTTGCTACAACAGACCTCCAGGAAGTCTTTGCCCAACTACACTTTTTAAAAGAAAGCAGCTCACACCCTGCCATTTCACATAATCACTGTCTGTCACATCACCTTGTCTTTAAAAGAATTATCATTACTTAAAATTAGCCTGTTTGTATTATGGACCAAATTTCAACAAGGAACTCAAAGAAAATTTGTACTTGCAGCATTGATGCTTTCATGTAAAAGGGTTATTTTTTGGGGGGGGGGGTCTTTTTAATTTCAGTGAACTTGTTTCCAAATCTTTACCCACTGTTTCTGTCTGGTTTTGAAACAAATTGGTTTTGTATGGATTTCTTTTTTCTTTTCTCAATCTTTTTTCTTTCTTCCTTTTTCTTTTTCCCTTGTTTCTTTTTTTTTCTTTTTTCTTTTTTTTTTTGTAGGGGATGCTGCACCTGCAGCAAGTGGAAGTTCCCAGGCTAGGGTCTAATCAGAGCTGCAGCTGCCAGCCTATACCACAGCCACAACCACACTGGATCCCTGATCCACTGAATGAGGCCAGGGATCGAACATGTTTCCTCATGGATACTGGTCAGGTTCATTACTGCTGAGCCACAATGGGAATTCCTATATGGATTTCTTAATGTGTATTTTGAAACAAATGATCAACAAATATTTTTGAAATAACAATAAAATGCATATAATTATTTAAAAAATGAAAAGAATAAAATTATTTTGTTGGTATCTTTATCTCTATGTGAGTATTTTGGTTTATTGATGTTCTTTTTTTCCCCCTCTTTTTATAGCTGCGCCTGTGGCATATGGATGTTTCCAGGCCAGGGATCAAATTGGATTTGCAGCTGCAACCTATGCTATAGCCTCAGCAGCACTGGATCTGAGCTGCCTCTGTGACCTATGCCACAGCTTTCAGCAATGCTGGATCCTTAACGCACTCAGCCAGGCCACAGATCAAACCTGAATCTTCACAGAGACAACAACATTGGGTTCTTAACCCTTTGAGCCACAACAGGAGCTCCTGTTGATGTATCTCAAAAGTCTAAAAGAAATTCCTGGCACATAGGAGGCAACAGAAAAATATGTTTTGAATAAATAACTCTCCTACAACCAGGCATTATATTTCTTTGCTATGATTTCTGATAGCATTTTATTTTTATCTACATATTTTGTGAAGCAGATTATAATTGCTATAAGTATAATATTTTACGTATATGGTATGTCAAGTCAACTAAAATCCAAGGGTCTTGAGGACACACTGAATGTAGCAGAAAGTAGACTAAATAGAAAGTATTAATTTAAATAATCTAGTTCACAATGTCTCCAATATTTAATAATTATAGAGAATTTTCTTTGCAACTCTATTTGTATATCTATGAAATAGCTTTAATAATAGTCCTTAAAATTGTTAAAACTAAATTAATAAAATAACAAGTCTTTACTTTTACTGCATAATTCTGACTTCCATTCATTTGTTTATCTGTTCATTTGTTCATTTATATAGGAGAATTGTGAGCATTTTTTAGGCTGTGATCTGTATTAGGAAAATTATAAATTCTAAAAGGGAAACGTAATTTTCTTTACATGCATATTTAGGCTAGGTATAAAAAGAATTAGAATAAATATCAAATACAGATTTTAAAAATAGCAAAGGGATTTTCTGATCATATTATCTTTATTTCATAAGTAATTTACTAATTACAAACTGTAGAAAATGATAAAGTCAGTTCACCAGTTTTTAGTATGTTATCTCACAAATTCAGCTCATGTCTGGAGATAACCACTATAATTTTAATAATAATGAATTATTAATAATACTTTGTATTTTTGCATTCTTTAAAGAAAAAGGATTAGAAATCTTTACAATAGCAGTTTCTAAACAGAACACCTCCTCTGTGAATATAACCCTCGTTGTGCATCTTCTAAGAGAAAGGATTAACTACTGAATTTATTTCAAAATGAAACAATTTCCAATATCTCTGTAACACATAAATTTCTCAGTAATGCATACATTTCATTTTTTTCCCTGTAAAACACTAGTTAATCCCAGAGTGCTGTGGAACTGATGTATAACCTAACAAACCGACCCTCTGAGTGATGTTTGTATTTACCAAATAAATTCTAGTTTGCTTCATTATCAATACATTTGTTGGCTCATAAATTTACTGAGTGCAATGTTCAGAGACTGATTATGCTTATTTAGCAGGGTATTCCTCTCTGCAGTCAATATCCTGTACATTTCTATATATCCAGATGACCTTAGCATCTGGGAACTCTTGCATAATTCAGTACATAAGTAAGAATGGAAAAAATCATAAATAATTTAGCACTATTTACTTCATCTGTCCATGTTTTCAACAGCAAAATTGCTCAGTTTTTGACTCTGTGGACATTATTTGATTGTCAATGAATTTCTGCATAGGAAACTTTCTAAACTAATTTTTTTTGTTGTTCTTAATTTGGTGTGCAACAAAGTGTTGCAGTAAGGTAGAAAGCCCTCTTGAGCTTGCTCTTTATTTTCACGCTAATCACTCTTTCACACTCTCACTCTTTGAACTCATCTACACTCTCTTTCTACCCTATAAATAATGACTTTGTTAGCTGATGTAGCATATCAGGTGACCACATATTTTTCTTGAATAATATTTCTTTATTTGCTGTATGCTTTTAGCATAATTGCCAGAGACTTTAAATGTTGCAGTTTTGTTTTTGTCATTATTGTTTTTCATCATTTGCAATTGTTTTTTTGGGATAAAGGTTCACGGAGCTCCTCAAATTTCCATTCCATACTTATACATCTCTACTGGTATTTATTTCTCACTACACATTTCAATAACTTGAAATAAAAGTATAAAATTATCAATACCTAGTCTGAGCTTGCAGATTTAAATTAATGAATGACATTAAAGAGAAACAAAAGTTAATGGTCATAAACCACATTTATTTATCGTGTACCTTAATATCATACCATTAGATAGTATTGCTGTTTATTAATATTTCCTTTGTTTACCAGTGATTAAAAATACAGAATTCTATTTTTCCTTCCCTTTTAAAGTTGGATAGATCTATATGACCAGATACTAAGTCAGGAGGTGACCTGTATCATCTGTGGGACCAGATGCTTAAACACTGATGATCAATTTTCTATTCTCATTTTATCTAGTTATCGTTTCCTTCTCTGATAAACCCTGAAACCTCATCTTGAGGTCTGGATGCCACAAGATTGATGCAGTCAAGAGTTCTGAATCTCTGGCAGAGATCAGTAGCCCTGAAGAGATATCTGAGCCTGCAGCAGAGACATAAAACTTTGTTGTGTTGATATCTTTAATTCTTGGGCAAAACCTAGTTTAACCTACTGATACAATCATTATTATCCTTTCTCCTCAAAGTGATTTATAGACTGAATGCTATTTGAATAAAGATGCCAACAGCATTATGGGGGAACTTGGCAAGTATATATTAAAATTTAAATGGATGAACAAAGAATTTCTTCATAAAGATAAATAGGTGTTAACAAAAATTAGTGATGTATTTGCCTACCTTAAATTTAAGAACATCTTCCCAATACATTCTAGAGCAACAACAAATCCAGGGTATAAACAGGAAATCAGTGTTTACAAAGGATTACTTACAAAGGATTAACATCACACATACACAAAGTGAAATTTAATAAGAAAGGTGCCAAAAAGAAGGCAAATTTAGAAGTTGACATTTCATTAAATAGGAAACACAAAAAGAGGTACTCAGTCTCACTAAAAATTAGGGAAATGCAAATTGAGATCCTAGTGAGAGGCAATTTTTAAATTGCTCAGTAAAATTATCTGAAGAAAATTAATACTTTGTGGATCAACTCAATACGTTATAGCTTTGCTGGTAATGTTTTGTGGATCAACTCAGTACGTTACAGTTTTGCTGGTAATGTAAGCTCATAATCTGCTTTTTAAAGTTGAACATGCATATATATATTCTAGAATTTAGCAGTTCAACTCCAAGAAATATGCACATAGACATGTTCAAGAATATTCATAGCAGCACTAATTTAATAGCAAAACCATCTCAGCACAATCCACATATTAGCAACAGAAGCAATGACCAAATATTGTCCTATGCACAAAATGAATGTTAAAGAGTAATAAAAAAGAATGCACTACTGCCACATCAACCAACAAGGATGAAAATTTAAAGCATAATATTGATTCAAAAATGCAAGAACTTCGAGATTATTTTTAATGTGATTATAATTTTAGGTTTTAAATGGGCAAAATTAAATAATTGTTTAGGGGGGTGTGTGTGTGTGTGTGTATAAGAGAAAAAAAAAGCAGAAAAAGAGTGATTAAACACAAAATTCAAAATGGCAATTCTCTCTGAGGATTGGAGGATTTGGGATAAGGGAGACATTACATATGCAAGTATAAATAATAAGCAGTGTTCTAGTCCTTGGGTTGAGTGGTGAGTTCAGGAATAAATTAATAATGGCCAAAACTGGACTGATGATGTTATCATGTCTTGAAATAAGGGTAATCTTAAATTTAATACTATTCACCTGAGGTCCAATTAAAAAAAATTCCCCTGGTGATTTGAATGTGTAGCCAAGGTAGAGAATCATTGTACTAAATCAATCCTTGCTATTTATGGCATGATCTGACAATTAACAGAACAAGAACCTCCTGGGAACTGGTTAGAAATGCTAAATCCCCAAGTCCATCACAGACCTACTGAATTAAGATCTACATTTACCAAGATCTTTAGATGCTCTTTATGCATGGTGATTTTGAGAAGTACTGTATTTTCTCTGTATTTTAAAGTACGCTTGTAAAGAATTCCAAGCCAAAAAAAGGGGGCAAAGAATTTTAAAAATTTGAATTGTTTCTTAAAATAATACATTTTTGAAAACAATGAACTATATGTTTAAGTTTCTTGGTATATAATAACTGCTTGAAATGAAAAATTTCAAATGATAAAAGATTAAATTTTATTTTATTCTGTCAACTCAAATAACAGAAAAGATATTATTGATTAGGAAAGTAACGGTGCCCATGGGTAGAAAGACTTTATCTACTTTGAAATACAGACATTGTACCATGAAGTCATATGACCTAACTAGTACATTTATATACTTATTGGAGAAAATGTGAGAACTACAAAGTAGATACTTTATTTTAAATCAGTGAAATTTCAAGAGTATGATGACTTTAGTCTCACTTCTACATTAGGATCTTTGCCTCAAAATCTAGTATTTTTCTATTGCTTTTATGAACACGACACAAGCAATTGTTGGCTTTCCATCCCTGTGAATCTGTTGTGTATTTTAGAACAAGTAAATGAAATATTAACAAATCTAAGGAAAAATAACTTCAATTAGCTTCCTCGGTATTTTTTTTTTTGTCTTTTTTTTTTTTTTTGCCTTTATGTAGAGCCGCACCCGCGGCATATGGAGGTTCCCAGGCTAGGGGTCTAACAGGAGCTGTAGCTGTCAACCTACACCACAGCTCACGGCAACGCCGATCCTTAACCCACTGAGCAAGGCCAGGGATCGAACCCGCAACCTCATGGTTCCTAGTTGGATTCGTTAACCACTGGGCCGCGAAGGGAACTCCAGCTTCCTCGGTTTTAAATAAGATTACTTCTTTAGCTATTACTCATTTATCTCACTTTCACTTTTCAAAAGCATCAGGCAACTGCTTTTAGACACTAAAGTCAGGTAAAGGGAGATAACTTAAAAATATAGCTAGCAGTTTTCTATTTTCTCTTAGGTGGACTGTGTAAATATTCCAAGGAGAGTCTGCCTAAGGATACTTTCATCACAATCATTGTAGTAAAAATGATAATATTGAGAAAGATAACCCTTTAAAGGACATGTTGGGTGCCAAAAACATTATTTATATGATGGAGAAAAACATAAATTGGTTGTAAAATTTTTCTAGAAAATTCAAGGAAAATTGGGAAGATACTAGTTTGAAGATGCATCTCTGACTCCTCCCTTTGAGCCTTATTCTGGAGGACTACTACCTAGAGGAAGGCAAGCTGATGAAATTATCAGTGTACCTGAGGTGGAGGATTATCATCTTTTGACCAGAGTTGCAAGTCTAGATCAAGCCAGATGGCAACAGCAGAGGGGCGGATCTTGCTTCTCCCTATCTCAGATACAAAAAAGCTATATGATTTCCTGAGGAAGCCTCAGAAAGTAGCCCGTGTGAAGTCCATTAGAGCTGGACTTCACCCATTACACCCATTACACTTGCTTACACCCAGAGTTTATCCAGGGTGGTTATACTTAATTCTGCTTCCTTGCCATTTTCTCTGGGTGAGGGGGTAGCAGGCTGGTATCAGAGGTTGCTCTATACCCTGCAGATAAGAATAGACTGTTGCTTGCATTCTTGGAAATCTGAAGGCAAAGAAGGTCTTTTTATCATTCCTAAGAGGAAAGATAATAGTTTAACATTCCAATCCTTTTCTGATCTTTCATACGTAAGTCACAAAAGGAGAAACTCCTGTGCCATCCACTACCTGCTGGTTTGCCATTGCATGAGAAATGTTAACCATCTGATTTGTTATGGGGTTGAAGGAACACTAAATCACTTAAAACCAGAGACAGACAAAAGCCAAAGAAAACAATGAATACCAGAAAATTCACATAAATGACCCAGACTCTGGTGCTAGACCAAGTCGTTTCTTTGAAAGAGAACCGATAAAAGAGTTAAAAGAGAACAAGAAACTGAAACTCTCATCGAACTGTCTCCACAGGCACACATACAAAAATGTCTGGGACAATAAAATAATACAATTTTAAACGTAAAAGTTAATAAATAGGATTTCTATTTCCAGCCACAATATGATAATAAACGATAATAAACATGAATTTACCTACTAGAAAAGCAGATATCCTCTAGGTTTCCTTAACTTCTTTTGATACTCTGCATTTCTTTTTCCCTTTAGGTACATCCTGATATAAATCCTTGACAAGATCTAAATCTCGAATTTGCTCATCATCTGATCCATTGCAATCAGTCTACATATGCATAGTGTTTTTATTTTTCTTACTTTCAAAACAAATTTTCGCTTTGGGAAACTTTACTTTCTGTCTCTGATGATAATTTCATGGGTCTCTAAGGTGATTAAATAATACATGTAAAATTAATGCTTGTAAGGGGCTTAGAAGGGTCTAAGCACATGTAAAGGACTCATTAAATGTTAGCCATCATTACCAGTATGACTACAACAACTACTATTACTATTATTGTTATACTTACTTTAAAGTTCAACTCTGCTTTAGGCATTACATTTTTCTTTGAGTGCAAGTTTCACCTTTCGTAGAGAATTTTTTCACTTATTCATGTGTTGTTTCCTTGATTGCTTCAAATTTTTTAGTTGTGTGCTCATAGGAACATATCAAGTATTGCGAAATCTGGCTTTTTCAGATAAACTAAGCTAGAGTAAATCTACAGCATTAGTGGTTATCTTCAGTGCTACCTTCAAGGTGCAAGTTATTTCCTGCATCTCGGCTAACAAACGTGACTCAGCACTGCCTCTCCAGCCTGAGATCCCTCATGCTCTGCTCTTGCTTAGAAAAAGACTCCAGAAATTCAGCTTCTCTTCCTAATCCTATACTAGCTCATTATGCTCAGTCCAGTTCTTCTATGCATAGTGTATTCTTGGAACTGCTTTCCTTTTTGCTTTAGAACACTCACATAATTTTCTCATACAGCCATTCTACTGCTTTCCATTCTAATAATAAACATTGTTTCTTGTCGCTATGGACTGATTTTGTGTTTCCCCAAATTTACATTTTGAGAGGCCTTAATCCCCAATGTGATGGTATTGGGAGTTGGGGTGGGAGGTAACTAGGGTTAGTTGATGTCATGAGGATGGGGCCCTCCTGATGGCATGAATGTCTCAATAAGAAGAGGGAAAGGGAGAGGGAGAGAGAGAAAGAGAGAGAGGGAGGGAGAGAAAATCTTTCTCACTCTTTATTACATGAAAGCAGAGTGAGAAATCAGCCATCTTTTAGCCTGGAGGGGATCCTCGGCAAAATCCAGCCATGCTGACAACCTGATCTTGGACTTCCAGCTTCCAGAATTGTGGGAAAATCAAACTTTGGTTTAAACCACCCAGTCTATGATATTTTGTTTTAGCAGCTCAAAGCTGAATAAGATGCTTGCCCTTGAAGAGTCCTATTTCTTGCTTTTAAGGTATTCATATTTTTAAATTTATTTTTTAGTTTTTTTTGGGGAAAAATGGGAATCTAGCAGCCTCTTTTCAGGAGGATGGTTTTGAGATAACTGAGTTTTCAATAAATTTTAAGGTGAAATGATTATTCTGGCCAAGGAAAATTACAGAAGCATTCCAACACATTTCACATATCAAGATTACTTTAAATTATTATCAGCCCATTTTATTTCATTAATAAATTGAAGAAGAAATATACATATGGACATATACACTAAGACTTGATGAAATTTGCCAGTGATTCTTAATGAAAATTTAAATATAATGAAAAGAGTAGTTATGTAAGTCAACTTTTACTAAAATGTGTATTATAGCAAAAAACAACTGTGAAATCTCTATAGCAGTAAAAGTTAATTTCCTTTTCATATTACATTTTACTGTAGGTTGGCTGTGTTTCAACTTCTTTCTTTTCAACTCTGCTCTGCATAGTTTTTCCATTTAATAATCCAGGCTAAGAAAGCAGTTTTCATCTTGAATACACTGTTCTTACATCAGAGGGAACAATGAATCTTTCCAGGATCTTGCAATGACCCAAAATTCTACTTGGACATTATATACAAATCTTTTCGGCTTATCTTCCATTAGCTAGAGCAAGTCACATAGCCAAGACCATTGCCCATGGAACAGGGATATAAAAATCTTCCACAAGGAGGCACTGCAAGACAAATTTCAATGGGCAAGGAGGTATAATCCTTTTATACCAAAGGCAATGACTAACTGAGAACAATACCTCAAGCTATCACCCAGGTGACTAGTTGAAACATGAATAAGATCTATAAGCAAAGTTTTTAGCATGTAATCTTTAAATGCTAATGTTATTTTTATAAACAGTATGACTAAAACAGGAATACATGCAATCAGCATTATTAGTCATCTTTGTTTTAGGCAACCAGTGTTTCAAGAGAAGAAAATAAAACAAATTTAAATAATCAAAAAGAACACATTGCTTTGTTATTGTTTGATAATGACACTTCAATATTTAGAAAACCCGCACCACTCTCTATTATAAGCAATATAGACAGAGATAGAGAAGAGAGAGAAAAGAGGGACAGAGAAAAAACATGGGTGCATGGTGAAGATATGTATATATATACACGATACACATATACATGTCAGTTAGTAACAGAAAACAACAAAATCTTTCTTACACTCTAGGGGGAAATCTATATAATAACTAGAGATAAAAATAAATATTAAAAAGTTCTAAGGTTTACACATATATTGGAACTTACCAAATTGTATGTTTTTGGATGTGTGAAGTTTAGTTCACGTCAACTTTACTGTACAATGAAATGATAATAAGATTCTGCACCTCCTCTACCTAAAGTCTTCCTTGCCTTAGTTTCAAGCTGAGACCATTTCTTTCCTAAGCCTTGTTCTTGTTAATTTTGTTCCCTTATGCCTTGAATACTCTTCTTCCTTTTTTACATGGCTGGATGCTTCACAGCTTTCAATTTTCCTTCCAGACAATCCTACTCAGGTAAAACCTTCTTCTTATAATCTCCTCACTTCATATTTGCATGTTTACTTCTTTTTTTTTTTTTTTTTTTTTTTTTTTTTTTTTTTTTTTTTTTTTTGTCATTTGTCATTTTAGGGCCGCAACCGCGGCATGCGGAGGTTCCCAGGCTAGGGGTCTAATTGGAATTATAGCAGCCTGCCACAGCCACAGCCACAGCAACACCAGATCCGAGCCGCATCTGCAACCTACACCACAGCTCACGGCAACGCCGGATCCTTAACCCAATGAGTGATGCCAGGGATCGAACTTGCAACCTCACGGTTCCTAGTTGGATTCGTTACTGCTGAGCCCTGACGGGAACTCCTGCATATTTACTCGTTTTTGCCAATGTTAGTTTCTTTAACAGAAAGAAGGGTAGCCTGTTAACACCTTTCCCACAATGCCTCAGTGGGAAGCTAGGTATTGCTCCCTCTTGTCTTCCTCATATCAAGGATTAGTATTACCAAATATCTTGATGCTATAAGTAACAAAAGTCTGGTTATAGTGACATAGGCGAATGGTGGTTTAGCTGGTTTCATATAAACACAAGTCAGGAAGTAGGCAGCCAGCACGGACACACTGGCTCAGCACTGACATTGGGAACCCAGACCCCTCCCGTCTTTAGGAGATGCCATCCTAAGTGTATTTGATATGTCATCATGATCTCAGCTTCACTGCCATGCCTCCGGGGAAATCTTCCTTCCCTCAGAAGAATCCAGATAAAAGAAAAAAGTTGCTAATAGTTTGTAAGTCTTTCTCTTTTGTTATAGAAAGTCAAAGATTTCCCCAAAGCCCCACCCAGACCACTACTTAGCCTTTCTTCTGACTATCAGTTGGTGACATTTTATTTTTTCCATACAGCATGACACTAGGTGCAGGCACCTGATATTAATTTCTTCTTCTTTTTTTTTTTTTGTCTTTTTTTTTGCCTTTATGTAGAGCCGCACCCGCGGCATATGGAGGTTCGTTCCCAGGCTAGGGCTCTAACAGAGCTGTAGCTGCCGGCCTTCGCCACAGCCACAGCAACGCGGGATCCGAGCCGCGTCTGCAACCTACACCACAGCTCACGGCAACGCCGGATCCTTAACCCACTGAGCATGGCCAGGGATCGAACCCCCACCTCATGGTTCTTAGTCGGATTCGTTAACCACTGAGCCACGAAGGGAACTCCATGATGTTAATTTCTATATTAGTGTGGTAACCTCTCTCTGCCTCCAGTACTGTCTTCTTCAAGCCATTTTCCTTTCTCTATTTTAAAGTGGACTTCCTAAAGCAGTTTTGACTACGTAACTCTGTTGCTTATAACTCTCAATATCGTTGTTCTTTGTTTTAAATTCTGCGTTTTTTTTTTTTAACATGATAGAAAAGGTTCTTTCTATCCTTTATGTTCTGCCACTTGCTTTCCCTTCCAGCCTTACTACTCACCAAGCCACCATCCAAGGATTTGGGGAAAAAGGAAGGGTCAAGGGGAGAGTGAATTGAAACCTGAGGCCATCTCATTCAGAAGTCCCTATAGGACATTCTCTTTGTCAGTATCTAGAGTTGAAAATATGTGATATTTGTGTGACAGTAAAAGAATGGAAAGCGTTTAAAAAATCTTGGCCACCCAGACTGTGTTTGTGGGGTCTGCTCTGACACAAGCTTTCTAACAGCACTTCCATTTCATAATGCAAAGTCTCCTCTGCCTAATATCATCCTGTGCTCAAATTCTCACTTACTCTAAATGCCAAATTCGTGGTATAAGAATCCGGAATTACTTCTGAGTGATTTTGGCCCTTTGGCTAACAAAAAAAAAATCAGTCAAATTCAGTGAATTTTTTTTTTAGTATCCTGCTTTAGCATATTATTACCTGAATAGATTAAATGGCTTGTAATTCTATAGTTGCAATAACTATCCAGAATGGGTAATAAGATCAAAGCCGCTATTAACATGCAAATAAGAGAAGAGGAAAAATTATAAGCAGTTTATTTTCAAAATTATACCGTGCATTAGAAGGGGAAAGGAAACTAGCATTAACTGAGCCCCCTATGTATTAGGCATTGGGATATGTTATGTATGATCCTATTTTCTCCACATAATTACACTTTGAATTAAGAATTACTAGCTTCATTTTACCAGTGAGTACTTAGAAATTATTGGACAATAAGAAACTTGACAAAATCACACAGCTTTTAAAAGGCTAAAGCTATAATTCAGGCATTATATTGTCTCCTTCCACTATAAGTTTTTCAAAATGAAGTGCTTTTCATACTACCAAGAAGTAAAGAAAATTCTGAGAGGAAAATAAAGTTTGAATTTGATATCCTATGTAAGATCTCACATTGAAAAAGTAGTAAATATATAGATATACTCATAATTCATATTTTAAATATTAATTATATATTCCAAATGCTGATATTTGAGACAAATAATTAATAGTTTTCCTATACAAAAAATAAAATAAATTATCCTTCTGTCACATATCTGTGGGTATAAAATTCGGAGTGAAATAATCTCTTAAAATGTTAATAGCTCTTTATTAAGAGATTCCAGAGAGAACTAATAGATGACTATTTTCATTGATTTGCAAATGAAAGCTTCATTAGGCATATTAAGACACTGTTATTTCGGGGGAACAAGCAAATATGCAGTGTTCATGTCTCTCCACCATTCTTAGAACATGGACATTTCAAAAATACGAGGAGATCAGAAGAATTAATTGAAAGACTTGCTGTACTGATTTACCTACAACTTGTACAGAGCTATGAAACAATTTCATTCTCTACATGAAGAAGATTTTTTAAAAATTGCAATTAAAATCTAACTGCCAACATCAATAAATGCTGTGTATACAAGCACTTTGAAAAGATTCAGAAACATCACTATTTTAATTTCTGAAATTGTTCTACTACCATTTTGAAAGATCAAGCTTTTTTATTTTTACAAACAGAAGGCCATTAATTAGAAAACATTTTCAAAATCTTAAACATGCTGTTAACACAAATACTACACTTGTTTACTGAGCTAGGAGCTGTTTATACCTTCACTGACTCTGACAATAATGTGTTTTTATTTGGCAGACTATTTTACTTGCACTGAAAATGAATTACTAAATAAAATGTCCTTACATTTTACAATCTGAATTCATAATTATTTGTTTCTAACACTATATGTAAAGTAGCTTAAAGTTAGTGTGGCTTGCATTTGCTGTGCTTTTCTTTCACTTTTCTGTAGTGACTGAAAATTATAGACTCTGATCACACAGAAGCTAATAAATTGTCACAAAGAAAAACAAAACATAAATAGAATACAGATTAATGGCTTTGCAAATTCATTTGCTTTATGCAGTCATCAGCTGCTATTTTCTTTAACCTCCAATATATAGTCAATTTTTTATTACTAACTTTGGAAGCCAATAGGCATATTTATTTCCATACTTGTTTCACTTTCAACTTAAAAATTTATGCACCAGAACACTATGAGGTTTAAACATAAATAGTAATAGCAATTGCAACATTTACTTCCACTTCCCAAGTTTATATTTTCAAGGCTTTCCTCTGTAACAACACAAATATTTTAATACATTTTAATGCCATTCACTCTCTTCCTATAAATAATGAGATTAATAAAATATAAAATAAGCTATATGTTTTTGTATTGATGTCTTTAAATACCAGACTATGCTATAAGAATTTCAAGACATGGATTGAGTCAAGGAGTTTCTGAAACATTAAATTAGACAAAGATAAATTAAATGAGAAAATCTTGCAGGATTTCTCATACCAGTAATGTGAAGTTGTACAATGTTAGGCCATAGAATGAAGATTTACCAGGTAATTTTCACAAAATTATTGAATCATAGAATTCTATTAACACCTGCAAGATAAGTTATTTCAAGAGAAATAGTCTGTAAAAAGCAGGTTAGGAAGATTAGTTTAGTCATAGCAGACAGGTGGGAAGGAGATAAAAAGATCAAGGGGATATGGATCAAGATAGCAGAGTAGGAGGACATTGGACCTACATACCTCCATGTAGAAATCAAAAATACATCTACCTGCGGAATGGTTTTCACCTGAAACTGACTGAAAGACTCCTGAGCAACCAAGGTTCAGCGAGAAGTTCAACAAAGAGACATAGAAAATATAAAAAAAAGACTCAATCATAAATGAGCAATTCAAGAACCGAAAAAAACAAAAAAAAAAACACACTAGAAGAAATGTATAGTAGACTCAGTGATGTAGAATAAGCACATGTAAGTGATCTGCAAGATGGAATAACTGAAATCACCCAAAAGAACAGCAAAAGAGAAAAAAAAATTAAAAAGTGGAAAAACTTTGAGACCTCTGAGATAAAATGAAACATACTGACATTCTCATTAGAGAAGTCACAGAAGGAACAAAGAGAAAAAGGGATCAAAAATGTTTGTGAAGAAATTATGACTGAAAACTTCCCAATCCTAAAGAAGGCAACAGATATCCAGGTTCAGGAAGTGCAGAGGATCCAAAATAAGAAAAAACCAAACAGAACAACCTGAAGACATAATAATGACTTCAAAATGGGTAATTCTACATAAATTTAAGGTAACTGGACAGGCATATAATGGAGGAATTGCTGTCTAGGAGAAAATATTATTTTAATGTTTAAAGAGGCAATAGAGCTCTAATAAACTGTCTGCTATTATACTGTCTTTATTTCAGCACATGATTTTAATGGAAATTAAAAGACAAAGAGATAAAGAATAAAGAACATATGAATTTTAAATGGTTGATATAAACAAATACTAGAATTTAAATGAGATTGTCAATTCATCCCTTAAGTTGTTTACTTTTTCTCTTACTGTAAGTACACACATTGCTTCTTAATCAGATAATAACAAAACACACTGTTTCTTAATCAGCTAATAACAAAAGGCAAATTTCCTAGGGTAGATAAACAAAGGTTAGTAATACATTTTTCAAATGTGCATGCTTTGGATATACAGAAATGTTTCTGTGAAGTGAATTATTCTATGTCATATGTACTTAAAATTTTAGTCAACTTATTTATCATTCTATTTCATACATAAAACATAGCACCATAATTTTCTTTGAAAATGTACTACTTTTGTATTTTACTGATTTTTGTTCTTGTGTGAATTGTATAGGACCCATAAATCAACTTTATTAGTAACCAGTGGACAGATCAGTGTTCATTTTAGCTATCGCTCTAAAAATTATAAATTTAAATTATTTATAAGTTCATTGTGATTTGTAAGACAATAAGTTCAAGAAAAGACCATTTATGAGCTAGTTGTCCAACTATATTTCCTATAACTTAAATCTGGAAAATGATATAATTTTGAGTTCAGGGAATTACTGCTGTCAGTTGCCATATATATATTTTTTCTCTTCTTATGATGTATGCATTAATGTACACAGTGATAATAACTTCATCTAGAGTATACAGTGTCACACCTCCTTGAAAATATTTTCTGCTAAAGATGACCCCATATCTTGAGAACTAATCTTTTTCAAAATACAATGAAAGGAGTAATTATGAAAAGAGAGATACAGCTTAAAAATAAACATTTTAAAACTAAAGTGGGATCTAAAATAGAAAACATTTAAAATAACAGAATTGATCATTTAAGTTTTTGTTTGCTTGTTTTGGCTTTTTTGTTTGTTTGCTTTTTAATGATTGGCCTTATACTTAAGAAATGGCTAGGAGTTCCTGTTGTGGTTTAGCGGTGACAAATCTGACTAGTATCCATGAGGATGCAGGTTTGATTCCTGGTCTTGCTTAGTGGGTTAAGGATCTGGCCTTTGGTTTTATCAATGGCTTGTTTAAATCAGAATTAATTAAAAAATGTGGGAGAAGAACATTTTTGTCCTCTTTTTTTAAGATTTTGATATAATCAGCTAATGAAACTTGCTTAATCCCATTTAGAATCACAAAAGAAGATGTCCAGGAAAAGCACTGTTACTGGTTTTTTTTTCAGTATAAATAAATCCTAGTGATCACACTGCTATCTATTATTCTCAGCCTTTATGCTAGGATATTTGCATTACAATTAGGTTCTTTATTTATTGTGTTATATCTGCAATGGCTGATTGTGGCCTTTAATTTATTTTCCATAGTTAGTGGCTATAGAAATGCTTATGACTTCAGAGTAGTCATGGGAAGAAAGAAATATGCATATATGTGCCTGTGTATGTATTTGTGTTTAATACACACATGTACATTTATTTAAATACCTAATCTTATGTTGCTTACATTGTTGAACCCAGCTTACTTTTAACCTGTTAATCCAAATAAGTTGGTAGCTATTATGAATCCTATGTTCCACCCTACAGATCTTGTAAGACCTTGAATTGAAAATGGCTATTTGCATCTTTTCGTCCTCACTTGAGAGCAGTAAGTATATCTTTTCATGTTTGCCTTAGACACAGATCTTAAATAATTACATGTTGAATAAATAACAAGAAAAGAGCATCTAGAACGTGAAATAACATTTCCTAAATAGTAAAAAGAAGGGATTTGAATAATGTAGCTATTAAACTTTGAAGGTTATTATAGTTTGGTATCATGCTTCTTTTGTTTTAAAAGACTTTTTTTAAAAAAAACAAAATCCCTACAAATTATATAATAAAATAGAAAACAACAAATTCACAAAACTTTTTTCTCCTAGTGAACAATTAGAAAAGCTTTTTAATGAGCGTCAGTTCAATATTTTTATTCACAGTATATTGTTCTAGAAATCGTAAAATATTTGCTCGTCTTTCTTTCTGTACTCTTCATTCAATTCCCTGTGCTCTCTTTAGTCATTCAACAAAGAGTTACTGAGTAACTACCATATACCAGGCACTAAAGACAGAGACAAAGTTTAGCACACTCTTTGAAGAAGTAAATACTTTTTTCTAATGAAAAAATATTAAGTGCATATACAATCATCAATAAAATACAAATTAGGCCTGTTTAAGAGTAAAATCCACAAACAATATAGCTTTTAAAAACATCATAATTAACAATACAAATGAGCTGTGTTTATCTAAATGCATAATTGTGAAACAATCTAGCCCTTGAACTACTGCACAAATAACCACCTTACTTCCTAGAAAAAGAATGCTAGGTAATGGAGAGGACTGGACCTGGTAGACGAAAATTACCACATTATTCTTCTCTCCATACATATTTAGGCAAGTATCTGTATCTATTGACAAAATATACATTACTTGACTGAAAAAAGCATAATTAAAGCTGCTGGGTATAGATAGACTACAGGAGCATATTACAGTCAAGTGAGGACATTTCTAAGTCTATATCCTCCACAGATCCTAAAAATTTCATCTTCTAAGGGTCATTCTACTAAGCTATTCCTCTCTAGTTAAACTTTTACTCTGAGTTGGTCTTCTAATCATTTTCACTCTTAGATAAAATTTTGAAAACACACTACTTCCCGGTTAACTTTCCAAAGCACAGTTCTGGTCAATGCACTTCTCTGCCATGTCCTTCCACATCTCCTTGTTGTCAAGGGAGGTCACCAAATTCTCGGGCAAAGTATGCCAAATCCTTCACAATCTAGCACCATAAATCCTCTTTGGGTCTTTCTCTGTTCTGGATCCACATTTTAAACTTTATCAGCTACACTGAAATATTTGTCTTTTGATTCCTTTTAGCTTTGCCTGTGTTCCTCCCTTGCCTCCCTTGTCTCACCTGTTTTGTAAGCATGTGCTTGATCTCCACACTCACTTGGTTTTTCCTACTTTCAATAAAGATTTATTAAGCACCACTGAACCCTTAAACACTGTGCTAGGATTGGAGCAAAGAGATGATTAATTTTCCCTTCTAAATATTAGGGAAAATAAGCATGGAAGAAAATAATTATTAAAATATTGAAAAGTTAAAATAGAAGCATGATAAAAGTATATGTGAGCTCATGAAGAATTATAGAATATTTAAAGAATGTGGCATTGACAATATTTAAAAGTATCAGAGATACATGCAGTGAGATGCCTAGCTGGGAGCTTTGCTGTGTGAAAAATGGGAAAAATGGATAGAAAGTCAGTCGTTTCAGATGAAGATCTTTAAATTGCCTCCCTCTTTCAAATCCACATTTTACTGTCATCTGGGATTATCTATGCATCAAGTTCTACCAGGATTAGAGGGTTACCTGACTCTTCTCACATGTATTTTCATTTAGAACTACACAAACTTAAAGTCTTCTCCACTTCTATGTTCAGTCTTTCTTTACTCCTTTATAAACTATGGATTTTCTAGAATTTTATTTATTTTGTCTATTGATGACCTTAATAACCTTAAAATCATTAAATTATTTTTGATGTTATCTTGAACTTGGATAAGTTTGTGTTTTTCCAACACAAGTATCTACACCAATTACTGTTTTCTTTTTCCTTCATTTTTATCGATAGATGAAGTTAAATCAGATTCATAAATTTCATAAACACTCTCATATTGCTCCTCAAAGTATTTTTGGTGTCTATGGATGAATTATTTGTAGTGGTTCTCAAACTATAATGTGCATCTGAATTACCTGGAGAGCTTGTTAAACTACAGATTGCTGGCCCCCTCTCGCAGAGTTTCTGTTTCAGTTGGTATGGGTAGAGTGTAAGAATTTGAGTTTCTAACTCTGTTCCTACTACCTTGGGGATCATACTTTGAGAATAAGTGCACTAAAAGAGTGCTTTATTAGAGTGGAAACTTTCAAATTCTAAAAAAGTAATAAAAAAATAAACTTAGTTTAAAACTATGTGAAAGCCAATAATCAAAAAGAGCATATCAGTGATAGCAGTTTAAAAATGAAAATTGAATAAATCTACTTCATAAAAGGAGTACTTTAGAATTGAAAACCTTGACTATCATGATAGTAAATCCAATTTGGAATGGTGAAAGTGTTTTCTAAACAGATTTTATTTATTTATTTATTTATTTACTTACTTACTTACTTATTTATTTATTCCTATCATCTTATATTGGCTAGGTCTAGCAACATGTTTATTTTTCTTGTAATAATAATTACAGCTTTCATAATCTTATTAAGAAGGACCTGAATGTTTCTAGACAAAATTAGCCTATAAAGAAAGAAAACAACTTCAGCAGAAAAAAAATAAGAGTACAAAATTGATTCTCTTGAAAATCTCTAGTCTACATAAACTCTTTTCATCTACTTTTCTGCTCTTAAGAGAGTGATTAATTCCTTTGGTGGGGGAAAAGGATGAAAGTGGTCAAAGGTTACAAACTTCCATTTTATATGAATATGTTCTTAGAATGTAATGTACAACAGGGTGACTCTAGTTAATAATACTGTATTGTATATTTGAAAGTTGCTAAGGGAATTGAACTTAAAAGTTCCCACTACAAAAAAATATATATATAATTACACGAGGTAGTCAATATATTAATTAACCTTATTGTGGTAATCATTGCACAATGTACACACATACATCAAATCCCTACACAGTACACTTCAAAATTATACAACACTGTATTTCAATGATAGCTCAATAGAGCCAGAAAAATAGGAAAATGGCATAATAAGTCCAATGAAAAAGAAAAAAAAAGATGTATAGACTTACCTAACTCGATTTATTCATTGATGCATTACTGCATCTGGAATTTGGATCAGGACTGTTTCTATTGGGAAAGCAAAGAAGATACTAGTCTGTTTTTAACTGATTAATTTTGTGATAATCTCAATCCATATTATAGCTGCCATCTGACTCACTAGTGCATTAAGTGCTATTATTAATATGATTGACTTTAACAAAACTTGTAATACAAATATTGATGACCAAGTATTTTAGATTGAATTAAAACTTTCAAAAGATATTACTATTTACCATTCCACCATGATGTACTCAAGTGTTTTGTCTTTATAAATAATTCTGAAGAAATACACAACAGGACTCCTATATAAAATTATACAGTAGTCAGAAACCCAAAATCATCCAGTTGTTCATCAGTGTGTCATCTAATGAACAACTTGGTTCTTTCCATGAAGATGACCTTTTCACTTTTACCACAAGTAATTATTTAGTTTTATATTTATGCTCAGCAATGAATAAGACATAGAAAGTTGATGCAATGATTTAACTTTCCTTAAGAGGGGTTTTTGCCTCAAACCAATGGGTTTTCAAAGCAAAAGTTTCTCAATTTATATATGAAGCGACAGGCACACACATGAATATGACTTGCATTTTTCCAAAGGGTAAACTTTCCTTCCCATGAAAATATATGTGATAATCAAATTAAAAAAAGGATTACATCTGTGGCAGCAACAATTTTCTGAGAACCTGATTTTCTTTCAGAAAAGCTAAATCCAGAGAAATGTATGGATGTTTGTTGCTGCTTGTAATAGAAGATAAATTGATTTTCATTGCTTGGTAATCCAGTTTCACAGCAAACTGAATCTATTTTTATTTCACTTTTTTTCTTACTGTTCTTTGAATTATAAAGGAAATGGAAATAAACAGCAGGAACATGCATTATCCTGACATAATGACTGCTCAATGTCACCAAACTTGCACCTAAAGTTAGGGCTAGTCTCATTATTATTATTATTATTATTATTATTATTTTTTTTTTTTTGTCGTTTTGCCTTTATCTAGAGCCACACCCGCGGCATATGGAGGTTCCCAGGCTGGGGATCTAACAGGAGCTGTACCGCCGGCCTTCGCCACAGCCACAGCAATGCGGGACCCGAGCCGTGTCTGAAACCTTCACCACAGCTCACGGCAACGCTGGATCCTTAACCCACTGAGCAAGGCCAGGGATCAAACCCGCAACCTCATGGTTCTTAGTCGGATTCGTTAACCACTGAGCCACTAAGGGAACTCCTAATTATTATTTTTTTAATGCCTTTTTAGGGCCGCACCCACAGCATATGGAAGTTCCCAGGCTGGGGGTCGAATCAGAGCTGTAGCTGTCAACCTATGCCACAGCCACCGAACACCAGATCTGAGCCACGTCTGTGACCTACACCACAGCTCATGGCAATGCTGAATCTTTAACCCAATGAGCTAGGCCAGGGATCAAACCTGCATCCTCATGGATACTAGTCAGGTTCGTTAACCAATGAGCCCCAACGAGAACTCCTATTCTCATTAAATTTTTTATTTAGGGGATAAATTGTGAACCAACCAATATACCACAGGAATATTAGAAAACATTTAATACAACTTAATGATTTTAAGCATAAGAACTCAAAGAAATGAAGTCATTTCGCTCATCATTTAATACGTTTGCACCTTAGTATGTTCACCCTTTGTCCTGCATTGTCAATATTTTTGGATGCTTGCTAATCATAGAATGATTACAATTATCATGTTCGTGAAACCTATTGTTGATATTCTTGAATAGAATATTCTTTTTTTTTTTTTTTGTCTTTTTGCTTTTTATGTAGAGCCACACCCACGGCATATGCAGGTTCCCAGGCTGGGGGTCTAACAGGAGCTGTAGCTGCCGGTCTTCGCCACAGCCACAGCAACGCGGGATCTGAGCTGCGTCTGCAACCTACACCACAGCTCATGGCAACGCCGGATCCTTAACTCACTGAGCAAGGCCAGGGATCGAACCCGCAACCTCATGGTTCCTAGTCGGATTCGTTAACCACTGAGCCAAAGAGGGAACTCCTGAATAGAATATTCTTAAAAGAATATTCTTTCAATGTTCTTGAAAACTACTGAGGTTTCTCCTAATTATATAATTTTCACAGTTTTCAGAACTTCATAACAGCATGGGAATTTGAAGCCTTGTAATATTCTTCTTCATGAGAATAATGTTCTCATTAATTACTTTTATTTCTAATGAGAACCAACCTACGGGGCATGAAGGAAAGTGAACATAATGTATACCATGATATTCAAGTGAAAAAAAAAATAAGTATGGATATTGACAATAGATTATAAAAATCTTTTTCGGCAAGGTAAGGTTACATGACCTAGTGGAAAGTTATCTCTAAGGGCCTTAGAGAGCCAAGGTTAATCCCAAGAATGTCATTAATTTTCCGGTATCTCTGTGGTTTTTGTGACACTACGGGCCTCAATGAGAATATCTGTAAAAACAAATGAATGCGTTCATTAGATAGCCTAAAAATAAATATATTCTTCTCCAAATTCCTTTATGTGGTCTGAGAAATAGGGTACAAGGCTGTCTCTTCATTCTCAATTTTATAAGCTTTAGTCATAGCTTTGAAAGAGTTCAGTTTTTCTACTTCATTTGTCATCTTGCATATTTAAGACTGAATTCTTTGTAATGCTCGTGTGTATAATTTCAATGGCATAGAGATGAGGATCATGTGTGAGACATCAATTTTTCCTTCCATTAAACTTAGGCTCACTGAAATAACTTTAAATTAGAGAAAATGGTTTTAATATGGCAGGTTATCAAATCATCATTTACAGATGTGGCCTCATTTTACTGGATATATTTGCATGATGAATCTTTGACTCATTGTTAATATAACAATGCACTGGCAATTAAGCACTGGGGTTTGTTGGCCTAGTTAAATATTGTTCAATATACTAATTTCTCACATCTATCACATCTGAACTTTTAGTTAGCATTAGTTCACTTTTAACAGAATTCTAACTGCTGCAATTTGTGTTTTAAAGATAAGTACTTTAGTGCCCTCAGGAAAATCTGAAGCATATAATGTCAATGTGTTTATCTCCATGCAGTTCAATTTTTCTTTAATTAAGTAGCTTAAGGAAACTTTAATAGAATCTATATCAAATGCTCATGCTTAAGGATACTTCCCTTGTGCGAATTAAACTTTATTAGCAAATCTAGGGTAAAATTTTAGTTCATAATTTGGACAATTTTGGATTATATTATTATTTCAATTCAATAAAGGCCACAGAAATGTTTGATTTTATTGACATTCACTGAATGTATAAACATACTAAAGCACCTATTTGCATGAGATAACACTTTCTTAGGCACTCATTAAAATTTTCATACAGTGAAGATAATGCTTAATCATTTAATGCAAAAACTGGCTCAGTTCCTAGACAAAATCATGGGCTTAACACCCTGGAATAATTTTATTTACTCACAATGTATTTAAGACTCTTATTTTGTAGAGTTTTAATTATACACAGTGTCACTTAAAATGTGACCTCTAAAGTACAGCCACGTGAGAATGAACAGAACATATAGACTGCATCATCTCTGAAACAAACATTTTCAGAAATAAAAACCTTTGAAAAATTTTCTTTCAGTGACATATAATCTTTAGTAGGTTCTATTTTTTTATTTTATGAGTTTTATTTTTTCCTGTATAGTTGATTTAGAGTGCTTTGTGAATTTCTCCTGTACAGCAAAGTGACCCACTCATACATGTATATATATATTCTTTTCCTCACATTATCCTCTGTGATGTTCTATCACAACTGACCAGATACAGTTCCCTGTGCTATACAGCAGGATCTCATTGCTTATCTACTCCAAATGCGAGAGTTTTCATTAACCCCAGACTCCCAGTCCTTCCCACTCACTCCCCCTCCCCCTTGGCAACCACAAGTCTGTTCTCCAAGTCCATGAGTTTCTTTTCCAAGGAAAGGTTAATTTGTGCCATATATTAGATTCCAGATATGTGATATCATATGGCATTTGTCTTTCTCTTTCAGACTTACTTCACTTAGTTCCATCCATGTTGCTCCAAATGGCATTATTTTGTTCTTTTTTATGGCTGAGTAGTATTCCATTGTGTATATATACCACATCTTCTTAATCCATTCATCTGGATGGACATTTAGGTTGTTTCTGTGTCTTGGCTATCATAAATATGCTGCAGTGAACATAGGGATGTATGCATCTTTTTCAGTGAAAGTTTTGTCTGGATGTATGCCCAGGAGTAGGATAGCTAGATCATATGGTAGTTCTATATCTATATTTAGTTTTCTGAGGTACCTCCATACTGTTTTCCATAGTAGTTGTACCAATTTACATTCCCACCAACAGTGTAGGAGGGTTCCCTTTTCTCCACACCCTCTCCAGCATTTGTTATTTGTTGACTTGTTAATGATGGCCATTCTGACTGTTGGGAGGCGGTACCTCATAGTAGTTTTGATTTGCATTTTTCTAATAATCAATGATGTTGAGCATTTTTTCATGTGCCTGTTGGCCATCTGTATATGTTCTTTGGAGAAATGTCTATTCAGGTATTTGCCCACTTTTCAATTGTGTGTGTTTGTGTGTGTGTGTGTGTGTGTGTTGAGTTGTATAAGTTGTTTGTATATTTTAGAGATTAAGCCCTAATAGACCAAATAAGTTGGCACAGATTTTTCACGTATTTGGAGTTAATGTGGTCACAGTAGCATCTCACTATGCTCAGTATTTTTTCCCTGTATCTTGAAAATTCAGTTTCTGGACCAAACAAATGCCTAAATTAATTGTGATGTCTTTTTACTAATGGGAGGACACTCTTTTTTGCCATCAATCCCTCTTCTTTCATTCTAGCACATTATTATCTCTTGCTGCAGTCTTAGGACCTAGTATGATGTTAAAAACAGAAATTTGTAAAGTAATTTGAAAAACAGCAATAGCTATCTTGCATTTCTGAGGTTTTTGTAGTATTTTGTGTTGAAATGTCTTTCATTTACATTTTAATTCATTTCAATTTAGTAAAGCTTTTGAGTAGGCACAAAAAGTCCCTTTCTGCTTTTATTTGTACATTTTAAATTTTAGACTCTCTATTTTACTATCATTGAAATGAGCTAATTTTCATCATGATTTAATGAAACCATTTTCTTATCTTTGTAGGTCTCAAATATGTGAGAATAAGCTGGTTTTGAAAAATTATCAATAGACAAATTATTTTAATTATATGAATATTTAGAAACAAACACTAAATATATTTTTCTGAGGCTGATCAAGTTTTACTCAAAACTTTACCAAAATAAAAAATAAAAGATGTTTCATTCAACATTTCTTAACTTTTTCCTGCTGTATACACATGAAGAAGCATCAATCCACTGTTTAAAAATATTTAACTGCATATTTTTAAAATTTATATACTTTTAATTTCCTGTAAATGGTCTTGGAATATGTTAACTTCCAGGCTCCCAAAATCTGCACCAAAATAATCTGTTGGTATGTAAAGCTCAGTGCATCACTTACAGCACTTCTTTGACAGTCTTAGTAACATATCAGAATGGTGACAGCAAGTTTGGGATATTTACAAAACTTTGTTACGGGTCATGTTTAATGTGGGTCTTTCATGCAGGGGCTTGATCAAGACTTATAAGAATCCTGAGAGAATAATTTTGAATTGGTAGACTCAGTGTGGTGAGGTTTTCAAGGTGAGATTTTTTTTTAGCAAGTCTGAGAGATTGTCTTTTGATGCTATCTACTGAAAATAAAGTTCAGAGTTCCCTGATGGCTCAGTGGGTTAAAGATACAGCATTGTCACTGCTGTGGCTCTGGTTACCACTATGGTGTTGATTTGATCCCTGGTGCAGGAACTTCTACATGCTGTAGACATGGCCAAAAAAAGAAAAAAAAAAAACAGCTAAAGTTGTCTGATGTTTGTTTAAATAAGTTTGCTAAAACTTCCTATAAGAACAGTAATTTCCATTGTTGATATTATCATACAAAAGGCAAGTTTTTTAAGAATAGTAAAGTCATGCAAATTTCTATAGTAAACTATATAGGGGTAGATGATTTAGGTTCTTAGTATCTCCCTTCCTCCAACCCCCTTCCCATCAATTCCACTCCCAACTCTTCCTATGATCATGCTTCATTTTGATGCAAAGGATATAACATTAAGAGCTAAGAATGGAATCAATTCAGATCTCCGCTGATATTTATTGCATTATATTAATACACACACATTTTTCAGAGGTAGTTGGAAGACCCTAGGGTTTTTTTTTGTTCTATTGGTTTGAAGATCATTTGTTCTATCACTGAATGGTACAGCAGTTTCACAGCAGAATTTAAGATTCCTGAGATAATATATCCGAATATTGCAATGTAGACAAATAACACAAAAACAATTATAATTGGAGTTTGTAGTACATTTTTTAATCAAGAGCCAAGAGTACTCATATTAAGCTGAATAAAAAGATCTCATGCACAATTTAAAGCTTCTATATAACCAGATATGAGTGATCAGCCCAATTTTCTAATTTTATTGTTTACTTCTCAAATGTTTTTAGTAAATATTTGAGAAGTTTAACAGATACACACTACTGTATATGAAATAGATAAAAATGACCTACTGTATAGGAATTATATTTGATATATCATGATAACCTATAATGGAAAAGAATCTGAAACACACACACACATATATGAATCATTTTGGTATACACTTGAAAACTAATACATTGTAAATAAACCATACTTCAATTTTAAAATGTATAGTAAAAATATTTGAGAATAGTAATATTCAAGAAACCAGAAATGGTTCTATCCAGAGAATGTTTGTAGACCCTAGGAACTTATTATGGGGTGGATTTCTGTTAACAGTGAGGGCCAAATATAATCAAAAGTATTGAGACAATATTTTGCAGTATAGTGTGTTTAATATTCTGAGCCTACTTTTACAGATATCAATTTGTTTAGATCTTCCCTAGTGGTTTCAATTTGATATTGGACTTAAAATGATAGGTAGCTCAGAGATTCTATTTCATTTAAGTTCTCATAAAAAATTATAAAATAGTCTGTATTAATAGCAGTTTTTCACTTACTCTTATTTTGTATATTTTTGCTTTCTCTCTTTTTATCTTAAAGTTATCGAACGGTGGCTTAATTTTTGTTTTATTATCACAGAACAGGACTTTATTAATTAGGGAAATGCTTTTTCACTTTACTTAATTTATGCTTTTGTCTTTATTATTTCCTTTCTTGCCTTTTTTGGGTACAATCAAATTATTGGCTAATACCAGGAACTCTGCTATACACTTTATGATAATCACAAAACTGTTTTTTTTTTGTTTTTGTTTTTGCTTTTTAGGGCTGTATCTGCGGCATATGGAGTTTCCCAGGCAAGGGGTCAAATCTGAGCTGTGACTGCTGGCTTACACCATAGCCATGGCAATGCAGGATCCGAGCCGCATCTGCGACCTATATCACAGTTCACGACAATGCCAGATCCTTAATCCACTGAGCAAGCAGGCCAGGGATCGAACCTGTGGCCTCAAGGATGCTAGTCAGATTTGTTAACCTCTGAGCCACAATGGGAATTCCTCACAAAACTTTTTCCATTTGCCCCATTTGCTGTGGTTCTCTTTCTCTCTCTCTCATTTGTAACTAAGTTTAATGGATTTGGTTCCATTGGCCTTAAATATATCAGTTTCTATGTCCTATGAACAAAATACATTTTATTACATTTTGTAAAACAGTTCTCAAAATCAGGAAATTTGGCAATGACACAATACTTTTATCTCCATCTCACACCCATAGTCTATATTCAGATTTCCTCACTAATTCCAGAAATAACGATTTTTTCCCCTCCTCAAACCATAGTTGAAAACAGGCTTGTGTGTTGTATTTAACTGCTATATTCATTTAATCTCCCTTGACCTGGAAAAATCTTTAGCTTTTCTCTTTCATACCTTTGATGTATTTGAAATGTCCAGGCCCATTATTTTTAAAATGTCCCACCATGTGTGGTTGTCTCATGTTTCCTCTTAATTATATTCAATTTACATGTTTTGGTAGGAAACAGCAGCAAAACTGGTCACAGTATCAGTGATGTTTCTTCACTTGGTCATAATGGTATCTTCTAAGCTTCTTCACTGAAAGTTACATTTTTCTCTTTGTTATTGAAAATTAATGTGTGAGAATATTTTGATTCTAAATTTCTCAAAAGCTTGTTTTTATGCTTAAATTGACTTGTATTTAGCGACTATAAACATTTTCAGTCTAATTACCTTCCATTTTGATATATTTTTATTATTCTTTGAGTAATTTCTTTATTACGTAAGATGTTTCAGGCTCATTTTATATATACATTTTTTTAATCCCAATCTTAAGATATGCCTTTACTAGAAAGAGTCCTAGTTCCCTTTAGTAAAGAATGGGTTTAGAAATAAAGATTTGAGCAATAATTATGCTTATTCCTACTAGCATATCATTGCTTTTTGGGCTTTCTCTGTAGACAGCTATGGAAAAAACATATATACACATCCATATACATATGCATATTTGCATATATTCCCATCTATTTACATGTATTTACAAGCAGATATATATCTATATTTTACACCTATCTCTTTATCTTTACACGTATCATTCTGTCTATATTTACATGTTCAGTATTTTGAGTGCATACTTATATATCCATTATAATTCAACACCAAATGAAAAAGATACATGCACCCCTATGTTCACAGTAGAACTATTCACAATAACCAAGACATGGAAATAATCTAAATGTCCATCAACATATGAATGGATTAGGAAGATGGGATACATATACACAAAGAAATACTACTTGGCCATAAAAAAGAACAAAATAATGCCATTTGCAGCAACATGGATGGAACTAGAGACTCTAATACTAAGTGAAATCAGTCAGAAGATATACAGATGCCCAACAGGCACATGAAAAATGCTCAACATTACTAATTATTAGAGAAATGCAAATCAAAACTACTATGAAGTACCACCTCCCAACAGTCAGAATGTCCATCAACAAGTCAACAAATAACAAATGCTGGAGAGGGTGTGGAGAAAAGGGAACCCTCCTACACTGTTGGTGGGAATGTAAATTGATACAACTACTGTGGAAAACAGTAGGGAGGTACCTCAGAAAATTAAATACAAAACTACCAGATGATCCAGCAATCCCACTCTTGAGCATATATCCAGACAAAACTTTCACTGAAAAAGATACATGCACCCATATGTTTGTTGCAGCACTATTCACAATAGCTAAGACATGAACAACCTAAATGTCCATCCAGATGAATGGACTAAGAAGATGTGGTATATATACACAATGGAATACTACTCAGCCATAAAAAGGAACAAAATAATGCCATTTGGAGTGGATAAGCAATGAGATCCTGCTCTGTAGCAGAGGGAACTATATTTACTCACTTGTAATGGACCATGATGAAGGATCATATGAGAAAAAGAATGTATATATATGTATAACTGGGTCACTTTGCTGTACAGCAGAAATTGATAAAACATTGCAAATCAACCATAACAATTTTTTTTTTTAAATCAACACTATGGGGGTACATTTTAGACATCTTACTTCTGATATGTATAACTCTCTTCTCCAACATGAGAAACCTGTCTCCCATTTACTATCAATATAATTTTTCATTTGCACAAGCCATTTCTGGCATTCTTCAGTCTATATATGAGTCTCCATTTGTCAACATACCTTTCAAAAATGAAGAATTCCCTTTACTATTTCTTGTATGATAACATAATGGAGAGGTTTTTGTTTTTTTCTGCTCAAATTTATCTTTTCTCTTCTTTTAGCACTTCCACATATTTTATTATTAACAGGTATCATTTCACAGAGGGCTGGAAATTCTATTTTTAATATGATTTTCATAAAAAGTATGAAACATTTTTGAATTTTTTATATCATGTTTTCGTAGCCTGAACTCTGCATGATCATTACTACTTAAGCTTTCAGGGAAATCAAATGCTATAGAATCAGTCCATTGGTAATTAGTATTTTCCAATGACCCATATAATGGCTTTAAAGTAACCAACATTATTATTATTCTATGTACTTAACTGTCTTTAGGGAAAAAAATAATTTTACTACTGCTCTGTATTCCCCACTGTGCCTGGCTCAGTGAGCAGCTACTCAAAAATCTTTTGCTGATTGCTTATGTGTTCCCTACTGATCTTGTCATTTAATTCTCCATCTCCCCAGGGCCTACAGAAATCTTATATTAGACAAACTCTAGAGAGCAGAGAAACAATATAGTATATTACCTGTGCTTACATTGATAGTTTTTTTTTTATTAAAATGTGCATTATGCAGGCAACATTGTTTTAGCAAAATTAAAAAGGAAGAATTTAATACTAGTTCTATCTCCTTAACAAATCAGTGTTCTTATTCCTTGGTTTCCCTTCAGCCTTCATTGGTATGCTTTACAATTTTGCATACCCCAAGAGAAAAAGTTGGTTAGAATTTTATAATCAGTTTTGATTACATTTTAATAAGACATGTCTGAATGTCTGTAATGTACGTGGCACACAAAAATTATAGGCCAAGCCCTGGAAATTTATAGAGAAATTACACTAATCCATAAGCACGTTGAAATGGGCCTCGTGACACAAATTACTAAAGATTGAAAAAAAAAATAATGGAAACACTGGATTTTTCTGTAATGAATAAGTTCTTTAAAATTAAGGCTACAGAAATATTTATGTTTTGTATATTTTATTCACTTATAAATGTAATGCTATTTGGAGAAAATACAGCTCAAAATGAAAGATAAATAACTTTGAAATCCTAAGTTGAGACTACTTTGAATAAGATAATGCTAGAGAGAAGTTTAATAAAATAGGATAGCAAAATGAGTTAATTATTGTACGATAATTCCACTGGGTTGATTATTTACTGACTCTCTTTTCCCAAGACAATTTGGATCTCAATTGCCATGTTAAAGTGGACAAGTAACACTAAGTCCTTTTCCAAAGAATACAGTACCTTCTAGATGATACTATATTGCATGACCCAATGTGGTCCAGAGGAATATATTCATGGAATCAAATCCCAAATCAACCAGAATTTATTTGATCTTTTTACTTGTGGTATAAAGACTAATTGCTTTCCACATGTAGAAAATAATCTAATTATTATGTAAAGAAACCACACCCAAGGGATAGATGATTTGCATTTTATCTTAATATGTAGCATAAATGTTCACTATGCTAATGTAATAGATTTAACACTAAATTCTACTGCTGAGTGTCTTTCATATGCTTATCATGTCTGTTTTGTTTAGTTGTTTCCTGAATGTTTAATGGGAAGATGATGGCATCTGAGTAGAAGGCTTTGAAATACTTAAATTATTTTTGAAGTCTCTGTTAAAATTGAATATAAATACTTACAATTAATACAATATTTATGTCCCCAGGAACAAAAAAATCAGTTGGATTCAATGTGACACATGCCAAATGCTTAGAGTTGCTATAGATTTGGAATTGGAATTGTTTATTTGCAAATGTAGAATGCAAAAATGACACTTCTGCAAAAACTCACAGTTAAAATTTACTGAGCATGCACTGTTGGTCATGCCCCATGTTAAGTAATTTTTATCTGCAATGTTTCTACTCAGAACAGCTCTTACAATTTGTATTACCCTAATTTATAGACCAAAAAAAAAAAAGAGAGAGAGCTTGTAGGGTTAAAAAAAAAACCCTAAAATCTCATATCTAGGAAGTAAGTGACAGATCTGACCTTTACACCCAGATCTGTCTGAGTTCAAAGCCCAGATTCTTTTAACATGCAGTTGAAAACTGGAACATTTTCTGCTACTTACAATGAAGTAGTAAGTATTGGGGAAGTACCACCCAAATATTTCTAACTCATTAGCAGAATGAATTACTCATGCACAAAGAGCACTATATATGGGATTGACAAAGTCTGCCTTTAAAAAGGCCCTATCTATTTAGTCACAGTTCTTTTTTTGGGGGGAGGGTTAGTTCCTCAGCTAAGGGTCTAACTGGAGCTGCATCTGTGACCTACACTGCTTGTGGTGAAACCAGATACTTAACCCACTGAGGGAGGCCAGGGATCAAAAGCTGCATCTTCATGAGCACATTGTTGGGTTCCTAACCCCCTGAGCCAAAACAGTAACTCCCACAGTTCTTGATCTTATGTCACCACATGTATATTTTAGAATTTAAAAAACATTGTTACATTACTTGTCTGATATGAGTCACATAACACTTCTATGACATGGACAGATGATTAGAATTATCATTTAATATAGGAGGGAACAGTCTCGGAGAGGCAGAATCTGGCGCCTTTAGGTTTTCTGGAAATCAGCATAATATTTACATTTTTAACAAATCTTTAAAATTACTGAGTTCCAATTTTCTCTCACGTGAACCCATTTCCCTCCTAATTCTAGAAGTATACCGTACTATACCTTCTTGCCATGAGGTCTTCTTGACTTCTCTAGGTGGGAAACTTGTTTCTTTTCACCCAACCATTTATATCCTTCTTCTTAAAGAATCTCAGATTTTATTATATAAAGTGTCAAACTTCCCTTCGCTTACATGTTTCTTTCCTCAATGATGAGGAAGCACTTTTTGCCAAATATAGTTTATTATACCAACAATCTTTCTGCTCCAACAATGATCACATTTGTAATTTTACATTTATTTGTGAAAAATTTAATTTCTATCTTCCTACTCTACTTCACTGAAAGCTGCGACATCACGACCCTTCACTATAGAAACATTTTAGCATATTAATACCCTTCGGCACTTTGCTTGGCATAGGGTGCCTGTTCAATAAATATATATGGAGTTGAAGTTTGCATAGTTATTTTAAATGTATTAGAATGATTTAATACAGTATGCAATTAGACTAAACCAGAATTTAGAGTTGATTTGATTATGAATTCGATGATAACTTCATCAGGCAGCAATCCGAAAGAGAAGTTTGTATGGGGGAACCAAGTGAATTTTTTGTAGTGTAGGTTTCTAATATCTGGTTTTTAGCTCTTTCTCAGGCCTAAGACCTAAGGTCTGTGAAGCGAGAGGTGTTTTTTTTTTTTATTTCCTCTCTTTTAGTTTTTGTTTTTTTCCTCAAGTCTTCATGAAGCTCAGAAAGATCTTAATTAACAAGAAAGAAATAAAACTTAGTTTCTTTTTGGAATCTGCTGGGATAAGCATATAAGAATAACGCAGGACAACACAGATATGCCTTCAGTAAAGACTGCACACACAGTAGTAAGGATTAACAGCTTGTGGGAGTGAACTCATTCTGGAGTCCATGGGAGACACTCTCTGTGGATGCCCAGAAAGATATGGTGGGATTTTCAGGAGACTGTAGCCATCACATATGTAGGTGGAGACTGTGAGTAATGTTACCCACAGTCTGGTAGAGTCTAGAGCTATTTGGATCACAAGAGAATTATGTTTCGGGGAAAGGTAAACACATTCAGGTTAACCATTTCTCAAAACTTTGATCAAACATTTTACTTGGCTATGTTTTTCATAGAGAAAGGCAAAATATCTATTCTCCCTTTGTTGGAAAAAAGGTTTCGTTAGCAAAGAGATTTCAGTTCAGCTGGCAAGAAATTTAACTGGCAAGTAAAATAGTCTTTATTATAAACTCCACCACAGTGAAGCTCTAATTGGTGGGTATTAATGAATGGAGAACAAAGTCTGAATTCAGAGAGACTGGGTTTGTAATTCTCATTCTGTGTGAAACCCTGGTTAGTTGTTCAGATGCTTAATCATGTAATCTTAGTATGTGATGCCTGTTAACTGAATGATGACAATGAGATAAGAAATATCTGGTATTTCAGAGTACATGACAGATAGTACTCAATTACTTTCCCTCCCTTTCTGCTTTTTTACTTCTCTAATTCCTGGTTTTCCCCCATAGACTAATCTTTTTTTTTTTTTTTTGTCTTTTTAGGCCTGCACTCATGGCATATGGAGGTTCCCAGGCTAGGGGTTGAATGGGAGCTGTAGCCAGTCTTATACCACTGCCAAAGCAACACCAGATCCAAGCTGCATCTGCAACATACACCAGGGCTCGTGGCAATGCTGGATCCTAAACACACTGAGCAAGGTCAGGGATTGAACTTGCATCCTCATGGATACCAGTCAGATTCATTTCAGTTCACGATGGGAACTCCCCTAACAGACTCTTTTATGGCATTTAAATTGATACTTATATTTAAATAACTGTTTAAGTATGTAATAGAATAAAATGGTCTTATGTTCATACTGGAAAAAAACTGGAAATACATAGTTAATAAATGAATTTAAATGGATATAGCTGGATTTTAATTTTTTCTTAAAAATATGTCAGCACAAATGCAAAATGAAAACAATTATCATTAGGGAGTCATTGTTGACATTTTTACAAATCATCAACTGGCTATTTTTTAAGAAAAAAAACTAAAAAGAATGACATTCATTTCACAGGGTTGTGATAAAATTATATTTTCAAGTGTTGACGTTTATGATAGAATGAAGCAGAGAGGGCACATAAATAACAGAGACTGAAAAAATAGCTAACTGGGACACATATAATATATACATAGGAATATTATATTCTTCCAAGGGTCATATATTTGACAACCTTAGATCTCTAGAATAATGCTCAAAATGAAGAGAGAAAATTGTAATTAGACAGCATTACACCCATAAGAAACAATTTATAGAGCAGAATAGTTTGCCTTTCATTGCATCTTATTAAATATGTCTCCCTACTTATAAGAAGGATTCTCTTTTATGAAACATTAAAAAATATGGAAAAATTAAATAAAGGCAAGAGCAATCATTCACAATCTTTTAACAACAAAGTATATTTTTCTTTTTTCTATTCATGTTTTTGTAAGCTAGAAAATATATAATAACTAGGAAAATAATTACAAACTTAGGCTAACAAGTTGGAGAAATTGTTCAATATTTAGTAGTAATAACTGCTACTGTATGTTAATCACTCACTGATGTTCCAGGCAATGATCTATAAATGTATATTTTTATGTAACGTATATTATATACACTACAAATAATTTTTGCAGTAGTTATTAATACAGTTATATTACTGGAGACAAATGTGGAATTTAAAGATTCTTCCTTGTTGAAAGTCATCCAAGGTAATAATCTGTGGATTTCAAAATCAAATCTACACCTTTCTAAATCTAAAACCTATTTTCTTATCAATATGCAATGAGGCTAAAGATAATTTACAATTGCCTCTAAGGTATAACATTTCTGGCACACATTAAAAAAATCATAAGCATGAAAAAAAGTAAGAAAATTTTGATGGAGGGCCAGCAAGGATGGTCTGAAGAAGCGAATCCACAAATGGCCTAGACACTGAAATGATCAGACAGAGACTTTAACATAAGTATGATAAGACTTTTAAAGTATCTAAGGGAAGAAATGGGCAACATGCATAAAGAGGTGGGTATTTTCAGAAAGACAGGAGAAAACTAAAATAAATGAAAATTTTAGGAATTAAAAAAATATCAGAGATGAAGAGTTCATGATATGAGTGGATACAGCAAAGGAAGACATCAGTGAATTTGAAGAGAGGATGACAGAAACTATTCTAACTCATTAATAATAATGATAATAGCAATAGTGATACAGGTAAGTAAAATACAATAGCATGTATAAGACTTGTGTGGAAAATATCAAATAATCAGCATGTTTTGAGATTTAGGAGAGATAAGATGATAGGACAAATGAAATTCTTAAAGGCTCATGGCAGTGTTATAAAGAGGGACATTCACCAATATATTCACAAGCTCCTTAAGTACCAAGGACAATATAAAGTAAACAAAAATCAGATAGGCACGTTATTTTTCAAACTGTTGAAAACTCACAGGAAGGCTGTCATGCTGTTGCATGTTTGTTCTGAAATCCTGAAATTCAAATAATACATAGATTTCTTCACAGAGTATCTCATATATAAAAAATACTATTAGGTATTACCCATTTTGTACTGTTAGGCAATTGGTGAATCTAGTAAAATCTAAGTCTAAAATCTAAAAAGAGTTGCTACAGTCCTGGTTGTTCTCAGTTTGCAAAGAAATGAGATCTTATAAACCCTCTGCAAATTCATGCAGAAGTATGTTAGTTATCCAAAGGAAGGGCTTTATCAAGAACTCATGATCATCAAATTGAAGAAATGTTCAGCAAGATTACTCTCTTCAGATTTGTTGATGAAGAGTCACTAGCTTTAAATGATTATTTCTTCAACTGAAATTTTAGAGCACCTACTAAATTTAGTCAGAAATCGCAAGTACCACCAACATATATGCTGACAAAGTTTAAGGATTCAAAAAAATCAAACTCTGGAAAAAATGTGATGGACTGATTTACAAAATATTATGGTATCTGTGTGTACTTGAAAGAGTCATAATTAATGTTAAATATCTTATGGAAAAAAGATAAGGGGATTCAAAATCCCCTTACTTTATCAAATTTTAACATAAGGTAAAATTTCTCCTTAAAGAAAAAGAGATGTTTGGTTTGCGAAAGAATTTCACCCTTGAATTGTATTATTTGACAACGAAATAACTGAAATTTTGTATTGATATTCATGTTTATTTTTGATGGTGAATATCAATAAAAACAAAGATGTTATCTATGATCAGAAATTATAGCTTACTATTTAAGTATAAAATCAGGTGTAAAATATTTCCACAAATACAAACTCTAGTCTTTCAAAGAAAATCAATAAAACAACTTATTTTTCTTCTACTTATTTCATATAAAGAAAGTGTGATAACTTATTTCATTTGGATCCATGTAGACACTCCCAAACAAAAACAAAAAACTATTAGGCAACTATTTTAAAAAAACAAACAAAATAACAAGTGTTGGTGAGGATGTGGAGAAATTGGAACCCTTGTGCACCGTCGATGGGAATATAAAATGGTGCAACCAATATGGAAAACAGTACGGATGTTCCTTAAAAAATTAAGAAGAGAACTACCATATGATCCAGGAATCTCACTTCTGGAGGGGTCTTAAAGAGATATTTGCACATTCATGTTCACAGGAACATTATTCACAATAGCCAAGAGGTAGAAGCAGTCTGAGTGTCTGTTGAGGGATGGATGAATAAATAAAACGTAGTCTATACACACAAGAGAAGCCCTAAAAGGAAAGAAATCCTGTTACACAGACAACAACATGGATGAACCTTAAGGACAGTATATTAAGTGAAATAAGCCAGATACAAAAAGACAAATACAATATGATTCCACTTATATGAGGTAACTAAAATATTCAGATTCCTAGAAATAGAAAGTAGAATGGTGGTTACTAGGGGCTGGAAGGAAGGGGGAAAGGGAACTTAATGTTTTACGGGTGTAGAGTTCCAGTTTTGCAAGATGAAAAAGTTCTGGAGATCTGTTTCGCAACAACATGAATACATGTAACAAAACTGTACATTAAAAAGGGTCAAGATCAAAAAAAACCCTTCTACTTTAATTCAAATGTCCAATTAAATACACATTTCTACATGAACAGTTACAGATATATCACTGATAAGTACTGAAATATATATTCTTTCTGGTTGTTTTGCCTGGGAAACATGCAGATCTGAGATTTTCACAGTTGACAAAGTCCTAAAGAGCCAAAATCTCGGCTGAATAACTTAATTTCAGACAATAATAGTGTTAAGACACCACATCAAAATTTTATCTCTGGAGCCTGGCATGAAATGAGAATATGAATACACTGAGAAAACAAAACAAATAAAATAACAAAAATGCTAGAACACGTGGTGATTTTCTGAATAAAATTGGTTTTCTTGGTTGTGGAAAACCCTGCTGGTGAATGGGCTGTGTAGATTTTAAAGTTTCTGATGGTCTATTTATTAAGATTTGAATAGACATAAAATCCTCTTCATTAAAATTCAAAAGATGAGGACAAGTAAGTTCCATCCAAATGAAAGCTTTAACATAAATAAGTTCCCTTGAATGTAATGACTATAATTTAATGTTCAGATGGGGAGAAAAGGTGACCTTGTGGCAATGATGCCAAGATGACAGGTAGAAATCAGCCTAGTCCTGAGCAAACCAGGACGTATTTTTTTCCTGATTTTCATCCCAATGGTAGTTAACAGCTACAATTACCTCTTGTTTACCTCATTTATATCAGGTGTGTAAACTCTATAAAGTTCACCATTTCATAACTATACTATGCTGTGTCACCAATCATATGACATTCAAGGTGAATGCTGTCCTCTAGATTTATTGATTTTATCTTTATATCTACCTATATCCTCCTATGCACTTTGAAAAGGCTTTATATTTTACGGGCAAGGAAAAAGGGTTAAAGAATTTGAATTATTCTGTCTATAATCTCATAACCAGTGAGTGTTGGAACTGGTTTAAACACTTGAAATTTACCAATGTATTCCATGCTCTTAATCATTAAATTAGAGTTTTCCTTGCTAACATTTTTTCTTCATTACTAAGCATAATGATCTGAGTTTATAAAAATTTGGGGATTCAATGCAGTTCCTCAGAATTTATTCCATTCAAATTATTTTCATCGTAGCAGTCAAAAATATGCATGCAAATTATACAGAAGTGAATTGAGAAGACTCTGAAAGAATAATTTGAAGTGACAGACTGTGTGAGTCAGAATACTTTACTACTGTCACTTTTATTTTGAAGTTTAAAACAAATCATGTATTCTTAGAAATGTATTCACATGATAATATTCAAGCTCTGTGAATTCCCAGTCATTTAAAGATTCAAAACTTCCCTCCCTCAACACAAGCCCTTAGTTAAACAATTATACCTAGTAGTTACTACCCAGTGACCTAAATCTGCACTTCCAAAATTTTTCTTTCAAATGGGAAATCAAATAAATCTCAGTTTTGAAATTACATATGTGAGGTAAAATATGTGTTTAGTTTCCTGAACCCATGACTTTTAAAATTAATGTTGAAGCATTTAGATACTTGTAGTCAAAACGAAACCTAAATATGCAAATCACCCAAGGGAAGGGTGGGTGCACAATGGGAAGAGAGTAGCAGGTGGACCAGGAAGTCATGAATGTATAAACTTTAAATATTCATCAGGTTCCTTTCTCTTTTATATAGTTCCTAGTCACTCTATAACAGATGGGTAATGCAAAATGGGTGTTAAGAGGATGAATATTAAGTGTTAACAAAGTGTGTCAGTCTTAGGAAAAAATGTTAACTTCCTAAACTACTGAAACAGTATTTGGACTTAACAAATAAAATAAAACTATTCATCTACTTATTCATATATTTTTCATCAGATAATAAATTACCACTTTATAGAGAATAGATAGAAAAGTAGACAGTAAAATGTAAGCAAACAAATAATTACATTTTTCTCTATCTATATAAATCAAATTAATATTTCCCCTTGGCCATTATTACATCGTGTGAAAATATCTAAGTGGGTCATTGTCTTTTAACCCTTGATTCGTTACCAGTATACTATGACAGACCAGTATACTATGTCTCCCAGTATATAAGAAGCACCAACTCGATACAGCAGAATAATACAATTTAAAAAATAATGAAGTTGTGAGTAGGGATGGACTAGCAGTTTATCATATAAATATACAGTGACGGTTTTCTTGTCTTATAATGAATAATTTTAGACTTTTTTGAAAAATTAATTAAGATACATTTACATAGTGGGAGTAACCACTGGAGGACTAGACTAAAACATATATTTCCCAAACAAGAGTGGGGAAAAAAATTAGAAAAATTTTAAGAGTTCACTAGGAAAAAAAATTCAAATCAAATTAAACATAAATAGTAATGATTAATAGACAAAATAAATGTTTGCTCATTCAATGTTAATAATATTAAACATTTCTACATATTTGACATGTTTTAGGAACAGATTTGAAAAAAAGTAAGTAGAGCTCAGGCAGTATGTTGGGCAGGCCCAGGTCCCCATATCTGCCTTGCTGCTAAACTAACTATATGGCCTTAAACAATTTACTTTATCTCAACATAATTTAATTAGGTCTCTCCCCCCAACTGTAGTTCCTAGATAAGTAAATTTTTTTTCATAGTGTTTCCACTAAGTTTTCTTTTATTTTCCATCTTTTGGCCATGCCCTTGGCATGTGAAAGTTCCCAGGCCGGGGACATGGAACCCACTGCTGGACCCTCATTCTGCTTTACCACAAGGGAACTCCCTCCACTAATTAAGCAAAATACCCTATTTATCAATAGATTTTTATATACACAGTTGTGCCTCGATATCCACAAGGGATTTATTCAAGGACTCTCACAGGTACCGAAATCCATGGATATTCAAGTCCCATATTCTGCTCTCTGTAACTGTGTGATCCCCACCTGTGGATATGAAGGGACAACCGCATATGAAATATCTTACAGTGATGCAGATTTTAAAAAATGTCTAAACGTGTGGCTTCTATCAGTCATAACCAGGCATTTATGAGTTGAGCTTCCCATGTACAAGTAACTCTTTCTACCTCTCAAATTCTATGAATAAAATCCCATCACAAATTAACAATTTAAACATAGCACTTCAAACTGAATTTGAACTAATCTATTGTGAATAAAATACATCATCCAGTTATTAATAAGGCCCATATAGCTCAATCATTTTATGGCATAGTCTGGCGATCAAAGTGAAAGTTCTATGAAAGATCAACATTTGTTTGGAGGGCCCCATCTTACAAAAGTATGAATTCTTCCTAGGGACTCCCAATATAAGAAGTATAAACAAACAATAGAAACAAGATTTGGAAAGGTAGGGCCCTACACATTAAGTTCCGTATCCTTTTATATACTATGTATTATTTTGCTTTCTACATTGAATGTTCTATTCCTCCCTAAAAGTTTTATTAGAAAGGATAATTTCCTAACCAAGTCCCTCCCTGGTAGGAGCTAATGTCAGCACCATCAGGGGTCTCAATTCCAAAGGTGTGGTAAACTGTCAAAACAAAGAGGTACATCCTCACAAAGAAATTCAGACACAATCATATTTTTTAAAAATATTTGGCTTCTCCTGATTTTGATATGCATGTATGTGTATATTTGTATGTATTCACAGTATTTCATACAGAAGGATTCTAACTTCCTAAATGTAGCTACAATTCATGACAATGTCATATTTAAACTGGTTTTTTTATGTCTTTCTATGCTTTTTGAATAACAGATTGAGCCAAGGGAGCTGCCTGCTCACTAACTACCTAGAATTTCTTTTCCCTCTAGAAATAAAAATAATTTACTTTCAACATTGCAAATCTAAGCTACTTCCTTGGAGGCTGAACCTAATCCACGGCAGTTTTGCGTACAATACAATGCATTACATTTAAAAAAAAGCCACTGATAGCATTTGAAGTTCTGATTATTCAGAGAATTGCAAAGTAAAGGTATGCTCATCATATTCACGTTGACCTTTTACCAAGGCTTAGAAATAAAGACTGGTGCCACCTAAATAAGCAACACCATACCATTCCAAACTGTTATGTAGACAAATTCTCTGTTAAGATCTCTTCTCCTAAGTGTAAAACATATATTTAGGAAGATTCTATGGTGATGTGGGTTTTTTTTTCCTAATTAATGTGCTAATTCCTTCTGGCAATTTTCCTTTCTAATGTTAACACAGAGCTCCTCCATTATAAACAAAGGCTCTTGCTTTGTAATGAAACTTTTAAATACCTACAAGCAAAAGTAATTCACATGTAAGTTTATCTGAGGATGAAAATAAATGAAAGCCCAACAAAATATGAACTCTAATGCTTATCTAATACTCCTTACAAATAAATAGTCTATAATGCTCAGTAACTGTGGCTGGCTGTTTTTCTACTACTTGCCATGCTATGTCAGCTTATTTATCAGCCTCCATCCCAGGAAAACACAAGCCAATAAACAGAATTGCTCCAATAGCATTCTCATTGCCCTCAAGTGCAAACCACATATAACAAAAGGCTTCATATTTCTGAGCGTCATACTTTGAGATGACATTATATGGAAATAGAATTTTCTGGGGCAAAGGAAAGTGCCCTCACACAACCACCCCCAAGAAAATACTTTTATTTGCAGAGCATGAGCCAGAGATTTGGCTAGTAATCAGGTACCAAGGTTTGCTATCTTCTTAGCTCCAAATTTTCTGACCCATCTCTTCCAGCATTATAGGATTGTGGCCATTATGGCTGCTATAAAAATAGTCATTACGTTGACTCATCCAGAACTAGAACAGTAATATTTCTCAAAATTCATTTTTCAACCATTTCTCTTTTCAGAAAATAAGATCTTATAATTAAATATCAGCTAAGTGAAAATAATGATCAATACACTATGATATAAATTTAGGCATGGTATTAAATAATTACTATGCTGTGGCTTAAAAAAACATAACCTTCAGTGAAGATAGTCTAGGAATGAAAAATTCAACATACTATTATCTAAGCTCATATATTAAGATTATAATAAAACCTGGTATTTAAAATATAACAAAGGACTGCATGGGTATGTGTTTTATTTGTCTGTTTTTGTTTTTGTGGAAATCACCTAGATCCTGAGAATAAAACATAGACTTTTTATTATACCTAATTTTTCTCTTTGATAACGTTTTAACAAGTTACATTCTCAACAAGTAACATTCTCAGTATTTCTTCTAAGCCCTAAAGCCACATGATTTATAAGCAGGTTTTTCCTTCATTCTCCCCAAGCAATGTGTTCAAGATAAAAGGCTCAGAAACTATCAGTCATGGATACTGTCGCCCAGCAACCACCATCATCCACCATTCTAAAACTGCTTCAACTTATCAGTTCCAAAAACAACTATCCCATAGGTCAATAACTAAGAAGAAAGAAGAATTCCTTGGGTAAAATAATGTTACTCAGGTATTAAAAATTAAATTATCTAACAAATCTCTCTCTTATTACCATTGTTATTATTATTAACATTGCTAGTATTGTTATTTTATTTCCCTGGACCTTCATATTTACAAAGGTTTCAAGAGAGAAAAATTCATCACTGATCTATCCCACAAGTACTCTAGGGATAAACAAGAAGCAGTAGCCTCCTTTTACAGCATTTTAGAAACAATGAGTATGACAAAAGGAAAATTTTAATGCAACTTTTCATTATTTCAAGAGGTTTGAGACAAATTATTCTCAATCCATTTTAAAAGAAAGAGGTTAAATGATTTTTATATCTCCAGAAGGAATTTATTCAGCTGTTCAATTTTTCAGTCTTTTGTTTCTGAATTATAGCTTCTTATTGGAGCCACTTCCCAAGAGGTAGATGAGTGAAATAAAAGTACATGA
The DNA here is from genome assembly GCA_004024745.2 of Catagonus wagneri. Lineage (NCBI taxonomy): Eukaryota > Metazoa > Chordata > Mammalia > Artiodactyla > Tayassuidae > Catagonus > Catagonus wagneri. The sequence goes on along the minus strand of PVHT021183666.1, from coordinate 23,913,125 downwards.
AACAAAAAGCAATCACAACTCCTGTCTCATGTTCTCGATAGAGCTAAATGCCATCTATATTCTGAGCAATTAAGAATAGATGCCATCACAGTTTGGATTCTCCAAAAAGTGGTCTTTCAGATAGAGTTGAGTATAAACTATAGATGTTTATTAATGTAATTTTTTGAGATCAACACTGTAGAAAGAAGGGTAAAGAGGCTGCGATTAGGTATAAAGAGAGCTGTATTGTAGCTACTCACACCATCTGACTTGTTTAGCACTGGGCTGAAATAGCCAAGCCTTTATACTTCTACTAAGATGAATAGTTGGTTGTGCACTACACCTAAAAAGACATGATTTAGTCAAAGTGTCAGTATCTAGTACAGAAGAGAGCTTAAGGCTGTTATGTGACAGCAATCAGGGCAATGCCTTTTTCTTTGAAGAAGAATCCAGGTTACCAGTGTCATAGTCTACCACATATGTTTTTCAGGGTTACTGAAGACATCTTTCATTTTTCAAGACACTATGATGCCATATTTTAATTTTTCCTGTATTACTTATACTCCATACCACTGCTTTTCAAACTACATGGTTTACTCCATTTAATTAAAAAGTTGTAATATATAATATATATGATGTGTAGAGAAGCAAAAAAATTAATCTCTGATGTGGCTGACTACTTGTGACATTTATGTGTGTGTGTGTGTATATATATATATATATATATATATCATCCAGAGTTGATTTAATTTATTATTTTCATAACTCTTCTTAAATACATAAAAATCTAAAACCTGCATAAATTTCTTACACTTGTATCTCTTAAAATTATACTAGAAAATCTTAGTAAAGGTCAAGTACAGTTGATTCTCATTATTCCCAGTAGTTATGTTCTATAAAGCCATTGCAAACACTGAATTAGAGAATACTGAATCATTGCTCCTTGGGGAAATACAGAATTAGGTTTCTGTGAGTCTCTGGTCACATTTTCCTCAACTCATCAATACATAAGCTTGTTTTATATATGTTTCTAGTTATAGACACCTTATTTAATATATACTGCTGCTTCATTAACACTGAACTCACAGCCAACAGCACTGTGCCTGAAAGAAGCTTGCCTAACACTAAACAAGCCTTCTCCTTAAGGCATGTCATGACCTTCCTGAACTTAGGAACACTAGACACCACTTCAGCCCTAAGATATAGGGAATGTCTTAAACAGTGAAATTACTATCACAAAAACTCTCAAGTGAAAAAAATAAGCACAAAATAGGACAGTTTTTTGCAGTATTAGAGCTAAAAGGAGATGGCAAAGCACCTCCTTACTCAAGGTCATCAGGGAATGCACACTTCAGCTGATTCAAATATTTTTGCCCCTCTGCATGTGTCTGCAAATGACCATGAAATCACTGAGAATACTGATTTGGGAGTTACAAATAAATGTTTGTGAGGTGGCATATTTGCAAACACATAATCTGCAAATAGTGAAGACCAATGGAACAAGAAAAAACATTAAATCTATAAATTTCAAATTGAAATTAATCTAATGTGATGTGGTATTTCTTGGTTTAATAGTGGTGAAGTCTCGAAATCGTTTTTATTTTTCTAATTTCTCAATTAACAACAATGCACAAAATGCCATTCAAAGAAGAATGTTTGAGAAAACTGCAGGTCAAATTTAAAATTCTGTACAAAAACATGTTTCAATAAGATACAGTTAACACGATAAAGCAGGCTTTTTTCCCTAAAGATAAGGTGGAAAAATGAGGCTTTATTGCACTCACCATTGGGGAGTGAAAAAACAGAAAAAGATTATTGTTATTAGTACTACTAGTGTAATGGAATAATAGAAGTTGGTATTGAAGGTGTATTGAAAACTTACAAATCTTGAGATATGTTCTATAATTTCTATTTTACAAATGAGGAAGTTGAGGCACAGTGAGTAAAAAACTTACCAAGATCTCACAAGATCTTGTGTTGTGGCTGTGCAATATATAATATTGACTAGACTGCCCAAGAATTTATTTTCCCATATGTTTTTGGTTAGGGTGAGCCACAAGAAACATTCTTGTGTGAAAGTAGAGGGCAGGAATGAATCAACAGCCAATTCTTTAGCTCACATACATTGTCACCTATCAGTCAAGAAGGCAACAGCTTGATCTTTCATTAAATCATCCTTAAGCTACTTAATTTCTAGGTCAGGTATGAGTTTAGCTCTAAGACAGACATCAACTTCTCCTACAGACAGCCATACCATGAAAGCCAGAGGCAGCAAGAAAGAGTTTGTAACTTAACATCCCAATTTTAAACAACTAAGTGAGAGATCTAAGGTTTGAACCCAGGTGGTTTCCTTCCAACATAAGCATTCATAATCCAGACTGGTGATCAATAGCCACTCTTCTTATCTAAGCATACAACCACTCAGAATTAAAAACATTTCCTAGGTTCCTTTGCATTCATGTGATGCTCCTTGTGTAACTTCTGTCCAGAAGAGAGATGACTGGCAAGTGACCTTTGTCTCTTTTAATTTTATCTTTCAGTTGTCCTGCCACTTGAACCATAAAAGTGAATCTTGGAATACAAGATTTAAAGCTACCCCCTGGCAATGGAAGAGGAAAAAGCAGGAAGGAACCTGGAACATAAGAATTTCAAGAAGTAAAGCACCAAAATAGCTTCAGAATTTTATAAAAAAGAGAAATAGACTTCTATCTTGCTAAAAGCATTGTTATTTTGGGTCTTTTTTATCTGTCATCTAATCCAAATCATTGGACAATGTGCTAAGCTTTGTTTCTACTGTGTGTTACGTGGGGATAAATAATATTATCTACTACATAGGATCAGAGTGTGAGGACTAAAATAGAAAACGCATGTAAAGTACTTAGCATATTGCTTGGCACTTAGTACCCTGCTGGAATGTTTTTTGCATCAAAATAAAAAAGTAAACTTGAAATTCCCACTGAACAGGAAATCTGATGCAACACAGAAATGAAAAGAAAATTCCCTCATTTTACTTATAAAAAACTATCCTAAGATTTTTAAGTAATTACTCAAGTAAAATAACACTCAGAATTAAAATTTAATTGCTGACACTAAATCCTTAATCACTATGCTATAGTGCTAACAAAGTGAAAATAATAAAGTTCAAACAAAGGTGATGATAGTTGGAACCAAGAAAGTCAAGAGGGAGAGTAGGAAAGAATTTTTTTATGTGAAGTGTCACTGAATGATTAAAAGGAATGAAAACTATCTATTAGTCACAAAATACATAATTTTGTATAAACTTTCCTTCTTAAAAATACAGTTTTTATTTTTAAAACTATGCAAAGTATGTAACCATTTACTTCTTTTTTTGGGGTGGGAGGGCTGTGCCCACTGCATGGGGAAGTTCTTGGGCCAGAGATCAAACCTGTGCCACAACAGCAACCCAGGCCACTACAGTGAAAATGCTGGATATTTAACCAATTGTACCACGAGGAAAATCCCAACAATTTACTTCTTTGCATAGAAATTATTTTCAATTAAAACAAAGATTCAGGAATGTAAGCTGGTGCAACCACTGTGGAAAATAGTATGGAGGTTTCTCAGAAAACTAAAAATAGAATTACTACTTGATCCACCAATCCCACTCCTGGGCATCTATCCAGAGAAAACCATGACTTGAAAAGACACATGTACTCCAATGTTCATTGCAGCACTGTATATAATAACTAAGACGAGGAAACAACCCAAATGTCCATCACAGAGGAGTGGATAAAGAAGATGTTATACATATACAGAATGGAATATTAGCCATTAAAAAGAAAGAAATAGCAGCATTTGCAGCAACATGGATGGACATAGAAATTATCATGCTAAGTGAAGTTAGTCAGACAGTGAGACACCAACATCATATCCTATCACTTGCATGTGGAATCTAAAAAAAGGACACAATGAACTTCTTTGCAGAACAAATACTGACTCACAGACTTTGAAAAACTTATGGTTTTCAAATGAGACAGGTTGGGGGTAGGGGAATGCACTGGAGGTTTGGAATGGAAATGCTATAAAATTGGGTTGTGATGATTGCTGTACAACTATAAATGTAATAAAATTCACTGAGTAATTAAAAAAGATTCATTGTTATCTAGAAACAAAAAAGAAGTTAAGAGTTTGACAAGAAGAAAGGAATAAACTTTGAGAAAGTATCTTTATTTTAGAGAAGATATTTTAACAGAAAATGGTCTGGTATCCCACCCTTTGCTATGTGAAATGAGAGTAAAAATAAGAGTAAAAATTCATGTAAGGTAATTTAAAAAATAATGTGGAAAATTATTAAAAGAAAAAATGTGTTTTTCTCCTGTTTGTCATTTATTCTGTTTTATTCTTTCCTGTTGGTGGTGGATCAAAAATGAGTGTTAATTTTATCTAATAAGAGATGATATTTGTGAAAATAAAAAAAGTTTCCAGGTTTTCTTCTCTAAAACACAACCCTTTATTTTTCTTCTTCTTCTTGTTTTTAAGCCCGTACTCATGGCAATGGAAGTTCCCAGTCTGAGTGTCAAATTGGAGCTAGAGCTACTGGCCTACACCACAGCCACTGCAATGCTGGATTTGAGCCATGTCTGCAACCCACTCCACAGCTCATGGCAATGCTGAATCTTTGATCCACTGATTGAGGCCAGGGATCGAACCTGTACCCTCATGGATCCTAGTCAGGTTTATTAACTACTGAGCCACAAAGGGAACTCCAAACACAACACTTTTGTTTGAAAACTCAAGGTGGACTTCCTCAGTCTTGTGAGACACACCTCCAATTATTAAAAAAAGAAAAAAAAGTGCTAGCTTTTATCATTGTTGAGAAGCTGTGATATAAGACACATTCTTATTTTTAGAGATGTTAAAATGTAAAACAATGATTTTGATGAAATATTATATACGGAAAATAAAGTATAATCTCCTTTTGTAAAGCAAAGAGAAAAAAAAAGCAGTGGATAATATAATATACAGGTACACAGGATAATATGCTTTATGGGGATCACAGACAAGGACACTTTAATGTTCTCTGACTAAATGTCTGGGAGAATAACACTTGATGTTGATACTTAGTAAAACATATTTATTCTGCAGGGGTTCTTTTAAATCTTGTTTCATTTTCTTCACCTTCCTCAAGACCTCTGTAACCAGCATGCCTCTAGATAATAGCTTTGTATCTCTCTGCTCTGCCCTGCAGTAGAGAAACTAATAGATTTAGTGGAATCCTGCTTTTCTCAATTTCCCTCTTGAATTCAGTCAGTCTCTAAGGACCTGTACCCTTAGTTCTAAATCACTTGGTAATCCCTTGATATGGGAGTTTCGATCCACTCAGAATTGTTCTAATGAAAAAAATGAAAAGCTCTATAGAAATAATGGGACTTGATCCCTCTCCTTCCCATTGATATCTTGGAAGAAATATATGTGCTGAAATAAACTGCCTCTGTACAAAAAAGTTGCCGCAGAGATTCAAATCAGTAAGGTATCAGATGTTAAGTAAATGTTTCTTTTGGAAAAATGCATAAATACTGTCAGATGCCACTGTTTTCAACCGCATTTTGTTGGCACTAAAGATAATCCCTGGGACTCCTTTAGTGCTATATCTTATTGACTTAGCAAAGAAATCCTAGCTTTGCTTTGTTACGTTTTAATAGTTAATAGCCTGTATACTGAGAAAGGCCTGTATATTGATACAATATTGAATATTCATAGCACACACAGAGCCTGAGGTCATAAGGATAGAATTATGGTTGAGGAACAAAAAATGGGGAGGGACTTATGTAGATCAGAAAATATACTAAAAATACACATCCTTAATGTATTGTTTCCACAGCTCATGAAACTAACGGACATAAAGATATTGTTGCATCAGCCCCCTGGATATTTACTTAATGCACAATTGAAATTTGTATAATTAGAGGAGAAGTTGTTTGAATAAAGAGGAAGTATAAAATGAAAACACCAAGCAGTACGATACTTCTGCGAGTTGGAGAGAGCTAGGCTCTGGGGTAAGGCAGAGGGAGATTTGGGGCTTTTGTTCCACAACATCCCAGCAAGTTACTCATAATATCTGAGGGCCACGCCAAACCTCTGAGAAAGAGGAAAGGGCCACTCAAGGTGGGACCTCAGGTTTTCAGGAACATCTAATTACTGGCACCAGCAGACAAATGCTAAGTCCTCGGGAATGAGTAACTAAGCTGGGCCATATGAACATCACATATTGTATTTCAAGCTGATGAGAGAACTGCAATGAGGGAGGAGGGATGGAAGTCCCTTTCATGCTCATTTAATCTCAGAGCAGGCAAATAAAACAGCAGATAACTGTCATAGCTAATGGCTCTCAAACACTTCATAGAATGAAAGTGCTAAGGAAAGACCAAAAACATTCCACGATGAGCAAAGCAATATCAGAACGCTAGCAGAAAACATCCTAGCAGGAAATGTGCAAGGCAAAAACAACTTCAAAGAGAACATGAGATGAGGCATACACTAGAAAATCTTCCCATTTTAACCCATCTGGTTAAGAAACGTCACTTGTTTTCCAGTGAAATGGAACTGGAAATCAGCATCAAAAGAAATGGCCTATCTGCTGTGAGCCATGATATATTTACATATGTAATTAACACTGAGCTGTGTGCCTTATGAAATGTGAACTCAACTATCCTAGCAAATCCTTTTATGTTTACCAGAAAATCTGAGGAGAAGTTGCCAGATATTGTTTACTGTTGTGTTTTTACATCTAGTTCATTCTAAGAAGAGAAAAACTAATATTTTAATGTAGAGTAGATGTTTCTATGTAAAGAGACCTACACTGTATAAACCCCACTAAACTTTATAGAAAATTACAGAATATGAAAAAATAGGTATGGCTCTTACTTAGAAATGCTTATTTTAATGAGTTTTTATCTTACTTGAGTGTGATATATTATATATATAAAATTAACATGGCGCTAACTTAAACTTAATTTTACCGTTCAAATTTACCTAATAATTTCTAATGTTAACTCTGCACTTTTTCCCTCAAAAGAAATGAATACATTAGGTAGAATGTCTGAAGTACATGAGTCTGCCCTGTTTATCCACTTCTAATTCTCTATTTGTTTTTTCCCATACCTAAGTTTAACCGAACGACAACCCTCTGCATCAAGCTGTTTACTAACAAATATATTGAAAATTACATCTTTGTCAGAATTTCCTCAATCTTCCATTGCACTCTAATAAACACCTCAAATTTAAGACTTTTTGGGGGGTTCAATATGCTTATGAAAAAAACCCAACAATAGTTATTTGTGAATGACATCTTGCATTTTTGTTAAAGTCTGTTCATTTTTCTCTGAAAGATGCCATCTGTTTTGTGCCTTTGTCATGATCCAGGTGCCTGATATCTTTCTGAGACAGACTTTGAAGGTGCTGTGGTGGGCACAGAGAACTATAGTTTATACTTGGCTCATTTTAGGAGAGAAAATGACTTCTAGCTTCGATATAAGTTGAAAATAATCCTCAAATAAGGAGTCATGGACACTGTGAAGCATCATTAAACTCATAGCTGTCTGCTAGTTGGGGTTTAACATTTACCTATTTCAAGCTCATTATTCTTAGAGTACAATGGGATCACGGTGACACTAGTTGCAGGAGGGTGAGGAAACACTTGTAGCTTTATACTGACATAATATTTGGTATATGACCACCAATTTCAGTAAAGTTCAAATGGAAAGAGTTGGCACGTGGATACAGAGTGTCTATGTGTCAGAATTCTAGATTTTATTCCAGGTCCCAGCGGGTCACAAAAGTTGGTTACATATTTGTGTTTTACTTACACATCTACAGCTTTATCTGCAAACTTTTCTGCCATGGAAGAAGGGAACTGTTGATCTCTTCTGTAGTGTATATGCATTGCTATGTTCTGAAATTTGATTAAACTAAGTATCTTTGTTTCCTCAGCTCCCTGGTTAGGTTTTAAAAACTATGACATGGAAGCTTACCCAGATTTTCTAGGGTTTTGGAGAGAGTAATGGTTATGTGTTACTTTCTACACTTGAATGGTAAGCAGAACTCATATCATAGTTATTTTAAAGTTATTTTCTGGTAATTCTAACATCTAGCCACCTGTAGATTTATTATATGGACTTTTTTCCTCTTGATTATATTACATTTTCTTGCTCCTTTGTATATTTCACAACATCTTACTGGGTTCTAGGTATTGTGTAAATTATTGCAAGCAGAATGCATACATATCTCTTGCTAGTCTCTCAAGACTAGTAGGAGCTCATAAATTTCCCATGGTTTATGCTTTATATTTCAGCCACTGACTTTCCAAACTACATGAGATTTCTCTATGATTTTTGAGCTTGATTACCAGTGTTGGGGTTTTTTGTTTGTTTGTTTGATTTGTTTTTTTCATTTTCGGCCACATCGTGGCATATGGAAGTTCCTAGGCCAGGGTCAGGGATCAAACTGGTGCCTCCCCAGAGACAAGCCAGATCAATAACCCACTATGCCTCACATGAACCCCTTGGGGGTTCCCTGTGGAATTCTATTTTCTCCCCAATTCCATCCTCAATGTTCTACACCTTGGGAGATGTCTCTCCACTCTACAGCTCTTCTCCAGACTTTGAAAGGCCACTCAAGTCCAGTGAAAACCTAGTTTTCCTCTTGGGAGAATTTGTTCTCATTCCTGGAGTTCCCATTGTGGTGCAGTGGAAACGCATCCAACTAGTATCCATGAGGATGCAGGTCTGATCCCTGGCTTTCCTCAGTGGTGAGGGAACCCGTGTTGCTGTGAGCTGTGATGTAGGTCACATATGTGACTTGGATCCTGTGATGCTGTGTCTGCGGTGTAGGCTGGCATCTGTAACTCAGATTCAACCCCTAGCCTGGGAGCTTCCATATGCCACCGGAGTGGCTCTAAAAAGCAAATAAAAAAAATGAATCATTGTGATAGCCTCTTAAGTAAATCCCCTGGTAGTCATTCTGACCTTTTAAATATGTGTTCTACACTATCACCAGGCTATTTTTTCCCTTTCTTTAATATGCTATTAGTTTCTTTATGCATGCCCATACATATATAAATGTGTGCTAAATTATAAAAAAGCTAAAGTGTAAATGTTTTGTAACACAGTCTTTTTCTTTATAGTTCTTGTACATTTCCTCCCTCACCATCTTATTCCTCTCTATACACATCAGCCATATATGCCCTCAGGTAACCCATGTAGACCTGCCTGTATATATCAGTGTCTTGTTTGCTATGTTCATATGATCCTTTGCAAACAACATGCATATCAATATACACACATATAAACACATTAGTTTTTGCCATTGTTTTATACAATTATCATTGTATCATAGATAATATTCAGCATTGTAGATTCTCACCAGATAATAATTTGTGAATATTCCTATAAGTCAATAATATCTACTTCATATTCTTATAAGATACATTATATTCTACAATTAGATTATAACACAGTTTTTTAAAATCATTCCTATGTCGAGGGGGGTTCTCTTTGTTTTCATGTTTTCCCTCAAAGCAAACTTTCAGAATGTGAAACTGATCATTTTCTACTCACACCCTACCTACAACTCACAAAACCCTTTAATGGGCATAATCCCTATTTCTTCTTGCCCTTACCTATTGAGCACCACACTTTACTTCACAAGTTGCACCCCATCCTCAGTACTTTCATCTCCTTGAATTACACCATTTCCTTCTCTCACATGGCCCCGGTGAAACACACTGATCCGAATGGGTGGAATAAATACATCTTTACATCTCTGTATCAATTTCCCTGCCACCCTACCCCCGACACATACCACACATATACATGCTTGCTTTGTTAACTCATTTTCCTCCTTCAGACTTTTAGCTCAGTCATCATTTCTTTGATTCCTTAAATAGTCATTTACACGGCTGAATGATCCTATAGCACAATGCATCTGGATGTGGTAATTAATATTAGAATTTTACATTGATTTATGTGATTTTTTATTATTTCTATGAATAGGAATTTTATTTTGTCTTTTTTTGGTAGTTTTTCTTATTGCATTGAACCCACAAACATTTAGCAAAAATGGTTATATAGCAGCACTCCACACATATTTGACAAATGAATGAGTATAGATGGTATAAACAGATACAACAGAAAGTTAACTATACGTAAAAATTTAAAAACTCCAGGACTATTGCAACTACAAATTTATTTTATTTAAAACAGAGGAATGGGAGACTAACAAGAATAGATGGCCAAAAAATTTTTGGTACCTTTTTTTTTTTTCTTACAGCCACACCTACTTCAGATGGAAATTCACAGGCTAGGGATTGAATGAGAGCTGCAGCTGCTAGCCTATGACACAGACACAGAAACACAGGATCCAGGCTGCACCTTCAACCTATCTTACAGCTTGTGGCAACACCAAATCTTTAACCCACTGATAAAGGCCAGGGATCACACCCACACCCTCACAGACATTATGTTGTGTTTTTAACCCTCTGAGCCACGTCAGGAGCTCCTAAAATAGTATTTTTTTAAATTATCAATCTGTGAAGTCAAAACAATCTTTAGTAATGGTAAAGAAATAAGACAAAATATCTAAAGTCAATTCATAAGAAACCTAAATATGATATACTCTCTAGTTCCCATTTCCTCCAAACTTTTATTTATAATGAGTTTTATTTTTTCCATTATAGCTGGTTTACCGTGTTCTGTCAATTTTCTACTGTACAGCACAGTAGAAACCAGTCACACATACATGTATACATTCTTGTTTCTCACATTATAATGCTCCAGCATAAGTGACTAGACATAGTTCCCAGTGCTATACAGCAGGATCTCATTGCTTATCCATTCCAAAGGCAATAGTTTGCAACTATTAATCCCAAATTCCCAATCCATCCCACTCCCTGCTCCTCCCCCTTGGCAACCACTAATCTGTTTTCCATGTTCATGAATGATTTTCTTTTCTGTGGGAAGGTTCATTTGTGCCATATATTAGATTCCAGATATGTGACGTCATATGGTATTTGTCTTTCCCTTTCTGACTTAACTTCACTCAGTATGAGGGTCTCTAGTTCCATCCATGTTGTTGCAAATGACATTACTTTGTTCTTTTTTTAAGGCTGAGTAGTATTCCACTGTGTACATATAACACATCTTCTTAATCCAAACATCTGTTGATGGACATTTAGGTTGTTCCATGTCTTGGTTATTGTGAAGAGTGCTGCAATGAACATGAGGGCGTCTTTTTCAAGGAAAATTTTGTCTGGGTATATGTCCAGGAGTGGGATTGCTGGGTCATATGGTAGTTCTATATATAGTTTTCTGAGGTACCTCCATACTCTTTTCCATAGTGGTTGTACTAACTCACATTCCCACCAAAAGGCAGGAGGGTTCCCTTTTCTCCACACCCCCTCCAGCATTTGTTATTTGTGGATTTATAAAAGATGGCCATTCTGACTGGTGTGAGGTGGAAGCTCACAGTAGTTTTGATTTGCATTTCTCTAATAATCAGTGACGTCGAGCATTTTTTCATGTGCTTGTTGGACATCTGTGTATCTTCTTTGGAGAAATGTCTATTCAGGTCTTTTGCCCATTTTCCCATTGTGTTATTGGCTTTTTTTGCTGTTGAATTGTATAAGTTGTTTGTATATTTTAGAGATTAAGCTTTTATCAGTTGCATTGTTTGAAACTATTTTCTCCCATTCTGTAAGTTACTGTTGTCTTTTTTTTTTTTTTATGGTTTCCTTTGCTGTGCAAAAGATTGTCAGTTTAATTAGGTCCCATTGGTTTATCTTTGCTTTTATTTCTGTTGCTTTGGGAGACTGACCTGAGAAAACACTTGTAAGGATGATATCAGAGAATGTTTTGCCTATGTTCTCTTCTAGGAGTTTAATGGTGTCTTGCCTTACATTTAAGTCTTTAAGCCATTTTGAGTTTATTTTTGTGCCTGGTGTGAAGATGTGTTCCAGTTTCATTGATTTACATGTAGCTGTCCTGTTTTCCCAGCAACACTTGCTGAAAAGACTGTCTTTTTCCCATTTCATATTCTTGGCTCCTCTGTGGAAGACTGATTGACTGTAGGTGTCTAGGTTTGTTTCTGGATTCTCTATTTTCTTCCATTGGTCTGTATGTCTGTTTTGATACCAGTACTACACTGTCTTGATTACTGTGGCTTTGTAATATTGCCTGAAGTCTGGGAGAATTATGTCTCCTGCTTGGTTTTTGTTCCTCAGGATTGCTTTGACAATTCTGGGCCTTTTATGGTTCCATATAAATCTTTGGATTGTTTGTTCTAGTTCTGTGAAAAATGTCATGGGTAATTTGATAGGGATTGCATTGAATCTGCAGACTGCTTTGGGTAGTATGGCCATTTTTACACTTCAAATTTTTCTAATCCAGGAGCATGGAATATCTCTCCATTTCTTTGAATCCTCTTTAATTTCCTTGATTAATGTTTTATAGTTCTCAGCATATAAGTCTTTCACCTCCTTGGTCAGGTTTATTCCAAGGCATTTGATATTTTTGGGTGCAATTTTAAAAGGTATTGTATTTTTGTATTCCTTTACTAAATTTCATTGTTAGTATACAGAAATGTGACTGATTTCTGAATGCTAATATTATATCCTGCTACCTTGCTGAATTTGTTGATGAGTTCAAGCAGTTTTTGCATTGAGTCCTTAGGGTTTTCTATATACAATATCATATAATCTGTGTACAGTGACAATTTTACCTCTTCTCTTCCAATTTGGATACCTTTTATTTCTGTTGTTTGTCTGATTGCTGTGGCTAGGACTTCGATATTATGCTGAATGATAGTGGTGAGAGTAGGCATCCTTGTCTTGTTCAAGATTTTAGTGGGAAGGCTTTTAGCTTTTCTCCATTGAGTATTATATTTGCTGTGGGTTTGTCATAAATCACTTCTATTATATTAAGCTATGTTCCCTCTATACCCACTTCGGTAAGAGTTTTTATCATGAATGGATGTTGGACTTTATCAAATGCTTTTCTGCATCTATTGAGATGATTGTGTGGTTTTTCCCTTTTCTTTTGTTAATGTGGTGTATGACATTGATTGATTTGCATATTTTGAACCATCTTTGTGAACCTGGGATGAATCCCACTTGGTCATGGTGTATGATCTTTTTTATATGTTGTTGGATTCAGTTGGCTAAAATTTTGTTGAGGATTTCTGCATCTATATTCATCAAAGATATTGGCCCAAAGTTTTCTTTATTGGTGGTATGTTTGTCTGGTGTTGGTATTAGGGTGATGGTGGCATCATTAAATGTCTTTGGGAGTGTTCCTTCTTCTTCAACCTTTTGGAAAAGTTAAGGAGGATGGGTACAAGTTCCTCTGTGTAGGTTTGGTAGAATTCACCTGTGAAGCCATCTGGTCCTGGACTTTTATTTGTAGGGAGTGTTTTTATGACATAGTCAATTTCATTTCTAGTGATCAGTCTGTTCAGTTGATCTATTTCTTCTTTATTCAGTTTTGGCAGTCTCTAGAAAGTGTTCATTTCTTCTACATTGTCAAATTTGTTGGCATACACTTATTCATAGTATTCTCTCATGCTTTTTTGTATTTCTGCAGTATCTGTTGTGATTTCTTTTTCATTTCTTATTTTGTTTATTTGGGTTTTTTTCTCTCCTCTTCATGGTAAGTCTGGCCAGAACTTAACCAATTTTGTTTATCTTTTCAAAGAACCAACTCTTGGTTTTATTGATTTATTATAGTTTTTTGAATATTTTATTTATTTCCTCTCTGATCTTTATGATTTCCTTCCTTCTGCTGACTTTAAGTTTTATTTGTTCTTCTTTTTCTAATTCATTTAGGTGGTGTGTTAAGTTGTTGATTTGAGATCTTTCTTCTTTTTTGAGAAAGGCCTGTACTGCTGTGAACTTCCCTCTGAGCACTGCTTTTGTGGCTTCTTATAGATTTTGAGTGGTTGTGTATTCATTATCATTTCTCTCGAGATATTTACTAATTTCCTTCTGATTTCCTCATTGACACATTGGTGTTTTAGTAGCATGTTGTTTAGTCTCCATGTGGTTAGTTTCTTAATCATTTCTTTTCCTGTGGTTGATTTCTAGTTTCATGCCATTGTGGTCAGAGAAGATACCTGAAATAATTTCTACACTCTTAAATTTGTTGAAGTTAGCTTTATGCCCCAGTATATGATCAATCCTTGAGAATGGTCCTCGTGCACTTGAGAAGAATGTACAGTCTGCTTTATTTTTGGATTTAATGTCCTGAAAATGCCGATTAAGTCTAACTTTTCTACTGTGTCATTTAAGATTTATGTTGCCTATTAGATTTTCTGACTATCCATTGATATGACTGGGGTGTTAATGTCTCCTACTACTATTGTATTCCCATCAATTTCTCCTTTTATGTCTGTTAGTATTTGTTGTAGGTACCTGGGTGCTCCTATTATTATGGGCATAAATATTGATGACTGTAATATCCTCTTCTTGAATGGATCCTTTAAACAGTGTCCTTCTTTGTCTTTCTTTATGGCCTTCATTTTAAAGTCTATTTTGTCTGATATGAAGATTTCAACTCCTGTTTTCCTGCCTTGTCCGTTGGCATGATATATCTTTCCTATTCCCTCACTTTCAATCTATATGTGTCCTTTGCCCTAAGGTGAATCTCTTGTAGACAGCAGATTGTAGGGTTTTGCTTTTTTATCCAATCTGCCACTCTGTTACTTTTTATTGGAGCATTCAATCCATTGACATTTAAGTTAATTATTGATAGATATGTATTTGTTGCCATTGCAAACCTTGTTTTCCAGTTGATTCCATGTTTCTTTTTTTTTCCTGTTTTTCATTGGATGATTTCCATTTATTTTATGCTTGAGTATTTTCTTTTCTTTTTTTTTTTTAGTTTTTGTGAATGTAAGATTCGGTTTTGACTTGTGATTGCCCTGTTTTTTAAGTATGTTAATCTCTTCCTGTATTTGCTTGCTTTAGCCTGACAGTCATATAGGCTTAAACACATTATTAAAATAAAAAAAAAATCTATATTTTCTTATTTTCCTTCCACACATTTTATAATTTTGAAGTCTTTTTTTTTAAATATCCTCATTTTTATATCTGTATGTTTAGATCTGTATGCTGGATTATTTAAGTGATTGTTTTCCAATTGTGGTTTCCTCCATCCTTTTCTTCTTACTTTTTTTTTTTTTATTTAGAGAAGACCTTTCAGTATTTCTTTTAGAATGGGTTTAATATTGCTGTACTCTTTTAGCTTTTGTATGCTGGAGAGATTCTTTATTTCCCATTCTATTTTAAATGTTATTCTTGCTGGATAGAGTATTTTAGGTTGCAAATTTTTTCCTTTCAGAACTTTAAAAATATCTTGCCACTCCAGTCTGGCCTGTAGTGTTTCTGTAGAGAAATCAGCCAATAGCTTATGGGGGTTCACTTATAATTAATGCTTTGTTTTCCTTCCTGTCTTTAGAATCCTCTGTTTTTCTTTAACTTTTGCCATTTTTATTATAGTATGTCTTGGTGTGGGCCTATTTGGGTTCAACTTGTTTGGGGCTCTCTGTGCTTCCTGTATCTTGTTATCAGTTTCCTTTAGATTTGCAAAGTTTTTCGACATAATTTCTTCAATTATATTTTCAATCCCCTTTTCTTCTCCTTCTGGAATTTCTACTATGCCTAGATTGCCCTACTTTATATTATCACATAGATCTTCTACATTGCTTTCATGTTCAATTGCAATGCCCTCCTCTGAGGTGACTGGAGCCACAAGTGCTGCCCATTCAGGGACCCCTAGTGGTAGTGGGCCATGACCACCTCTGGCGTCAGTGATAACTGTGGTGGCTTGCCCCTGCCACTTGCAGGCCATGCAAGAAGCACCCTGTCCTGCTTAGCCCACACAGGAGGTGTTGCACCAGCTTCTCCTAGTGGTCGGGTCTTGGGAGAGGACAGTGATCAAGCGTGTGGGCACTGCCCAGCACTTTTGGTGGTTGGCAGCTGCAGGGCAGGTGTGTTCCCAGGAGGGTGAAAGCAACAACATATGGTACTTGGTTGCAGTGTCCTCTTTTTTTTTTTTCTTTCTGACCCCTGAGGTGACTGGGGACGCAGGTGAAACCCATTCACAGGCCCCCAGTGGTGGCAGGCCATGCCTCCTGCTGGCCCTTGAGATGACCGCCACAGTCCCTCCCTGCTGCCTGTCGATCACAAAAGAGGCACCACATTGCCTTAGCCCCACGCTACCCTTAGCCCACACAAGAGGTTCTGGCCATCTGTAGCCTGTACAAGAAGCTCCCAGTCTCCCACAGCCAGAGAAAGTGGCTTCTCGCCACCCATAGCCTGCACCAGAGCCGCCCTGCACTCTGAGAGCCCCAGCACACACATGCAGGGAGATTCCTATGGCCATCCGCCCCTTCTCCTCTCACCCTCCCCAACAATGGTGCCTTGCTTCTCCTGCTGGCCCGAACCTTCTCCCAGGTTCCCACTGCCGTGGCATTCCACTCCCCAGCTTGTAGCACACAGCTCTCCTGCCTGTGGTGCACTTCTCCTTAGCCCCTCAGGCTGTTCCCACACATCAGCCCTAGTCCTCTCCCCAGGACTGACCTCTGGAGCCTAAGTCTCAACGCCCAGCTCCCGCCTGAGTGTCTCAGGCTGTGGTGTCCGTGGTTGTGGTGCAGATGATCTCTGTGTCTCTCGCTCTACTTTGTCCTCAGTCCAGCTGCTGTGCCTTTCTTGGAGACTTTTAGGTCCCTCCTTCTTGGTTGATCTCCCAACCAGTTAGGTGGCTTCCCAGGATGTGGGTTCCTTTTCTCCTTCACAGCTCCTTCTCAGGAATGCTAGTCCTGTCCTGATTCCTTTCCTTTCTCTCTCTCTTTTTCCTTTGTTCTACACAATTATGTCAAGGGTTTCTTGCCCATTTTGGAGGTTTAAGTTCTTCTGCCAGCATTTGGTGGATGTTCCATGTGAGTCGTTTTACATGTAGATTTATTTTTTTGATGTGTATGTGGGAGAAGGTGGACGCAACATCTTACTCCTCCACCGTCTTAACCCACCTCCCAAACTTTTATTTTAAACTAAATTATACAATAACCAGCTAAGGGATTGGTTTATATTTCATTTCTATTTCTAAAGCTTCATATACTGATAGTAACCATTATAAAAAAAAAGGTAAAATGGAAAAATGAAAGTAAAATGAAGGAAGAGAAAAATAAGGCAGTCTAAATGATTCACATTCTAGTGAGATGTATACATACTCCTATTCTAAAAAAAGTGTTTTGCTTGATAATTCCTAAATTACATCTAGTACAATACAGAAAATTATTGAGTAACCATTTTATAAATGCTTTACTTGCTTCCTAAAATTATTTAGCATAGTTTGCTTAAATAATCATTTTTTCTTTAATGTAAAATCTATGAACCTAGAGAAAAAGCTTTGAGAACATGTAGATGTCCAATGCAATGATCCAGCAAATAATTATAATATTAGCTGTAGGATGTGTTTCCTGTTTGTGAAGAACTTTAAACAATTTACTTTATCTGATACTTTCAACAAGTCTATAAACTATTTTTGTATCATTATTACCACTTCAAGGTGATGAAAATTTGGGTGTGGGTCATGGGGTTAATACATATGTAGGACCTACAGTTGTGAAGTTAAAACTTAAATTCTATAGGCTGACTTGAGAACACAATCTTATAAACACAATGAAAGGAGTAGAAAATTCATCAAAAATTTAGAAGATAAAAGAAGGAAATAAATTCATCAATGACTTTCACTCAGCCATACCGCTTATCTTTTTAAAAATCACAATGCATCTCATAGTCTGATTATCAATCTGACCTTCCTATAGCTATTACCACAAATGTATTCTGCCTCTTAAGCACTTTTCTACTTCACAATATCATATATTACTCTTTTACTTTGATTACTGCAATGCTGCTACCCTTTTGTTTAACAGAAGCAAGCGTGTGTAGAAAAATCAGTACACTCCTAAATGTTAAGTAAGTTATTTAAATTAAAAATATAGATATAGATTTCCAAGTAAAGGTTACATTACCATATAAAGAAACAGCTATGGCAAATGTTAATAGTAGAGTAAATAAAGAGAAAAAAATTCAAGATGTAGAGTTTGGGCAGAAGAGTAGACAAGAAGAGAGAAAGCACCTAAAAATGGAGAAATAATGAAATTTCAAAAACTGGTGCCTGTATTGCTTTTATAGTTCACTGACTACTTTCAGATCATTATCCTTTTAATGTAGCTGGTTTGTTTGCTTTTACAGGTGAAGCAAATTAAACTAAGTTGACTTATTCATAGTAAAGATTAAAACAACGTATGATTTTAGGTCTTCAAATACGGATGCCTTAGTAATTTTGCTATAGTTCAATTCAACAAAGATGATGCAATACATACCTTTTCCAAAACATTGCATATGGCACTGAAGCAGATAATAACAATAATAATAATAATAACAATAATATTAATAATAATAGTAGTAGTAGTAATAATAATAGAACCTCGGGAATTTAGAATCTATTAAATAACTCAAATAAATTAGTTGATTTGAACATCATCATAAGGGTTATAATAGAAGTGGTAAATGTATTATAGATAAGTAAGAGAGGCATATGAAAATCTTGGTCTATCTAGGAAGGTGTCTTGGAGACGGCGAATGTGAGAGGACGTGAGAAAAATTGCATTAACTTATGTGGAGGCAAAGAAATATTTTAGACAGAAGTAACAACTTGAGCAAAGAGCTAGAGGCAAGAAAGGGGAATGAGGTTTCAGAGGATAACCTGAAAGGCAAATAAGACTTATAAATCCTGGGCATGAGAGTTTAATCAGACTTGGGATTGAAAGACAGAAGAGAGACAAAATGTGGAGGCTTCGAATGACAGGCTGAGGATTTTGAACTTGACATTTTGCCCAGAGACAGCCCCCAGCTTACTTTTCTAAAACTCAATAGAGACAACAGAAATACCAAGGAAGAATCGGGATGGGAATGTTTCTACCCACTTTACAATCGCCTGACTACTGTCAAATGTTTAATGTTTCAGAATATATCTTTCCGTGGCTTTGAAACATGACCACAAAGAAGCAGACAAGCATATCCCTAGTACTGCAAAGCTAAGTTCTGATGGTGAAATTTGTTCTTGAAAGGTGGGATAATCAGATAAAGAATTTAAGACAAATTTCACTGAATAATAAAGCATAATGGAATTCTGAAAGTCATCTTTTTCTTGTTAAAAAATCCATCAATACAAATTAATTTGTTGCTGCCAATTATCTAATAAATGCTAGATTAGTAGTGTAACAAATCATTACGAATAATCCAGAGCTTAAAAATCTACTAAAATGAAAACACAGTACATTATCTACTCCCATGTGTCATACCCCATAACAGTCTGAACAAAACCAGCTGTGAACATGATACAAAAAAAAAAAAAGAGAGAATTGGAAGGGAAAAATGTCTAAATACTCTTTCTTTATACTTCTTTGTGATTGAAGAAACTGATTTATAAGTAAAGGACTGACTGAAAACGGAAAAGAAAATCAAAAGCCTTTGAAATATATTTTGAGTAATCTACTGTGTTTTTATTTAACAAACATATATAGTTCTTCCTAAATGCTAGATGCAGTTCTGAGAACTCAGATAAGCTTTCTTCAAGGCCACCAGGAGGGTCTCTCCTTCCAGGCAGCTAAGATCACAGGATGACTCTCCCATGATCTTTGCCATATTCTAGCGGCTCAAAGGAAGTCACAGGTTCAGCCCACATCCAAGGGGAGGGGATTATACAAAGATATTATTCATTGATGGTGATCTTATAATTCTGCCTGCCTCAGAGCATGTTGTCCTAGCATGGTTTCTCATTCTTTACTGTTTAGAAATTTCCAGAGCTGAAAAGTAAATGGTTTCCAGTCCCCATTTTTGACATTCCTAAAAAGCAACATCACATCTGTTTTTTTTTTTTCTTCCCTTGGTACAAACAAATGTAGGTCCCTTCAATCCTTCAATCCTTTTTTTAAAATTCTATGATATATTTTGAATTCTTTTCAGATTGTTGATGTTGCCAATAAACATTACAGAGGAAAAAAGGTGTTCAAAAGGGAGGGAAATGAGAATTACTTTTTCAAATTTCTAATTCATGTTGTATTAATCACACAGGTTGTACTGGGATACAGTTATGGCATTTAAACATACAATTTTAAATTTATCTTCTATTAATCCTGAATAGCCAATATATAAGCAGTCAAGATTTAAAGTTTAAAATTATGCAATATTTAATTAAGAAATGATTTTAAAGTTTGCTTTTCCTGAATAATACTTTAGAGACACAGAACACACTGGAAAGCCAGTATAGTATACGCCTCACCCCATGTTGACTCTCCTAATATTATTTTACCAGTACGGCAGTCATTTTTCCTATTAGGACAAAAGATTTCCTTTGAGAAATTTAGTCCCTCAACTTTGACAAAACTGGCCAGAGCAGTAGCCTCAGGGCAGCACTAAACTGTAACAGTAGCAAAAGTAAGACTGTGTTGGAGCAGGTGCAGGGTCTAGGAAAGAGCAGTTTCCTATTTCAGATATTTTCCCTTCCAATATGGAATTTCCTCCCTTGGCTTGCTGTAGACTTGAGATTTTCTTAAATATCTAATATGTGTTTCTGTATAAACTTCTAGTGAGGCATTATAGGCTCCCCACACACTACTTCAGATCTACTCTTCCAGCGAAAAGTCTCAACTCAGAACCATTGTAAACTGCAAATTATTTCTCTGCCCATTTGAGCGTTATACCTTTTGAAAGTCTCTTGCCAGTTTTTTCAAGCTTTCTCAAGGCCCTGGAAGGAATCCCTTTGAAATCTAATCAAGGAAGACACTGCCACTATTTCTCAGTCTCTGTGTGAAGACAGAGCCTAACTTCAGCGGGTATATTGCTCCAGTTGTAAAATTACCTTTTGTTGAAGATACCAGAAGATATACTGGTGTCATAAAGGTGACCATTTAAAATTACTTGAATATCACATAATTTGTTATGAGAAAATGACAATTTAAAAATATTATCTCCTTTAAGTCTTAGTATTTTTTCATTCCAATAACAGAAGTATATAATTTAAGTATAATTACATAATATAACTTAATTGCCTTTTTAATATTGTAGTACCTAGGCACTAGAGTCCATTTATTGTATAATCTAGCAAAAAAAAATCACCTAAGGTATAAGAAAGTCACAATGCTTGATTTAATATGATCCACAAATCCCACACCTGGGCATATATCCATACAAAACTTTCATTAGAAAAAACACATGAACTCCCATATTCATTGCAGAAGTATTCGCAATAGCTAAGATGTGGAAATAACCTAAATGTCCATCAACAGAGGATAAGATTAAGAAGATTTGGTACATATATACAATGGAATACTACTCAGCCATATAAAGGAACAAAATAATGACATCTGCAGCAACACAAATACAACTAGAAATTCTCATACTAAGTGAAGTTAAGTCAGAAAGAGAAAGACAAAAAACATATGATATCACTTATATGTAGAATCTAAAATATGGCACAAATGAACCTACCTACAAACTAAAAACAGACTAACAGACATAGAGACAGACTTGTGGTTGCCAAGGGGGAAGGGGAGGGAGTGGGATGGATGCCGAGTTTGGGGTTAGTAGATGCAAACTAATACATTTAGAATGGAAGCCATTAGGTCCTACTGTATAGCCCGGGGAACTATATCTAATTTCTTGAGATAGAACATGATCCATGAAAAAAATAATGTACATATATGTTTGACTAGGTCATTATGCTATACAGCAGAAATTGATACAACACTGTGAATCAACTATACTTTAATAAAATATTATATTTAACTAAATATATTAATTGTTCACTATTTGTTTATGGACATTAAAAATAGCAACAATAAAAAAACTTGTTAAATGTCTGAAAATGTGCAGTAACATTAGACTTACATTTTTGAATTGGCATCTTTATTAAAAGTGCGTGAATCAAACAAAATTTTCTTTCCTTTTTAAACATATCTATTATATCTAAGTAGATGTACATTTTAATATTCATCAAGGGTCTGCATACTGCTAGAAAATATACACTGTGATTAATTTCAGAATTACAAATAAAATAATGTAAAGAACTGTGCATTTGTTTAAAACACTGTAAGAACTCATTTTCAATTCAAGAAAGAAAAAGATGATTTTTCTAAGGAAGCTCATGCTGAGATTAAGCAATAGTATAGAAAATGGGGAGGCTCTTTGATTCCTAGACTGGTTTATTTTGTGTACCTGATAATCCTCCAAAGAGGAAACATCTTGCCTATCCAGGATATGATAGGCTTACTTACCAGTACTCAGATAGACAAAGGCTGATTTTTATTTAAAATAACACATTTATTAAGATAATTTAAAGAAGATGAACTTAAATGTAAAAAAAATTCTATTTCAAAGTTTAAAAAATATATAATTTTACTTTAACTTCTAAGTGTGTATACGTGTATTAAGAGTCAGGACCTTTGTCAGACAGCATTGCAGATCCCAACTCTTTTATGTTCTCCTCCATTTATTTAAACATATGATTTTTGAGAAAGTCCTTTAGTTTCTTCTGCCTCAATTTCCCCACCATGCAAAATGAGGAAAATAAAAACATACTTAAAGAGTTCAGCTTTTACATTAAATGAGATAAGGGATTAAGAGGTCCATGCCAGAACTTGACATATGGATTTCAATAAACAGACACTTAAAAACATTTCAGAAGTATCTTCTGCACTGCCAATCCATATTTAACTTCTAGAAGTTTAGTTTTTACAGGTTTTTCAATAATTTATAATATGTTTCACATACTTTAGTAGCCAATCACTCTTGCTCTATGCTATCATACAAAGTAACTATCTATAGCTAATCAAATATTTAAAATAAATATACAAACAAAATAACAACAATTTGAAAAATAGTGCATTCTCTGACATACAGTTAGTGCATATACATGGTGGCAAATGACATTCTGAGATAATGAATACATTTGGAGGCAGAACTGAAGCAAAGATCCCTAAACCTAGCAGCACATTGGGATTACCTGATGAGTATTTTAACATACAGATAACTTAGTTCAACCAAAATATAATAAATCCAAACATTAAAGGATAGTCACTGAAGAAATCAATTTTTTTAAAATGCTCACCAGGTAGTTTTGTTGCAAAGAGCTTTTAAGCAACAATTCAAACTATTGAACCAGATTTTCCCTTCATTTATCTTAAGAATACAAAAAAAAGAACCCACAAAACGTATCAACTTAACTTCAATTAACTATTAATAGGAAATAAGACACATTTCTGGATTTGCCCTGGTTATGGAAGCCTGCATTATTACTATTAACACAAAAGTATAATTTTTCCATTTCAAATTTATCGCTTCTTGGCTAGCCAGAGATTTAGTTCCCAGTACTTTGAGAAAGAAAGTTCTTATTTTGAGCTCAAGTTGAAGCTGGGTTTTTCCATGCTTACAGTAAAAAAATATGAGAAACTCTAATAGGCCAGGCACCATTCTCTTTAAACCCTTGATGATCTAGAATCATTCCTCAAAAAAATTAGATTTATCAGGTCTATCAGATCTCAAATCTTTAGGCATTCACCCATTTGCTGACTAAATTTCTACTTTCAATGACAAAACATGGGAAGGAGGGCACACACACCCCAGGTGTACATCTCTAAACACGTAGTCCGGTCCCACTGCACAGTCGACAGCATCATGGAGACGATGGCTACCCTCAGTCTTGGCCCAATGTTTTATCTTTTTCAACTGAATGTATCTGTGAAAATCATTTCTATATATTTTACAACTAAGGTTCCTCATGATGAAAACTCAGAAGTATGCCAAATATACAGAAAAGCTAAATGAAGTGGAGAGCATTGACAATAATTTGGTACAGGTTGTGAGGGAAGAATTTGACTATAGCTCCAGTTAAATGTAATGTAACAGATGCCCCTCTGTAAATATAGTAACTTCTCATTCAGCCATCTGTGCTCTAACTTGCTGAGTCAAAACATGCACTTACAAAGGGCTTTACTCATTTACAAGAGGCTACTTTTGTGGGGTTTGTGTGTAGGCTTTCTCTGGATTCCAGCTGTTTTTCATTCTGCAAACAAGCAACTTGTGAAACAGGGAGATCAGAGGACAAATTTAATTAGTTTGAAATTTCAGATCTAAATAAGACCACGCAGAGGCTCTGTGCTTTCCAATACCTTATTGCTAAGTTAATATTTTAAGAAAATTTGAGATAATTGTAGGTTCTGACGCAGTTTGAAAAATAAATCAGAAATAATGTACGCTATTTATAACATTTCCAAGACTACCACAATCTCATTTTAACATCTGATCTGTAATAAAAATCACTTGTTAAATTATAGGATTTAACTTACTTATCAGGTCAGTTAATACAGAATAGGAATCAAATTCTGTTCACTTATGTTTAATTGCTGACAAGAGAGTGATCACAGTGACTCAGTTATTGTTTGGTATAAAACTTGCCTTTACTGCCCCAGAGACTGCATCACAAAGAGGCAAGGGACCAGGTGGTAGTCAGATTTCTATTTCTTCACTAGGTAAGGTCCTACATATCTCTCTGAGGACTGAAAATACCATTGGAAATTGCTCCAACTATTATGCGATCTTTGAAATAAAACCAGGGCCCATGTTTATTCCTTTGCTCAACATGAAATTGTTTTAAATGATGTTATGAATTCCAAAATAGGTAATCCATACATCTGTATTTCCAGTCTTTGGAACACAGACTTGTAATAATAATGTTTCTTTGGGAGTTCCCCTTGTAGCTCAGTGGATTAAGAACCCAACTAGTATCTGTGAAGATGCGGGTTCAATCCCTGACCTTGCTCAGTGGGTTAAGTATGATCTAGCTGTGGCACAGGTCACAAATGTGGCTTGGATCTTGTGTTGCTGTGGTTGTGGTAATAGGCTGGCAGCTGCAGCTCCCATTTGATTCCTAGCCCTGGAACTTCCATATGCCATGAGTGAGGCCTTAAAAAGGGAAAAAAATCTCTTTGGATGTTTACAATCAGTATAGTAAAAAAAAAAGTTGTTTTATTTCACCTTTATAAGTCTTCTGAAATCTTCAGTTTTCAAGGAGTCAATTTTGAAAAATATATATGAATAAATAAATTCATATAAAATTTATGTACTTATCTATAAACACCAACTAGAACTATTTATTTATAACATATTATCATGTACTATTAGTAAGGTAATTCAAATGCAGCTTATCTTTTTTAAGCATATAAACTAGTTTTCTTGGGTTTTCTTGCTTTTCCCATTAATTACACATATTTTGATTTTTTTTCCACTGTGCCACTATGAGGAAGAAAAATAAAATTGAAATGGATATCAGTTAATTTTGATTGCTCAAAGCCATGGAAATTAAAATAGACTAAAATCAAGATACACGTTTGCTTAGAGATTTAGTACAATTGTTCTATAAATCATAAAGGTGAGTACTTACGCATTGGGATTAGTCAATGATATTGAAATTATTGACAAATGGCAGGGAGAATACTTGGATCACTAGAAGATTCCATTCATCCTTGCATTAGTTTTGTATGACTAAATTACTACAAACTTGATGGCTTAAAACACCACACGTTTATTATCTTATAGTTCTGTAGTTCAGAAACCTGAAGTGTGTCTTGTTAATGCTGGCAGGTGAACATTCATTTTTTTTTTTTTTTTTTTTTACTAAAGTACAGCTGATTTACAGTGCTGTGTTAGTTTCAGATGTAGAGCAAAGTGATTCACATATATATGTATATACATACACAAACACACACATATACACATATATGTATATATATTCTTTCTCAGATTCATTTTTAACATATAGTTATTACAAAACATTGAGTATAGTTCTCTGTGGTATACAATAGGTCCTTATTATCTATTTTATATATAGCAGTGTGTATATTTTATATATAGTAGTGTGTATATAGTAAATTATCCCTCCCTCCTGCACATTTTCTAAAGGCTCAAAGGGAAAATCTGTTTCCTTGCCCTTTCTAGGTTTTAGAGGCTATTACACTCCCTGTTCATAGGCTTCTTCCTTTAAAGCTGACAACTACGGAGTTGAATTCTCAAATTACAACACTTTTACCTCTTCTTTATCATATCTCCTGTAATCATATCACCCTCTGTCTCTTCTGCATCCTTCTCTACTTTAAGGACCTTTGTGATTAACATCCAGGATTGTTTCCCCATATCATGATCCTTATCATCTGCAAAGTCTATTCTGTATGTAAAATAATATATTCATAAGTTCTGAGGATTAGAACATGGCCTTCTTTTGAGACAAGACTGTTATTCTAACTAATGCAGACCCTGAATTGCATGCATTACTTATTAATCCAACATTAATTGAGTGCCTGTTATTAGCAGAGAGCTTTGGGGGAGTAAATAAATCTATGCCATAGCCTTTGCACAAAAGTGACCTGCAGTTCTTTTAGGGAGAAAAGGGGTTCCACTTAGCGAAAGGAAAATGATGCAATAAATGTCTTCAACTTTAAACCTGGAGTTATCCTTGACACTTTTCCTTATCTGCGCCCAGCCCCATCTATTGAATCAATAAGTCTTACTGATTTTACCCCAAAATATGTCTTCAAGCCTCTGCTGCTACAATCATGACTTACCATCTTTGCAATGAAAGACATTAAAGCAGGAATATTGTGTTTCTTCTTCACAGATTGAATACAGTGAGCAAAAAGACTGATTATTGACCAGGAGGGTTCTAAATAGTGCTTAGGTTAGGAGAGCTGGAATAGAAATTAAAAGGGAGGTATGACTTCTGCCATATGTTATATAACATTATACAGTGTTTTTGTGAGAAACTACTGCTTTTGTTTGTTTCCTGTACAAAAAAAAAACACTTTAAAAATAGTAAATTATCTTCTGGAAAAGAAATGTCAGTGCTAAATATCACAATGGTTTAAAAAGTGATTGTGCTCTTATCCTAGTTTAGATAGGATTGTGCTGCAAAGACAAGCCGACTAGCCAAGTTCTGACAGTGCTGTAGCTTTTTATCCTATTCTGGAATAATCTAACCATGTAACTGAAGACAAATAAAATTGATAATCAGTGTTTCTAATTTTATGAACTGGGAACAAGACTCATCAAACTAAAAGAACATGCAAAGTCCCCAAAATAAAAGTATGATATTTTAGCAAGATGTTAAGGATTATAACTGTTCCCTTCCCCCGTCTAAATTTATATGTTGAGGACTTCTTAACCCCCAGTATCTCCGATGTGACTCTATTTGGAGACAGAGCCCCTTTACCTACAGGTCATTGCGCTAGTGTTGTGGGTCATGGACAGTCTGTATCTCAGCCACTCCTACTCATCTCAATGTGGCCTCTTTTTATCCTTAGTTGTGGAAAATCTTTCATGCTAGTCTTTAGGCCATTCTCTGAGAGAGCTGTTCTACTTCTGTAGTTGTATTTTTAGTGTGTCCAGGGATGGAGGTAAATCTATGGTCTTCTTACTCTGCCACCTTGTCTCCTCCCAGAGACACCCTTAGTTGTGTGGCCTACACATTCAATTTTGCACTCACTTAGCAAGTATATATGTAATCAACGATTTATACATAACTCTTCCAACTTACATCCGCTCCATCTCCAAAATTATGCAGCCAAAACAGCCTCCACCTACGCTTGATATTTCTGTTTCAGAAGCAACAGGCTGACACTAACCTACACTTATCTGGGTGAAAGTGCTCCGTATTCTAATCCATGCTAGAGGTACCAAAACAAATGAAAGATAAACATTTAATTGTTTTTAGTTATTTAATTTCCATTAGGACCAAGAGACCAAAAGAAACAAACCCTATTTGAAAATTCTTCACATTCCAAAACTGTGAATTAAAAGTAAAATGTTAATTGTTCAGTAAGATTTCACAATATTTATGCAAACACACACACACAAATATACACATAAACCTTTGGAACAGTGCATGATATCCATGATAAATTATTTTCAATCAAAACAAATTTCAAAGTTACTCTTTTATCACAGAGGTTTATTCTGTAATGATGACACATGACTTCATATTTAGAGTGGGGAGAATGTAAATATTAACAATTAGTCATTTGGCTTTAGTCTAAAACTACATTTTGTTCATTCCTCTGACAAATTGGTGTACTATTTCCTTGTCAATAACAAGATTTCTTTAATATTTAGTACTGTAACTTCCATGATGATAATTATGCCTTCTTGATTTTTCATTAGTCCTAATTTTCCACCTCTAAATCCTTCATTTTAAGACATTTTGATCTTGCCAAGCACAGAGAATATTACAGACATTATATAACAAAGAATGAAGAGATACTGAATTTTTGTTCAGTTTGGTACTGATTTTTCTAAGTATATTTTCTTCCCTTTCTTAGAGGGAATCAGTATCATAAAATAAATGTTTACCATAGACATGTATGTTTTTCCACTATTACTCTCTCTCTCTATATATGTATGCTTAAATATATTTTATTAAATATGACACATCAAATGTAAGATATGCCATAATGTCATGCACTTGCTAAAATAAAAACACTCTGAAATTATGACTCACAGTCTCAGAATTCAGAGATGTCAATGTGAAAAATATATCTTATACCTATGGAGAGTGGAATATATTATGGTTTGCCTGTTTATTTTTTTATGCTATCATATTTTATCATGTCAGTTATCATCCTATTATACGATTTTCAATTTGCATTTTCTCTCTACTTCATGCTCACGAAATACATTGTTTGCATGGAGATCTATTTTATTTACTTAAATCCATTTTGTGAAATATTTATTATTTCCTTTACAAGTGAATAGTTAAGCATTTCTTGCTTTTTCTCTATCATTAGCAGTGCTTCAGCAAAGATGTACTCCATGCCTTGTTGCACACATATTCAAGATAGTTTCTGGGATACAAACCTAAAAAATAACTGCACATTTTTCTGCACTGAACTCCCAGACGAAATAAGATCATATTCTGAAGTACTGAGGATTTGGACTTGAATGTATGAATTTTGGGAGTAAACACTTTAACACATGATAGTAAGTGAGACTGGGTTTACTTGTTCTACCTCCTTGTCGTCCTCCGCCTTCTACACCAGAATTCAAACCAGTAACTTTTAAGACCTCTTAGAGGTTTTTTAAAAACCAGGCATAATGGAAGTTCATCTTTCCTGTCCCAGCTTTAAGAGTTGGGGTTCCTTTTGTGGAGCTCAAATGCCTTGCTCCCTAGGAAATATTACTATACTTTTGTGATGTTTTCCAATTTGTCGATCACCGTGGTATACAGTTTTCCCTGAGCATGGCCATATCTCTGTTTCTCCTGTACATCTCAATGCTGTCCTTTGATCTTTTGCTGTGGAGAGTCTGCTAATCCAGTTTGGTGGACTTTCAGAGGGAATTATTCCATATGTACTTATAAATTTGTTGTGTCAATGGGAGGCAAATTTGAGATCTTCCTATGCTATCATCTTGATATTTATTAGTTTTCATGGGTATATGAAGATTACACAGAAATATAACTTATTATTACAAAAATAATTTCAATTCTGGCTTGGCCCCAATTTTTCAATTTTTTTTTACCTTCAGACATAGCTGTCTATTAAAAACAATAACATCTATATTTTTACTTTGGATCATTTTTTCCACCTTGTATCTGCAAAGAATATGGATTCCTAAAAAGGACAACTGCTATTAAATGTTTATTTATTATCTTAACTGTAGGTTCAATATTTCTCAACGGTTTTAAGAAGAGAAATTTTTAATCTTTATTTTTTTAAAGAAGTAATGATTCCATATTTGAGTTTATTTTTTAGAATTAACATTGTTGAGGAACAAAGCAAATCTTTCCCACTGGTTCTATATAAAGAAATCATAGCTCCTATATGCCAATTTTTTTTTTTTTTCTTTTTCAGCTGCACCCACAGCATATGGAACTTCCCAGGCCAGGGACTGAATCCAAGCTGCTGCTGCAACCTATGCCACAGCTGCAGCAATGCCAGATCCATATGCTACTGGATCAAGCCAGGGACTGAACCTGCGTTTCAGCAGAGACCTGAACTGACACAAAGATAGTACTGGGTCCTTAACCTGATGCATCACAGAGGGAACTCCTAGGACAGGTTTTTATTCAGGATATTTCACACATTTTGCTCCAAGAATTTTCAATCACTAACTAGGGCTATTACTTATTGTTAAGCTAAAAATAACTAGATATTACTTATGCTATGTCAATGTTTATTAAGAGCATAAAGGTTGTGAAAATTAAATGCAAAAACCAATTGAACTTGAAAACATATCTCTTGGCAAAAGTCATTAGTTCAATGACTGAACATGGAAGAAATGTCCTATTTTTCTTTCTGAAAGCTTATAAACATCCTGACATACAAAGTGATTTTGAATAAATTCAAACCTTAAAAAAAACAGTAAAATTCTGAGTCATTATGAAATCTGAATCCGAAATATTTATATTACTTTCTTGCCCACATTTAGAATCTTTTTTTTTTGATATTTTAGAAGGAACTATCTCAAACTGAATGGCTTTGCAGAAGTAATGAACTGTTATATACAATATTGTAAAGAATTGCTAATTATATTGATAATTTACTACTGGTACATGTAAGAAGCAGTACATTGGAAAATTTTTATGGTGGATAGAAGAATCCTTTAGAGAGAAATGAACTGGCCTTTTTCATTTCACTGCTAATATCTTACTACTCCTTGCAGTATTTACAAAGTGAAATGCCCAGCACCCTTACACCATGCTGTATGTTTACAATTTACCAGGGATTCTGCATGAATGGATGTGCTCCCAATAGGGAGAGGGCAATGAGACTTTTCAGAGAGGTTACTCTACTTTCTCTATGGAATTCTAATACGACAGATGCTCTTTTTATGTACTGTAAATCTACCTATTCATTACATATTAAAGAGTAAAATATTGTTCACCTGCCTTTGAATCAATTTTTGCACATTTAGAGGGATGTAAAAGATATTTAAACCAAGGTCTTTTTCCTCAGTATCATTCTTAAACTTAAACAAGGAGGGATGGCTTTCCATGGTTCCTGAATTTTAGTGGGTTTTGTTTTAGTTCTCTCTGGCCATAATTCTTCCCATGGAACAAGGATTCCAAGAGATTCAGGGATGTGCTATATCCCATGCTCCACTTTTGAAATGCACTATGGAATCATATAACCACTATTCCCAGATCAGCTGGGCTTGCTCTTGCTTCTAGACCTACTTGAACCTCTTCTTCAGGTCTATGTCTGAACACTTGGCAGCATATACAACTGGGGATAAGTGCAGCTTAACAAGGGTCTTTAGACAGAGTTTGGATGTGCAAGCTAGGATATCTATGTATGTATTAAAGAGGTCTTTTTTGATGGAGGACAGAGCATGAAGAAGAAAAGTTAGTCGTCCACAGGCAAGGGTGTGGCAGTTAGAATTCATCTTTTGGATATTCCCAAAGCAGAACTCTAAGAAGTTCAAGAATTCTAAATTCAAATGTGATCTTCAAGAATGTTATGAAAGATTGTTTATTAAAGTAGGAGGATTTGCTCTATTTTATTTAACAATTTGCTAGCTTGTTTTATAAATTTCAAATATTGTGACTAATGATATGGTATACAGATCACCAGTTATATTTTGACTTTGGAAAAGGAGTGGATTTATCTAATTCCAGAAAACACTTGTTTCTAATCCTTAAGCTGAGTTGCTTCTTTAAATCTAAATGAAAAAAATGTGTTGATGAAAAATAGCCAAGCACTCAATCTAGGATTCCTGGGTTGAAGGGAAAAAATGTCCTTTCTCAACTGAATTTTACTTATCATCTATTGGACAAGTCTTTGTACACTGTATGTGTTTACAGAAAATTATGGAATAAAAGATCATTGTAAAGGCCAAGGATAGAGTTTCAAGGACAGTATGTAAGGAAGCATGAGGAAATCACTTTTTGAACTCAGAAGTGGTGGCTTGGAGAATGCTGTCTTACAACAAAGTCCATCCCAGATATTTCTAGTACTATCACCTGTATTCTGATACTGCTATTTTTTTCTGCTACTGTCGTGACTTGTTAATGATTAATAAATTCAGTCATTTCCATTTATTAACTTGTCTCAGTGTATTATTTTGAGATTTGACAACCACACCTATGAATTTCTGTTACTGGATTTTAACAGAAGGTATCAGAAGTTTTTCTAGATACTCCATCATGGTGAAAATCTTTCTTGCTCCAAAAAACCTTTCAGTTTAAAAATTAGTGCATTAGTGCTCTGAAAAATGCTCCCAATTTCCAACAAAACACAGCTTTAGAAAATCAATATTATATTAGCTCTGTGGTTAGCAAGAATTTATGAAGAATTGAAAACAAACACAGCAAAAACAGCCAGGGAGAATAAAAAAGAAAAGACACTTAGGCAAGGGTAAATTCTCCAACCAAAAAAGAATAATATTTTCATTAAAAGTTAATATACCTCCATTTTGAAAAATGCTCTTACTCATGAATAGAAACCTAGTTGCCAAACCCTGTAGAGGGAAATTATAAGCTTTGAGAAAAGAAAGTATTAAGATAGAAAATGCTCAGAAATTTTTTCACATCCCATTAAAAAGTCTTCTATCTGATCATTTTGAATAGTTCGTCTACTGCAAGACTGTGATTTTTATGAGGCTAAATGGAAATGATGTTTAAAATTATTATCTAGGTCTCAAAGTTATTCTCAGTTCTATAGGGGGAGGTCAATGTTCAAAGTTTAATTAGATCTGAACTTTTTCTTTCCCTAAAGTTTTGTCTCCACCATGTTGCTAATGCAAGGCCCACCAACTGCACTATCAAGTTAAAATCTAGTAATGACATGGAAACTAAACTTATTTTTCCTAAGTTTCAGTCTTTGCCACAAGAGACATCACACATCTTTTTGTATTGTGTAAAAATATATACATTTCAAAGTTTATCTTACCCAAACAGTAACTAACCTTCAATAGTTCTTGATATTTAATACTGAAAACAAAAAGGGAAAAGACCAATAGAACCCCAAATATCTGTCTGGTCAACCACAAACATCTATAGGAGAAAGGGGGAAATGTACTCATTATTTAGAGGGCATGTTCATATTATCACCAGAATCTGTAAGTTTAGACAAGTGTAAGATGATATTCATTTTTCTGTTGCATACTGTGAAAATATTGACCAAGAAGAAAACTACACATGTGGTGTAAATAGTAAAAATAATTTTGTTACCCAATTAACATTTAGGAAAACAGATGGTGGTAGAAATATGGCATACTGTCTAAAAAAATCCCAGGTCTCTGAATACTTTTAATTTGACGTATATCACCGTTAATTATTTGAAAATTTAAATATGCATATAAACTCTATATATTTTCACTAACTTTGTATTTCCCCTGAATCGATCAATTTGGGAACTAATATCATTTACATCAATGCTAAAATGCTGGTGGATAAATAATGCTCAAAGGATAATTCAAGAAATTCTTGTTCATTACCAAATAGCTTATTCTTATAGTGTGTAATTTACACCTGGGAATGGCATAAACACATAAGGATGGTAAAAGTTAAGTCTGCTAGGATCCATGGTCAAGAAAGAATAGTTGGTGACATTGCAACTTACTTTTATCTCCTTCTTTGCCAATGACTCATTTTAACAAATCTTTGAGCACACGGTAGTATCATTTTTAAATGACAAATTAATAAGAATTCAGATATGCTTGAGAAAGTTGTTTACTAAGAACTAAATTAGTAACACTTACCTTTTAGAAATAGTATCACATTCACACTACAATTCCAGTATTCTTATGTGCATTAACTGCTGGATTCCAAATGTAACAGTAAATGAGATACAGTCCTTGCCTTTGAGTTCACAATTTATATATTCTAATGCAATCATTTAGTTATTTAAACAAAATACAAGGCATAACATATTAGCTTCAAATCATGAAGGTACTGTTTCATAGGTAAAATTATGGTTGTGGCTTAGAAAGTGATGTCTGGGTTGGATCTATTGATATCTACATATCTATACATCTAAATATTTACATATACATACACCCAAATACGTAATGCACTGACATTAATAAGTGCGACTATATATATTCCAGTGAGACAGAGTTAATGTTCATACCTTGACTTTCCTCAGTTTACCCTCAGATACATTCATGTCTAGTATTTGTGTTCTCGTGTCTAAATTTAAGAATTGAAACTATCCTTAGTGTCCCCTATCTTTTTTTTTTTTTTTTTTTTTTTGCCTTTTGTCATTTTATGGCCGCACCCGCGGCATGTGGAGGTTCCCAGGCTAGGGGTCTAATCGGAGCTGTGGCCACTGGCCTACACTGCAGCCACAGCAACGCAGGATCCGAGCCGCGTCTGCAACCTACACCACAGCTCACGGCAACGCCGGATCGTTAACCCACTGAGCAAGGGCAGGGATCGAACCCGCAACCTCATGGTTCCTAATCGGATTCTTTAACCACTGTGCCACGACGGGAACTCCAGTGTCCCCTATCTTTAAACTTACTATTTACAAAAGCAAACACAATTAGGTGATGTTTATTATGTGCCAGATATTGCTCTAAGCACTTCAAATACATATACATATTTAATATTTTTAACTACTCCATGAGATAGATTATGCTATTACTTTCCATTTTTTTAATTTTTATTTTTCAGCCACACTTGTGGCATGTGGAAGTTCTGGGACCAGGGTTCGAACCCATGTCTCAGCTGTGACCTGAGCCAGAGCAGTGACAATGCCAGATCGTTAACCTGCTGTGCCACCAGGAAACTCCTTATTTTTACAGATAAGTTCTGCTCTATTTTAAGGCTGTTTCTTCACAATTTAATTAATGTATTCCTTCAACAACTACTTATTGAGAACTGATTCTATACCAGGCATTGTACTGGGCATGAAGTACACATTCTCTTCTTTCACAGGGTGTATAATCTTATGAGAGAGAGGAAGATGAATCAAGTGCCACAAGACAATAAGTTCTACTTCGATGTAAACAGATAATGGATTAGAATCAGTAAATGGACCATCTAAAGCAAAAGCAGGAGATTTTAGAAAACTTTAAGTAAAATCTGGAAAATTAAGTAGGGATTTATTAGAGGAAGAAGTTGATGTGAGAGGCCAAGGGCATTCAGTGTAGGTGACTCCGAAATATGCCATTTTGGCAGATTGGTTATTTGGAATTAAAGTTACTTAAAAAACAGCCAATACAAGAGAACTCTGACCCTCCATTAGCCCCCTAAAATCAGGAAGTAGACCTCCCACGTTAAAGGTATCCTCCTTGTAACTGAAGGTAGAGAGACATCTCCATCGTCAGAAACAGAGAATTTAGAGCTGAGAAGGCTATATAAACCTAGCTTGCCTCTTCTTTACTAATTTACCACCCTAAGCCCAAACTTCTCTGTCTTTATCAATTTCTCACAAATGTATTATCTCTTTATCTCAAAGGTATAAAAGCTGCCTGCTCTGAAACCTCCTTTGGTTTTCAGAGAGAGATAGTCCCAACATCAACTTAACAATCCTATAACAGCAACGCTATTATCATCTTCATTTTACAAAAGAGGAAACTGAGGCAGAGAATTTATAAGCAATGTGCTCAGCTTTACACATCTAAATGAGGGTCAAACAAGGATTGGACAAAGAAAAGTCCAATATACGCATGAGAAAGAATATGCATGAGCATGGGAAACAGTTTGTGAATGTCTCAAGAAGCTATTTGCATGTCCATGCACATATTTCATAAAAAGTGCTCTATGTCATAAATATAGCAGGTGGGGAACTTACGCCTACAGCAAAGTTAAAAAAACACTGAAAACCATTTTCCTATAAGAATGTCTTTTCTGGGATATAAAATTAATACAAATATCAGAAACAATTCTGATTTACAAGGTTGTCTTTCCTTTCTGCCACTCTGCATCATCTGTGTCACCCCTCTACTCGCCAATCCAGATTCAATATCTTGAAATCTAACACTTTTATTTGTGCATTAAATTTTCTACCATCCAGTCTTCAGGGAAACATTGCTGTTTTAGTTGTCCCATCTCTCCTTTGAATCCTCAATGTTTTTCATCCACATCATTATATCTCTTCTCTTCAGAGTCTTTTGTATTAAAAAATAGTTCTCTGACCTTTTCTAGTTACCATCTCCTCTGCTTCCAGTTCAGTTATATATCTAGAAAGAGTTTTCTACTTAAATTCTCTGCCTCCTCTTTTCTAGTTCTCTCTCTCTCAAACTCCTTCAAAATAGCTTTGGATCCACTACTCCATACACACCATTCTATTTAAAGGAATTCTGAGATTACTATAAAGATGTTCAGTTATTTGTCAAGTGTGCATTTAGAGAGTCTGCTTATTTAAATGAATATTTGTTAAGGAAATGTTGTAGAGTAAACTGACTGAAATAATAGGGGACATGAAAAGTAACATAGAGGGCAGTAATATTTTGGAAGCGTTATCTTCCAAAGGCATATTTCCTCCCTAACTTGTGAATCAGTCTACACACACACATACACACACAAAAGAAATAAGATATAGCATACCTGCTTCAAGACTCCAGATGTCTTTTATTCCTGTGGAAACAAAACATAATTTTTATTAAATATTTAAGTATCAAAAATCTTTGTTTAAAGCAAAGAGATATTGGGTTGTTAACATTCAGGCACAAAGAGAAATATTTTAAAATTTTGTATTATTGTCCAGTGGTCAACATTCCTACATGAGTTTTTGTAAATTCATTGACATCTCAAATACAGATGAAATTTATTTCTGTAAGTTGATGCAATTGTTTTGAAAATAATTTGACAATACATAGCTGGAGCGACATAGGTATTCATATTTTTGTTCCTTATTAATTCTAATTCTAAGAATTCCACATGTATAAATAGTTAAACAATTAAAACAAAGAATGACCAAGAGTTTATTGAAAGGTTATCTACAATAACATAAACTTTAAACACAGACAGATAGATATAGCAATCTATAATGCTGAGCAAATAGCATATAGATAAAAAACCAAGAAATGTCTAATAAACAGGAGATGTGGTATGATATAAGTTCATGGTATATAATATGGTAATGTTCCTTATGCCCTGAGGATATAGAAGAAATATTCACAATATGGTTTAAAAAGTGAACAGAAATAATGTGTGACAAAAATAATGTGTGATAATAATCATAATAAAATGTAAGCATTTCTCTTCTCATAATATTCTTTAATGCTGCTTTATCTTACTCTCAATAATAAAAAAGCAGCCCCATTGAATACTTGTTCAGCTCTGGCACTTCAATTTAAAGCAATTATAGATGATTTATAAAACGGTGCACACAAAGACTCTATCTTGGGTAATTTACATTATAGTAAAATTTTACCTTTAAAAATCTTTAAAAGAGAACATTTTATACTCTTAATTTACTCTTGACAATGGAAAGAGGTAGAAGTGACAAGGCTAATTCCGAGCCTAGGTCTTAAAGAGAAGTAGTGCATTTCCACTTGGCCTCCTGTGCTCCTTCCATTGCCTTGAAGAGCACGCCATGGATAGACCACGGGGACCAAGACGATGACAGTCATGTAAAGCAGGACTTCCTAACCTAGTCATCTACCTGAAACTTGAATCAGAGTCTACCTGAGTCCATACAACATCATCCAATCCTCTTGAAAACCTGCATAGAAAAGAACAAGCCTGATCCTGAGATTAACGGAGTTGCCCCAGAAAGCAACATCTGTGTAAGTACAAACTGTATTTAATATTAAGTCACTGAGCTTAGGGGTGGCTTGTCACCTAGTGATAATGATCAATACACACTAGTATTGTTGGAAGTAGCAGGAAAACACAATTCATAAAGAAAAGAAAAGCACCTCAAAGGAGAGTGAGACTTTAGAGTGGGAAAAGCAAAATCAAAATAAATCTTATATTTGAAACATGGGGGCTAGGTAAAACACCAAAATTATGGGTGAGACAAACTATGTGCCCAGTATAATTGCCCTCCTGTGTTTTTGTGAACATTTCTTTTTCTGGATTGTGAAACTGAATGAAGCGAAGTTGAAAAAGTAAACACTTTCAGGGTTTTTGCTTTTTTTTTCACAATAATGGAACATGACAGTGTAAAGTAAATTCTTTTCTTCAATAAGCTTTCACTTGGTGGAGAAGGTAGAGTTAGGATTTATTTGTGGGCAACAAAATAATCTATAACAAGGTTTGTGAATTTCTTTTAGGTGATTTATCAGTGAAAACATTTTAGAGTTGGTAGAGCTGGACCTTTGTGGTTTATAAAAAACCTCATACTGACTGATTTTGTTTTAAAAAACCAACTTGTTAACTTTAGAAAAAGTTTTTCAATTAATGTAGATGTTCATTGAGAAAATTAATACATAAGTGGATAAAATTAATTGATGACCTCTAATATCATGTAATTGTTTCTTCCTTTTTAAAAGAATTTTACTTATTAACAAAGCCCTTGTGAATTCAGATTTGCCTAGTGAGTGCAGTCATATATCCTTATACTTGCATACAAACCTATCCTCAGTCTGACCCTCATATATACTTTCCATATTTATTTTACAAAATTGCATTCAAGGAACCTAGCTTAAACAATCTGATCCACTTATTTCTTGTCATTGCACTAAAATATATCCCCTGATTTTGATCATGTTTCTGAAATTTCTTTCTCTTTCCTCTTTGCAAGAATATCCTGTAGTGTACCCTTATTTGGTTATTTAACAATACCCAGGTTATTTTCCTTCCTTTTTATTGAGGTTTCAATCTCCTGGAAGGACAGATTCACACCCAGTCTTACCTGTGACCAGAAAGCTGAGCAGAAGGAGTTTGTAATTTGTAATTTGATTTGATACAGAATAGTTTAGAAATTATCTCATCTCTGTCATACAGTGAAAATGTCCTAGAGGAGTTTGATAGCTTGGTTGGGAGTGACCCTAAGCGATAAAACCATAAATGTGTATCAAGAAATTCAGAAAGCTGCAAATGAGGAAAAGGAGTTTATTTGGGGGGGGTGTCTCAGGAATTGCGATCCAAGAGGTACTGATTTAAGTAACAACTCAACTGTGCTCCAAGGGAAATAGAAAATGGGGGTTTGTAAAGACAATGGACAAAGGCATTCCAGAGTTTTATATGTTATTTTTACAGAACTACAGTTTGTACCAGCAGGCAGTCACTTGTCCATAGCAGATTTGTTGCTAAACTGAAGTTTTTAGGAAATTAAGAAAACATGTTCCAGGTGGTTTCAGAATGACTTGGTTGAAAGTTTATCTTGCCCCGGGGTGATGACCTACGTAGGTTTCAGTTCCCTAAGGGCTTCCCAGCTTCATTTTATTTCCCTTTGACTTAAGTGACTCCATTTTTTTGTTCATTGTCCACAACAACAAATAACTTGTTCAATGCCAATCATATACCAGGCACAATGTTATGTCCTTAGCTAACAAGTTTGGTAGTGAGGAAAAGTGACGAAATGCCATCTGTCCCCTAAATTAGACATGGGTTAACTGATAAGGTTATGAAAGTCCAGGCTGGGAGGTGGACAACTGCACTGAAAATATACAGATATTCCTCATTTTGCAGTTTGCAAAGGAAAAACTTATGAAGTACAGTTTAATATTATCATCCTATTTTCAGATGGAAAGAAAATCTATGGCAACTTTGAGAACTGTCTCAT
Organism: Catagonus wagneri; assembly: GCA_004024745.2. NCBI lineage: Eukaryota > Metazoa > Chordata > Mammalia > Artiodactyla > Tayassuidae > Catagonus > Catagonus wagneri. The sequence continues at coordinate 23,873,405 of PVHT021183666.1, read as the reverse complement.
TATTTTCTCATCAGTCTATTCGCAAAAGAATAGTTACTTTACATTTTTATTGAAGACATTTATTTTATTTGGTAAGTCTCAGATAAAATGTTGTATTCTTGTGGCTGATAATGTAGTATAGGAGATATTTCAGTGGATATGAAATAGTTTTCATTTGTAAAAAAAAGAAAGAAATCATGGAAAGTATAGAAAAGGAAATGATTACGGGGCAAGAGAAAAACGATAAAGGTCTTCAGGTGTTCCCATGTCTGGGAAGAAAGAGGTGGTCATTAAAAAAAGGATGTTTAAGAAGGTATAATTCTGAAGTTTCTTTATTGATACCTAAAAGCTGAAGTTGGGGAAGGAGTACAAAATGATAGTGCCTCACGCTCCATGACGATTTTCCAGTTGTTAGTAGGAAAGAGATTGATGGAATTCCTTCAAGTCAATGGATCTACTAAAGACAGGATGTGAATGATTACCAAGGGAGTTTCAAGAGCATCATGACTAGGAACATGGAATTGCTACACCTCAAACCTCACAAAGGTTCCTGTTTTGGGGAAAATAGAAATCTCCCCACTTAGTTTCCATTAAAGTTCTGGAATTTTTACAATGTGATTCATATTCCCAAAGACAATGTTTGTAAAATTTTTGTATTCAAAAGTAATCACAGCATTTTTGTTTATGCTTGATAATTAATTTTTTAAAATCCCGTGTTATGTTTCTTCACTTCAGTGGCTAATAATCCTGTTCCTTATTCCAATGTGTGGAAGTTTTATTCACACCAACAGGCAATTCCTTGACACTAGCTGGATGTCCCCTCCTGTTCAACTCAATGCTGACACTTCTACCTGGAGATAGCATCATATCTCATAGGTTAAAGGCTTGGTTAAACAAGATAGTTCCCACTTCAGTCACAAGTCCAGGTTGTCACGTGTGCTTCTGATCAATCAGCTATAGACTGGAAGTCCCAGTGACCTCCTCCTTCTGATTAATTTGCTAGAGCAACTTACACAACTCAGAGAAACATTTTACTTACTGGCTTAACCAGTTTATGAAAAAAAAAAATACAGTGGAGGAATAGCCAGATGGAAGAGATGCTTAGGGCAAGTTATGGTGAAAGGGCTTGGAACATTCACATCTTTCAAGGTGCCACTCTCTCCAAGACAGGGAAACAAACTTAGTGTCTACTGACAGATGAATAGATGAAGAAAATGTGGCATATATAGAATATATTATGTAACGGAATATTATTCAGCCATAAAAGAAGGAATTCTGATACTTGCAACAGCGTTTACGGACCTTGAGGGCTTTGTGCTAAGTGAAGTTAAGTCAGAAAGAAAAAGACAAGTACTTATGATATTACTTACATGTGGAATCTAAAAGACAAACTCAGAAACAGAGAGTAGAATGGTATTTGATGAGAATGGGGAAATGAAAAGAGATTGGTCAAAGGGGAAAAACTTCTAGTTATAGATGAATGCACAGCATGGTTGCCATAGTTGATAAATCATATTATATATTTGAAAGTTCCTGAGACCATAAATCTAAACTGTGCTCATTAAAGGTTATTATGTGAGACAGTGGAGGTGTTGACTATATTGCAGTATTCATTTTACAAATATAAGTATATCAAATCACATTGCACACCTTAAAAATATACAATATCATATGTCAATTATATCTCAATAAAGATAGAAAAATTCAAATACATGCATACATAAATAAATGAATGAATGACATAATTGGCTTTAGGCAGACTCTTATTCAGTCTTGCTTTGTCAACTGCTGGCTATGTAACTCTTGATAAGTTGCTGAATTCTGAGGATCTTTAGATATCTCATTTCTAAAATTGTGAAAATAATACCCATCTCATAGATCAACGCACTGATTAATAAGAGGATTAAAGCAAATGATAAACACAAAACATAGCATGTATTAAAGTTACCAAAATTGTGGCTATTATTATTTCTTGGGTGTGCTTGAAAAGAACAGGTGAGCTTATGTGTTCTACAATTTAAAGAAAATTATTATAAAAATACTTTAAGGAAAAAAATCTGATTTTCCTTAAACACTTATCCTATTCCAGATTCCATTATAAAGATTATGAATGTATAAATTTCTTTAATCTTTTTAACAACTTTATGAAGTGGGTACTATTATCCTAACTTCACATAAAAGAAAAATGAGACCCAGAGAATTTAAGTAAATGGCTAAGATTATACAGTTAATAACTGGATGAGACAGGAGTTGAATCCAGGCAGAATACAATCTGCTAATCCATACTTTTTAATATAATCCTTTTTCCAAATGACTTTTTGCAGTGTCTTTTCCCCTTGAATTGTGAGAGGAAAAATTAAAACAAATATGAAAATGTTACATAAATCTTGTTAGTGGACTGACAATGAAAAACCCAAAGATAGTTTTCCAGGAACAAAGTGCTGGAGCCAAGAGAAGCCCAACTCTCTGTAGCAAGACAATAGAACATTCTTACATAAAGACATGGTCATTGGTAATTTGATAGGGATTGCATTCAATCTGTAGATTGTCTTGGGCAGAATAGTCATTTTGACAATATCGATTCTTCCAATCCAAGAGTATGGTATATCACGCTATCTGTATCATCTTTGATTTCTTTCATCAGCTTATAATTTTCAGAGTACAGTTCTTTTGTTTTTAGGTAGGTTTATTCCTAGGTATTTTATTATTTTTGATGCGATGGTAAATAAGATTGTTTCCCTAATTTCTCTTTATCTTTCATTGTTAATATATGTTAGTATATACAAATGCAGTCAATTTCCGTGCTTTAATTTTGTATCCTGTAACTTTACCAAATTCATTGATGAGCTCTAACAGTTTTCTGGTAGCATCTTTAGGATTTTCTAGGTACAGAATCATATTATCTGCAAACAGTTACAGTTTTGCTTGTTTTCCAATTTGGATTCCTTTGCAATCCCTATCAAATTACCAATGGCATTTTTCACAGCACTAGGGCAAAATATTTTAAAACTTGTTTGGAAACACAAAAGATCTGGAATAGCCAAAGCAATTCTGAAAAAGAAAAATGGAATCAGGCTCCCTGACTTCAGACTGTACTACTATACTACTATACTACAAAGCTACAGTCATCAAAATAGTGTGGTACTGGCACAAAAACAGAAATATAGATCAACGGAACAGGATAGAAAGCCCAGAAATAAACCAAAGCACCTATGGGAAATGAATCTATGACAAAGGTGGCAAGAATATATAATGGAGAGAAGACAGTCTCTTCCATAGTGGTGCTGGAAAATCTGGACAGCTGTATGCAAAAGAATGAAATTAGAATATTCCCTAACATCATACACAAAAATAAACTCAAAATGCATTAAAGAACTAAATGTGAGACTGGATACTATAAAACTCTTAGAGGAAAACATAGACCAAAAATTCTCTCACGTAAACTGCAGCACTATCTTCTCAGATCCATCTCCTACAGTAATGACAATAAAAGCAAAAATAAACCAATGGTACATAATCAAACTTGTATGCATATAATTCACATCTTTATATACTCTTCTGTCAGTGTACACTAAGGCTGTTTCCACTTCTTGGCTGTTGTGAATAATGCTACAATGAACATGGAGGTGCTAATATCTCTTTGAGATCTTGGTTTAAATTCTTCAGGATATATACCTAGAAGTGGGATTGCTGAATCATATGACATTCAGATGTTTAATTTTTGAGGATCATCCATACTGTTTTCAATTGTGGCTTCACAGGTCCCAACTTCTCCACATACTTGACTATGTCTCTCTCTCTCCCTGTCTCTCTCGATGTATAGGCAGGTAGGTAGGTAGGTAGATAGATACATAGAGAGGTGGCACATATCATTCTAACAGGTGTCAGGTGATGATACCGCATTTATTTCTGTTGTATCAGACAGTTATTCATTTGTCAAATATGTTTTGAGCACCTACAGGCTGAACAATGTTTCAAATCCCTCTCCCCTCTCTCCTTACAGCCTCCCTGATGATTACTAATACTGAGCACCTTTTGATATACCTGGTAGCTATTTGTATGTGTTCTTTATAGATGTCTACTCAGACCCTTTGCCAAATTATTAATCAAAATCTTGGATTTTTTTGGGAGTTCCCATCAGTGCAGCAGAAACGAATCCAACTAGGAACGAAGAGGTTGGGAGTTTGATCCCTGGCCTAGTGGGTTAAGTATCTGGCATTGCCATGAGCTGTGGTGTAGGTTGCAGACGCAGTTCGGATCTCATGTTGCTGTGGCTGTGGTGTAGGCCGGCAGCTGTAGCTCTGATTAGACCCCTAGCCTGTGAACCACCATATGCCGCGGGTGTGGCCCTAAAAATTTTTTTTGATTTTTTTGTTTGCTTTTACTATTAAGTTGTAGGAGTTCCTTATACATATATTTGGAGGATATTACCTTATCAGACATTTGGCTAAAAAATATTTTCTCCCATTCCATAGGTTATCTTTCCAGTCTGTTGAGTGTTTCCTTTGCTCTGCACTTTTTTGTTTGTTTGATGTAATTCCACTTGTCTAGTTTTGCTTTTGTTGCCGGTGCTTTTGGTGTCATATCCAAAAAAAAAAAAATAATAGTAATTGCCAAATCAATGCTAAGACACTTTTTTCCTGTGTTTTCTTCTAGTAGCTTATGGTTTCACTTTGGTCTTGTGTGAAGTCTTTAATTCATTTTAAATTGATTTCTGTGTATGGTGTGAAATAAGAGTCTAATTTCTTTCTCTTTCATGTAGAAATCCAGTTTTTCCAACACCATTTATTGAAAAGACTGTTCTTTCCCTACTGTATGTTCCTGGCAACCTTGTACAAGATCAGTTGAACAAAAACACATGAATTTATTTCTGGACTCTGTATTCCATTCCATTGATCCACCTATATCTGTTTTTTTGTGAGTATCATACTGCCTTAATTAATATAGTTTTATATTTTGAAATCAGGAAGTGTAATATCTTCAGGTTTGTTCTTTTTCAAGATTATTTTGGCTATAAAGTGTCTTTTGTGATTCCACATGAATTTAGAAATGATTTCTCTGTTTCTGTAAAGAATGTCATTGGGATTTTGATAGAAATTACATTGAATCCACGAGTCACTTTGGGTAAAATGAGCATTTTAATAATACTAATTATTCCAATTCATGAACACTGGTTGTCTTTCCACTTACCTGTGTCTGCATTTTCTTCATCAGTATTTTGACTTCTTTATCATTACACAATATCATTATTTTCCTTGTGACAATTTTTTGTTTGTTTTATTGTTCCACCTGCTCATATGGAAGTTCCCTGGTTAGCAGCTGAAAATGCTGCAGCCATAGGCCTACACCACAGCCACACAACACCAGATCCAGGCCACATCTCTGACCTATGTCACGGCTTGTGGCAACACTGGATCCTTAACTCACTGAGTGAGGCCAGAGATGAAACTCATATCCTCAGAGAGATGACATCGGGCCTTTAACCCACTGACCCACAACAGGAAATTCTTCCTTGTGACAGGAAAAGTCTATAGGGCTTCTATTTCACCATCTTGCTGATGTAATCCATCAAAAAACTCTACATTTATGAGAACTTATTTATTATTTATAAAAACTATTTAATTTATCTTCATGGTTTAGATGAATAATTATGAAGTACACTGAATAAAATAATTGTCTCATTTGATCATAATAAAAAGACTGAAAATGTGTATATATTGGCCTACTGATTTTGTTTGCTTTTTTTTAGAATTTCTTATTAGTTCTTATAGTCATATTAAGTAACTTTTTAAATTTGTTTTTACTAGATACTGAATAAAGATAGAATAATCCAAATTTTTAAAATTTTAAGAAATTAAACTCTCTGAGGATAGGTTAGTCATCTTTGAAATTAGCATTTCTGTTTAGTTCAAATAAACTTTGTTTTGAATTTGTACCTTAAAATAAATGAGAAGAGATCAACATCCTTATACATATGGCAGTTCCATTAAGCCTTGATGCCTGTGTGTGTGTGTGTGTGTGTGTGTGTGTGTGTGTGTGTAGAGAGAGAGAACTCACATGTGGTTGGATGTAGAGGATATTGAATTTATCCCAGCAATTAATAGTTGAATAGTTGAATTAATGTTTATCAAGTTAGCAGTTCTTTAATTTTACCTTTTATAAATAATATATTCTCATTATCTGATCATTTAGTCTCTCCAAGACTTACACTTTTTCTTCAATGAAAATAAAATTTTTCTGCATTTAAATCATAACTCAGAACAAAAAACAATTTATTGAATACTTGCTTATGACAAATCTAAAAAAGACTGACTTCTTAGAGAAAAAAATAAAGACTATCCTACATTGTAAGTAAAATTTTATAAGAATGCATACCTGTTGTTCAAATTACACTGTCAGAATTCACTTTCACAATGGTTTTGAAGACTAGTGTCTAGGAATAAATTAAATATGACTGAATGGTGCCATAAATAGTTTGCATTTACTGCATGATATGGAAGGGATTGATGCTTTCTTTTGCCTATGTTATCTTAAATTAATATGAGGAGTGTCTGTTCTGTCCTCAATTGCCCGAAGTCCCTGGATATAGTAAAAGAGTATGCTTAAATATTACAGGAAATAACCTTTCCTTGAAATGTATGATGCTAAGTGGAAAAATGTCAAAAGTCTGAATGTAATATTTGTCTTATCTGAATTAAACATCCTTTAAAATGACATGCGTAAGATGCAGTAAGCATAAATACATTGCATAGACTCAATCTTTAGAGGAAAGCTGATTAAGTGCATACCGTCTTTGAACACTGAATAAATTTGAATCCCAATACCAACTCTTACTAGCTATGTGAATTTGGCATATTTATTTATGCTTTACGAAACATTTATTTCTTTAATATTAAAAGAAAAATAATATGATTGACTACATAGGATTGCCATAAATATTCAATAACATAATGTACACAAATTCCATAGCACAGGTACCAGTACTTGGTAGAGGCTCTAATAAATAGCAATTATTATTTTAACCTGTAAGGTAAATATAGGTAAGAGTTAAATCTTTTAAAATTTATAGTACAAAAATTATTTAGGGAAATAATCTACACCCTAGCGACCTTTTCTTTGGTATCCGGAAAATCAATTCTATATTTGGATCAGGAAGGTCATGTGAAACCACGTGAGATTTTCAAAGTGATAGGAGAAAGCCTATTCTTCCAGGAAACTCACAATCTGAGTGAGGCTTGTACATAAATACTTCAATACAAAGTGCCATATTTGAGGTATCGTAGTTGGAGAAATTAATGCTGGCAGGATGATCTGAAATAATTTTACCTTAACAACACAGAGCCATGCAGTGGAAAAACTGTGATTGATCAATTCTTGCACTTAAAAGAAAAGTCTTTTACTTACAAAGAAAAAAATCAATATAAAAGGATTGCTTCCTGTGTTCTGCTAAATATCCATAAAATCTTCAATACATCTTATTTAAAGGAAGTCATGTGTGTTACATTTGACTGCATTTGCTATTCAAAAGACTAAAAAGAAATAAGCTTAAAGAATAGATAACAGATTCAGTTTCCAGTGAAATAACGCAAAAATCTCAGGCTCATGAATAGAGAAAACTATTAAGAAAAATAATACTTTGAGGACTTCAGATGTTGGAGTTGAAGCACTTACGATGACATGATGAGGCAATTTATTTTTGGTGCTAACTGGAATGAATAACAGTTATGTGGCTTTCATTGAAGCTGAAATGCTTTTTATTTTTCTAAACCTATCAACATGCTACTCTTCAGAAGCAAAATATCATTAATTTGAGATTTTAAAATGACATTAACTTACATAAAATGACTAGATAACAATTTTAGAAAGATATAATACCAAAATACTTCAATATTAAAATTTGGACTGTAGTGTAATATTAGAATTTTAGCAAAGATTTTTGATTAATTAAGTCACTCACCTCAGTTTTTTTCAGTCACTGTTAACTTTAAGCGAATATTAATCCCCTCTCTGAGCTTTAATTCATTATCTACAAAATAGGACTATATAAGCTCAGTTAAAATCACAATGTTTTATAAATATTAAATATGTATATCTATCCATTTAGGAGATTATTGAGTCAGTGTGTTCCATCAGGATTCATACATCTTGCAGTTTCATATAGAATCATCAACATCTGGAGATGGGCTTGTGTGAATGATGAGTCAAACCATCTGGAGACCATGTATTAAAATATTAAGTGTACCAGTATTGTCCCTGACAGCTGATGTAATACAAAGTCATCAAAATCTTTCTTTCAAAGTTCAGAAATTAAATTATACCAAGCTATTTAATCAACCATGACTATGGCTGTGACTGGTAGTAGGTAAAGAGCTCATCTTACTTTTTTTGTCTTTTTGGATAGCTAGTTTTCCTAGCATCAATACTGACTAGTTGTTCTTTCTGTTAATACTATCTATTTCTTAATCTTAATCATTTTATGCACTGCTAAAGAATTCTCTTATCTTGGACAACTTACTTGATTTCTCACAGATTCAGTTTCATCCATAAATTGCGGTTTGAGTTATAGTAATCATTATATTCATTAGTCATTATAGTCATTATAACATCTAAAACTCAGTATTTCTAACTTCTTTGCATTTACTCTGTATTCTCAAAATTAAAATGTATGAAACGGTACTATGATAGGCTGAATTGTGTCACTCCAAGTTTATATACCCTCAGAATGTGACTGTATTTTGACACAGGGTCTTTAATAAGGTAATTAATTTAAAATGAGGTTATTAGGGTGGGCCCTAATGTAATGTGACTGGTATCCTCATAAAAAGAGAAAATTTGAACACAGATGCAGACAAAGGGAAGATGACGTGAAGCCATAGGGAGAAGATGGCCATCTATAAGACAAGGATGTAAGTCTCAGAAAAAATCAACCCTGCTGACACCTGATCTCAGACTGCCAGTCTCCAGAACTGTGGGAAAATAAATCCCTACTCTTTAAGCCTCCTAGTCTGTGGTAATTTGTTATGGCAACCCTGGTAAACTAATATAGGTGGCATACTTCAAATATGCTAAAAAAATGTGATTTTCAAATTATCAAGTGGTATATAAATGCAAAGCAGATATGCTTGAGGCAGTGTTGAAAACTACTACAATATCCATCTGTTTATGTCTTGCCCAATATTTATATGCAATAAAAAAGAGAATAACTAGTTTATGAATATATTCCCTGGTAGCATGTTTTTGCCAGAAATGAAGTCTGAAAACTGGAAACTGAATCTTGCTCTTTGGGGTTTTGGAATCTTTTCTTTGGTTCATGTCCTCCTACCCCTGCTGCAGCCCTGAGCTGCCATAGAGAAGCATCTTTCTTTGTTTTCAGGTGATCTCCCTGTTGACTAGAGTCTTCCTTTATCTGTGGCCTTTGAAAAACTTCCCATTTTTTCCCTTTATAGCTCCACTTTCAGTGACATTTGATCACTGCACGATTTTACAACTCATCTGAGGTCCTGGGCATGTGAAGCTCAGGGTTGTCCTTGCTGGTGGTTAGCAAAATGGGTGGAAGTTCACGTAGTGAAGTATGTGCAGATTTTGGAGAATATCCTAAAATGTCCCTGCATTTTAGTCTCAAGAAAATTGTAGTTTAATTCAAACTTCAGCTCTGTAGTGTATGTAAAACAGTCACTTGGATTCTCTGAGTCGCCAAGTTCTTAATTTAAAAACAAAATTCAAAAAAAAATTCCATCTGGGGGTTGTGACGATTTTTTTTTTTTGTCTTTTTGTCTTTATAGGGCCACACCTTGGCATATGGGGGTTCCCAGGCTAGGGGGTCTGATCAGAGCTGTAGCCGCCAGCCTACACCACAGCAATGCCAGATCTGAGCTGCGTCTGCGAACTACACCACAGCTCAGCGTAATGCTGGATCCTTAACCCACTGAGCAAGGCCAAGGACTGAACCTCATGGATACTAGTCGGATTTGTTACTGCTGAGACACAACAGGTACTCCATGATTCTGCTGGGTCTTAATTGTTCTCATCCCCAAACAACCCACCTACCTGCCAAAGTAACATATTCTGAGGCAGCCTGCTCTGAACCCAATCAGAACAATGAATCATTTAACCTACACTTGTCTTCTGGTTGATGCTCTATCCCTTATTTATGACTACACTGTTATCTTGTGGACTTGGTGTTCATATGTGTCTATTCTGACTTTCAGCTTTAGATGAGCATTGTCTGCTGATCTGACTCTCTCTTACTGCTTTATGTTAAAAAAAATCTTGATTGGATTTTGGTGCTATAATCTCTACTTTCACTTTGGGACTCATCTCAAAAGTAGCATTTAGATAGAGTGGGATTCACGTCAGGGCAGTGGGTAATAATGATCAAGAAAAAGTGGGAAGGGTCTTAAGAACTATTTAATATAGAGTCAATAAGATTTGACAACTAACAGAATTAGGGCAAAAGGGAGACATACTAGGTATAGTGAATTCCATGTTAAGGGAAACAGAATTTACCCCTACAAAATGTAATTATTTAGCATAAGAATTATCTTGAACTGTTTTTTTTTTAAAGAAATAGCAAAGACAGAAAAACTTCTGGAAACAATAGAAGTTACTCTTTCGTAAGGGAAATTGACATTTATGAGGAAAATACCCACTTGTAAATGTTGGAGATGTCTCTCTTTCCAACAGGAAGCGAAGGATGACTCTAATTAAACCTCTAAAAGTTTGTCAATGTAGAAGGCAATAACTTAAATCTGCAGAACAACTCTACCCTGTCTACTGTGCTTTTTCTGGTAACCTCCCATAACTGCCCCCACCCAGTACTCCAATGTCTCCCTTTGTCTTTACCTGGAGATGGTATAGAGTACGATGGCTTGGGACATTTTGGAGAGTTATTCAGTATTAGCGGATTTCTCACATGTATATATAAGTTATGGATGAATTAAATTTTTGTTTTTCTTCTGTAAACCTGTCTTATTACAGGGTATGTCTCAGCCAAGAACCTGAAAGGGTAGAACAAACATTATTTTTCCTCTCCTACACATATACTGTAACAATTAAACATATCAGTTGGTTAATTAGAGCCCTGTATTAAACAAACAAACAATAACAGCAGTAATAATAACATTGACAGCAAAAATGTTCCCCAGTATGTTTTTAACACAATTACTTCCCAGTTTGAGGATGATATTGGTGTCTCCTAAACAGTCTGCGTGAGAATTGCCATGAGAGTCCTATAGAGAAATCTGGATGACTGGCTTTGGAGATTTCCATGATAAACTCTTACAAAGTAAGATTTTTAACTACTGGAGAAAATGGCATGCATGCTGTGACTTAAAGAACTCTGTGATGCTCCAAAACACAATCTTCCCTTTTTGAACATCTCTTGCAACATTTCCCTACTATGGCTTATCATGGTACCTGTTAATACCTTGTTCAGCTCCTGTCTTAGACTAAGAGAATCATGATACCAAAGACAATGTATTTACTTATACTTGAATATCCTTTAGATTAAGCATAGGGCCTAACATAATTTCTTATATATGTTGACTTCTATTCTCAATACAAGGATTTAAATTCATTTCTCTTCCATATTTCAAATGGATTTTAGAAATGGCCTCCTAAACAGTGTTCCCACCTCCATCTGTTATTATTACAATTACCCACTGATGATATTTAACATTTTGTTATTATCCTCAAACCCTCCTTTCTAGACTCATCAGATTCTATTTTGCCCAACCAGGACTTATAAAAATACCATTCACAATGATATTTGCTAGTCTTTGAAAAATACCTCTGCATTCTTGTCTTTGTTTTTAATCCTGATTTTTCAAAGAGCCTTGCCTCACAGTTACCATTTCTCCTCTATCTTTTAAAATCTTCCTAGTCCTCAGGGACTATATCAAATAAAACTTTTATCAATTCTTAAATCACATAGTATGTTGGTAATAATTAGACCACAGCTCAGTACTTGGGATATATATTGGATGTTCAAAAAACGCTGGTTTAACTAAATTCAATTGCAGTATTCATTTCATTTAGATTTGTTCACTAGATAGGTCTGTAAGGTCTGTATCTGTCACTGAGCCACAAAAATGGCTGTGGCCAATGACAAAGCCTAAATCATATTTGCACCTAGAATGACGTCGTGTATATAACAGTCTTGAAATAAATGCTTGTTTCTATGCCTATTAAATTTAAATATTTGCCTAGTGCCGGGAAGAACATGTAACCCAGGGGCTTCTAAAGACCACCAGAAACATGACTTCTGAGTAAATTTAGGTTTACTGGTTTGTTCAATCAGGGAGAACTCATACCTTAAGGAACTGTGGGGGTGTCTTCCTAAGTGCGTCACAGTAGACTGGATTTGAACTTGGGTTTTAATCTATTCTGTGGATTGACGCTGTCAGGTGGCAGAGATGGTTCCATGATTTGATATCTTCATAATTCTCATCTAGAAGTAAAGAAATACAAAGTAAATTTAAACCTGCAGTCTATAAAGAAACAGCATTTACTCACATTTGCAATGAAATATGGAGGTTTGGTCTTGTTTTTTGGTTTAGATAATTTTCCCATTTTTGTCTGTATTGATGTATGATTATCAAGTAGTCTTACTTTTGTCTTTCTTCATCCTGGTCCCCAGCAGGCAAACTGATGTGGTATCTTTGAATTTTTTTTTTTTTTATGTTCAAAAATTTTTGTGTTCAAGCTGGTCCACAGCATGGTCTACGCATCAGACTAAGTCCAGGTTGTCAGAAGCTGCCTTTTTTTTTCTCTCATTAGTGAGTGGTAGGCCTAAATTCAAATGCAGGCCTCTATGGAGTAGTGAGTAATGAAGGAATTTGGCAGGGGATATATGTGAACATCATTATTACCACTGCTGTTATCAACATCATCATTATCCGTAGAGATTATCAGAGTGCTTGTACTGAGTGCTTAGCACTGCACTTAGAAGTTTTCAATCATTGGCTCATTTAATCCTCACAGCAACCCTGCAGACTAAGTGCTATTATCAACCTTACTTTTGCAGACTACAAAACTACCTAATCCAACCACATACTAATAACTGGCTCTTTCTTCACTCAGTCATCCTAATTTAATGCCTTTCTAAATTCTAATTTCAGCACCACCAGCTGTGTGAAACCTTGAAATGTAATTCTCCAAAATTTCACAAGCGTTAGGAGGCTTAAGTCACCTTTAAGATATTTAGGAAATGTGGAAGGTTTGTACACAGCTAACCACAGAGCAGAACTCATACACGGTGATTCACTGTCTTTTCCCTCAAACATAAAATATTTTCACTCATGCTGAACATTTATAATTTCTTAAGACACTATACCCTATCAGAATATTACAAAATTAAAATAATCAGATTAATGAATATCAATAATACATACTTTTTCTTTTCTTTTTTTGGTCATGCCTGTGGCATGTGGAAGTTCTGGGGCCAGGGATCAAACCTGAGACACAGCATTGATAACACTAGGTCTTCAACCTGCTGAGCCACAGAGGAACTCCTAATACATACTTATTTGAGGGAATAACTTATTCAGTACTTTGTGCTAATATCTAGGATAGGATTCAGGAAAAAACTAAGAGCAAAACCCAAAAAACTCCCTGCCATCCCTAACACTGAAGTATTTAAATTATCTCCGCCCGTTGGGTCTGTGTTCCCGAACCCAATTCCACTCAGTATTCTCCCTCCAGAGCGTTTGTATTCTCTCTAGAAAAGATGTCTCTATATTACTAGTATACTGTTTTGAAATCAAGTATAAAAAATTATAGCATTTCTCAAATAGAAATGGAATGAGGAGGAAATTTGAACCTATATGCTTAATGTATGTTTTTTTTAAAAAAACAATTAGTTCATGTTCAAATAAGCAAAGAAAGGAGGGAAAACAAAATATTTCAGGTAGCCAATATGTTGTGAGTTGCTCCATTTTATTAATACTTGTAGGATTATAATATCTAGTAGAATGCTTAACACATAGGAGCACTCAATAAAAAGGATGCTTAGCTTACAGAGGGGTAACAGTAGTTAGACCAGTAAATTGAATTTCATTGTTCTGTATCACAATCTCAGCTCACTGAACATGATTCAGAGTGACTTTGGGATATTACTCTATCCTCCTGTGCTTCATTTTCCATGCAAGTGTAATACTACTTGCTTTTATGTCATGCCTACTTTGAGTATCATAAAGGCCAGGTTTTATTGTCAATTACATTTGTATTCAATTTTAACCAAAAGCTTTTTCAATCAGTTCTTTTCATAGAGATGCATTCCCCATTTGACTCTTCTGACTTTTCCACGAATTGGCTGATATCTCAGTATAACTCCAGGTAGCTATTTATGGTCAGCCTGATTTCCTTAGACAGCATGGAAATGAAGTACAGTGAAACATATAATCAAATCAAAAATAAAGACCTGATTTAAGTACAGACCTAAATTCTGCATGGATTTTACAATCACTTGATAGGCTAAAATACAATAAAGGGAAATGTTCCTTTGATAATCCAATGAGGTAATATGTGGAAACATAAGAAATCCCAATATTTTTTGTCTCAAACTAAAGATCATAAAAAAACCTGCAAGATAAGATTAAATATCGTAATTGAACTTCAAGCACTCTAATTGAATGAACACAATTAACAAGTTATTTTGGTGAAATAACAAGTTATAAAGACCAGAAGAAAAGTGAAATGGACTAGACATTACTTTCACATTTCACAGAAGCCAGAAAGAATAGAGTGAAATGCAATTTTCAATGTGGTCTGCAAAATCTGAAGAGATATTTTATGTTGACTTTTGTACTATAAATCTACACACATATTTTCTAGGATCTTCATAAAAGACTATACCTGACCCTATCTTTATGGTTTGAGATAGTATATACTAATTGGCCAGGCTTGAGGCACACATGTACCTCTAAAAGTTGGCGTTATTTTTAACCCCATTTAAAACACAAAATGATCTAATGTACAGCATGGTGCTTATAGTTAATAATACCGTACTGTATATTTGAAATTTGCTGAAACCGTAGATCTCGAGTGTTCTTGCCACACATACACAAAAGGTGGTAACCGCATAAAGTAATGGATATATTACATAACTTGACTGTGGTAATCTTTTCCCAGTATGTTTGCATATTAAATCATCACATCATGTATCTTTAAAAATAATATTTTATGACAATACATAGTTTTTATTTGTCAGTCATGCCTTGATTAAAACCATAAGAACAGCTAACAAAAACAAAAACAAAAACAAAACCAAAAACCACAGAGACTAAGAAATACGAGAATTATTTTTCCTCAAAGGAAAAATCAATGTTTATTTTAGAAATAAGATAATGTAGAATGGATAAGCAAAAGAAATAATGTATTTTAGGTGACATTACATATATAATTTGCATAGTGTATATATTTATACACTATGCATTTATAAGCACACATAAATATATACACATTAAGTTGCAAATATATAAAAGTACACATATATGTATGTATACATATATATACACAAGCATACTACACTAACACTGTTCTTTCTTACTCATATAAAACTATTTGGGCATCAGATATTTGCTGATGATGTTTCTGTGAAAGAACCTTTGGGTGGGACTTTACTTGAGACCTCAGTTTTCACTTTAATAGTATGTGCAGAGGCACATTTATTTGGATGATCTAATTTCATGAGTTATATGATTCTCATAGGGTGTCTCAGATCTCTTGCATATCTTGGTATGGACCTCTGAAGTAAAGGCCACAAAGACCAGTAACACATAATTTTATTTCTAGGTTTTGTGAAGGTGTAACAAGAAATGTGAAGTGATTGTATAACTCAATCTATCGATGGAGATTGATACTGTAATTATGAATGCCTTTTTTAATGCTATTCTCATACTGCATGTTTTTCTGAATGAATAAATACAAAACAAAAACAAAACATAAAATAGTATCTTCAACAAAACAGATGGTTTTAGAGATGAAGAAATTGGTAAAATACCACATTTCATTGCAAAAATGTTAAAACAGAAGAGCTTAAGATAAGGTCTTGATTGTGTAAGTACATTGTTAGCAGCAAGTATTACAGTTCTAATACTAGGCACTTAGAAAATTTAATCACCATTAATATAATTAAGAAGCTTAATGAAATAAGTTTAGCTCACTACTTATTTGGTTTATGTTAACATATATAAATGTTTATATACATTGTATATATATTTATATATGCAATGTATATATTTTATGATTGTGTATATGTATATATGCACATGTATATGTATAGACAGTAGTATAAGTAGAATAAGTCACTTTATTAGAGGAAGTATGATATGTAGAAAAAATAGGTCTGGACTGAATAACATATCCATTAGAATATCTGTTAGACTAACAATATAAACTTGTCATGTAAACCAAAACATATACATTTAATGTCATTTCATGTTATATACATTTTCATCTTAAAATACTCATATATCTTTGTAGAGAATGTGTATCAAATGATTACCTTCTAAACAATCATTTGAAAAAACTAACATTAAAAATGAAATTTTTAAATCTTACATATTTCTGTTTTATGCTTTGCTTTGCTTTTGCTTTTTTATTTTGAAATAATAATATTTTTACATCACCTTGAAAGATATTACAGAGGTGGCCTGTGTACCTATCACCCAATTTTCCTTAATGGCCTCGTCTTACATAATTGTTCTATAATTATGTAAGATATCAAAACCAGGAATTTGACATTGGTATAATGTGTGTGTGTGTGTGTGTGTGTGTGTGTGTGTGTGTGTGTAGCCTTGTGGTAGATTTTTAAAAATTACCTCCCAGATATATATTCAGTTCCTAATCCCTAGAATCTTAAAATATTTTATGTAGCAAGAATTGACTATTACAAATTTATGCAAACAATGGGATTAAGTTAAGGATCTTGAAGGAGTTTATCTTGGATTATACAGGTGGGACTTTAATGCCGTCAGAGTCTAAGAGAGATCAAGGGTGATCATCTGCATAAAAAGCAGAGAAAGCAATGGTGAAAAAAAGCAAAAGAGATGGGATCACAAGCCTAGGAGTGCTGACAGCCAGCAGAAATTGGAAGAGACAAGTAATGAATTCTCCCTTTGAACCTGAAAGGAGTGCAGCCTTGCCAACACCTGCATTTGAACCCAGTGACACTAAATTTGGACTTCGTCCTCCAGAACTGAGAGAGAATAGACATATGCTGTTTTAAGCCCAGTTTGTGGTAATTTGTTTCTGTGCCACATGAAACTAATACAAGTACCATCTCACATGGAGAGACTGGTGTAACGACAACTTCAATCAAGTTACAGAACTTTTTTTACTCAGCAAAGATCTCCCTCTTGATAGTTCTTTATAGGTCTCTGCCTTTAAAAGCCTAAAGTTTCTCTTATGTATAATGTATGGATTTATATTTACATTTAGTGAGAATAGTGAAAATTACATCTAAATATACATTAAAACATACATTTAAATGTAAATAAATGTAAAAATTTCCATCTTATGGAAGAAGAATTCTTCAGAGTCTCTTTTAAACAGTGTGCTGCCATTTTTTTTTCTCCCAAATAACATGCAGTTCATATGTGAGTTCATTTGCATATGCCTAGTTATATCTCCTGTGAATTCTGCTGTTACCCAAAAGCAGGTATCAAGCTTTCAAAATGACTCATATTTTAATGGTCTGGGTTATGAAAGGTGTATGTTGGTCTGTAGTTATGTTTTTTTTTTTTTTGTCTTTTTGCCTTTTCTAGGGCCGCACCCGCTGCATATGGAGGTTCCCAGGCTAGGGGTCTAACAGGAGCTGTAGCCGCCGGCCTACACCACAGCCACAGCAACGCGGGATCGGAGCCGCGTCTGCGACCTACACCACAGCTCACGGCGACGCCGGATCCTTAACCCACTGAGCAAGGCCAGGGATCGAACCCGCAAACTCATGGTTCTTAGTCGGATTCGTTAACCACTGAGCCGAGAAGGGAACTCCCTGTAGTTATGTTTTAAATTGAAATCTTATTAAAAGATGGAAGACAATGGTTAACAAAACTACTCCTCTTCAAAATAAAGCTTTGAAAAGGAGAGGATGTACATTTCCTCCAACAAACAGCAACTTGACAGGAAAAAAAGAGATTAATTTTTTTCAAAATTATTTTTAATTTTTTGTTCATTCACTCATTCATTCTTTCATTAAAAGTAAAGGTCAATGAGTGCTGGATTTTTTTTTTTTAATAGTGAATTTGGATCAGATTTTTTTTTAAAAAAGATATAAAACATAATATCCCCAATCCTGTGATCCCCCTGAGTTAACAACTGATGTACTTCTGTTCAACTATTTCTATGTGATGAGTCTAACTTGAGAAAACGACTCAAAGTTATGGAGTGGGCAAATGCCATTTTGCCTCAGTTTACATTTCTGGATACTCTTCACTTGTGCTCCCTGATTTCTTCAGCCACTTTTGTGCCTGCCTCAGGCAAATCACTATGCATTTTTAATAAAAACAGTATTTTAGAAAACTGTTCTTCCAAAGACTGTGTCATCAGGTGAGACAAAATTTCCTGCGGTTCTGAGCGAAGGATAGTTTCCCAGTGAATTCAGTCTCACGTCCTGTGGAGTACCCGGGTTCAAGCACTCACAGACCGGATCTCCTCTTGCCCCTCATCCCTTTCCCCTATCCCGGCCTTTTCAGTCCTCCGGAGCAGAAGGAATAAATGATCAGCTACGCGCGGGTGTACAACTGCGTGACCAGAACACAGCCCTGTGACATGAGTGCGTGGGGCCATTGCTGGCGACCCTTACATCTTCAGAGATTACGCGCCTTCCTGGCTCGCGAGCAACGCCATCAAACAACCCCTAGCTGGGCTCTCCTAGGCCCCCGTGACATCACACCCCAGCGGATTCCCAGCTCCTGGTTTCCAAGTGAGGCTTTGCTCACTTGGTCGTCTCTACCAGACGCTGGAGAGTGAGCATCATTGGCCTCGTTGGCCAAGTGTAGGGAGCCGAGGAGCGATAGGATCCTCTGAGAGGAGGGAGAGAGAAGACATCAGGGCAAGCAGGACCTCGACAGGCCACAACGTGTAGTCCAGTCCAGCGCACTACTTGCTACCTCTCCTGTCTGCAGCGCTGGTCCCCACCACCAGGTGAGTCCAGGAGTAGCAGTGACCTCGCATTTGTGAGGTCGGTCCCACCGCATGTCACTTGTGGGGACCAAACCCACAGTTCAGCATTAGGCATCTTCCTCCATTAGAGGGTTTCTATGATTAGGAGTCTGATCTATTGCAGCAGCAAAGACCCTATGGAAGAAGTCTCAGGACCCTCTCCTGTGCAGGGGCAAAAGATTTTTCTTATCAAAGATAACCTGTCTCTGCAGCCCTAACAGTGGTGAGCATGTGTTCTGTGGTTAACAGATCAAAGAAGTGGAATGGAATTGACACACAAGGAGGAAATTATTCCCCAAAAAAATGCCCCTACAGTGGTCTCCCAACACAGGTGTCCTATTTTAGGATGTAGCCAGCCAGAGAAAGCAGACAGGTTCTGGAATACCCTAAACCTTGTACAAAAAAAAAAAAAAAAACCCTCAGATCCCTGAAATGAAATGACCTCTTTTAACTTGTACTGGAGGCTAAGTGGTGAACTAAACAAATAGCAAATGAGACCACTTATAGTTAGAAACATTAAGATGCTCCCTCATGGAGTCCAGATGGAACTTTTTAGAGGTAGTATTTACATTCTAAAATTATGCAAATTTTGAGTGTACAGCCTAATTCATTTTGGCAAATATATGAAAATTAAGATACAGAATATTTACAACACTCCAGAAATTCCCTGAGTGCCCCTTTTTAAGCAACATTCCCCTCAAAAGTAAAAAGTAAACACTTTTCTTATTTCTATTACCATAAATTAATTTAGTCTGTTCTTCAAATTTTTATAAATGGAATCATACAGTATATTTGCTTTGTGTCCAGCTTCTTTTACTTAGTAAAATGTCTCAGCTTTATCCCTGTTTTTGAATAAGTAGTTTACTCCTTTTCAGTGCTGAGTGATATTACATTGTATGAAAAAAACGCAGTTTGTTTTATTCTTTTACTAAGTCCACCGGCATTTGAATTGCTTCCAACCAGATGGCTTTTATAAAATAAAGAAGCTAAGAACATTCTTGTAAATCTTTTTTTTGGATGTTTATTTTTAATTTTCTCAGGTAAATATATATGTGTGTATGTGTGTGTGCGTGTGTGCGTGTGTGTATACAAATATACATATGTTTGTTTATATATGTATAATATCTATAGTATGAATAAACCAGGTATAGTTTAACATTAGGAAACACAGGCCATCTATTTTCTTATAAAAATAAGGGGATTTTTATAGGAATATAAAAAGTTTGAATTATATTAGCATAGAAATTGAACTAGTTGACATCTATAGAATACTTAACATACCAAATGCAAAACACACACACATACATTCAAGTATATACATTAAAATAGATCATATGCTGGAGGATAAAGTATGTATCAATATATTTTACATAATTAAAATAATAGAGAATATATTCTCTATAAAAAGACGAATCAAACTCGAAATTAATAACAAAAAGATATCAGAATAATCCCCAAAAGACTGGAAAATAATAGAACACTTCTAAAAAACCATGGGTTGGAGTTCCCGTTGTGGCGCAGCGGAAACAGATCTGACTAGGAACCAAGAGATTGCAAGTTCCGTCCTTGGCCTCACTCAGTGCATTAAGGATCTGCTGTTGCCTTGAGCTGTGGTATAGGTCGCAGACGTGGCTCAGATCCAGCGTTGCTGTGCTGTGACTTAGACTGGTGGCTACAGCTCCAATTCAACCCCTAGCCTGGAAATCTCCATATGCCGCAGGTGTGTCCCTAAAAAGCAAAAAATAAATAAATAAGTAAATAAATAAAGTAAAAAACCATAGGTCCAAGGAGAAATCAAAGATAGGCAACATTTCAACCTAAATTAGAACAAAGAAAAATATCAAAACTCATGGGAAAAATTAAAGCAATGTACTCTAGGCACTGGAGACCGTGGTGGCCTATCAGTTAAGGATCTGGCGTTGTCACTGCTATGGTTCAGGTCACTGCTGTGGCATGGCTTTGATCTGGCCTGAGAACTTCCACACGCCAAGGCCATGGCCAAAAATGAAAAACAAAAAACAAACAAAAAAATCCCCACTAAGTACCATCTAATTCACTGCCACATTCTATCAAGCATTTAAGAAAGAAATAATACTAATCCTATAAAAATTCTATAAGGAAATAGAAAAGAATATATCACTTTCCAAATTATTTTCTAAGACCAATATCACATGGACACGAAACTACGAAAGAATATTAAAACAAAATCTGTATACCAATACCACTCATTAACATAACAAACAATTTATTAACAGGACATTAGAAATAAAATCTAGCAATATATATATACATATAGATATTTCAACCAGATTTAGTTTATCCCAGGAATGCAAAGTTGTTTCCACTTTCAAATATGAATCTATATAATTCACCATAGTAAATGAGAAATATATATGATTATCATAATAGATGCAATAAATTTTAAAATTTGATACCCATTCACAAAGAATCAGCAAAAATAAGAAAATAAAAGGATCTTTCTCAGCCTGGTAAGGTGCAGTTACAGCTAACAATATACTTAATCATGAAGTATTAAGTTATTTCCCTCTGAGACTGAGAAAAAGACATGGGCATCCATAATCCTCACTTCTCTTCAGTAATGTATTTGTTAATCTGGTCAGTGAAATAGGCAAGAAAAATTTAAAAATAATAAGGAAAACACAATATTGTATTTATTCCTAGACGTGTAGCAAGGTTGAAGGTTACAAAAATTCAAAACTTTATCATATTTCTAAAAATTGGCAACCAACAATTGAAAAATAAAATTTAAAACATGCCATTTGCAATAGCAAAATATATAATATGTATTGGATTGAATTTAATCATAAATCTGTCTGATTCACTGAAAATTATAAAACATTGCAGAGAGAAACTAAAGATGATCTTTGCAATGGAAAGTTGAATCAGGCTCATTGCTTGGAGGATTTATAATAAAGTGTCAGTTCTTCTGGAACTTTCTATGTTGCTATCTAAATTGATTTCCAACAGATTTTCTGTACTAGCTAATAACTTGTTTCTAAAGTAAGTGTAGATATAATATACAAATAAGTTAGAAAAATCAAAACATTTTGAAGAATAACAAATTTTAGACCTTGTACCAAATTATTTTCTGCAAATAATTTCTATAAAAATATGTTAAAAGACAATCTGAAAAAATTATCACAAGAATATACAAATTATATGTCAAGGAAACAAAACCATAATTCCAGATACAGACCCTCACAATTATGGTCAAATGTTTTTCAACAAAGGCCCAGATTCAATGCAAAGGAAAAAACTGCTTTTTAGCAAAATCATGTTGAAATTATTTCCTGGGTATCCAAATGAAAAAACAAAACAATCCAAAAATCCTTATCCCTATTTCATATCAAACACAAAAAAAATCTAATTTGCGTTGAATCATAGACATAAACATGAAGGCCAAAATAATGATGTTTCTAGAAGTGATATACAAAATAGTTTAATGAACTTGTGATATGCAAAAATTTGTTAGGAAGAAAAAACACTATTAAACCTTTCATTAAACTTCATTAAAATGAAAAAAAATCTGCTTTGTGATGGGCACAGTAGACAAAATGAAAAGGCAAGCTGCAGACCAGAGTTGCTAAAATTAAAAAGTGAAAAACTAAGTGTTGTCAAGGATGTGGAACAACTAGATTGCTTGTACCTCGCTGGTACATCACAGCCACAGCAACGTGGGATCCAAGCTGTATCTGCTACCCACACCACAGCTCACTGCAAGCCAGATCCTTAACCCACTGAGAGAGGACAGGGATTGAACCTGCTTCCTCATGAATACTAGTTGGGTTCATTAGGGCTGAGCCACTATAGGAACTCCTGGTGCACCTACTTTTTAGGGTTTAGTACTAACAATTTTTTCTCTTCATTTTTTTTTTAAAGTACCTTTTTGAGAGGCAAATATTTTTAGGTGTGTTTTCCTGGTTAATTGACCACTTTTATTACTATGAAACTTCCCTCATATCACTGACAATATTCCTTCTTTTGCAGTTTACTTTGTGTGGTATTAATATAGCCTTTGCAGCTTGTGTCTTTTCTCTTCAGATCAGTAAAACTTTATTTTCAGTTTCTCTTAACAGTGATATTAGGACAACCTAAATGTCCATTGACAGATAAATAGATTAAGAAGATGTGGTACATATATACCATGGAATATTACTCTGCCCTAAAAAAGACAAAATAATGCCATTTGTAGCAATATGGGTGGAGCTAGAGATTCTCATAGTAAGTGAAGTATGCCAGAAGGAAAAACACAAATACCATAAGATATCACTTATTTGTGGAATCTATGATATGGAACAGATGGTCCTATCTGAAAATAACAAACAAACAAGCAAACAAACAAATAGAAACAGAGCATAGCCAAGAAGAGCATACTTGGGGTTCCAGGCTTGGGGGAAAGGTGAGGGAGTGGGAGGGACAGGCATTTTGGGGGTTTCTGGGGATGCAAACTGTTATATCTGGAGTGGATGGGCAATGGAATCTTACTGTACAGCATAGGAAAATGTGTGTGATTGGGTCACTTTGTTGTACAACAGAACTTGATGAAATATTGTAAATCAACTATAATTTAATAATAATAATAATGAAAACAAATAAAAAGAAAAAACAATGATATTAGGGCAGAGGCAATTCTATGTAGTTATTTCAATCATCTTTAGGCATCAAACAGAAAAAAAAAAATAAAGTCACATACTGCACCTTTAACCAGATACTTATCGCTTAGACTTGGTAAGTAAGGACACTAAAGTAGGATGAAGAGGTTCCTAAAGTGAACCTCAGGAATCTAAAAGTCAAGACAGGGGTTGGAATGAGGCCTTTGAAATTGAATGAAATTGCAATTGTTTGCAATTTCAAAGGTTTTGTGTGTATACATTTTCTAGGTAGGAGATCTGATCTTTTTCCAGAGGACTTCTGACTTCTCTGGCCAAGAGAAGGGCATACTTGAAGAATATTCATAAATCTGCAAATATGACTCACGTGGCCACTTCATTCAGAAGATGTAATTCTAGACACTTTGCACCTAGTGTTACCCAAACTAATTTGCACTAATCCCTTAACAATGCTTTATCACCAAAAATTTTGTTGCCACAGTTTACACTGGTTCTACAGCCTTGATTAGCCTTTTTTTTTGTTATGAAAATTTTACAACACATTTGAGCAAATGAGATTTTTAATACGGCCATAATTATCTCAGACTAACAGATACACATTAAAAACAAATAAATTGGAAAACTAAAATAATAATTACCTAGGGAGCAATTTCTACCAAACAAAGGGCACCCGGGCCTTTCTTTCAGGTCCTTTATATCTGCATGTCACAGTACACAGTGTGTGTGCTTCTTCAACTTGGAAATCCTCACTGAAGAACAGTATCAAGAGGATCCTTGGTTGAATGTGTAGTCAGTGACTTGAATTTGGTATCATCCCTTGCACCACCTTCCCTAGTGGATATGGATAGGTCGCTTTCCTTCTCTAGGATCCAGTTTCCATATCTTTGGGACCAGTGCTATCCACTGGAAACATAGTATAAGTCACACATACACATACGTAGGTAGTTTAAAATTTTATAATAGCCATTAAGAATAATAAAAGGTGATTTAATTTAATAACATATTTGATTTAACCCAATATCAATAACATTGTTTCTGTCCATAATCGTTATAATGTACTAGAGATTATCATACTAAGTGAAGTTAGACAGAGAAAGACAAATATCATATAATATTGCTTATATGTGGAATCTACAGAAAGAATACAAATGAACTTATTTACAAAACAGAAATAGTTTCTCAGAGAACAAACTTATGGTTACCAAAGGGGAGAGTGGGAAAGGGATAAATTAGGAGATTGGGATACTACGAGAGATAACTAACAAAGACCTACTACGTGGCATGGGAAAGTATACTCAATATCTTGTAATAACCTATAATGGAAGAGAATGTAAAAAAATAGTATATCATATGTAGGTATAACTGAATCACTTTACTGTACACCTGAAATTAATACATCATTGTAAATCAATTATATGCCAATAAATATTTAAACAATATAAAAATAAAAATACTAATATAAAACTTTATATTTTCAAACTAAGTCTTTAAAAATCTAATGTGTGATTTGCACAGCATTTACCATTTGGACTAGTCACATTTGATAATTTCTACAAATGACCACTGGCTACTCTATCGATACTTATAGGGTTATATAAAATCACTGTTCTAATTCTATGAAAATGGGTTATTGAGAAAAAAAATCCATCCTTAGAAATCTGATTTATGTCTTTGCTATACATCCTATATCTATGATTAACATGTTCAGTAATTCCTCTATATTTTTAAAGATGAAATACAACTGTAGTAATTTATTTAATATCCTTAGCCATTAATTCAATCATCTACGACATTTCTGGCTTAGTTTGGATTGACTGAAATTCTTCTCATTATGGGTTGTACTTTTCTGACTCATTGCCTGATAATTTTTTATTCGGTGGCATGAACTGTGACATTTACATTGTTGGGTAACGTATTTTTAGATTTCTAAAACTGTCCTTGAGTCTTGTTCCAGAATGCTGTTAAGTTATCTGGAAACAGTCTGATCCTTCCACGTCCTGCTTTTATGTTTTATTAGATTGGATCAGGAGCATGCTCAGTCTTTAAACCCCGTACATACAAAATTAAATTGTTTTTCTCCCATTAATCTATTCTTTTCAATTTAATTATTAGGCAAACCAAAAAGAAAAGCAGAAGTGAAAAAAGAAAAATGTTTTCCAACCCAACATACCAGTCACTCAGTATAGCATAATTTGGTCTTCTTTTCAGTGTAGAGATTGCTAGATTACCTCAAATTTTCTAATTTGTCTTTCTTTGCATGTAAAATCTAGATAACACCACAGATTAAAATAGAAGGCCACTTTATTTAGTCTCTAGTTTGTTTTCCAATGAAGTTAATAATATATATATATTTTTAAGAAACATATTATTCCTCAGTATCATTATAATTTGCTTGATTTGTAGTTATTTAATTATTTTTTAATTACGCTTTTTAGGGAACAATGCAAATTTTGAATGATAGTTATTTGTTGGAAATCTTTCCCTTTTTTAAACTCTAGAGCTGAAATTTAATAATCAAATTTAATAATTCTGAAGAAATGTGCACTTAGGCAGATGCTTGTCAACATGTGCTAAAACTATTACAAAATAAAATTTGTAAACCTAATGATGCAATAATATTCAAAACAGAGAAAACAAAATTCCTTAAGTTGTAAGGGTATATTTGCCTTTTAAACATGCTATAATTTAACCGCCTCAAAAATCATTATAGTTCTTGGCTGCCAGAATACTAACAATAGTTAAATTAGGGAAAGAAATATAACCATAATCCCTTTTTTTTTTTTTTACTGTAAGTCTTTACAAAAGAAAGGATAGTCATTAGTCAAAAACGTACATATTAGCACAAAAATTTGAGTACCCATTCCTAATAGTTAGGATACGAAACTTCTGAAATATAAATTGTATATGAAGACTGTGATAGGTTCTTAAATCATCCTTCCACTGACAGTTCATCAACACAACAAAAGAATGATCTTGAAAAAGCAAAACAAAAGAATTAAAGTATACTTATTAATGTAGTGTGATCACTTTATTTATATACATTGCCAGGTACCCATGGCACACCATCACTATGAGCAAATCTGAAAATGGATATGGTGCTTTCAGCGTTTCATTTCGCAAGAGGAAATTATGCTTCTAGCAGAAGGCCACTCTCTTTTACTCCTCTTTCTCTGCCTTCTTTTCCTCTCACTTTTTCTCCCCCCCTCCTTTTTTCCTTCTCTTCTTCTTCCCATGCCCTCCTTCTTTTCCTGTATGCATGAAACTAAGATGCAGGCTTGTTAACATGTTGCCTAATAGTAATAAAGAACTGTGTACAAAAACCACTAAAATAGTAGTGTTAAGTTCATTTTTTCTGTTGGGAAAAACTGCTTGGTTCATCAGTGGTAACCACTGGTAGGGGACTTTGTAGCTCAAGACTTCTTTTAACGTAAAGTCTACATAAAGCAATATACATGATTAGCCAGTGTCGATTTTATTTTTTCAAATTTTGAGGATTATGAGCTTGAAGTACTTAACTCAAAATCGTATTATATATCTCAGTATTAGCTATTTTTTATCTGGTTGGTCAAAAATCAGCATTGTTTTAAAGGAAATAAATATATGAACTGCAATTAGAAAACTTATAGTCATTATATAAAAATATAACTACAGAGATAAATGCTTGCAATTTATGTATGAAATTTCATAGAAGATTTTGCTCACTCTAATTTTGTAACCAACTTTAGTAACCGAAATACTATTGCACTTACTAGTCTACAGTGTTCCCATAGGTAATACGCATTAGGGCCCTGATTATATTTTTTTGTGGTTGTCCTACAGGAAAGCTCAATACTCAGGTTTAGCAAAAGCTAAGCATTTTGTTTTTTTAAACTGGCAAATCCCATAAAGAAAGCTATTTAATCTTGACAATTGGCTCTTCCCCTCAGGAGATGGCAGGTAAACTCAGTGAAATGTAATTTAATGGCGTGAATAATGTAACTCATTTAAGCTATATGCAAATAACTGAGGTCAAAGAAAGTAAACATGTGTCTGTTTAAATAGATGCAGCATAGAATGACTTTGTTTTAAATAACTCCATTCTGTAGAAATACTCGGGAGCTATTACGAGGCAGCCAGTAATTTACTCTCGAAGCCAAGAGTTTAGATATTAAAGAAAAAGCAACATGGAGCGTTCTTTTTTATTTCTTGGTAGAAAAGAATCAGTGGGGAGCTTGAGAAGACTTGTGTTTAATTTTGCTGAACCTTTTTTCTCCTTTTCCCTGTGGTTTTACTGTTAGTTCCTTTGGTTTGTTAAGTTCTAAATGACTCGGGAAGGAGAGAGACATAACAGGGAAGGAGGGAAATTCTACTAGGTTTTAATTGCCTTAGATGATCTGTTCAAGTCCTTCCAGCAGGAGTCATCTTAGGGGCCTCTCTGGAGCCCTCTGATCTTTTGTAGTCATACCACATGTTTATTTTATTCTCTTTTGAGGAAATGCTATATGTTGGTGACGTCCCAGGCTCCTCTTTATCTATCCCTTAACCTAATCTTAGTATCAAGCAAATAAATTGTGATGTTGGAATCAGTTCCAATTTAACTTCTCTGAAATACTCTAAAGGGAATTTGAGGTTGTTTTCTTTATCTCTATTCATAAAATAAGACTTCCACAACCACTACATATGATTCCATATGTACTCCATTATTTGTGATCACTTTGATACCATTCTGAAGAGTCAGATTACATAATAGATATTTATTTTTCCTATATTTAGAAGATATTAATATGCTACTGTTTTGCTGTTTTTACTTTTATGGAAAAAGAATGATTAAAATGTTTCTGGTAATGTACATTTTCGTGTTGCCACTAATCTCTCATCTCTGCCAATTGAAGTGCAGGGCAATATTGTCTTGTTTTGTATAGCTTTTGAAAAAACATGTAATTAAATTAGACTTCACATAACTTGCCTTGAGTAGCTAACAACTAGTCTAGTGTTTTGTTTTATTTTTGTCTTGTAATAGATGAGAAATAGCAGATTTTAATAAAAGGTTTACAATTTTCTTAGAAAAGCCTGATACAGAAGAATGTGCAATAGGCAAAAACATAGAACCACCTTGTTCTCCATGAAGTTATCAAAGCAGACACATCATCTTCAGTTTTTATCTGCCCTTAAATTGTGTCAATACATATATCATCTGATGTTGGAAAATATGGACTTTGGCATGAATATAGTTTTGAACTAAATTCTAGAAACTCCTTATCAAGGGTGTGTTCCCATTTTCCTAAAAGAAATAAACTCTGATACATGTATCCATTCATATGACTTGAAGATATAAATATGACCCCAGACAAAGTGCATCTATAAGCAAATACACATTTGTAAGTGGAAGCTCCTCAGTTGGGAAGAAAGTCTTTTGAGGGTGAGGTCTAAGTTTTAGGATTCTTAAAGCCCTACAAGGATCACTTTCATCAGTCTGGCATGTGTGCTACACATGCATTTATTTGAGGAAACAACCAGGTTTTCTAGATTGTAAGGTGATCTCCAAGCACTTCTCACTTCTAAGATGCTGTGTCTTTTGGTGTATGTGTGATACATTGGGAGAAGGTGATAGGTGCAATAAATAGAATTCCATGAGAGAGAAGGCTTGAATTTATTTTCTCTTAACTTTCAAGATTTCTTTTTAAGCAGGAATGAGTCAGAATTTAATTTACCTTAAACAAAGATGTTAGACAGATGCTGATACTGGAAGAGTCTGGTTTTCAAAGTAATTATCTTGAATCCTGGAAAGTGCTTCAGGAATTTAGCTAGCCAGTTACACAGTGACTGATATTTTAATTGCTCCATTTTCTGCCATGTGATAGAGATTTTAATTGCTCCATTTCATTAGGAAAAAGAATATAATAAAAAATAATATTTCAAAATAAAACAGTTTGTACGGGCTGCGCATTGTAATTCCAATCTTTATTACTGGCCTCTGACACTGACCACACATCTTTTATAGAAAGATTCTAACCCATGAACTACTGTGACACGCAGTTTAAAGTTTACCTAATTTTTCTTTTGCCTCATTTCAGAGGTTGAATAATTTATATAGATTCTAAGTAACTGAGGATGAAATGACAATGCTTTTCCTGAAAACCTGTATACACAATAGCAGTGACACTTTTATTGAGAAGGAAATAGTATAGTTTATACTTTAGTCCATTAACTACTTCACTCTAACTGGGTTAGCATCCAAGGAGGAAACAAGCTTCCAACTGATATCACAGTTTCAAGTTTAAATTTATCTACCATCTTTATTATGAACTACTAAAGGCAAATTTTGAGATTAAAATGAAAGCAAGAAGTTAGGGCTATGAAAAGTATATGAGAATTATGGACTCAAATATTACACAATATAAATGTGTTCTTTGATAATTTGATGCACCAAAAATGAAGAATTTGATCATTTTATGCTGTTCCAATATTATAATCTCAGAATCATTGAGTTTTAGGCCTTTTAACTTAAATAAATGCAGTTTTCAAAGCTTATGGAATAAGTTATAAGTCATGGAGCTGGGATGGTTAAGGTGACCTTGAGATAGAGTATGGAGTCGTCTCGTTCTTGCTAAACTGGAAGAATCCACCGCTTAACTTTCAAGATTTTATGTGAAACCACCAGTGAATAATAATCTCTGCTTCAGGGAATGTGTCCAAAAGAACTGATAAATCAAATTCAACCTTGGTTTAAAAGAAGCAATTATGCTGATGTCATTTTGTGAATTATCTTAAATAAATGTAGAATTTGAAGGAACCATAAAGGTTAGTGAGCTCATAGAGATTACAGACATCCACTCACATTCTTCACTGCCCAAGCATGCTTGCTGTCCATAGAGCAGTTTGACAAGCAGTTTTATTCCTTTGCATTTTGCCTTTCTCTATAGTTACATATTTTATAATATAGATGATCTGTGTAGTAGATTAACAAAAGCATAGATAAATAAGTAGATAGATAGACAGGTAGGCAGATAGGTAGATAGATAGGCAGATAGGTAGACAGGTAGACAGACAGACAGATAAGTTTGCTAGACGTAGTTCATAAAAATGTTTCTACAAATTATGGGTGTCCCACAAAGACAGGAACACTTGAAATTATATAATTTCGTCTTTCAAACAACTAAAATTGTTACGAACTTAACGATAAAATTTAGAATCACTTTCCTTAAAATGTAATGCTAAACCTGGGGTTGGAAATTTAAAATCTAGAGTTATTTTAATGTAGAAAATTCAGTGACTATTACAATGATATCTCATATTTTATTTCTGTTTTTCCTTTTTTTAAGTGCAAACACTCACACACACACACACACACAAAAACTACACTGGTCTTTTCCCCTATTGTTTCACATGTATTCACCCTTATTATTTCTTTGCTTTTATTTTTTCCTTATAATTACTCAGATTTTGATTAATATTTCAAAGATTTAACATTTAGAACATTGATTTAAAATAATTATGATGCTTAATTTAAATATAATTTAAATATAATTTAAAATAAGTAATTTAAAATAATTATGATGCTTAAAGCATGAAATTATATTCAGAGTTTGCTTATTTTCACATAAGCATAATTCATTAGTACAAATAGAAATTTTCCCTCATGTTCAAGAAGAATATAGGCTGAAATACTGAGCATTTTTATCTTTTAGGTTTATTCAATTATTTTATCTTTACTTAGTCTGCATTTTTATTGATCCCAGTGAGTTAAATGATTCAGTTCTAGAGATGTCTGATTCTAAGTTGACACATAATAATTGCTACTACCATATCATTATACAAAGAATTGTATTATTTGTTTTTCAGTACTCATTCAGTTTAACCAGATGCTTTAAAAATTGCATTTGTCTCAGTTTTCCTATATATTAAGTCCTTTCTTTGAGTCTTTTTTTATTTGGATTGTCTAAGAAATGGCAACTCTAATATTGCCTTAATTTAAATTCCTCTCAAAACCTTTATTAGCTTAATAAACTTCAATTTCATGAAGTCTTACCAAGATCCTATTTCTTCTTCAAAGTACCATCATTGATTTCTTATATTTCTTACGGTATTCAGAGTGTTATCTGTTTGTGTTTATATATTTATAAATATACATATATTTAGGAGTTGCTTTATTATGTTAACATTTTAATTACTTTTTATGACATTTTAAGCCAGAAGTAGGCAATCTAACACTCAGAGAATAAATATGGCCTATAACCTTTTTGTAAATAAATTTTTATTTGAACACAGCCATATTCTTTTGTTTTCTTCATGGCTACTTTCACATTATAATTGTAACACATTAACTGTGATAGAGAAATTTTCATTTTATAGAAAATGTTTGCCAATCCTTAAAAAATTGTAAGTAGTTTGTGTGTGTGCACAGACATATACACATTTTTATTTATTTTTGATATATCAGAGTCAAAATTGTTTTGAGGTTAGTATCAATGTGTCTGAATATAAATTTCAGCTGTAAACCTTATTGGCTATTTGATTTTTTGGCAAGTTATTTGACCTCTTTCCAACAACCTAAATTCAAAATGGAAATATTTATAATATAATACTTATAATTAGAAATAAATTATAAAATGTTTGAAAAGGCTTCATTCATGGTACACATTCAATAAAGACTCCTATTACCTCCATTACTAGAATGAACCTCTGAAAACAAAATAGAAAAGATAGGTATTTCATCATCATAAGAAAATTGGAATTTGTCTTCTTTCTCCTAAGTGTATGATGTTAACCTCTAAATTCTTATTCTTTTAAGATGCAAGTTACTCCTACAAAATCTTTAATAGGGACCTAATGTTTAGACAGAGACCTTTAGTCAAATTGTGTCACTTATAGCTGTAGAATATTATGAAGACTCTCCCTGTAAGTCTAGGCATGTTTTATAGCAGGACTCATTTTTCAAAAATCCTCTACTTAAATGTAGGATAGTCTTGTCTCTCCTTTTTTTAAAAAATAGATTTATTTCATTCAATGTGCATTGTTTTAGATACCCAGAGACATAGCAAGTGAGAATGTCATTTGTGAGCTGGGCTATATTATATCTATGTACCATATTCTGTACAATCCCCTATCTTTACCTTTTAAGGGCTAAAAATCCATTTTCACATTTGAGTTATTTAAGCAGGCAATTTCCTTTAATGGCACCTTCTGTCTGAGAAGTGATGGATAAAACTGCCATTGTCACAAGTGTCCTCTAGCTCCCTAGGGACTCAAAAGACCTTGAAAGTATTTCTTTCTACAGTTCTGAGGAACAAAGGTTTGGGGCAGGCCACAGAGGCAACTGTTTTTCCTCCTGGCACATTTGCTCTGTAGTGCATGGAAGAGTGAAAGTTTGATGTTTGCTTTTCTTTGTAAATGTGATGCTCAAGTGCTGATGGCTGGGCTTTAGATTCTGTATCCAGACTAAATTGCCAACAGGGAGAACATGAAAAGCTAAATAGAGAATTGTAACTTCAGAAAATGGAAATCATTTGAGTAGGTAAAGATTTATTTTCTCCTACACTACTTTACTTTTCTGACATTTTATTTATTTTTATTTTTTATTTTTTTTGTCTTTTTGCCTTTATATAGAGCCGCACCCGCAGCATATGGAGTTTCCCAGGCTAGGGGTCTAACAGGAGTTGTAGCTGCCGGCCTTCGCCACAATCACAGCAACGCGGGATCCGAGCCGCGTCTGCAACCTACACCACAGCTTACGGCAACGCCGGATCCTTAACCCCCTGAGCAAGGCCAGGGATCGGACCCGCAACCTCATGGTTCCTAGTCGGATTCGTTAACCACTGAGCCACGAAGGGAACTCCTACTTTTCTGACATTTTAAAACTATGTGCACTATATGGTATCAGCCACACCCCTGAAATATAGATGTTGAATTTAAACACATTTTAAAAAAATACACATTGATATTATTAATATATTTGGATCCAGACTAGGACAAACAGGAAAATGGGCAGTCTGATTTATTTGGTCATGGGATTACACATAGATTTTTTTTCTTATTTTAAATGCCTTACTATGTTTCATTTTTTTAAAAAAATGTATTTTATAAAGTGTATGCTTAAGACGAAATGGTTAAATATAAAATTTTCTGAAGGAATGTTAGACTCTACATTGTGTATATAACTTTAAAATACCAATTTAATTTGATTAATAGGATTGTTTTCACTAAAAGACAAACAAGTCTCGACTTTGTTTCTATAAAATATTTTATCAATTAACTGATTACTCTGTGTTGATTTCATGAATGTCTAGGAGGAGATTTGGAGTTACGAATAAAACCCATAAGCCATAAGCCTCAGCCATAGCTGTTCATTGCCTTAAATCAAGGATTATTAGATTCAGAAATTAAAGGGATGTTAATATACTAATATTTACCTTGTTTTTCCTCTTTTCAGAAAATCAATGATAATAGCCAAGAAAAAGGTGTAGCTTTGCCTATAGCACATATTGCAAACATCTTAGGTATCTTGACTGCAGACATAGTTACACTTCAGTGTAAGTTACTTGTCAATAAAATTAATATAATCCACATGGGATTTAATAGGAAAACAGTGTCTTAGAAAAGAAATTGGGATTCTCACTTGGCCAGCCACAGGTACATCTTTAGCATCTAATTCAGTCCTGGTTGCTTAGGTTTAAGAATAAAACCAAAGCTGAAACCATTCTGGACTGTAAGAGCATTTTGAAAGCATTTTGAAAAATAGATGAGAGAAGTAGGCGTGTGTATCCTGAAAGAGATTAAATGACAAGAAGAACATACTGTTACCTTAGTCTCAAATATTTGAAGAATTACGTGCATCAACAAGTTGAAAACTCTTCTCTATGGCTTCACAATAGTATAATCAAGATCATATGGCGTAAGTTTAGGTAGATGAGACTGTGCTCAGTAAGAGTTAGAATTCCTGTGCTACCATGGGGAAACATTGTAGGATGTGACAGGTACTAAGTTCCCCATCTCTAGTAGATCATCTCTTGTCAGGGATCTACGTTCAGGAGAATTTAGAGATTGTCAACTACCTGAGATTATTTGAGATCCTTTCAGACTCATGGAGTATGTAATCTTTACATTTGTTTACCCAAAAAAGCAAAAACTCAACGTCTTTCTGCATAAAGTCTCAAGCCTTGATTATTCAGGACTGATACCATTCTTCTCTCATTAGACACACTAGTAGAAAGGCACTGAGTAGGACATAATCTTAGAATGAGTGTCCATCTGATTGGATCATGATTTTTAAAAATACAATCTCTCGATTTTTCCAAAAATGTTTCTATGATGTAGCAAAGGATGAAAAAGAAAACTAAAGGGGGCTGGAGGCTCTAAACGAGAAGACAAGCTTAGATAGAGTAGCACCACTATTCACCATGTGGTATCTTTGAGTCTCAAATTGTGGCAATTATTGGTACTTAGATTTCAAAGTCCTGCTGATAGGAATTCATATTCTAACTTTGCCTGTTTCTAGCTGTGAGTCCTTCAGCAATTTATCATAGTAGTCTCATCCTCAGTTTTTTTTTTTCATTTGCAGAATTGAAAAAGCAAGAGTACATATCTGTATTGTTAAAAGAAAAAATGATATAATACATATAAAGGGCTTGGAACTTTCAGTCCTCAATTATTTTAGCTATAGTATTTTTACACATGAAATATACTTTCCTTTACACCAGTAAATTCTCAACTCTCAACTTCAGTAATGCAAATATAGTATTTACATTGGGGAGTGTGTGTGTATGTTAACTATGAATTTTACTGCATGTGGAATTCGACATTTTGGTTGATGTTTTTGATAAAGGTACTTGAACCTTCATTTATCAGCAGGGAAAAATCATTATCTATAAGAACGATTTTATCTAAACAGAAAAAAAACAATATTTTTAGTCTTCCCAAAATATGTTGTTGAATGGTCATTTTCAAATTATTTTATGCCAAAGTGTTCAGATCGAAGAAATGCATTCATATATATGACTAATTTCACCTTTGTGAGAAAGAAATGCTGTTTAAGCATAGATGGAACTACTTTTCTTTGGATTGGTTCTTCTTTTCAATCCATCTACAACTTTGTTTTAAATCTTTTATTCAGTGGTAAATTGTGCTCTTTCAACTGAAAAAAATCATTTAAAATTACAGTTTCAGTAGCATCAATTGATAAGAAGAATCAGATGATTAAAAAAAACCTTGTGTGAATTTCCAAACTTTCCCCCCAAAAGGGTTAAAAGTTTGATGAAATAATTTCTGTTATAATGTGTAAATCTTTGAAAAACAGTAAATTTAAAAAAATATTTCCCCTGTGTCTAATTAAAAGGTGTTGCTTAGTTTAATACATTATGATGACCATATTATAGGGGATTCTAAGATGGTTAATACTTTCCCTCAAGAAGCTGGTCTAGTGAGAGGAGAATATAAGTTTACAGACGTATACAGTCAGAGGGAAAAAAAAAAAAAAACTAAGCCAAATTATACAAATTCAGAAAAAGGAGGAATTTACTCAGTTTAATGGAAGGCTTCATGAGGGAGAAGACGTAGGAGGAAATACATGTAAGAGAGTGTGAAATTTCCAGAGAGGTGGAGGAAGGCACTAGGAA
The DNA here is from genome assembly GCA_004024745.2 of Catagonus wagneri. Taxonomy (NCBI): domain Eukaryota; kingdom Metazoa; phylum Chordata; class Mammalia; order Artiodactyla; family Tayassuidae; genus Catagonus; species Catagonus wagneri. Next base: position 23,837,041 of record PVHT021183666.1, on the reverse strand, counting down.
GAGTTAAGAGTCTGAAAAAAGACTTAAATGGATACATCAACCATTCTCTTGTGGCTAGAAAGACTTTTGGAAGCCGAGAAAATCAGGGCCCTTAGCAAACCCTTCTCCTGATTTAAGTCACCTTTATCTTTAACCTTGTTTATGAGACCCTCTAAAGTTTTATTTTAGCTCAAGACCCAGACTCTTCTCTTAAGTGCTTTCTTCCTGGGCTTACTCAATATCAATATCACCATGACCCCTCTCTTTCTCTGACTCTCACTGTCTCTCTCTGTCTCTGTCTACCTCTTTATTCATTCTCTCATTTTCTCAATCTCTCTCTCTCTCTCAGGATATATACTATAAATTTCATTTCCTTTCTGATCCTTCTGTGTGAAGTGTTCTATATCCCTATCTATCCCGTCAGCCTATCTTTCCCTAGTTCACTGCTTTTTATTTTCTATATTGTATGCTGTAGCTCCATTTCCCACAGAAAGTTTTCCCTGACATTCCATCTTAGATAGTTCCTATGGACTTCAATCTATCTGAAACTCCACAATAGCATTTGTCACACCCTTTTCTAATTCCCTTTGTTCCTGTCTGTATTCTCTCAGCCTATAAGTGTATGAGAGCAGAAACCCTATTCCTCTGTGGTTTCTATATTACCTAGTATTGTAGTTGCCAGGAGTGTGTGTGCACTGCAGCGTTTCTTGGAGTGAATGGGTGACTAAATGAGTAGTAGAGTAATTACTGTCTTAAGGCATTAAGAATTATGAGCATGTAAACATGGATTACCCAAGCCAGGAGCATAGGGATAACATGGCATGTAAACATGGACTACCCAAGCCAGTAGCATAGGGGTTTGCTAAGGGTCCCTAATTTTCTAGGATTCAGAGCAGAACAGGACAGCTGAAGCACTATCCTGTTTATATACTGATAACTGGTCAGTGGGACAACATCTCCTTGGAATTTACTAAAACGGCAGTAAGTAGTGAGTATAAAATTTGAGAGAACAAAATTAATAGGAATATACTGAAAGGAAAAAAGAATTCCTCCATATTTTGTGCCAAACAAAGGTATACTAAAACTCCAGATATTGATAAAAGAGAATATCAATTATATGGCTGAGAAAAAATGAATAATGTGACATTTTTAATAATGATTATGTCAAATTGAGTGGCATGAATAATGGCTGGAACTCATCAGTGAAATCTTATTTTTTTAATTAATTAATTTATTTTTTGCTTGTTTTAGGGTCGCATACGTGGCATATGGAGGTTCCCAGGCTAGGAGTCAAATCGGAGCTGCAGCTGCCGGCCTATGCCAGAGCCACAGCAATGTGGGATCTGAGCCATGTCTGCAACCTACACCACAGCTCACAGCAACGCCAGATCTTTAACCCACTGAGCAAGGCCAGGGATCGAACCTGCAACCTCATGGTTCCTAGTCGGATTCATTAACCACTGCACCATAGTGGGAACTCCTGATCAGTGAAATCTTAAACCATGCTTTTTCAAATTTATAAGACCACGTGTCTACTTTATATACATGTTTTTATTGTTATTCAAAACCCTTTAAAGGAAATGTGCATGTGAAGGTGTGCAGATCACTGATTTACAGCTAGATTGAAAAAGCTCTATCTTTATTTCTAGGGATACCTAAATGTCTGGGTTTTTTTGACTGTTTGCTAAGATAGGGAGAGTTACATTTAGGATGTACTGTTTAAGGTCAGAAACTTCTTTCCTAACGGTTTGCAACTGATCTCATTAGTTTAAAAAGCTTGGCTTGAGCTCCCCCAAAACTAAGAGTCCTTGCATAGATCTTGGTGGTACAGGACCAAGACACATGGGCCCTTGGGGCGCTTGCATGTGAAGTATCTACTGGTCTTCAGAAAGAAAGAAAGATGCACTCTATTTCTCTTGCTGTACTATATTATTTACCCTTAACATTAAAGTGTTATACAAGTTATGTCCTGAGTTGGTATACCTATGGAAAAGCCAAACTTAATTTCAAGTATTTCAATAAGGTTTACAAAGTATGATAATCAGCTTATGATAACACTAAATTAGACATGTTTACTATTTTTCTGAAAGGTATGGAAAAAGTCAACACAAGATTGAAAAATAAGAAAATTAGTTACATAGATAGAGAATGGATTTTGATGAAAACATAGTCATATTATACTTACAGACAAAACTGTGTGTGTGTGTGTGTGTGTGTGTGTGTGTGTGTGTGTGTGTGTGTGTTTAGACTAACTGCCTAGGAATAAAACTGTCTAGGTTGAAAAACAGCAGAAAAACAAATATATAAGATGTCTGAAGGTTATAGTTGACTACAATTTAAACCAAAATTTATAAAATTATAAAGCTTCATGGAATTTGACAATACTTATAATCGTGAGAAAACCATAAGAAAGCAGATAAGAAACAGAAAAAAATATTTGTTCTAGATGTATTTATAAGCTGTTAGCATATAAAATCCTGGAAGACTGCTATGACTAGTGGAAACAGGGTAAGAATTGATTGTCACAATGGAAAGCTGAAATGGTACATGTAAAGCTATAAAAGATAGGAACTCTCTCACAAGTGAACAAGAAACTAGGATAAATTTTGATAGCATAACAGAGGAATTGAGGGCACTAAACTTGATCATAATCTGTCTTTTACTTTGCCTACTTAGGAAATAGAACAAGTTCTGCTCTCTCACACACACAGGCACACGCACACACACGCACATACACGCACACACATGAGGAAGACACTGTAGGCGTAAGGAATGTCTAAAGTCAAACAGCACCCTTTTCATGCTGAGTTATCAGCAAGTGACTAAAGCCTCTTGATTTTAAGCTGTTATGAGATCCTAGAGATGAAATCCTGATATCAGTGGAACAGGCTAAAATAAAAGACCAGAAAGCATGTAATAGGCCTAGGACTTTTCTATTCCTGAAAAATAAATGAGGAAAGTTCACATTTTCTCTTCCTTCCTTCCTTCCTTCCTTTCCCTTTCTTTCTTTCTTTCTTCCTTCCTTCCTTCCTTTCTCTTTCTTTCTTTTTCTTTTTATATATAACTGATTCACTTTGCTATATACCTGAAACTAACACATTTTAAATCAGCTCTACTCCAAAATAAAATATAGATTAAATAAAAAAATAAAACATTCCTCTCACCTTTTTTCTTTATATATCTATATACAGATATAGATAGAAATGTAGGTATATAGATATATAAGTATAAGTGATTTACAATGTTGGGTTAGTTTTTGGCATATGGAAAAATGATTTGGTTAAATATATATCTCATTTTTTAAACATATTGTTATTTTGTGATAAGAAAAGTTAACATAAAATTTGCCAGGAACAAACTTTTAAGCACACAATACATTATCATTAACTATAGAAACTAGGCTTCAAAATATAGCTCTAGGACTTATTCATTTTGCACAACTGACACTTTGTACCCTTTGACCAACATCTCCCCACTGTCCCCTTCATCCTTCTCTGGTAACCACCATTCTACTCTCCCATTCTAAGTGTTTAGTTATCTTAGGTTCCTCATAGAAATGATATCATGTAGCATTTTTCCTTCTTTGCCTAGTTTATTTCACTTAGTATAGTATCCTCTAAGTTCATCCACATTATCACAAATTGGAGGATTTCCTTCCTTTTGAAGGCTGAATAGTATCCCATTGGAGGTATATATCACATTTTCTTTACTCATTTATCCACTGATGGACATTTAGGTTGGTTCTACCTCTTGGGTATTGTGAACAGTAGTGCAAATATCTCTTCTAAATCTTTCCTTCCTCCCTTCCTTCCTTCCTTCCTTCCTTCCTTCCTTCCTTCCTTCCTTCCTTCCTTCCCTTTCTTTTTCTCTTTATTTCTCTCTCTCTTTCTTTCCTTTTTCAGATATAGACCCAGAAGTGAGATTGTGGATCATATGGTAGTTCTATTTTTAATTTTTGAGGAATTCCCATACAGTTTTTCACAGCAGTTGCACCATTTTATATTTCTACTAATGATGGCAGAAGCAGGGCCCAGGGTTTTTAATGAGGGATTGGTCAATACAGAATGGAAGTAAAGCCTGACTTCCAGACCCTTGCACATTCTCATCTTTTTTAACTTCCTTTAGTTCTGTTTACCATGACCTGAATCTAGTTTCCATAAACTCCTTTAGCCACTTCCTCCTTGTCCTGTATTTGCATTTTTGCTTACTCTGCTGGAGTTCATTATTTTGGCTCTATAATATAGGTGAAATAACTTGGATTTCAATATCAGGAGCTTGCTTATTTCCATCACTTTCTTAGACAAAATCAGCTTGATCTTGAGTCCTTTATTCAATTTATTAACAAGGATTTGCCGCAGAAAGTACCTCAAAACTCGCAACTCTTATTATATTTGGCTAGATATCAGAAAAATATCATGTATAGAATGTTCACTCTGCATACCAAACCCACTCATGATGATCCCATTTATTCCTATTTTATAGTGTCCACTATTATCTTCATTATTCAGATAAAGAAAACGAAGCCTGATAATAAGTGGTAAATATATCATTCAGCTTTGGATGTAAGACCTCTGGCCCTGGCCATACTTCCAGTTACAAGACATTATCTCTTTTCTCTCTACTGCTTCTTTCTCCCATGCCCGAAAAAATACTGTCTCTTTTATTCCCATCTTTTCACTTCCATTACTTCATAGGATACCCTTTTTTTTTTTTCTATATTAGGATATAAGAAGGCAAAGATGAAGCAGACAGGAATTCTGCACTGAAGTAATTTACAGGCTCATTATTTAATCACATATATGCAACTGGCATTTTCCAAATATTTTAAAATGAAGCAATGAGTGGAAAAAAACGATATTCTGCTTAGGCTGAAGAAAGGTTCAGTTTCACATATCTATTTTTAGTTAAATGTATATTAAAGTTATTATCTTTTGATAATTTTTTCATATTTTACAGATCTATCAACTCATATTTCACTCAGTACTAGTTAATTGAATACCTTTATTTTACATTATAAAGATTATATAGATGCATTTTAGATTCTGTATACTGGTTGTCTAGATTAAAAAGAGTTAAGTATAAGATTGGAAAAATTTGAGAAGAATTTGATGTGGACAATATACATTTGAATACGTCCGTTTAATAGTCAGTGTCACCAACTGCTTTTTGGAAATGACTGACAATATTAAAATGCAAAAATAAAACACAACTCAACCAAAAACTATAGGAAAATACTTTTATTTTCCTGATATATAGCAGAGAATTAAGTTTTTGAGTGAAATCTAGAGAAATAATTGGCATAATTGGAAGAGGAGAAAAAGATGGGTGGTAAATGCACTTAATTAGGTAGTTGATTAGTTATTTGCACAGAAGGATGATTTGAAATGTTAAATTCAAGAATTGTAATAAACACTCTATTTTAAACTTCCACGGTTTCTTTGAAATACGAGTGAAAAAATATAGTTGTTTAAACAGAAGTGAATTATATAATAGCTTATTAGAAACTGATGGTTCAAGTGGAGAAAAGACCACTGACAGCACTGTATAAGTAAGAATCTCTTCACAGAGGCTGTGAGAGTCATAATTTAGACTCATCTTTTTCAGCTTGATTTGTTTTCTGAAAACGGTTCTTATAATCATTAATATATTTACTACAGTACTTATTTTTAATGTTTCATTTTTCTGAAACAACTCAGATGCTGTCCAAATGGACACTACCTGTGCCTTTCTAGAGCCTTGTAAGAAGCCAAATATTCATTTAAAAGTCACAGAAACTCAAGATAAACTCATAATCTTTTTCGTTCTTTGCTGTCTTTCTCCTTCCCCCCATTACTGCCTCCCTCTATTTCTCCTTTACACTCTTCTTTCCTTCCCCCTCTTTCTTCTTTGCTTTCTCTCTCACTCTCTCTCTTTTTCTATTTTCATTATAGCTTCAGCTTATTCAGTTTTAATTCACAATTTTTTTCACTATTTTGAAGATAACAGGAAGGTATATTTAGGGGATTTCTCAAAGGCCAAACTACAGAGCAAGTTTTGGAAAAACAAACTTTAAAAGCAATTCATCATATATGCTTGCCAATGCATCCAGCAAAATAACTACTGATAATTCCTGTATGATTCATGGCTATTTGTACTGTTAGAGTTAATAATAAAAAGACATGTGAAGACACATAATTATCTTAAAATCAAGTCATTAAATATGCGATTGCTTAATTTGTTTCTCAGGAATAACATATTGGGGGGAAATTTTAAAAAAATCACTGCCTCTCAAATAGCATTTAACAATTATTATTGTTGTTATTATTATTATTGTTATTGTTATTATTATTATTATTTTTAGCCAAACTCATGGCATATGGAAGCTCCTGGGCCAGGGACTGAATCCGAGCCTTAGCTGTGTCCTGTGCCACAGCTGCAGTGATGCCAGATCCTTAACTCACTGCATCAAGCTGCTGCAGTTGGATCAAATACCATTTAACAATAATTATTATGATTCAAAAACTACAAATTCTGCGACGGGCATTGTGGTAAGCACTCTCTCTGTTCTTATTTGATTCTCTCACTTATTAAAATAATTACTGATTTACCCATTTTATGAATGAAGATTTTCTAATTTTGAACTAAATTCAGATTGGATTTCATATCATACTCATGAGGATAAAGACAATGTATTAATGTACCATTGTGTTCAGGTACAAAGAATAGATGAAGTTAAACAGTAACTTAAATATTTCATTTATTATCATAGAAAGAGAAAGCTAAGCATTTTGGGGCTAGTATGGTGGCTCACTGCTGAAATCAGGATTTGTGGCTTTGATTTTTCTGTAAACCCATCCATGACTACTCTACCCATTGTTTCATAGTCAAAAAGTAGTGCTTAAATTCTAGAATCTAGCCTTTCTTTCAGATAGAAAAAGGAAAGGGCAGAAGTTGGCAGTTTCTTGTCAGCTGAGTACATGTCCCCATTTTAAGGTTGTTTCTCTAGTCCCTTAATAAAAACTTCCACCTAAGTATCAGCAGCCAGAAATGTATCACATAGTCAGACATAATTGCAAAGAAGGCTGGGAAATACAACTTTATATCTGAGCATTTTGCTATCTCAGAAAAATCAAGATTCTAGTAAAAAAAATTAAAGATAGAGAAGAGTATATTTTGCAGCAACCATAAATCTATATTTATAAAGGTGGAGAGCTAGGATTTGAAACAGGTTTTCTAATATCAAACCCATGATAAGTAATCACTACATTACATAGCATTCCTTAGTTGCTGTTGCCTCAGACACATGTTAAGACAAGAATAGAAAAGAGCAGAATAGAATATAATGGAGCAGAACTGAATAGCATGAATAAAATAGAATAGAATAGAGAAGAAGAATAAAATAGAATAGAATAGAATAGAATAGAATAGAATAGAATAGAATAGAATAGAATAGAATAGAATAGAATAAGATTCACTATTTTGTGAATCTGTTAACTATAAGAAATATCAGTGTTTCTACCAGTAGGGAGTGAAACAACCAGGGAAAGCTGTATAAATAAAGAGGATCATAGAGGACATGTTGAGAACGTCTTTATTTTCTAGTTTATTCTTCTAGAAATCTTATAAAATACCTTCTCTTTGCCAGGCTGACGTAACTTGACTGAACTAGTTTAACTATCAGAGGAGACCCATAGAGAATGAGATAAATATTTTCTTATAGATGTAAGATACAATTTATTTTAGGTTATTTGCATGAAGTATAAGACCACTATAGCAAAGCTGAAATATTACTATTTCCATTCCTAATTTTTATCAGGCATAGAAGCATATTTCTGCATAACTACAGGAGCAAGTTTATTTATAAATGATACAATTGCTCTAGTTTTAACATTTGATTTCTTTGCACTACATATCCTTATCCCTGACCTTGATAAAACTCTAAATCACGGCGTCACTGAAATAATTATAGGATCACTAGAGTTATTTATTTTTTCTTGGCCCTTGCTTGAAAAATCAAGGCACTTGCACTATGTACTGATACAGTAGACTAAGTAGCAAATAAAAGTCATATCGAATTAAGTTAGCTACATATATCCTAACTGCAGATAAATACATTAAAAAATCACTTGTCTGGAATACGGCAGTTTAGAAAATCAGCTTATAGTGTTTACTTTAAAAATATGAAAACAAGACAAAAAAAAAGAGGTTCCCATCATGGCGCAGCGGAAACAAATCTGATTAGGAACTATGAGGTTATGGGTTCAATCCTTGGCCTCGATCATGGTTTAAGGATCCAGCACTGCCCTGAGCTTGTGGTATAGGCTTCAGATGCGGCTTGGGTCTGGTTGCTGTGGCTGTGGTGTAGGCCAGCAGCAACAGCTCCTATTTGACACCTTGCCTGGGAACCTTCATGTGCTGCGGTTGTGGCCCTAAAAAGTCAGAAAAACAAAAAAAAACAAAAAGAAAGAAAGAAAGAAAAGAAAACAATACTTTGATTAATGTCACCAATTTGAAAACTGACTTATTATTCTACAAAAAGAAAAAAACAGAACCATTCAAGCACATTTAAAAAGCTATTTGTGGTATTCATTTAAGCCAATGATATTGTTTAAGCACCATTTCTCTGTCAGTCAATACACTTATATTCTAACAGAGACAGATTCTAAGTTATATTTATAGGTTCATATCTGCTTTATGCATATACCAAATTCTAAGAAATTTTCTATGAAATATACTATAAGGGAGGATTTGAGACAAGACACATGATATTCCTTATGGTTGTTTGTAGTACTTAGTATAGTGGCATGCATAGAATAGAAATTCAATAAATTTGAACAAATTGATAAACAAAAATATTAAAAGAAATTGGTGATAGCATGTATGAATCCACATATTAAATTATATTTTTAAAATGCACAGAATAGCCAAGTGGTTTCCATTTTATGTCTGTTTTATGATTTGAGCTGCTGTATTCACCTGATATTTAATCATGTTTTTAAACAGCTTACATATGATTACGCACATATCTTGAAATTTTTCATGTTTTTATTTAGTTCAATAAGACTATCCAGCTTATTGAAATGAAACTAACTTTAAGTTTCCTTATACTCTGGTTCGGTTTAAGGACAATAGCCTTGATATCCTTTCTATTTGCTTCAAAACTTGTAGATAAGACAATTAGAAGCAAGACAGCTGTGCATCTGTTGCCTACAATATCGGATTTATTTTCCTTACATATTAACTGTCATATCATATAAATAGGCTGAGAGCTTACTCATGATAAATGCACTCTGTTTAATGCAATGAGACAGTCTCTTAATTTGAGTACCTAGCATAGTGTCAGTTAAATCTCCTCTACTGATTTAATTAGCAAGAGCTCAGTGTTAATTACTTTTCATTTAAACACTGGAGTCTCACAGATGAAATATATATATATATATATATATATATATATATGTATATGTGTATATATATATAATTCTTCTCAAAATGAAAAAAGCCCAGTTATAAAATAATTAGCATGCTTTTTAAGGGTGTGTAAATGTGTTAAACAGCTGATGAATTATTCAAAACTGTACATCCTTGGAAGATGTACAGATTTTAATGAGACTCTCTAATTTAACTTTCATACCATTTTACATGATTTTTATTCAAAGTTGTTCTTACTGAATACTGCTCATTAGAAAGAAATATTCATCAGTTTACCATATTTTACAAAAGAGGAAAGTTAAAATATTGATTTGTTAGGAATTCTTACTGTAGCTTCTGTTCTAAAAATCCTTCTATTGATAAAGATTTTTTAAACTAATTCATTTTACAGTCCTACATAAAGTAAGCAAAATATAAGTGGAAATCTCATTTTGGTTGTGCTTTTGTCCAGAAGCTGCACGTTAAACAATTATGTAGGGCCCAATTTTAAATACATATCAACACTCTAAGTTTTTTTAATATGCCTTGCTTTTGAGCCCCCGCATCAGACCAAGCTCAGTAAGAGAGAATGCAGAGTATACAAAACCTTCCTTCTTCAACATTTTCTCAGGACAGAAAGCGTCTTTATTTCTTTTATGGGCACAATGACTTTGAGATGTATTTGAATGGTTCTAGCCATTCAGTGCAAAGAAGAAAGGTTTTTGTTTTGTTTTTGCTTGGAGAAAAATTAAAGAAGGACAAACTCACAGTAACTGTGTTATATAACTGTGTTATATAACTGAGTATATAAAAGAACTGTCTTATCTCAGAGGGAAGGCATTCACTCTCACATCGGAGGATCTTGAAAGCAACGCAACAAGGGGTTAGCAATGGATGTCTCCAGGTGGGAAGAATTTGGAGTGTCTCCTTGTTCTTCTTTTTATCTGTTTTTTTTTCTACAATGCACATGCTTTGTTTTGGGGATAATTTAGATTTACAGAAAGGCATAGTCAGAGAATTCTAGAGCTAAAGGGTTGAGGAACAAAAAGTGAGTATCCAAGATGTGCTATTTCAGAGCACAAGATCTCAGTATAGTTTAGCCTCAAACCCTCATTGATGATTATAGCTTTGTGTCAGTTGCTGTTTCCTAAGTCAGCTATTCAAAGGTCAGCTAGAACCAGTTGATGTCATAGTCTATTCTGGTGTAGAACATGAATCTGTGGGGACTTAAGTACTAAAAACTAGGAGCAGGAATTCAAAGAAGTTTTTAAGAAAACTTTACCTGGGAGGGTGAAGATGGTCTAAGATGGGACATAAGCAAACATCACATTTTGTCCACTTAATTTGGCTAAATTCAAAAGAATTTCAAAGGAAGTCAATCCAGTGTACTTAAGACTAACTCAATGCTAAAATACTTCAGTTTATTTTAATTTTGGAATTCAGTTTCTTGTAGTAGTTTGGGGTCTCTATTAGGAACACTAGCTCACTTTGCATAATGAAAGGAGCTAGTATACAAGCACATGGGCTCTGGAACATAAGCTTGGGAAGGTTGCTTAACTTCCCCAGAAAAGTTTTAAATCCAAGAACATCTGTGTTATGTAATTTATCCACTATTTAAAACTATCCACTATTTAGAACAATAAATAAATATTAGTAAGCCTTGCTGAGTATTTTATACATCCTTACTTTATTCTTTCAAGAAGCAATGTTATGAAGTAGGATTATAATTTTGTAAATAGCAGGAGCTCAATACATGTTCCCTCATGTCCTCCTCTAAAACTTTGCTAGTGCTATCCAAAAATGGCATATGTGGTTGGCACTGTGTTTTATATTAAATTCAACAATATACATAACATAGTTCTAGAAAAAAATGTGTTTTTTGATTCAGGTAACAGATTGATAATCTATGGGTTCAGAGTTTTGGTTTCGATTCTACCTCTGTAGTAAGGTATACAGTATACATTTTCTTAAATGCTATTATTGTTTATGCATTAGTCAATTTAAAGACAGTATTATAAAGACCATCTTTTCATTAATCATGAAGACATGCAAAAGGAATATTTGAAGCTAGCCCGACGTCTTGCCATGATTTATAGCTGATGTGTGATGAGGACATGAGAGCATTTGAGAAGGATGACCATATACAGACAATTCTCTGATTTGATCGAGAGGGTCTAGGGAAATGATGGCATGAAGAAGGACACTGAGTGTGCTTTCATAGAATCCTCTCTGACCACCTTTAGGCCATATTCCATCCTTGATCATTGGACTTCCTTTTTTTAAAAAAAATTAGTCGAGTATAGTCGACTTACAATGTTATATTAATTTCGGGAGTACAGTGAAGTTAATTCATTATACATATAAACACATATCTATTTTCCTATATAGATTATTACAGACTATTGAGTAGATTTTCCTGTGATATATAGTATGTTCTTATTAATCATTTTTTAACATGGTAGTATGCATATGTTATTTCCACCCTCCCAATTCCTCTCTCCCTCCAAAAATTTCGCCTATGGTAATCTGTAAGATTGGTTTTCAAATCTGAGAGTTTGTCTGTTTTCAAAATAAGTTCTTTTGTGTCATTTTTATTAGATTCCACATACAAGTTATATCATATGATATGTCTTTCTCTCTCTGACTCTTTTTCCTTTATAATTGCAGTATAAAATATAAGAAAATCTCCTTAAAAGATACTCACTGTATCTCGATTATCTGTTCCTATATATACAGGCTATTACTCTTTTAATACAAAATTAAAACAGACACATAATCAATCAAACAAGCTGAAATTTCTTAGCTAATTGTTAGGAAATGGTTTATTCTGTCCCCTTATTCTCAGCTCTTCATGGATTAAGTTAGAGGACTCCTATTAGAGGGCTTATATTTAGAGAGATATTGCATCATTTGATGAGGGTCCAGAGACTGGAACTAGATTGCTTCGTTTGAATCTTTAGCTCTTTCCTTTATTCTAAGACTCTGTAAAATAATTTAACCTTACCATGCTTCAGTTCGTCTTCCCTCAGATGGAGAAAATAATAGTATCTACTACTATATATATATTTTATACAGTATATGTTATAGTATATACTTATAAATATATGCAGTATATGTGTATACTATATTTATATGTATATATTTATAGAATCTATTATATATACATATAATAGACAATTCAGAATAGCAGATTTCATATGGAAGGCACCACGTATTAGCGTTGCGAGGATCTGTGTCTAAGATCCCTAAGACTCATATTCAAATATCATTAAACTTCATTCCTCTGAGGATGCAATGTTATGAGAAGCTGAACTCTAATTTCATCCTTTATTTTACTTTATTTTATTCATTTGCAATTTGACCTATCTTAAACTACTTCCACCTCCACTCACACGATCACCTCTCCTACGGTCTTTGTCTTCAACTCCATCACTGACTACTCTGATCACCTGGCTGAAATTCTGGTGCAATATCTATATGTCCTCCAATACCTGAAATACAGATAAGTTGTGCTTTATATTTAATCCTTAGGTCTTGTGATGAATTTGGCATTCACTTATTATTGCTCGCCTGAAGAAAAAAAAACACTAGTCTCTATCCATTTTGCAATTATATCTCTGATATGGGCCTCTCTAGGTGTTCTAGTGTGTGTAAATATCTTGATTTCTCTTGATCAAACAGAAAGTCCTCAGTACCCAAGTGCTGCTGAAGCAGAGGCATTTTTTTCACAGCTGCTTAGGTCTCATAATTGAAACGACAAAACTCAGACTACCTCCTATAGGAAGTAAATTGTGCACCATTATTTTCAGCTCCTTGATAAGTGGTCAGCTGTGATAGAAGAATCCTTAGCCCTTAGCCTACTGACTGACCATATTTAGTACTTAATAGATATTTATTGAATTACATTATAGGTCATAGGTAAATGATGTGGTAACACTGTAGAATGCAAAACATACTGATTTGAAAAGGGGCTAGATGAAGCCATTAAAATACTGCTTATTTTGAAGCTCCTCTTTGAGTTGCAGGCATAGTCTTGAAAACAAAAATGGTAATGACTGGTCTTTTCCTTTGAGGAATTAAAGTTTCTAAAACTCATTCATAGCACACAAATACAACACTATCACAAAACATCTCACAAGGGTATGAAGCTTGTTACACTTTGGAAACATGGGACCAAAATGCCACTATTTAATAATTTATTTCCCATGAGCATTAACCAAGGTCAAAGACCAGTCTCTTATGAATGCTTACTATATATTTTTCTCCATAAATCCAGAGTTCCTGTGATTACTTCTTATCTAATAAAAGCTTCAATTACCATCAAAAATTTCAAGGAGCTATGAATATAATAAACCTTTTCCTTTTAGACAAATTATTTTATTTTTGGACAAAAAAGTTCCAGATCTTGCAGGACTTTGAAAGAATTAGTAAGGTTTGCAGGACTTTGAAAAAATTAGTAAGGTTTATTGAACTTAGTCCAGATATTTCTGAAGCATGTTTTCATGGCAATAGTCTCATAATATATTCTTGGAAAAATAATTTCTTAACCAACCAAATAAGTTTCAGAAACACCACACTCCATGTCCCTATCTTGGAGACTGAGAAGAAACTTGGTCATAGTGTAGTATCTGAGAAGAGTTTTAATAAAGATATGATTTATTGGACCACTAAACTTCTTTTATTCCCCTCCTCCTGATTATAGCTTGAGTACTACTGGTATTTTGTGGATCATTTTGCATTTAGGATGAAATTACATCAATTTTATGAAGCTCAAATGCTGAGAGGATGCATTTTACTTTTTCATATTACCCACCAAGGATTCTAGAGTGTACATTTAGATTCTAGAATGATCTCTTGTACTTAGCAGTAGGAATGCCTACTGTCTGGTTCCTACATGAAATATAAAAACATTTCTTCTTCTATTATTACTAACATTATTATTATTATTATTATTTTATTCGGCCTCTCTGTGTGAAGAGTGTTGTCCCTTAAATACTTTCCCTGTGTAATCTGAATGCTGAAACATCTCAAGGGGAGTGTAACCATGAGAATATAAGTGAAAAATAAGAAAAGCACATAAGGAGACTCTTTCTTCCTTCAGAACATCAGAGAGTAGGAGCAACACAGTGAATGCTATCTTTAAACAATCTGTACATGCAGTGAAACTGTTTGACTGAGCCTGTCCAAATGCTATCAACTAGAATCCAAGACTGAGGCATACTTGTGAATCAATAGTCACTCTCAGGTCCACTTAATTTTTATTGCTTTTAGCTTCTTGAGTCATCATTTTAAGTCTCACTGAATCTCTAAAACCAACAGAGACAACTTCTCTGACAAAAAATTTTTATCTTATTTCCAAAATTCATAATATGTTTTATTCATCACCCTCTTTTCTCTTCAAATGGTATATACCCTGCTCCTTTCAAACTGCAAAATAATGAACAAACTTCTAGCATTTTGTGTTCCTTGGTATCTGCTGAAAGGGTCTCTCTCAAGGGTCATTGAGCAAGCCTTTTGGGATAACATTCAATAATCAAATAAAAATACGAGGAGGAAAATTCATTAAGGTGACTCCTGTTCTTTCAACTGTCATAAGGACCTATCTCAATCCACTTTTTTCCTATTCATAAAAGGAAGGTAAAACTTTGACATTTTATTCTAGAATAATATTGTTAAAGTTCAATGGCAGATGGTCCTAAAGACTTAAGGACAAACTTTAATGGACAAAGACAACACTAGCCATTTGTGATAGCCATGATAAAGAGAAGAAAAAGGAACTGGTAGCCCAAAAGATTCAAAATTCCAGTTCTATTTTTATGAATAATTCTAAACTTTCCCTTTATTTTTTCCAATCAGGAATACTTCTGCTGCCAGTTTGAATATAAAAGAATAGAAAAAAAGCTTTGTTCCAGTAGTAACAGGAAAAACAAACAAAACAAAATTAAAGTCCTACTTATCTGTGAAAGTAGAAAAGAGCAGTGGATTTGACAAGGGAAATAAACTGAATTCCACCGAGGAATGAGAGAGGAGGAGGGCAGCAGCCACTTCTTTCCAGGGCTCATTGCTAGGTTTGGATTCAGACTGCAATGCCAGGACTGAGGACAGAGTGGGCCAGTGGAATGGACTATAGGTTGGAAGGACCTCAACTCAGCTAAGCAGTTATATCTAGCACACCTAGTACACCTTCGAGTGCAGCTGAGAAATAAACAGTGGATAAGATCTGGTAAGTAAAGGGAAGTCGCCTAGTCTTGGGCATTCTCCAAATGATTGAATTCTAGATCTCTGTGGAATCCCAACAAGCAGTGAAGACAAAGAATTAAAGTGGGTAGAAATCTTGGGTTATGAGGCGGTCAATTGTGGAAATTATGGGCTCGGCTTTAATGAGAAAACCACCCTCTTCAGTTATCAGAGGATCCACTTAGAGGGAAAGCCTTATTTTTGCAGGGAGTGTGACCAAAACTTTAGCTATAAATCAGCTCTCATCACACACAAGAGATCACACACAGGGGAGAAGCCCTACCCCTGCACAGAGTGTGGGCAAGTGTTTATCCAAAAGTCAAACTTAGTCATACACAAGATGCACACTCTGGGGAGAAGCCCTTTGTGTGCATGGAGTGTGCGCCAAGCTTTAGCTAGAAGTCAACCTTTACTAGATACCTTCTAACACACTCACGGGGAGAAGCCCTTTGTGTGCCAGAAGTGTGGGCGAGGCGTCAGGAATAAGTCAAACCTTGTCATACACCAGACGACCCACCTAAGGGAGAAACCTTACATCTGCAGGGACTGTGGGAAGTTTTTTAGAAATAAATCCACACTCAGCAACACCAGAGGATTCATTCAGAGGACAACCCTTATTTGTGTAATGAATGTGGTCAGAGCTTCAGTCAGAAGATGTATCTTGTTAAAAACAAGAAGACACACTCAGGAAAGAAGGCTTATGTGTACAGGAATGTGGGCAAGGATTTAGTCATAAGTCTACTCTCAGTGCACATCAGAGGACACACTCAGGATAGAAGCCTTTTGTGTGCAGGGAATGTGGAAGAGGCTTTCAGACAAAAGTCACACTTCATCAAGGACCCAACCTGGGGAGAAGGATTATGTTTGCACCGAGGGTGGACAAGGCTTTAGTCAGAAAGCAAACCTAGTCAGACACGAGTTGGCCCATTCCAGGGAGAAGCCCTTTGTGTACAGGGCATATGGGCAACGCTTTGGCCAGAAGGCAGCTCTCATAAGACATCAGAGGACACACATCGGGGGAAAGCCTTGTGTGTGTGAGGTGTGTAAGCGGGGTGGAAGGGATAAGGTGACCCTCAGCACTCATTAAAGGACGCACTCCAGGGAGAAATCTATTTGCAGTAAGTGTGGGAAGGCTTTAGGCTGAAATTACTCCTCATTAGGCACTAGAAGACTCAACTTGTAGAGAAGTTTCATGCACAGGGACAAGGCTTTAGGAACAAATTATACCCCATCAAGCAAGAAAAGACTACTTTAGGGCAAGGAATAGACTTCAGAGATATGAACCCTCACCAGAAGACAGAAGACCGATGTGTTAAAGCAGTGGTTCTCAACAAGAAGTAATTTTACCCCCTAGGTGACATTGGTGAGAGTGAAACACTCTTGTTTTTAATTGTCACAATAGGGAGACTGCTACTGAGATCTAGTGGGTAGAGGTCAAGGATGCTGCTAAACATTTAAAACTCAGAAGAGCAATGAATCATTGGACCTTAGAAGACTCGGTCCCCTCTAAGGCTAGCTCTGGTTCTGGGGACCCCCACTGGCTTGGCAGAAGATTTCTTGGACTGTACTGCAGCAGAGAGCTTTACTACCCCTTCTCCTCCATATTCAGATCTGAGGCCTCTCCCTGCCTTCTCTGTCTCCTTTTTCATGTTTTTTTCAAACATGGTTTCCCAAAAGCTCCTTGCATATCTAATCCTATCTGCTTTCTCAGAAGACTCCAACTAACACAATTACAAAGGGAAAATGGTTATTTTATAGCTGAGCAACTTGGCCTATACCACTTTAACAAAGTTAACAACTAACACTGGGATAGGCTGACTCAATAAGCCTCGAAATAGGATTCACTGGAAAGGCTACCATTTCATTTTTTAAATATTCCTATCAAAGAATATGTAACCTAAATATTGTCATAAGAATTAGACAAACAAAAGAACACTGTAAATTAACTTCAATAAAAAGATACTTGTTTTAAAAAACATCTAGGAGTTTCCATTGTGGCTCTGAGTGTTAAGAATCTGACAGAGTGTCCACGAGGATGCAGGTTCAACCCCTGCCCTTGCTCAGTGGATTAAGGATGCAGCATTGTAGCAACCTAGAGCGTAGATCACAGATGTGGCTCAGATATGACATTGCTGTGGTTGTGGCTTAGGTTGGCAGCTCAAGCTCCGGTTCAACCTCTGGCCCAGGAGCTTCCAAATATCACAGGTGCAGACACACACACACACACACACACACACACACACACACACACACACAAATCTCAATGTGTTCATAGAAAAGAAAATATATAAAATGTAAATATAAATGTATTTTCCAGGAGGAAGAGAGGAGAAAGAGAGATCGGAGAGAGAGAGAAGAAATAGAACAAATATATAAACCATTGTTAAATCCAGTTAAAAAGTATATGATGGTAGCTTCTACTTTTCTTGCAACTTTCCTTTAAAGTTTATATTATATAAAAATAAAAACATTAGCACAAAAAGGAAAGAAGATCAGGAAAGACAGAAAGGAAGGAAGGAAGCTCCTAGGAAGTTTGGACTGGTTGGTGGCTGGAGTACTAATAGCGGTTATAAATCGGACTTAGAGGCACAGCCCAGAATAGCTCAACTCTTGCAGAAATTAGAAAGATTAGCTCATATCCTGACTGCCAGATAAAGGAAAGAGCTTGCACTCTCTTGAAATATCCATACGTTAGTCTCTAACAGTTCTTTTAATGTACACAGTGTTCTGAATAAAATTACAAATTACCATATACAGAATTAAGTGGGAAAATATAATTTTATTCAAAAGAAAATAACTGAAGCAGACCAAAAGATCATCCAGTTATTGGAAATGGCATCAAGAGCTTTCCATCAATTATTATAACATTTTCAAAGAGTTTACGGGGGAAAAAGTAGAATAGTTCAAAAGGAAAATCAGAACTCCAAGAAAAGAACCAAGTATGACTACTAATATTGAAATATGCAATATCTGATTTTTTTCTCCAGATTTGCCAATTCAGTAAAATTAACTGACATTTTTCCTTCCATTTCCTTCTGAAATAACATTCATGGAGATTCAAATGAGTGATTTAAATGAATTCAAAAATAACATAGGAAGGGAGCCATTGGCTTGAAAGTTATTCATCTCCTCATTCTTTAGAGC
The DNA here is from genome assembly GCA_004024745.2 of Catagonus wagneri. NCBI lineage: Eukaryota > Metazoa > Chordata > Mammalia > Artiodactyla > Tayassuidae > Catagonus > Catagonus wagneri. The sequence goes on along the minus strand of PVHT021183666.1, from coordinate 23,818,294 downwards.
TGAGAAAACCAGTGACTAAACCCTGATATAGTCAACCATATTAGAAGAGGCAATAAATTTAAACTTTTCCCCCATATTTTGGACTCTAAATAAAAACTCCACTGTTTCTCTAAACTCTGCCACTTGCTTCTGAAGCTGATATGCTTCTGTGATACTTATTTAGAAATGTTTTTATTTCCAAATTTTAAATGGGATATTTGCTTTCTCTTAAGCCATCTGCCTAAGTTGTTTTCTTTTTCATAAGTATATTTTTAAAAAACTTGATAATATCATCTTCCAAGTTGAGCAAGAATATTCTCTTTTTTTTCTTTCTTTTTCAACGTCTCTCTTTCTCTATCTCTGTTCCTCTTGCTCTCTAGTGTATTCGGATCAACTTAGTAAATTCAATAGTTTATTTTTTTCACTTTCAATTTCAAATGAGCAACAACTAAACGTTACAAATTTTCATGGTTAATCCATTTTTATTAATCAATATTCCATATTCAACTAGGTAGAAAAAATATTAAACTGGCTAGATGTAATCCATTTACTGCTGGGGTTAAAATGAGTAAAATTTCCAGAGAATTATTAGTGTTTACTAAAGAAAATGACCCTGCAGTGGATAGAATATGATCAGCTATTCTGGGGAACTATTACTTGAGTTCCTTTTCTAACTTACTTTGACATTAGAGGATGATTGGAATCATTCTCAGTTCATTGTGTTAGTATAAAACAAATAGCTTTTATTGGTTTGGAGTCATTAAAATTTATCTTTTTTTGTTTGTTTGTTTGTTTTTTGGGGGACACGCCTGTAGCATATCAAAATTCCCATGCTAGAAGTCAATCAGAGCTTCAGCCTACGCCACAGCCACAGCAGTGCCAGATACAAGCCATATCTGCAACCTATACCACAAATCATGGCAATGCTGGATCCTTAACCCACTGAGCAAGGCCTGGGATAGAACTCACATCCTCATGGATACTAGTTGGGTGCATTTTTGCTGAGCCACAATGGAAATTCCAAAATTTATTTATTTTTTTTGTCCTTTTGGCAGACAGTATTAGCATATATGACTACTTTTTGTATAACCCAAAGAAAACTTTTTGAAATTTAAGGGATTTTACTTGTCATTTCACACACATACATAAACACACACATTTACACACTACAAAACCTGCAACTTCATAAGGGACTATTGTTAATACTTGGAAAAGTTTGGAACTAAATGAGCAGCAACTTCATAAGGACTTATGAGCTTTATATAATAATTCAATGTGTGTGATCTTGGATCACACTAAGATCTCTGCTCAAGCTCAAATACACACTGCCTTATGAGTCTAATATGTGTAATTTAAAAAAGCAAAAAGTTAGAGGAGGGGCCATAGATGGTGGTGATCTGGAACAGTATATGTGAGAAGTAGGTAGTAAGTTTGTCCACAATATCTCCTTGTCACATTTTTCTCTCTGGAGTTTCTTCCAGCAAGACCAGAAGGAATTTGGATAGAAGAATCTCCTTCTAGACATTTGGTCCTGATAAAATTTCAATGCATTCCCTATCAATAAAGTCTAGTTTAGGAGTTCCCGTTGTGGCTCAGTGGTAACGAACCCAACTAGTATCCATTAGAACACGAGTTTGATCCCTGGTCTCTCTCAGTGGTTTAAGGATATGCATTGCCATGAGCTGTGGGGTAGGTCATAGACACGGCTCAGATCCTGAGTTGCTGTGGCTGTGCCTGCAGCTGCAGCTCTGATTTGACCTCTGTCCTAGGAACTTCCATATGCTGTGGGTGCATTCCTAAAAAAGACAAAAAATAAAAAAATAAAGTCTAGTTTAGGGGGACAAGGTACTCTGTCAACTTCAAGATGCCAGCTCTGATATATAGTGGTAGAAGGGCCACAGGAAAATATTTAGAATGATTAATGCAAGCTGCCTTTCTGAATTGGGGGAGTATAAACTGATAGATTTGGATATTGATGGATTTTTTATCGCCTACTTTTCTCACCTTCCTAAACCCAGGTAACTTATTCATAATTGCTGTTTCTGTAGACACATACATTGCTATAGTAGTGAAAACAACCTTCAAAATACAGTGGGAAGAATCATAGGAATCATCTTAGTTCAAATTCTAGTTCTGTTTTTTTAAGTTGCTCCATGAACTTGGACTGCACTGGCTATCTCCAAAAGTTTAATTTTCTTATCTTCAATGTCATTAAGATTATACTATATAAACTAGAATTATGGCCACCAATTGTTTAAAAATACTCTTTTCCCTTTGCTGTCTTCCACTTAACTGGCCTCCCTAGTTTTAATGAATAAGAAACTTAATCAGTCCAGGGCAGCTGCAGCTTCAGGTCATTTTATGACCTTGATCAAGTCATAGAACATCTCAGAGTTTCTGTTTTGCCATCTGCAAGACCAAGATAATCATAGTTGACACCTGTTCTCCATGCTGTGAAGATGAATGTTGTAACATTCACGAAGCAAGCTGCACTCTGGGAGAAGCCAAGTGCCCCTTGCAATAAAAATATCAAGAATAACATTAAAAATATTTATTTCCCAACTACTCTCTAAAGAGATTTGGGCATCTGTTGCCCTGGACATATTGGCCTTTAATTAAAAACAAATACCTGCCAGTTTTTATTAAAGTTCCACTTTAGCAAACTGTTACTATCTTGTAATACACCTATTGAGCCCCTTGCAGATTAACAAAAAGCCATTGGGTAAAAGCACTGTACCAGGCCGGCAGGAAATGGAAAACCCCAACAGGTCAACTCTGTGCACAGTTATCATTCAGCCAACAGTCCTTCTTACCGAGATTTGATAAAACTTGCCCTTAGCAAATATCAAACATTTTAATTGGGAGATTTTGCAGGAATTTTTTATTCCACTCTGCCTAATAGCAGTATATGCCAAGTATATATGGTGCCATAAATGTTTTAGTGTTAAAATTAAACATAGCTAGTATTGTCTTGTCTCTTACTAATATCTATGGGACCTTTTTACATGAATTTGGAGGTTTGATTTCTTATCATACCTCTAAGAAAAGTACTGTCAGTATTAGAATTTTTAATGCAATTGCTTATTTAAAAGATGAGCAAAACAATCTATACAAATGTATGACATGTGCTTATTAAGGAAGCCAGAAGTTTTTTTAATATGCCCTCAGTTTTAAAAATGCCTCGGTTATCATTGCAGCACTATTCACAATAGCTAGGACATGGAAACAACCCAGATGTCCATTGACAGATGATTGGATTAGGAAGATGTGGTATATATACAAGATGGAATACTACTCAGCCATAAAAAGAATAAAGTAATTCCATTTGCAGCAACATGGATGGAATTAGAGACCCTCATACTGAGTGAAGTAAGTCAGAAAGACAAATACCATATGATATCACTTATATCTGGAATCTAATAACTGCACAAATGAACCATTCTACAGAATAGAAAATCATGGACTTGGAGAACAGACTTGTGGTTGCCAAGAGGGTGAGGGAGGGAGTGGGATGGGATGAAGAGTCTGGGGTTAATAGTTGTAGACTATTGTCTTTGGGATGGAAAAGCAAGGTGATCTAGCTGCACAGCGCTGGGAACTATGTCTAATCACTTGTGATGAATCTATATATGTATGTGTAACCAGGTCACCACGCTGTACAGTTGAAAAATTGACAGAAAACTGTAGACCAGCTATAATGTAAAAATTAAAAAAAATAGAAACAAAAAATGCCTCAGTTATCATTATCTATATGGCTTTCTATACATGACTTTTTAAATTAAAACTAGAAGTCTTTTCCTAATCAGACTTGGTGCCTGAACATATTCTACTGAAAGGTGAATGATTCAATGTAGCTCATTTAAAGTACAATGTGTATATTAAGTGGTAGTATGCTGGAAGAAAAACTTTACCCAGGCAACATTCTCTGGATTGAAAAAGGATATGTAATATAAATAATCCACTAAATATGTTGGTGGTCAAGTTATTATCTAGTGTGTAAAGAGGAAAGCTATTTCCATTAAAAGTCAAGGCTAAACAATAATAGGAATAGGGAAAGAGAAAATTAGAAAGAAAAAACTGCACTTTAGAAGGCTTTTTTGTGCTTTTAAGAACAGAGTCTACTGAGGATATATATCAACGATGTGCAAATTTCAGACAATGCCTGTTTTTCAGTTTTCTGCTGACTTAAATGGACTTTTAACCTTTTTTTTTCCTGTAATATTTGAACATTACTTCAAAATAGAATGATTTACCAAAGATGCTGTTTTTCTTGTATAGGAAAGCAAATTAAAAGGATAAGAAAATTAAAGGGATTATTATTTGTAAGCCTGAGTGTGTTCAGAATTTTAAACGCAAGCTCACACTCAGTAAATCTCAAAGGTGCAGTGGTGAGGTCTCCCATTAGAACTCTCACCATTTATTATGCTTCTTATCCAACCTCCACAGAACTGTTAGGCTAATATTACTACAGCATGTTGACTCCCACTGTTTTACAAATAAATGCATTCAAGGTTTCCATCATCTCAACTGCAGCTGAGTTTATGAGCTCTCTACTGCTCCACTGCACTTAGTTGACTTTCCTGTCTAAAGGACCTATTAACTGAATCATCTCCATGCTTCCTGAATTCCATCCTTTTTCTCACATTTCCCATGACATCAGTAAAGTTTTTACCTTCCTGTTTCCAAGTGTAACGTGTGTTATTTCACCTTTAGTTATTATTCTGATTACTTACTTCTGCCATGGTTGATTTTATTCTTTTCAGAACTCTCAAAGCAGTGTGTCTGATCTTTCATACAGCATTACAATATATCCTTTACTATTATACATTACACCATCTATGTAGATGCTGCCTATCTTCCAGTAGGCCTGATATTTTTTTCCCACATATTACAAAAACTCCCTGAGGTCATAATTCAATCTGTGGTTATGCTAGCTCAGTACATATACCTTGCGAGTACATTACATTTAGTGAAAGCTATATAACTCACTGAATAAATACCAAAGGGAATACCTTTATCCTAATTTCATTGATTCTTGTTTCATTCTGTACAATTTTATATTTTATTTTGTTTGCATTTTTCTGGATTTATTTTTGTTGAAAATGACAACCTTGAAAGAAGAGATGAAAGAAAGTTGGAAAACCAGGTTTTAGAGTCATCAGAATCCAGGCATTAGGGGATATGGACCAAAAAAGCAATTTCCTAGAAAGGACAATCCCGAGTTAACATACTGTTGCTCAGAATAAATGGAAACCAATTCGTTCTCTACTGAATTGTCCAGTTCTGAGAAAGCAGCATCTAGTTGGTCTAATTGGTCTTGCTAGACTTGTATTTGGGAAGATATAGCTGCTATTTACAATCTGTGCCTGAAACACTTCTCCCAGTAGTGAAGACATACTTGCAGTAAAACAAATGAGAAGGCTATTAGGAAGGAAAATAGAGCCTGTCAAAAACAGGCACACATCCATTACTGAAGATTCATCATGTGGAGACATTAGGTGAAGTGTGGAAGATAATTGTTATTACTTTTTTTATAATCTGTAATTAATGAACACGTCCTTCAAGTGTTTTATTATACTTCATTGTGATGCATTAGCCTAAGGTTTTGTTTACTGCACAAAAGGAATATCTTGCATAATTTTCCACATGATTGCCACAAAATACCCCCAAATATGATATAATAATACCATTTAATTTTTCTATAATCAGATTCTGGTTGTACTCAGAGGTATCAAACTTTTGGACTTTATGTATAGTATGCTGGATGGTATGGCTTTAAATAAAGGCAGATTTAAGGATCTATATAGTAACTGACTCAAAATGAGGATGATATATGATGTGCCTCCGAAAGGAGTGATTTCTTTTGCTGACAAAAAGCACATATGTAGTCAAAGGAGCAGACTCTATGTGAATTCTAGGACTGGCTGGGCTTCATGACAAGAAATCCTAATTTGTGTAACGATAAAGAACCTATATTTCTGCAACGTACACTTGGTTAGTTCTCCCCACCACCAGTACTCCAGAGAGCAGTTCAGACTGTTAGACGTGGTACTGACTCATTCATTGCCTGGCTAAGAAACTTTCACCAAGTACCTACTCTGTTTGGTGAAGACAGGAGTACTGGGCCAGATTCTGAGAAAAAAATGCTTCTGACACTGCTCCCAGCAGCAGTATTGTAAGGGACAAGTAAATTGATGATTTCAGTGATTGTAACAGCTGTCATTTCCAGGAATTTATGAGAACCCTGAATAGGGCTTCCAAGAAGTACAGGAGAGGAAGAGTGTGGTGTAAGTGAATTCCGGAGAAGATGATGCTTGAGTGATCTATTTAAGCAGGTTTTGGAATAATTCAGATGAAGAAGGTAGGTATGTAGGTAAGCTTGTGAAGAACCAAGGATGGACATTAGAAGCTGAAGAACACATCTCTCGTATGTTGATGGATTTTAAATAAATTCTGCCACATTGTCCTTGAAAATGAATAAAATTAGTTAAAACTAAAGTTATTTTTTTTGAGTTTATTTATTATTTATAAAATTTTATTGATATACGGTTGACCTAAAGTGTTGTATTAGTTTCAGGTGTACAGCAAGGTAAATCAGTTACATATATAAATATTTCCATTACTTTTTCCCATATAGGTTATTACAAATTATTAAGTAGATTTTCCTGTGCTATACAATAGTTTTTATTAACTATATATTATACAGAAATGTGCATATGTTATTCCCACCCTCCCAAATCCTCCCTCCCCACAAGGTTTCACTATAGTTACCATAAGATTGGTTTCGAAATCTGTGAGTTTGTTTCTGTTATAGCCAAGACATGGAAGCAACTTAATCCATCCATTGAAGGGATAAAGAAGATTGCACATATATGCAAAGTTATCTTTTAAAGAAGATAATTCCTGGAGGGCATAGGGTGGGGAGGGGGCTGGTGTGCTGGTTATTATGTCATTTTCAGTAAAAGACCTTTGCAACACTATGGAAGCAAACTCGTTTGTGTCCATTTAAAATGAAAATTTGTGGGATGTGGGAAGACTGTAGCTACTGACTGCACAGTGGAATATTTTTGCCTCCAGAGAAGCAATGGCAAAGATAAGATTTGTTAACCAAAACAAAAGAGTCAGGAACAAATTAGAAGTCAGCAAAGTAATGACCATGAAAACCTGGAGTCTGTACAAATGGCCAAATGATTGTTCTCCTTCATCCAAGCTAGACTGTGGTCTTTGGACTTTTTAAAATAGCTTATCTAGATAGCTTATAGCCAAGATTTACTCGGTTTTATACTCTTTGGGTTACCAGCTAAGGTTTATCGGCCTCATTTATGACAGAAATATTTTCCACCATCAACAAAGAAATGAGACTATTGAGATAGTTACCACTTTGTCTTTGAGGCAGTCCAGTGGAAAGAAAGGCACTCACACAGAATCACTAAAGGGTCACACCAGAGTTGAATCAAGAAGAAATATCAGTGTTATAATGAAGATCTAATATCAATACCATCACCCAAGCTCTGAATTTATCAGTGAATCCATGGTAGACCATCAGTGCCAGAGAGTCAGCTGGCCTCTGTGAGGTTATTTCCCTCTTAGATGATAGCCTATTTCCTCTTTAGTCCATTTCAATCATTAGGAAATTCTTCCCTATTTTGCTTGCAATTATCTGTTGAACCTACCATTTAATATCTTGTCCATTGCTTAATTGTTGTTCCATCTGCTTACCCTTCCACTGCCCATATATAACAGACGTAGTTCATAATTGTTTTTTCCTTTACAGGTTAAAAAACTCTCAGTTCCTTCCAGTGTTGCTCATTGAACAGTGACCTACTATATATCCAAAACAGAGGAAATTTTAATGATCAGATATGGAAGATAAATGCAGTCATATGGGGGGGGCACTTCTTTTTCTGAATTCAGGGTTGAGTTTTGCTCTGTGATAACTCTAGTGAAAATGAAGTACCTGTTAGAGGATTCTTCTCTCCTACCTACGAAGACAATGGTGATATGTACCATATGATTATTATTATTTAAAGTTTTATTGAAATATAGTTGACTTACAATGTTGTGATAACTTTTGCTGTACAACAAAGTGATAGTGATACACACACACACACACACACACACACACACATCCATTATTTTTCAGATTCTTTTCCCATAGAGATTATCACAGAATATTGGGTAGAGTTCCTGGACTATATAGCAGTTCCAATCATTCCATATACCCCAGTGTGCATATGCCAATCCAAAAGCCCCAAGCTATCGCTCCCCCTACTTGTTCCCTTTGGTAACCATAACTTTGTTTTCAAATCTATGAATCTGTTTATGTTCTGCAAATAAGTTCATTTTTATCCTTTTTTTAGATCCCACATATAAGTCATATCATATGATGTTTGTCTTTCTCTTACTTCACTTGGTATGATAGTCTCTAGGTCCATCAACGTTGCCACAAATGGCATTATTTCTTTTTTTGGCTGAGGAATATTCTATTGTATATATGTACCACATTTTATTCATCCATTACTCTGTCAATGGACATTTAGGTTGCTCCCATGTCCTGGCTATTGTAAATCGTGCTGCGATGAATATTGGGAAGCATGTATCTTTTCAAATTATGGTTTTCTCTGGATAGACAGATGCCCAGGATTGTGATTGCTGGATCATATGGTAGTTCTACTTTTATTTTTATTTTTGAAGAACTTCCACACTGTTTTTTATGGTGGTGGTACCAATTTACATTCCCACCAACAGTGTAGATGGTATGCTTTTCTCCACACTCTCTCCACTGTTTATTGTTTGTGGCCTTTTTGATGATGGCCATTTTGTCTAGTGTAAGGTGATATCTCATTGCAGTTTTGATTTGCATTTCTCTAGTAATTAGGGATGTTGAGCATCTTTTCAAGTGTTTTTTGGCTGTCTGTATGCCTTCTTTGGCTGGATGTCTGCTAACCATCTATGTCTCGCTAGATCTCTGCTCATTTTTTGATTTTTTTTTTATATTGAGCTGCATGAGTTGTCTGTGCATTTTGGAGATTAATTCCTTGTCAGTCACTTTATTTGCAAAGATTTTCTCCCGTTCCATGGGTTGTCTTTTTTATAGTTTCCTTTGTTGTGCAAAACCTTTTATGCCTAATTAGCTACCATTGGTTTATTTTTGTTTTTATTTTCATTACACTAAGAGGTGGATACGAAAAGATGTTATTGCAAAAAGATATTGTGACATAAAGATTGTCAGACAGTGTTCTGCCTATGTCTTCTTGTAAGAGTTTTATAGTATCCAATCTTATATTTAGATCTTTAATCCACAGTTTATTTTGTTTATGGTGTTAGTGTTCTAATTTCATTCTTTTAAATGTAACTGTCCACTTTTGATATGTACCACATTAAAGTCTGACAGTGGGGACAACTGAAGTCACTTAAGATGTTGTGACCGGCTCTCATGTACACAATTTGGGGAACCTGAATTCTTGAGAATATAGTCTTTCCTAGCACTGAGATACCGCTCATGGCAGACTTGAGTAAGTGGCCAGAAAGGAAGTAAAACCCTCTCTAAAGCAGTGCCATTCATTACCAGGAAACTGACACCTGGGAAATTCAGCCTGAGACATTATATGACTACAGAGAGTGATTTGAATTAACTGCATGCCGTGTCTTTACACTGTGACCAGTTACTAAAGGATCAGTGATTAACTTTTAGTGTTTGGAGAGCTTGAACTTCATTGTAAAATCTGTCCTGTTGCTCTAAGTTTAAGAGGTCATCAAGAATTTGGTATACCAACAGCATCACTGAGGTACCTAACGGTCCATTTCCAGGAACTGTCAGACATCTTAAAGGGCTGTGTGCATGACTTTCTGTGAAGACTCTAACTTGACTAAAATAATTGACGTAAAATATAAAATAGGGAAGCAACTAAAAGGTAATAAAGATCAGACAGTAATATTACTTTCTATGAATACCTTGAATTTTAATGTCTTTCTTTGAGAAACACTTTAGATGTAAGAGTTATTCTTATTTAAGGCCTGTCTTCCCTATAGACTGAGATCTCCTTGTTAAAAAAACATGTCCTTTCTGTTAGCCACTGACCCAACACCTAGCACAAGGCTTGGCGTGGAGTGGGCTTACAATAAACATTTATTTAAAGAAAGTATGTGGCTAAGCATCCTGTCTTGGACGGAAACATTTGTTTAGTGTAGCCAATAAAGATTTTTCAAAGGTTAGTCACAGAATTTAATGATTTTTCTTATGATTTTTGAGTTGATTACTTTTGTGTTATGAGCTTTCAAGTGTTTAGAATTTTACAGTATTTTGAAAAGGTACACCAGAAGACAAAACTTCTGATTGTAGCACTGGGACAGGGATTAATAGGTATGTATGTATGTATATGGTTATGAACACAACATCTATTCTTGTAGCAAATTTCACATATAAAGTACATTATTATTATTAACTATGGCAAATTATATATATTAGGTCTACAGGATTTGTGCATCTTGAACTGAAATTTTATACCCTTTGACAAAAACCTCCACAACTCCCTTGTTCTGGTAATGGCATTCTATTCTCTGTTTCTGTGGGTTTGACTTTTTAGACTCCACATATTAGTGAGATCATGCTTATTAAGTGCCATATGTATGCTGGGTAGTGGAGATGTGATAATGAATAAGGTGCAGGCTCCACATCAAGGACTCAAAATTTAGAAAATAAAAAAATACAATAACCAATGGCATTTGAATATTGATCATAATATGCCAGGGACTTTTGGAACACATTCACATAGATATCTCATTAATTGTTCATAAACTCCTGTGACATAGGAAATATCATTATGGTCATTTTAGAGACACACATACAAATTTATAGTATAGAAATATCGTATGTATGAAAAGACAAGTAAACATGAACAATATAATAGGATCTGCTCTGTAATAGATATTTGTAATCTCAGGCAAGACTTGTTTTATTTATGTGAGACTTTGTCTATGCTCAAATATGATTCAGAGTTTGCCAAGCAGAAATCTAGAATGGGAAGATTGTTTCTGGAAAAAGAAAACAAGCATTTACAAAAATACTGAGATTTTCTTTTACATCAGCATCAGTACCATCATAATTATCATCATCACAGCTAACCTTTGTCTAGCAATCACTGTATTTCATGTCACTTACTAAATATTTAATGAAGATTTCCATCCCAAACCGTCAGTGCGAGATGGAAATGCTATAAAATTTGGTTGTGATGATTGCTGTACACCTATAAATGTAATAAAATTCATTAAGTAATTAAAAATATTTAAGGAAGATTAATCCTTTCATGATTTACAACAGTTGAGGATGTAGATATCATATTTATCAATATTTTACAGATAAAGAAATAAAGACACAGAAATAGCACCCTAAGTTACACAGCTAATAAGTGACAGTGCAGAACTTAAGGAGGATGTCTCTCCCTAGAGAGCCTTCAAGATTTGGTAAATTAAAGATATAGTAGAGCAGATGTGATCTTAAGCTTATGTCAAACAACAGCTAAAAGGAAAAGGAGTAAGTTTCTTAACTTGGACAAATTGTGGAGTGAGGAGCCATTTAGGCTGTTTCCCAGTGTTTTGCAATTACAAAAAATTGTACACTAAATGGTAGGACATACATATTTTTACATTGCTGAATCTTCAGGATACACTTCTAGAAGTGGATTCTAAAAGAAAGAGATGTTTTACTCTTTGTTAAATTTACTTTTGGTTACTTTAGGAGTATTTTCAGGTTTTTCATATTTAAGTTTTGTCTGTGATATATCTACTTTACAGAACTAATCAATATTTCCTTTGGGGCCAATTATATGATTATTTTCTGTGAGTGCTGCATGAGGACACAAGAAGGGGTTATATTCTCTCTTATTAGGGCATACATTTTGACAGTCTATAAGATCTGTACCACTTATATTGTTTAGGCTATTTTCTATTTTGATATCAAGATCACAAGCAAATCTTTCTCATTTTTTTCTACTCATCTTGTCCATAACATTAGTATTAGACTTTCTAAATAATTTTCTTTTAGATGTATCTCTTGTGTATAGAGCATAGTTGGACCTCACTTTGTAAGTCCCTTGAAAAAAACATGTCTTTCAATGGGTACATTATATCCTTTCACATTTACTTTGTGACTGAAACATTTCATCTCAATTCAGTCATAACATTTTATAATTTTATGCATTGTGCTGTATTTTCTATGTTCCTTTAGGAAATGTATATTCTTTGCTCTTTAATTCACAAACATTTTAAGGGTGTATTTGCGGAATTTTGTATTTTTGTACTAGTGGTAATTTTTGTATTTCTACCATTTTGGTAAATGCTATAAATACAAAATTGTTCTCTGTTTATTCACTACTACTCAGTACTCACTGTTTTGCCAGTTTTTCTTTCTTTTTTTTTTTCTTTTTAGGGCTGTACCTGAGGCATATGGAAGTTCCTGGGCTAGGAGTCAAATCAGAGCTGCAGTTGCTGGCCTATGCCACAGCCACAGCAACATCAGATCTGGGCCATCTCTGAGACCTACACCACAGTTCACAGCAATGCCAGAACCTGAAGCCACTGAGTGAGGCCTGGGATTGAACCCACATCTTCATGGATACTAGTCAGGTTCTTAACCCACTGAGCCACAATGGAAACTCCCGCTTTGTCAGTTTTAATGAATCATTTAACTTCTACTTATTAAGTAATCAATGAGTTTTTTCTTCCTTCCTCTTTTTCTTACTCTTATATTTTTCACATGGCTATTTCTACTTTATCACATCGCTTTTTTTTTACATATATATATATTGTACACACCAACTCCTCCAAATAAATTTGCCAAATGTACTCAACTAGAAGGTATATATACTGAATTTTCTTCTTTTTTGACTTCTAAAGGTATTTTCTATAACCCAAAATATCACGTTTTCCATAACACTCCTATACATGTATGTGCCATAACAAATATAATTTTTGTGTACAAAGATATCTTCTGTATCCTCAGGCCAATAACTGTTTAGTGCCTCAGTTATTTAAGTTAGTAATAATTTTTAAAAACTACTAAATACAGTATAATTAAAATTATATACTACTAAATACAGTATAATTAAAATTAGTAGTAATTTTTCCTGTAAAAAATTTTTGAAACAGTTTACTAAAATTAGGCATTGTTTTACTCATATTCTTCTGTTGCTCTCATTCGTAATCCTTGTTGCATCTTGTCATAGCAAAAGGATTTTTGTGAATTCCAGTTTCAAGTTTTCACTAAAAGACATATTTTTGTTACTTATTCCAAAATCAAATTCTAATTTCTTCAACTTCTTATAAAAATGGTGTACTGAAAATACTTTTTTCCTAGGGCTAGGGATTGAATTAGAGCTGCAGTTGCTAGCCTATGCACAGGCACAGAAACAGCAATATTGGATCCCAACACATCTGTGACCTATGCCATACCTTGTGGCAACGCCAGATATTTAACTCACAGGGACTGAACCCACATCCTTGAAGACACTATATTGGGTTCTTAACCCTCTGAGCCACAATGAGAACTCCTGAAAAGATATTTTTCAGGTGCGAATTTGGTTCCAAAATTTGTATGCTTTAGAGACCTTGGAGGATAGCAATGTCTGGGTTTTTTTCTTAATCGTAAAGACTAAAGTGAGAACCTTTGTGAAAGTCCTTTAATTTACAATTTTTATTCCGATATATATTTTTTCAGATAGTTCAGTCTACAGATACCAAACTCATTTTAGCTGTCAAAGTAGATTTTACCTTCCAGGTCTCAAGTTTCTCATTTACAAATTAGAGATAATGATAATAACTTTTCCTTTTTGCTCCTGAAGATACTGCAGCAATGAAAGTTAGCTTGAAGAGTGTTTGCAAATTATTGAAAACCTGCTCCATTTTCGTTCCTATATTGTCGTGAAGATTACATTTGATAGTGTGAAAGTGCTTTGAAAATGGCAGGTTCTACACAAATGTGATTGTCTCTGATCTGTAAGTCTGTTTAGCTAAATGACAGTCTATACAGTGCCAGAATTTAGTACCATATTAATACCAATTTAATATCATAAATTCAATTTGAAATTGTAAAATTAATATAAAATTTAATTCAAATAAACAAGTAACTTTTTATGAAACCTGGCCTACTTATTGATAGCTGGAGTATATATCCTGTGGAATAATAACCCACACACATACACACAGAGAAAAGGAGCAGAATATGAAATTACAATAATGTTAAGTTCAAAGCAAAAATAAATTGAAGCTACGATTTAACCTACCAATATTTTAACCTAAATCCAGAACTGATATTTAGCCATTACACAAAAGAATTATTATGAGATTTTCTAAATGTTGACATTTTTCCATCATAGTCTGAAATAGCTGCTGTGCTGAGTTCTCAACAGCCCCGCCACACTGGCCTGACGCTACCTCTCCAGAATGTCCTAGCTCCCAGCTTCTAAGTGTTAAACCCTAGACAGGCAGGGTCTTTCTGGCCCTGTTCCAATGCTGAGGCAGCTACTGCTCTCATTGACTGATATTTTAACTTCCACTTTTTTTGAGGCAAAAAATAATGAATGAATCAGATCTGGGCTGGTCCTAATCTTGACTAATTTGACTTTTGCCTTTCTCCCCAGCCTCAGTGTCCCTTACCCACCAGGGCCTACTCTTAGGGGCCAGTTGTAGCAGACTATTGCAATATGCCTTGTCTCTGGGCCACTCATAGTCTGTCTAGTTTTAGAAAGCTTTTCTGTCTCCTCTCTCACTTGACTCTTTTCATCCCTCATCCAGTTTAAACATTGCCTCCCCTTGGAAGTTTTTACTGACACTCTGACATATCTGGGTATTACTCCTATGCATTCTCCTAAAACCACGTACTTTTTCCATCTGTATTATTATCACCCTACACTGTTGTTGCCTAATTTTGTGTGTATCTTTCCTTCTAGATTCATATTCCTTAGGCAGACATTTGTGGTCCAGTGCTTAGCATACGGTGTCACAAAGAAAAGAATGAATATATTTAGTCTGTGAGGGGAAGTCTACATCAGGCCTTCTGATAGATTTTCTATAAATTTTATCTTTTAAAATCATTCTTTTGAAGAAGAAATAAAAATGCAGAGAGACGAACTAATTTTTTTGAGTGCATACTCCCTAGACTTGAACGGGAGTTTCTCTGACTCCAATTATACTTATCCTTTCAGCAATATCACACTGCCTTTCTAATGACTTGCAAATAGATCGTTTTCTATTTAGCTGCTGAAGGTACTGAGCCTTTGTGTATATCTCAATAACCAACTTGGTTCTCTCCATTGAAATCTGAAAAAACCGTCTAACTGTTTTTAAAGTGGTTTATCCTATACTGAATTCTTGGAACACAAATAGCATACTGGCTTCAGCAATCAAAATCAAAGTTGGCTTAAAGGTTAAAACTTTCTTTGTCAATAGTGAAAATTCTGAGACTGACTCTTGAAAGCTTTGTGCTATATTCATTTATTTTTCTTTTCTCTTCACTGCATCTACGCAATAATCTTCTTTAGAGAGGTAGCTCTTTAAAAACAGTACAACTTTCATTGCTCACACAGAAGAGTTACATAATGGATAGGAATGCTCTTTTCTCTTCACTGGAATAGAATACTGTCATTCTAGTTTGTTTCCTTAAGCTTGCCTTTATTAATATGAAATCTGTGGGAAAAAATTTAAGTAAGTAGCATAAGGTGGCTTGTGATATCATTGATTATGTTGTTTTTCTCCTGCTTTTTATAAAGTTAGAGCATGTTGTGAAAACAATAAACAAAGCCCCATACACACTGGACAGGTAGGTTTGCAAATATGGGGACAATGAGTAGATTCCAAGAGCTATGCAGCTGCATGAGAAATTTGGGCAAGTTATTAATCTTGCTGAGAATTAATTTTCTTAGTTGTTAATAAATATAAAATATAAAATACCTAAAATTATATTAAAGTTATAAAATAATGAAATTTAAATATAAAACTCAGGAAAGAAAATATTTATAAAACACATGAGTTTAAAAAGATTAATAAAACTTAAACTTAATAATGCCAGAGTTTGAGGAGTAAGGCTTTGCCACTCTAATGCTAACAAGTATTAAAAATGTTTGATTTTTGCTATTCTTTTTTTTTTTTTCCTATCCAGGTCGGTAGGTAAAAGACACAGTATGTGATGTATTGATCCTTAGTGAAAAGGAGCACAATGAGTTAAGAAATCAATGTTTCTCCAGCAGAATATAATATAAGCTCAGTGCCATGTGATCTTTTGTGTGATCACTATCGTGTCCTCAGCACCACAAGCAGTGTCAGGGACGTGGTAGGTTATGAGTAAGTATTTGATGAATGCGGTTTTCTGTTGTTATTTTTAAATAAACTATTTTTTTTTCTTTTGTGGCCACACCTGTGGCATATGGAAGTTCCCAGGCTAGCGGTCAAATTGGAGCTGCAGCTACCGGCCTATGCCACAGACATTGCAACACCAGATCTGAGATGCATCAACAACCTATGTCACAGCTTATGGCAATCCCTATTCTTAACGTACCAAGTGAGGCCAGGGATTGAACCTGCATCCTCACAGAGACAATGTCAGTTTCTTAACTCACTGAGCCACAAGGAGAACTCCAACTATTTAGTTTTTAGTTTTACAGGAAAATTAAATGAAAGGTATAGAGATTTCCTATGTACTCCCACCCTCAACACCAACAGCAACCCCCACCAAAGTACTACATTTTTAACACTAATAAACCATCATTGACATATCATAATCACCCAAAGTCCATAGTTTATATTAAACTCCTGGTGTTGTGCATCTATGAATTTGGAAAAATTATAATGGCATACATCCAACATTGTATTATCGCACAGAATAGTTTTACTGCCCTAAAACTCCTCTGTGCTATGGCTATTTGACCTTCCATTTCCCATAGGCCCTATAAATCACTGACTGCTTATTGTACCCATAGTTTTGTCGTTACTAGAATGCCATGTAGTTTGAATCAAACAATATGGTTCCTTTTTAGACTGGCTTCTTTCACTTAATAATATGCATTTAATTTCCTCCATAGGTTTTTCATAGCTTAAATGCTTAGTGCTGAATAAAATTCCATTCTCTGGATGTATCACAGTGTATTTATCCGTTTACTTACTAAAGAACATCCTGGTTGCCAAAGACTTTAAAAAAAACATTAGTTGAGGGACTCTGCCTTCAAAGACTCATGGTCTGATTGACAGAAATAAATGAAATAATAATAACAATATACGTTAATAAAACTTCTAATTAAGGATGGTATATTGAACATACTTTTTCTTCTCTACTCACAATAAATTAAAATTAAATCCTCATAGCTAAAAAGAAAAAAGGAAGGGTTACTTAGCAGCAAAGATACTTGTTTTTCGGTTGTTTTTAAGACAGGAAGGTAAGTGAATTATTCCTATATCAGAGGAGAGGAATTCAGAAAATAGAAAAGTAGGTTGTTCAGGCAAACACTGCAAAGTATAGGAGTCAGGGACTGAACATCATGCAAAGAGAAAGATATGAGATTGCGCACACAGGGAAAATTGAAAAAAAAAAGTAACTGACACAGCCATCTTTAGCATAACTCTTCTTCTTTAAAACAGAAGACACTAAACAGAAACACTGTGTTAGTTAATATAGGTTAACTAGCTCCATATTCTTTCTCAACTTTCTTCTTCCTTTCTCCCTCCACACTGAGGTCTGAAAAATTAGATGTTTACCCTTCCAGCCTCTAAAGCAGCCTGAGTGGCCACATGAACCAAATAAGGCCAATATATTTTAGGCAGTAGGATCAAGATGGAAGTCTCTCAGAAGCTGTGGTATCTACATTGTGAGGCAAAGACCAAAAAATTAAGGAGCTAATATATATAGCCCTTGACATTGCTAAGCTACTAAACCAATGACAGCAACCGCCAATTTCCAGATTTTCTGATATATGAAAACAAAACCTCTGTTTGTTTAAATCCCTGATAGTTGTGTTTTCTGTTTCTCGTAGTCAAAGCATACATAGTAATTGCATGCATAATGAGTCAGTGGGGCTTGAAAAGAAAAAAAAATGTATAAATAAGTAATAGAGAAATAGGCTGATGGAGTAAGGTATTGAGGTGTTTCCATTTCAGAATACAAGTGAAGAGAAATACATATTCTACTGAGAAAGGAAGAATACTGTGGATATAAATTCATGTAAGAGGATGACAAGTAAGGAGGGGCAGACTATTGAGACATCTCTCACAGGGGAGCTTCAAACTTCTCCGTTAAGTCATAAAATTATGATTGTTTGTTACATATGTCCATCCATATGTGTGTGCCAACAATTGTTTGCTGAGAGGTTTGAGAACTGAAGGAATAATAGAGTTTCAAGTGAGTGTTTAAATAAATGAGGACGAAAGTTGACCTAAAAAATACAGAGAGAGAAAACACAATATTGGATACATATCTGTAGTTTTAAAACTCAACTGATGGCAGTGTTTCTCTACCTGTCTTCTCCCTCTAAGAAACTGAGCTCTGCAAACAGGTGAGAATAGATCTCACCAAAAAGATGACAGAACATCAAAGGACTATATCTTTGTTGTTGTTGTTTTTTGTGGTGCATGGTGTAGTGATAGGAACTGGACTTTGGAATCACAGAGGTGGACAGGTTTCTCTGCTCTAAGCATAGCATTTGTCTTGTTTGAATTTGGGTGCTTCACTTTACCTCTATATCCCTCAATTATAACATACATAGCGCCTAGAACATAGCTGTAAAAAATATATGGCATTATTTCTTTTGATACTATCATTTTGCTACATTGAGATAATTACTAG
Organism: Catagonus wagneri; assembly: GCA_004024745.2. Classification (NCBI taxonomy): domain Eukaryota; kingdom Metazoa; phylum Chordata; class Mammalia; order Artiodactyla; family Tayassuidae; genus Catagonus; species Catagonus wagneri. The sequence continues at coordinate 23,799,489 of PVHT021183666.1, read as the reverse complement.
AAAAACAGGGAGTTAATAAAGTGAGGTAAAGAAGTCAAGACTTGAAAAATAATGAAGTAAATAAGAAAAGTAGTAAAAGTAATAGCGATGAACAATTGGTTGTGTTTTGACTAAGTTGTTCGAGTTTAATATTTTGTATGTCAAGTATTTCAGGTTAATGACAAAGTCTAGGTATAATTTTCTGGAGTGGTTGTGCAGTGTTGGAGAAGTGACTATGAGATGTTAGTATTAAGATATAAAGTAGATTGTCAGTTAATTAATAATATTGAAATCAAACAAGTCCAGGGATGCAGACACAACAGAGATAGCAAAATAAACAAGGAGTTTCATAGATAATATTGATAAACTGAAGATATACAGATGCTTAGCTGAATGACAGGCCATTCAAAAAATTCTTATACGTGAGTATGGAGATATGGTGAATAGGAAGTGGTAATAATGGCCTGGGGAATATTGATACTCCCTCCATTTAATAGGGTTATGTCATGTAGGGAGACAAAAAATTTGTGGTTAAGATAAAGTATTAAAACTAAAATGCTCCTACATACTATGTACATAATGTCGAACAACTTATTAAGGTCGTCTGAATCTCTGGGTTTGTAAAATTGGTGTAATAATGTCAAACTAGGGGATTATGGTTCTGGTAAAACAGGCAATTCTATGAAATGCTGAGCAGAGAACTAGATTTGTAATCCTTCAGCAAACAAGAGCTATTTCCATTATTATCCTCTACTGGGAAAAGATGGACATGCATATGGTTCTAGAGAAAAGTAGACGTCACTTAAAATGAAGAGTAGCATGAAAGAGTCTATATTACTTCAATCCTATCTGCTGGAACACAATTTGGGAATTGTCACTGAAGCATCCTGTGGCAATTACCTATGGTTTAAAACACTGGCTTATATGCTGGAGAAAACAAATGAAATGACCTCTCAACTGCAACAAGTAAAACAGATTCCCAAGTGGATTTCACAGTAATCACAATTGTATTTCCCCCCAGGCATTTCATCAATGCTTTCTATTGCCATGCCGCCTGGTAGACTTTCATCAATGAAGGTAACATTTTAGCCAGCTATAGAATGACACAGGACAGCAGCAATCAATTAATCTTAGTTTTTTTTTTTTAATGGCATGGCTAGTTTCATAATTTCTAATCTGCTACATTTTACCCAGTTATTTGTAAAGAAAAGGCTACTGTGACAAAAACTCTGCCATTAACATAATGATATTATATTAAGCATGATGGCAAGGAAAATCATGATAAGAGATGGAGAAAAGATGGATTTAGTTAGATTTGATCATTACTAAGTGAGTTAAAAGTGGTTAGAACATTAAGAATGTGTTTCAG
>PVHT021183666.1:23600739-23797141 GCA_004024745.2 Catagonus wagneri | reverse complement strand
AAGAATGTGTTTCAGTTTATCATGACTCACAAATTCAAGCCTTGACTTAAAATCCAAGTAGGCATGTGGCCTCAGGAAGATCTTATCATATTATCTCATGTGTTGTAAGAAATTTTGTTATATACCTTAATAGTAATAGATCAGCTAAGGCAGGAATTTGTTTTCACATATATAATACTATGGTTTATAATAAGAAATGCACAGAGCATTTGTCCCTGTTACTGGCACAGAGCTCCTAAAACCCCTGGAATTTTCTAAGTGATCAGAGTGATAAAGGCTTTTGGATATTCATAACAAACCCCTTTGAACCACACCTGAGTTTATTTTAATGAGGTAACTTTTGGAAGCATCAAAGGTTAGAGGCTAGTTCCCAGGGAAACCAACCAACAATGTAATTACAAAGTTGGAACTTTCAGACCCACACCAACCTCCAAGGAGGGGAGAGGACCTAGAGGGTGAATAAATCAACGAAGCAATGGCCAATGACTTAATAAACCATGCCTTTGTAATAAAGCCTCCATGAAAATCCAAAAGGAGAGAGTTCAGAGAGCATCTAGGTTGGAGAATACATGGACATGCAGGGAAAATAGTATGCCCAGAGAGAAGATAGGTTTTCCGTTCTCTTTCCCACGTACCTTGCCCTATACATCTGCAGCTTCCATCTGACTGTTCCTGAACTACACCCTAGTTAATAATCCAGTTGTCTAGCAGGTAAATTTGTATCATGAGTTCTGGAGCTGCTCTACCACGTTAATCATAGCCAAGAAAAGGGTTGCTGGACCCTCCAATCTATAACTGGTAGGTAAGAAACACAAGTGACCACCTGGACACGTAAATGGCATCCGAAGTGAGAATAGGGGAGATTCTTATACGACCAAGCTATAAACTTTTGGGATCTGAGGCTATCTCTAGGTAAACAGTGTCAGGATTGAGTTGAATCATTGGATGTCCAGCTGGAGTCAGAGAATTTCTTGGCAGTATGTGTACAAAACCCAGACACTGGAGTTGTCAGAGTTGTGATATTCAAACCAAAGATACATCATTTTCTATTATATGGATAGTAAAATAACACAGTACATACTATAGCTATGAATGAGTTTCATTTTATCTTGGAGAAAAATAATCATTTTTAGAAGAAAATTAAATTTCTACTTTTTAATTAAGATGCAGTCGATCTATTTTACTATTACATGATGACACTAAAATTTCCCAAAGCAGTCTGGTCTCTGAGAAGCACAGAGGCTCATAGACTTGAATTAAATAGCTGTTAGAGATTTTGGAGTTTTTGTGTTTTCTAATACACATTAAGGGAGAAAGACGATAAATCACCATTTTACAGAAAAAAAAGTCAAAGTAAATCAACCATTTTAAAATATTCCTGGAGTTCCCACTGTGGCGCAGTGGTTAATGAATCCGACTAGGAACCATGAGGTTGCAGGTTCGGTCCCTGCCCTTGCTCAGTAGGTTAACGATCCGGCGTTGCCGTGAGCTGTGGTGTACGTCGCAGACGCAGCTTGGGTCCTGCGTTGCTGTGGCCGTGGCGTCGGCCAGTGGCTACAGCTCCGATTAGACCTCTAGCCTGGGAACCTCCACATGCCGTGAGTGCGGCCCTAAAATGACAAAAGGCAAAAAAAAAAAAAAAATATATATATATATATATATATATATATTCCTAATATAACATTTTAGTATACAGAAACTACAGACAAATCCTTCAAAATACAAAAGAATAATGCAGAATTTTATTATCTGAGAAGATGATTTTGTAAAATTATATTTAATACCTTAGAACAGAATTGGAGTGTTCATTAGGTACTCTCAAAGGGTGAAAGGGCTTCTGACTTGTTTCCCTGAGAAGATAGTTCCAAAAAAATGGCAAAAAATGATGTCCAGTAACACGCTTTTGATGTTTTTGTCTAGAAGTTTTATGGTTTCAGGTCTTACACTTAAGGCTTTAATCCATTTCAAGTTTATTTTTGTATATGGTGTGAGAAAGTATTCCAGTTTAATTCTTTTGCATGTAGATGTCCAGTTTTCCCAACATTATTTAAGATGCCATCTTTTCTCTGTTGTTTATTTTTGCCTCCTCTGTCACAGATTAATTAACCATAAAAGTATGGGCTTATTTCTAGGCTCTCTATTCTGTTCCATTGATCTGTGTCTATTTTTGTGCAGTTATCACTGCTTTGATTATTGTAGCTTTGCAGTATAGTTTGACATAAAGGAGCACAGTATATCCAGCTTTGTTCTTTCTAAAGATTATTTTGGCAATTTTGGATCTTTTGTGCTTCCTTACACATTTTAAAATTGTTCCAGTGCTGTGAAAATTAACAAGATCATTTTAATACGAATATCAGTGAATCTATAGATTGCCTTGAGCAGTTTAGTCATTTTAACAAGATTAATTCCCTCAACCCAAGAGCATAGTATGTCTTTCCAGTTGTCTGTGTCATTTTCAATTTCTTTCATCAATGTTTTATAGTTTTCAATTTTTTTCATCAATGTAAAAAAATACAAGTTTTTTACCTCTTTGGCTGGATTTATTCCTAGGTATTTTATTCTTTTTGATGCAATTATCAATGGAATTTTTCCTTAATTTCTTTTCTGATAATCCTGTGATGGGGTTTAGAGATAACAGAATACTGTATATTGATTTTTTATCCTGCAACTTTACTGAATTTATTTATCAGTTCTAATAGGTTTTTGGTGGCATCTTTAGGATTTTCTACATATAATATCATATCATTGGCAAAGAGTGACAGCTTTTCTTCTTCCTTTCCAACTGGGATTATTTTTAACTTGTATTTTGGAAATCACAGTAGGATTTCCAATGCTATACTGAATAAAAGTGTTGAGAGTTGGCATCCTCAACATCCTCACTGTTTCTGATCTTAGAGGGAATGCTTTCAGCTTTTCACCATCAACTAAGTTGTTAGCAGTAGGTTTGTCATATACAGCCTTTATTATTCTGAGGTATGTACTCTATACCTGCTTTGTGGAGAGTGCTTTTTCCTGTGAACTGAAGCTTTAATTTGTTGGGAGTATCCATTTTCCCAGATAAAAATTTGCTATGAATTGTTACTGAAAGTAACAATTTAAGCCAGGTCTGGGCAATAAAACAACAGCAAAAGTCTTTATTGAGATGTTGGAAATCATCTCCTCTTCTGAAGAAGAGAAATGTAATTATTTGTCTCCCATATATAACACACATACTCCACTTAGTGCTTTCTTGAAAAGGGATATTGTATTTCTAGAAGAAATAGTCATATTATACCTATGACTAAATGCAGAGGAGCAAAGTTGAAAGCCTGAAATAGTAAAACTTTAGTCTTGAGTCTCCAAAGGTATCAGTGAGAATCTTAACCACTGAAGCCTGCCGTAACACACCTCATTACCTCATATCTCATGAGCAAATGGTACCCTCATATGTAAATACAGTCATAGTTGGGCTTTTTTTCACTTACAATAAGCACTTTTATAATCGCTATAACCATTTGATACTTATTTAAAAGTTAACTAAAACACTGGATTTTTTTTTTAATCTTTTTCCTTTGGTGACCCTGTGTTCTTGCTGCACCACACACGTGCTCAATCCAGTTACACTGGGCTTAATGGAGATAAACAAGAAGTCTGTATTCATGGAGCTGTTAACTATGTTTCTGCCTAAGATCTTAAAGCCAGTTTTCCTTCATTTATCCCAAAAACTTATAAATAGTGTTATAATTTTTCACAGTTTATAGATAGAATCTATAAGTTTATAGATAGATTTGATTTATAAAGTGGTTGGTCCACCAATAATTCATGCCACTAATGAGTACAGAATGTAGATTTGAACTCATGCATTTCTTTCTCCTACTTTTAATCACTATGCAGTATTGCCTCCCGGAATTAATGATCCATTTTAGTATACAAGGTTAAAGAGACCAAAATGTAAATTAATGTGCAAGACTTCATCTGCTCAGGATTGATAGAAAAAGGGGGGAAAGTGGAGATGAATTTTTCTAAAACAACACGTTTACTATACATAGTCAAGTTCATTGATTTATGCATACTTCTATAATTTTCCATATAACAGTTTCTTTACACTCTCGAGAAATATTTGTAACTAAAGTTCGAAAATTTATCCCCAATGGAATTGAAAATGGCCAAGCAGTGCATGTTTTAAATTTTTTGGAAGACTACTTTAAGGAAAATACTAGCAAGGTGTTAAGAGGCCAATTACCAGGCACTTTGCTGATTAGATTTATTGAACACAGTGTGTTTCTATTTGTTTTGAAAACGAATATTTGTAGAAACATTTGAACACAGTGACTCCAGAAATCAAATGTTCTTGAGTTAGAGCTCCCACCACCCTTAGCTCCCCCCGCCCCCCAGCTGTGGCCTAATTTCAGGACTTTGTAAACTACAGAATCCAAGGCCAATCTGCATTTCAAAGAAATGTGAGTGGTGGCAGTACTGCCAGTTCCACTCCTCCTCACAATTATGCTAATAACAATTTGATAATAAAAAGCCTTTATATAAATGAGTTAAATAGCTTCCAACATATTCAAAAGAACTATCTCATATTTTTCATCCTTAATGAAAAAAGAAAAGGCTTGAACACCTCACAGCATTATTGTGTGTGTGCTTCTAACCATTCTCCTGTCCACCCTCACTTTCATTTCCTTTGAAAACATATTTTCTTCTTTCATTATGAACTTGGCAATAGGCAGGGAAATAGTGAGCTGAGTATATAAATCATTACTATACACAATGTCAGTATGCTTCAGACTAGCTAGTATTATACTCAAAGAGGAATAAAATATGAAAACACTTTTCTAAGCAAGTTTAGACCAATAAAATCCTTAGGGAAGGAGGAGAGAATAGAAAAAGGCCCTTGAATTAAGGGCAGGAAAATTGACTTTCATTAAGCACTTATCACCTCTAACTCTTCAGCCCAGTAAGAATAGATATATGCTGAATTTTGTCTGCTTTTCTTAGAAATTTTTGGCAAATCTGTAGTCTTTATTCTTGAGGTTAGTCATACTCCTTAATTTGGGAAGAATGAACCAAATAAGAGACAATACTAGCTGTTTTTCATGTGTCATTACATTTATCTTCATCTCAAACCATGATTAAATAAACGCTATTTGTGATGATAGCATATAAATATATGTTTACATGTTTTCTAAAGGTTATATAACCAGAAAATGTTGCAACCAGAATTCAGTCTATGTCCCATTCATGTCCATTCTGCTTCTCTTTCTATTAGGGGATATCACAGAAATGTTAAAATATTTGAATATTGCAAGATGCATATTTATGAACATCAAGGAACAAGATAAACTACTAGAAATTGGACTTTTTTCTGCCTTGATCAGTCAAATATGCATGTTGAATACCTGTTTGTTTAGATATTTTCCTCTTTCCTATTACTTTCCACAAAGAAACAAGAGTAAAACCTAAATAAACAAAACAAAATAAAATAAATCACTATTAGCACTAACTATTTAGTGTTAATCAAAGACAAAGCAGGTATTCAACACACAGAGGAAATTAAAATTGACCTCATGGTTGTGTAGGATCTAATTAGATAAAATACAAGAGGGAAGCCATTGTATCATATAAAATGATTCTTTTATTCAAGAGAAAAAACACCTAATTTTTTTAAACGCTGGGCAATTTACTTTATCTCAAATGCTTATTTTTGTATACAGAATTAGTAATATATGGATAAACACATGTTCCATTGGGCTTGAGTCAGATGAGAGTCAAATCTCAGTTCTCTCTCTTTTTTTTTAAATTTCATGGCTGCACTCACAGCATGTGAAAGTTCTCGGGCTAGGGATTGAATCCCTGTTGCAGCAACAATGGATCCTTTAACTCACTGCACCAGGCTGGGGATCAAACCTGCACCTCCACAGGGACCGGCACCACTACAGTCAGATTCTTAATCCACTGTGCCACAGTGGGAACTCCAAATCCTAGTTCTCTTTGGGTGGTTTTTCTCACTGTGATCAGACTGCTTTGTTCTCAGCCCCACTTTATATTATCTATAAAACAATGGTAACGGTAGTTATAAAATACTCCTGAGAAATAAATTAGAACACCAAAATAATATTCAATTTATTGAATATTATAAATATTAATTTATTGAATATTATAAATATTCAATAAAGTACTAAAATTCTTGATATAGGCAATTATTTGATACTTGTGAGTGTTCAGTACATGTCTGTTTCTTCCACTTAAATGAGAATCTTTTAGAGAACAAATCAAAATGAGTTTCGTGGGGACTGAGAAACCTACTTAGTCAATGATTTGAGGAATTAGGGAAGATATTCAAGGATTATTAGCTTTTAGAGCAGGGATAATGTAGGGGATTTCAAGCCTGCTTTCTTGTGCTCATTGTTTCATGATAAGCACCATCTAGTGCTACTCTAGTGAAAAAAAATTATTAGGAAATCTATCTGTTGACATAATCTAGCCAAGAAGTCCACCTGTCTTCCTCTGAGTTAGTTTTCTGTGTTCTAGTGCTTATTTGGCTGTCTTAAAACCTGGCATGACAGTTAATGTTGCAAATCTAGCCCTGCAATGCATTCTAATCATAAATTTTATGAATATAATAATTATGTACTTTCTAAGCTTGCAAAACTCAGCTTGCTTGGGCCATAAATTTGCAAATAAAAATGAAATGTCATTTATTTTAAAAACTAAGGTATATTTTCTGAATTTGTAAAATTTTCATTCAGAGGAAGTAGACAAATAGATTATCAGCGTGTTTATTTTTCAGTTGGTTGTATCTCTGCAAATATGTCATATAATATTTTGCATTCCCATTTTAAAAACCTCAGAGATTGTATTGTTTGTCTTTTATAAATTAATTCAAAATTGTAAAAATCAAATCATTAGAGCCCAAACCTTGCTTGAATTTTCTCATTGAATTCTGAATCAATGAGAATTGAATTCAAGGTAGTATCTTTGCAACACAGAATTATCTAATTCAGTTTACTTAACTTGTTAAAAAAAAAGCAAATTATTCAAGTTGAAATAATCATGTATCAGATAAGTATTTTAATAATGGATTTTCTTTATTATAAAAATAATTATATTTTATCTCATTAGAAAAATTTGTAACAGCACCTTCCTTCAGACAGCCAATGGAGTTCCATATAAAAACGGACTTTTTGCAAATCATTTTGTTTTATTAAAAATAAATTTCGAATGTTGGCGATTTTAAAAATTTTTAAAAACTAGGAAAAAATAAAAGAAGAGAATTTATTTGCAAAAGACCAGTGAAAAATACCAAGACAAAACATTAAATCCTCTTAGAAGAGTGTATCATTGTTTTTACATGATCAGTACAACCATCCCATATGGTTAAGTACAACACATTAAAATTGACGTGAATTCTTATTTTTACACTGTGAATAGTGGTTACTAGAAAATCTAAAACTACAGGTTCCCCACATTATAATTCTGTTGGACAGCTGTGACCTAAAACATTTGATTTTATATAGTTAATATCAGGTAGGGCTAACTTTAAAATTTTTGAAATATTATATCCATAATTACTCAACATAAATATAATAAATAATATTAGTATTTTAAAATTTTTATTTGAACTCGATTGTTTGCAAACAATATGATTATTATATAATACTATGCCAACATTTTACTGACTGAATATCACTTGAAAATCCATTGGTGAGAAACAAAATTAATGGCCCTTTAAATATGTGGCCTATATTCTTATTTACTTTTTGAATTTTCTTTACTGATTTAAGAATGTTTATTGATCTGCTTCTTCATTTTCTGTATTATTTCAAGGATAATGATTCCCATTATTATTGTCTCATTATTTCTAAAATAACAGCTGTATTAAAATCTCACTACTGTTTACAGCTACAGAATGAACTCTTTATCTCAACCAAATTCTCAAAGAAGAAATATATATCTATTTTTATTTCACATTCTTTCCTTAGAACCCTGTGGTTGAACCCTTCACTTCCATCCATCACTGATAAAGCAAATTGCTTTAAGTTCACATATCAAACTAATTATCCTCATTTTCTTTGATGTTCATTAAGGTTTTATTGCTTTAATTTTTTTTCCTATATTTTGTGCCAGTCTTTTTCCTCCAGCAAGACTCCATTCTTGGCTAGACTGTTTCCTGAGTACAAGTCCCATAGTTTTAGGTTGATTCATATCCTCTAAAATAATGACCTCTAATTCTCTGTCCCAGTCCTGAACTCCATCCATCAACTCACACAGATCCTACTCTTATGGAAACAGTTAAGATACCAAGTTAGAAAATGTATTTTCTTTTCTGGATTTAAAAAATTACTAAAAAATAGATGTGGCAAGGTATTAAATTTAATTTTTTGCTTTGTACATTTCCCTCCCCTAATATTAAAATGAAAGACAGGTTTTAACATCCATGACTTAGAGAAAGAGGAGAGGGAATCCTTCAAAGTCATCAGTTGGAGCCCCTAATTCACTCTTACTCTCAGAATTTTACAGTTATAATATTAATACGTAGTTAATATCCTATATTGTGGATGTGAGAAAAATCATTTATTCTTTCAGACTGGGGTAATTTCTAACTTGACATATGACTACGGGTTATATTATACAAAGAGCTAAACTAGAGGGTACCTAACAACTAAAAGATACTAAAAAAATATGGATTCAGATGTCTTTTTCTAGGCTTCTGAGAAAACAGATCTAACTTTTTAAAATAACCAGGGAAGAGCCAGCACTAGTACCTAAATTTCAAACTCTGAATCTTTCCTATTGATACTGCAGGCATGCACATTCACTCTTGGGATTTCCCGCTCGACATATAAACTCAGTAAGAGAGTGCTTGCCTCTGCATTCATTTTCTTATAGTCTACCTTTGAAAGTCTAATATTTTATCCTTCATTTTACCAATTTTTACACTATTACCTCTTATAATGCCTTCTTAAGTATCTCCAGTCTAAGATGATTATGATCTGCAGGGAATATTCAACACTACCTTGTGTCGCTCTCAATTCATTTCCAGATCAGAATCCAAAATAGTCTCACTGGTTCTAATTATTCCCGACAGGAGCAGGTTCAGAGAACATCCAGGATGAGGAAACAGAACAATTCCACATTGCTGCAATGAGTTCCAAACTCTCTGGGGACAGAAACTTCTTTCTTTAGGAACTTGTCCTGTATATTTTCTTCATTTTGGCTGTGATTGTATCCTTTAAGAGCCTTTTTAATACATTGGTAATCTAGGAGTTCCTGTTGTTGCTGAGGGTTTAACAAACCCAACTAGTATCCACGAGGATGTGGGCTGGATCCCTGGCCTCACTTAGTTGGTTAAGGATCCTGGGCTGCTGTGGCTGTGGCATAGGCTGGCAGCTATAGCCCTGATGGGACCCCTAGCCTGGGAACTTCCAAATGCAGTGGGTGCGGCCCTAAAAAAACCAAAAAATAAATAAAAATAAACTGATAATCTAGTAAGTAAAATGTTTCTCTGAGTTTCGTGAGATGCTCTAGCCAATTAATCAAACCTGAGGAGGGGGTATGGGAACCTCTGATTCATAACCAGTTAATGGGAAGTATAGATAACAATCTGGGCTTGTTAGCATCTGAATTGGAGGGCTGTCTTGCAGGGGCTGAGCCCTTCACTGATAAATAGTATCAGAATTTAGTTTAATTATAGGCCACCCAGCCGGTGCCAAAAATCACTGGTGGTGCAGAAACATCCCTCAAATGTTGGAAATTGGGTGCAGGGCCCTTTCAGAAGTTATAAAAATACTTTAAATAATAAGACCTAGAAGTGGAATAAATACTATAATTTCAAAGCCAAGACATATAAAAAACACTTTGAGGTATCTGCTGCAACAAACATTTTTGATATTGAAACCATGACCCTAAATTTTTGCGTTTTGAAGTAAAAGGCCTTTCCTTTAGACTTCCAGGCCTCACCTCAGTTTCAAAAGGTTGACTCAAGCGTTGATGATTAGGAAATATTGCTATAGCTAAAAACTAGTTAAAACAGTCTCAATTATGTTATGTCTTGCCTTGGCCCACTAACGTATTACTAATGTTCACTTTCTAGTCGTGTTATTTTGCACCTAGAATCTGGGTTTTCACAAATGATGTCTTCCTTAATTAATTACTTTCTTTTACTAATTGTTACTTTCTTGTTAGAGTTATATTGCACCTAATATCTTCTTTTGTAACTGAAACACTCCCTAACACACCTTCCCTGTAAGCACTCTTCATTCTAGAGAAAAGGTCCAGGGACAATAACCCTGAAGACAACTAGAAAACATCGCCAGACTGACCGACGCCAGATTTGATGACTGTAAAGTGATCTATGGATGAAGAATAATAGATACCTTAATCAATAACCCTGTCATCTGAGCTAAACCTATAACCTTGCTATCCCCCCTCAAGAGAAAGAGCTTTGAGTCATTAGCCTACTGTGCCCTCCTTTGCCTGGCAAAGCAATAAAGCTGTTCTTTCTCTTTGTCAAAACTCTGTCTCTGAAATTTAACTGCTGCCTGTGTACAGGGGCTGCATTTTCTGCTACAATATGAAAATTTATCTGATTTCTATTGAGGACAGACTCATAATACTGCTCATAAAATTGTAGATATTACTGTATTAATGGAAGGGAATTCTAAATATTAATTAAAGATTAGTAAAAATAAAGATAAAAATATCTTTATTCAAATTCATGAATCTGATTTTTATGCAAGGATCTTATTTTAAGAACTTCTGTTCTTGAGTGTCATGTTAAAGTAAGAATTCTCACTAACATTCTGTGCACACTGTCTAACTTGTAACTGAAATAGTTTACCTTAATTGTCAGCTAGCCAGAAATAATCAATTAAGCAGGGCAGCAATTTCAGTTAGTATGTATTTTACTGTGCTCTTTGATATCACTAGAGCATTGACATTATGATTCCAAATTTCATTGTTTTTATTCAGACTATTTTCAAAAAGAATTTAAGGTTATTAAAGCTTGGGATAAGAGACATGAAATTACTATTTAAACGAAGGCCTGAATTGAAAATCCATATGAGAAGATGTGATATTGTGATTTATAAGAAATATATATTTGGTCTTCCACAGTTTCTGGCTCACAGCTTTCAAATCCCTTTGAATTTTGAGTGATGAGAGCAATAGAAGTACCTTCTGTCATAATATTTGTTCTTATTCTCTATTTCTAAAATCTGCTTCAGAGACATAAAAGTGAAATAGATATCCTGTTATTCAAAATTAATCCTTTCTACAACTGACTTTATGGTAATGGGGTGACTTTTGGAGTGCATCTAAGGATGAGGTTGATTGCCATGGAAACCAGCAATTACTACACAGATAGGACCTTTAGTCCCACCACCTAATTTCTCAGGAGGGGAAAAGGGTTGGGGGTTAAAACTATCTCCAGTAACCAATGATTTAATCATGTCTATGTAATAAGGCACTCATAAAAGCCCAAAAGGAGGGTGTGCGGAGAGCTTCCAGGTTCATGGACACGTGGAGATTTGGGGAGAGCGGCTCAGAGAGAACACAGGAGCTCAGCACTTTCCCCACACCTTGCCTTACACATGTCTTCTGTCCAGCTGTTCCTAAGTTGTATCCTTTCATTTTTTTTATTTTATGGCATTTTTAAACGATCTTTATTTTTTTCTATTATAGTTGATTTACAGTGTTCTATCAATTTCTACTGTACAGCAAAGTGACACGTACATAAACACATACATTCTTTTTCTCACATTATCCTCCATCATGCTCCATAATAAGTGAGTGGATATAGTTCCCTGTGCTATACAGCAGGTATCCTTTTACAATAAACAAGTCATCTCTCTCTCTGACTTCCATGAGACAACAAATTAATCAAACTTAAGGACAGGCTGTGGGAACCTCTGATTTATAGCTAGTTGGTCAGAAGTACACATAACAAACAACCTGGACTTGGCATTAGCAAACTGAGTTAGAGGGGTCTCTGGAACCTCGGATTTGTAGTCTGCTGGTCAGACCACATACAGGTAATAACTTGGACTTGTGACAAGGATGTGAAGCCGGGGGGGTGGGGGGGGACAGTCTCATAGACTGAATCATGAACCTGTAGAGTCTGGTGCTATCTCTGGATAGATACTGTCAGAATTGAGTTAAATCCTTGAACACCCTGCTGGTGTCCTGAGAATCGCTTGCTCTTCGTGTGGGGAACCCTCCCCAGCGGTGGAATTGGATCAAGGATATAATTTACCACAGGAACATGAAAATAAAATTTTATCAGAAATCCAAGTATGTTCCTAGTAATTTCTATACTCTTTTATGTTAAAGAAGTAAGTCCTATATTCTTTTATGCTATGAGAGATAAAAGCATTTTTCATAGGTTGTACTCATATTGTTTCCTCATAGTTTATTTTTCATAATCACATATTTTAACTAACATATTGAATTCATAACTCCTCGAGAGAGAAAATATGAATCTATGAGACAGTATAGATCTTAATTACCAAGTTATATCTTTACATTATAAAATTTTACTTTTACTCTTTTCAGATTTTTGAATAACATACCAAAGAATTTGTTGCTGTGATATACAAAAAAATGACATATTCATTGTTAACGTAATCTTTTAGCAATTCTCACAAATCTGTAGGCAATATTGAATACTGAATCCCAGAAAAATTTCAGCTTGAGCTACTCTGCTTCATTGTAAAGTGATTGCCTATTAGGAGAAAAATCTTGTTCATGCTGGCATATGAATTTAAATAAAATTTCCTGATTATTTTTGCAAGTGAGAAGCAACACCTGCTGCCTTTTTGAAATAATTTGCATCCTTTTTTGGTTTTCCGTGGGCACTGTGTAATGTGCTGCAGACAGATGCCTGGATCAGATGTCACCTTGCACAGCTGGGACTGCTGAGTCAACAAGCACATTTCTGCTCGATTCTTGTCTCCTTGTCAGCACAGTGTCTTTTTCAGTACACTGGGTTTGAGGTTACAGTGTTGATGATTTAGCCCAGCTCAGTTTTCTTTTGGGTTGAAATCTCATCATATGCAAACAGAACATAGCCTCTTTTCTTGGGCTGAGGAGACTCTGGTTCACACTCTCCTAGGAGTCTGTACTTACGTATCTCAATAATGGAGCTCATGAAAAATAATCCTTCCCCAAGTGAGGCAAAATATTAACAATTTGAGACAACTGATGAAGGGCTTTCATGAGTTCACCATACATGTCTTTCAAATTTATTGTGATACCATCACAAAAGGGGACTCATAAGTGGATTTGGAGCTGCAGGGAGCTAAAGGATCACGGTATTATGTCCAGCCAAGAGTGTCTACTGTATCCACAGTCACTAGCACCAAGTCGTGTAATCGCAGAACAAAGTATTTTCAGAGATACATAAATTCCCAAATGGAAAATTAGTTTTGCGTTGGTCTTTTTTGCTCAGGAAAAGAAGAAAGGAGGAATAATTAAAAACTCACTGACATCAATCATGATATTTTACATTCAAACATGAGGTTAAAATGGATGTTGATGCTTTTCGGAGATGATTTAATGACCACAATTCTATGCAAATGTTATGAAATAAAGAGCAAATCATATAATGAAATCTATCCTTACGATCTAGAGGAGAGTTTTCCCTTGGATATAGATCCCCGTTTAAATAATGGGAAGTGAAGTAGTTGTCAGAAAAGAATTCATTTCCAAAAAATCTCTTGCCCTTTAAGTTTGGAAGCCCAAATCCTTTTTAGTATAAATTCTAAATAATTGATGAAAAATTAATAAAGAGGCCAAAGAGATTCTGTTAAGAAATATGGGACAGGCACAGAACACAGTAGAAAAAATATTTGAGCCAATATTTCAAGACAGTGTTCTGGGCTCTTTATCCCAATACACACTTTTTCAGGGATTTTTAATCACTTAACCTCTATTTTGAGTCCCCTTCAGCTGGGATCATACGGAGTTTTTGTAGGGATAAAAGGATATAAATTATGAAAAATCTGCTTTGAAATCTACAAGGTATCACAAGTATATGGAATGTTATGAACACTGGCCGAGGGGAGTTTCTTATTTATTCGTGTTTTTGACCCTCATACTGAGTGAAGCAAGTCAGAAGGAGAAAGACAGATGCCATATGATATCTCTTATAACTAGAGTCTAATATACTGCACAAATGAACCTCTCAACAGAAAAGAAAATCATGAACTTGGGGAACAGACTTGTGGTTGCCAAGGTGGGGGTGGGGGTGGGAGGGAATGGGGTTAACTAGTGCTTCTGTGATGGAAAAGCAAGGAGATCCAGCTGTATAGTACAGGGAACTATGTATAATCACATGTGATAAATCCATATATGTACATGTAACCAGGTCACCACGTGGTGCAGTTGGAAAATTTGACAGAAATCTTAAACCAGCTATAATGCAAAAAACAAAATAAAACAAAATAAACATTTATCTCTCAGCTCCACAAAATATATGTCACTTGATTGAAAAAAGTGCATTTATTGAATGCCTACTAAATTAAAGGAATTATAATAGGCATTTTGTTGAGGAGAGGGCAGGATTGGTGAAGACTGAGAAGACAGTGTGTCTTTAAAGGGTTCAACTGCTGTCATCAGATTTCTTTTCTTCTTCTTTTTTTTTTTATTTCTTTACATTATACCCAGCTGTACAGCGTGGTGACAGGGTTACACATCACAAGTGGTTAGGCACAGTTCCCAGTGCTATACAGTGGTATCTTCTTGCTTTTCTAGCCCAGAGGCAACAATCTACAGCTATTAACCCCAGACCCCCCTACCATCCCATTCCCTCCCCCACCCTTTTGGTAACCACAAGTCTGTTCTCCAAGGCCTTGATTTTCTTTTCTGCATAAACGTTCATTTGAGCAGTAAGTTAGATTCCAGTTATTAGTGATATCATATGGTATCTGTCTTTCTCCTTCTGACTTACTTCACTCAGTATGAGGGTCTCTAATTCCATCCATGTTGCTACAAATGACATTATTTTATTCTTTTCTATGGCTGAGTAGTATTCCATTGTGTATATGTACCACATCTTCCTAATCCAATCATCTGTCGATGGGCATTTGGGTTGTTTCCATGTCTTGGCTATTGTGAATAGTGCTGCAATGAACATGCCTGTGCAGGTGTCTTTTTCAAGAAAAGTTTTGTCTGGGTATATGCCTAAGAGTGGGATTGATGGGTCATATGGTAGTTCTATGTACAGTTTTCTAAGGTACCTCCATACTATTTTCATTAGTGGTTGTACCAGTTTACATTCCCACCAACAATGCAGGAGAGTTCCCTTTTCTCCACATCCCCTCCAGCAACTGTTGTTTGTGGACTTGTTAATGATGGTCATTCTGACTGGTGTGAGCTGATATCTCATAGTAGTTTTGATTTGCATTTCTCTAATCATCAGTGATGTTGAGCATTTTTTCATGTGCTTGTTGGCCATCTGCATTTCTTCTTTAGAGAACTGTCTATTTAGGTCCTTTGCCCATTTTTCTATGGGGTTGTTGTTTTTTTTGCTGTTGAGCTGCATAAGTTGTTTATATATTTTTGAGATTAGGCCCTTGTCAGTTGCATCATTTGACATTACTTTCTCCCATTCTGTAAGTTTCCTTTTAGTTTTCTTTTTGGTTTCCTTTGCTGTGCAAAAGCTTGTCAGCTTGATTAGGTCCCATTGGTTGATCTTTGCTTTTATTTCTGTTGCTTTGGGAGACTGACCTGAGAAAACATTTGTAAGGTTGATGTCAGAGAATGTTTTACCTATGTTTTCTTCCAGGAGTTTAATGGTATCTTGTCTTATATTTAAGTATTTAAGCCATTTAGAGTTTATTTTTGTGCATGGTGTGAGAGTGTGTTCTAGTTTCATTGATTTGCATGCAGCTGACCAGGTTTCCCAGCAATACTTACTGAATAGACTGTCTTTTTCCCATTTGAAGTTCTTGCCAATTTGTCAAAGATCAATTGGGCGTAGGTGTCTGGGTTTATTTCTGGGTTCTCTATTCTGTTCCATTGGTCTGTATGTCTGTTTCGGTATCAGTACCACACTGTCTTGATTACTGTGGCCCTGTGATATTGCCTGAAGTCTGGGAGAGTTATGCCTCCTGCTTGGTTTTTGTTCTTTAGAATTGCTTTGGTGATTCTGGGTCTCTTGTGGTTCCATATAAAATTTTGGATTGCTTGTTCTAGTTCTGTGAAGAATGTCTTGGGTAATTTGATAGGGATTGCATTGAATCTGTAAATTGCTTTGGGTAGTATAGCCATTTTTACAATATTTATTTTTCCGGCCCATGAGCATGGAATATCTTTCCATTTCTTTGTATCTTTAATCTCCTTGATTAATGCTTTGTAGTTTTCTGCATATAGGTCTTTCACCTCCTTGGTCAAGTTTATTCCCAGGTATTTGATTTTTTGGGGTGCTATTTTAAAAGGTAAAGTATTTTGGTATTCTTTTTCTAATATTTCATTGTTAGTATACAGAAATGCTATTGATTTCTGAAGGTTAACCTTATATCCTGCCACTTTGCTGAATTTGTCTATAAGTTCAAGTAACTTTGGGATTGAGTCCTTGGGGTTTTCTATATAAAGTATCACGTCATCTGCATAGAGTGACAGTTTTACCTCTTCTCTTCCTATCTGGATGCCTTTTAATTCTTTTGTTTGTCTAATTGCTGTAGCGAGGACCTCTAGTACTATGTTGAATAATGGTGGTGAGAGTGGGCATCCCTGTCTTGTTCCAGATTTTAGTGGGAATGCTTTCAGCTTTTCTCCATTGAGTATTATATTTGCTGTGGGTTTATCATAAATGGCTTTTATTATGTTAAGGAATGTTCCCTGTATTCCCACTTTGGTAAGAGTTTTGATCAAAAATGGATGTTGGACTTTGTCAAATGCTTTTTCTGCATCTATTGAGATGATCATGTGGTTTTTGACTTTTCTTTTGGTAATGTGGTATATGACGTTGATTGATTTGTGTATGTTGAACCATGCTTGTGCACCTGGGAGGAATCCCACCTGGTCGTGGTGTATGATCTTTTTGATATGTTGTTGGATTCGGTTGGCTAAGACTTTGTTGAGAATTTGCATCTACATTCATGATTTGCTTCCTCTCCTGAAGTACAAGGTCCCAAGAACAATTAAACCCAAAAATCCAAGGAACTGCACAGGAGCCAAGTAAGCAAATATAGTAAGTGATAAATAGATTTAGTCAAAAACATAAAATACACCAAATGAGAAGTCCAGATTTTGTGACCCTGTAGGTCACCATGACTTTGAAAAGGTTCCAAAATGAGTTGACAGAAAAGAATTGGCCTTTCAGCAATCTGTGAGCCCTACCACTGAAGACTTTTGGTATGCTTCAGGATTTTCAGACTGTAATATACCCAGTTAACAACTCTGTTTAAATAATATAGGATTTTAGAGGGTATCTGCAAAGCTTCAACAACTTAAAGAGAAACTTATAATTAGAGAGGAAAAATGTTCTAAAACAAAAAAATAAACAATAATAACAATCAGTATCAAAACACAATCCCAATTGTGCCATACAAACTGAAGGAAACTAATGTCAAAACTGCAGATATCATCAGAGTGGGAAAAACTGAAAAATACTAAATAAAAAAACAAAAATCTAAAGTGATAAGATTGCCATGCATGAGACAGGGACTATAATTATGTGCTATGCCTATCTCAGGCATCTCACTCTGCCCTAACAGGGGCCCTGGGATTACAGATATAACCACATTATAAAAGGGAATTCAGTGATTATACTTCCCTGTTAATCACTGGATTCAGTTTTCCTGGTTTTTCAGAAGTAACCGATTTGCAAATAATAGAATCCAATGTCAAACCAGCCAAGAATCAGAGAGAATTTCTCAGTTCTCATTACTGAAAAGTATGTCTATCTATTTTTAGGCATGGCTCAAGAATTATCCTCCAAATTCAGTCTCTTCCTTCATCTGTCTTCCCTGCATGTTAGCTTCAGTCATAGGTAGGCTCTCTTTGTGAGGAAAAAAAAAATTAAAAAGCTGTTGCAAAATACACAAATCCAAAAAGATTTAGCAACCCCAGAAGAAAGAGATTTCATTAGTTTTCCCCATTACCCTCCACATAAGTTCCGGAATTTGCTCTGATAAGACTGATTAGGGTTTAAGTATCCATTTTGAAGGCAACATTATAATCAAAAGTGAATATATATAGAATGTTCTCATCAGACTTGTGTTATATGTCCATAACAGGATAGAGGTAATTCCCCTTGGGAAAAAATTAATGATCTTTCCAAAAGGAGGAATGGATGTAGGACAAGATCACAAACACACACACACACACACACACACACACACACACACACACACTAGACATTTTTTATACTAGTTAATATTTAAGCTCTATAATTTTTAAATAATTTATAGATGGTTAACTAAATCTTCATCTTCTCTTTTGAGAAATGATATAGAGAAAATAGCACTTGTGGAGGTTAAGTGGCATATAAGTCAGATTTTCCAGGACAGCTAAATATAAAATATATTTAAAACAATAGTTCCAGATATTTGTTTCATATGTGGTTACCCTAGCATTTGGTTCAACTTAGTTTTTCTCATTAACCGCTTTCCTTTCCTGGAAAGCTAAATCTAGGTACTTAGATAAATAGAACCTCATTAACCTGTCTTTAACAGACATCAGGGCAGCCCAAGATAACAAGGAATCAGAAGACCCAAGTTCAGGTTCTACATCTGACACTAACTAGCTGTGTGAACTTTGACAGTTTCAAAGGCTTTAGGTTTCTAATCTTTGAAGCAAGGATGCTAGCAAAAATAATAACTGGGGCCTGAATTATCTAACAGCAAAATAATGTACAATTTCCTTTTTTTTCCTCCTACTTATAAACTACCTGCCTCTTTGAAATATGTAAGTGTCCACAAGGAAGTGAAAGACTTATACAGTGAGGACTATAAAACATTAATAAAGGAAACTAAAGAGGATTCGAAGGAACAGAAAGATATCCCAATTTCCTGGATTAGAAGAATTAATATTGTTTAAATGGCTATACTACCCAAGAAATCTACAAATTTAACACAATCTTTATCAAATTACCCAGGATATTTTTCATAGAAATAGAACAAAATAATCTAAAGATTTATATATATAAAAAAAAAATTGGAGGCATAACTCTCCCAGACTTCAGACAATATTACAAAGCTACAGTAATCAAAACAGTGTGGTTGATATGAAAACAGACATCTGGATCAATGGAACAGAACAGGGGGCCCAGAAATAATCTTCAACAGTCAATTAATCTTCAACAAAGGAGGCAAGAATATAAAACTGGAAAAAGATGGTATCTTCAGCAAGTGGTGCTAAGAAAACCGGACAGTTGCATATAAATCAGTGAAACTAGAACACACCGTGCACAAAAATAGTGGCTTAAAGACAAATTTAAAACATGACAACATAAAACTCCTAGAAGAAAACACAGGCAAAATATTCTCTGACATAAAACATACAAATGTTTTCTTACTCACCCATTAAAAGGAACGAATTACCAATATTTATAGCAACATGGATGGACTTAGAAAATATCATGCGAAGTGAAACCAGTCAGACAATTAGACAGCAACACCCAATGCTACCGCTTACATGTGGAAACTAAAAAGACACAATGAACCTTTTTACAGAACAGACAATGACTCACAGACTTTGGAAAACCTTGGTTTTTCAAATAAGACAATCTGGGGGGTGGGGGGATGCACTGGGGGTTTGGGATAAAATATCTATAAAATTGACTTGTGATGATTTATGTATACCTATAATTGAAATAAAATCCATTAAAAAAAAAAAGACAAATTTAAAACATGACAACATAAAACTCCTAGAAGAAAACATAGGCAAAATATTCTCTGACATAAAACATACAAATGTTTTCTTAGGTCAGTCTCCCAAGGTGATAGAAATAAAACAAAAAGGATAAAAAAAACAAAAGAAAAGACAACCTATGGAATGGGAGAATATAGCTGCAAAACAATGCAACTGGCAAAGGCTTAATCTCCAAAATATACAAACAATTCATACAACTCTACAACAACAACAACAACAAAAACTCAATCAAAAAATGGGCAAAAGTTCTAAATAGATAATTCCTCAAAGACATATGGATGGCCAACAGGTACATGAAAATGTGCTCAAAATCACTAATTATTAGAGAAATGCAAATCAAAACTACAATGAAGTACCACCTCACACTGGTCAGCATGGCTATCATTAATAAGACTATAATAACAAATTCTGAAAAAGGGTGTGGAGAAAAGTGAACCCTTCTACTCTGTAGGTGGGGATGTAAATTGGTACAACCACTATGGAAAACAGTATATACACTCCTCAAAAACTAAAATTAGAAATTCCATATAACCACGCAATCCCACTCTCAGTCATGTATCCAGACAAAACTGTAATTCAGAAAGATACATGCACCCCTATGTTCATAGCAGCACTATTCACAGAAGCCAAGATGTGGAAACAACTTAAATGTCCATTGACAGATGAATGGATGAAGAAGACGTGGTATATATACACAATGGAATGCTACGTAGCCATAAAAAGAACAAAATAATGCCATTTGCAGCAACATGTATGCAACTAGAGATTTGCATACTAAGTGAAGTAAGTCAAAAAGAGAAGGGCAAGTACCGTATGATATCACTTATATGTGGAATCTAAAATATGACACAAATGAACCTATCTATAAAATTGAAACAGACTCACAGACATGGAGAACATATCTGTGGTTGCCAAGGGAGAGTGGAGAGGGAGTGGGGTGGACTAGGAGTTTGGGGTTAATAGATGCAAACTATTATATTTAGAATGGATAGACAAAAAGGTCCTACTGTATAGCACAGGGAATTATATCCAATCTTCTGTTATAACCATGATGAAAATATTAAAAAAGAATGAATTATTCACATATACCTCATTTCCAAGTATTTTTTATTCTT
The DNA here is from genome assembly GCA_004024745.2 of Catagonus wagneri. Classification (NCBI taxonomy): domain Eukaryota; kingdom Metazoa; phylum Chordata; class Mammalia; order Artiodactyla; family Tayassuidae; genus Catagonus; species Catagonus wagneri. The sequence goes on along the minus strand of PVHT021183666.1, from coordinate 23,776,169 downwards.
ACCTGGATTAAAGAAGAATTATGTCTGTAGCTGCATTATTGTAAATGCTTTTCAATTTATATCAGTGGTTGTTTTTAAATAAGCTGTGCTCTTTTTTTTTTTTCTATGGAACTAACATTTGGGAACTACAATATTGTGTTCTTGTTTTTTTAAAAGAAAATACCTGTTAATTTTTTCATCCTTTTTTGTTTGTTTCTAAACTCAAAGTCTTGTGATGAGAATGTTGTCAAAAAATATATGTATATGTAATATGTATATGAATATAATATACATGTAATTATTTAATGATACATAGCTATATATTTTATAATTAATTATAAAATAACAACAATATATAAATATGAAAACATGTTTATAGATGATTTGGACATACTGTATATGTTATAATTATAAAATATTTGAATATGAATATGTACATATACATATTATATTTATATATTAATGTACAAATACAAAGTATAAATTACATAAAATACAGATATATAGTTTAGTGTATTGTTATTCTATATATATAACATATATGATTACATAAATATATAATATTATATACATAGATTTGTGGGTGGGAGGGTAGGATAGTTTGGTTTATTTAAAGTCATACAAAAAAAAATAAAGTCATACATTTCGTAATATTTCCAATAGTAAAATCTCTTTGGTTTTGTTAATGTAATGCTCAATATGTCATGATGTATTTTCCTAGTGCTATGCAAAGGTGATCTGTTACTAGCTTTTTTAAAGTTTTGGTATATTGTATTTCTCTTTTCATTGGCCTCAAGTTATTTTTAATCTCTTTTATGAACCTGCGACTGTTTAAGAGTGTGTTGTTTCTTTTCTACATATTTGTAAATTTTTCATCTTTCCTCTTGTTATTGACATTGCAGTCGAAAAGAAAATGTTTGATATGAAGCTCATACAACTCAACAACAAAAAACCAAGCAACACAATCAAAAAATGGGCAGAAGACCTAAACATGCATTTCTCCAAAGAAAATATACAGATGGCCAACAGAAACATGAAAAGATACTCAACATTACTAATTAATAGAGAAATGCAAGTCAAAACTACAATGAGGTACCACTTCATACCTGTCAGAATGGCCATCATTAAAGTGTCTACAAATAACAAACACTGAAGAGTGTGTGCAGAAAAGGGAACCCTCCTACACTCTTGGTGGAAATATATAAATTGGTGCAGCCATTATGGAAAATGGTATGGCGGTTCCTCAAAAAACTAAAAACAGAGTTACTGTATGATCCAATAATCCCACTCCTGGGTATATACCCAGACAAAACTACAATTCAAAGAAATATGAGCACCCCTATGTTCAATGCAGCACTATTCACAATAGCCAAGACACTGAAACAACCTAAATGCCTATTGACAGATGAGTGACACAAATACAATGGAATACTACTCAGCCACAAAAAAATGAAATAATACCATTTGCAGCAACATGGATACAACTAGAGAGTCTCATGCTAATGAGTTAAGTCTGAAAGAGAAGAACAAATACCATATGATATTACTTACATGTGGAATCTAAAATATGACACAAATGGACCTATTTACAAAACAGAAACAGATTTACATAGAGAACCAACTTGTGGTTGCTAAGGGGGAGAAGGGGTGGGAAGGGATGGACTGGGAGTTTGCGTTTAGCAAACTCCAAAGAGCCCACAGCTGGCCCCGTGAGAATACGCTCCTGAAACACCTACACACAAACCTGCACCCCACGTGCACCTGTCGTGCCCAGTCCTTTCCCCCGCCCCACACGCACAGAGGGACCTGAGAACCACATCACCTGGGTACACACCCCGGTCATGGTGGCCGGGGGTGACACCCACATGAGGTGAGGCCAATTCCAGCCTCGGCCTCCGGTCAAGAGGACATTATATAATGTCCTCTTGTATAAGAGAGGAAATTACATTCAATGCCTTGTGATAAACTATAATAAAAAAGAATATGACAAATAATATGTATAGATGTATAGCTGAATCACTGTGCTTTACAGCAGAAATTTACACAACAGTGTAAACCAAATATACTTAAATAAAATAATCTTTTAAAACAGGTTTGATATGATTTCAATCTTTTAAAATGTGTTAAGATTTGTTTTGTGGCTTAACAAATGACAAATACTAGGAACCTGCTTAAGAAGAATGTGTATTCTGATGATATTTGGGGAATTGTTCTGTATATTTCTGTTAGGTGCATTTGGTATAAAGTATAGCTTAAGTTCAGTATTTCCTTATTGATTTTCTGTTTGCATGATCCATCCCTTACTGGAAGCAGGGGTATTGAAGTGTTATAATATTATCATATTGCTAACTACTTCTTTCACATCTGTTAATATTTACTTAACAAATTTGGTTATTTGATATTTGATGCATATATATTTACAATTGTTATATACACCTGAGGAACTGACCCTTTTATCATAAAAGTCTTTCTTTGTCTCTTACACTACATGCAATTTTCATCTTTTTATATTGTGTATTTATTTACAAATTGTAGTAGCTATAGTTATTTTTATTTTTTTCTGCTTTTTAGGGACATACCTGTGGCATATGGAAGTTCCCAGGCTTGGGGGTGAATCGGAGCCATAGCTGCCGGCCTACACCACAGCTCACAGCAACGCCAGATCCTTAACCCACTGAACTAGGCCAGGAATCGAACCCTCAACCTCATGGTTCCTAGTCGGATTTGTTTCCACTGTACCACAATGGGAACTCCTATAGTTATTTTTAATACTTTGTCTTTTACACTGTATATTAGACTTCAATGATTTAACACACTATTATGTATCAGAGTATTCTGAATTTGACAATATACATACTTCTACCAGTGAGTTTTATATTTTCATGTTACTAATTAGTGTCCATTCATTGCAACTTGAAGATACACTCTCGATATTCTGTAAAGAACACCTGCTTTTGCTTATCTGGGAAAGTCTTTCTCTCTCCATTTCTGAAAGACAGCTATCTGGGTTAAAGTATTTTGGCTAGCTTTTTTTCTTTTTCTTTTACTTTTTCTTTTTCTTTCAGCACATTGAATACATCATCCCACTCTCCTGATCTGCAAGCTTTCTACTGAGAAATCCAGATAGTCTTATGGAGGTTCCTTCGTATGAAATTAATTCTATTTTTTCTTGCTGCTATCAAAATTCTCTTTTTAGTTTTGATTTTTAAGAGTTTTATTATAATACGTTGTAGTAAAATAACCTTTGGGTTGTATCTGTATGAAGACTTATGAGCTTCATGTATGCACACAGCAGGAAGAAACAACATAGTAAAAATAATTTGTAGATATAATAATCTCAAATATATAAATTTCTTTTTTCATTTTCAAAAGCAGTCATACTCTACTTTTCATTATCTCCTGATCTGCACATTCTTATTTGTAGACCACTGATCTGAATCTTCCTGGGAAAATTATTACTTTAATCATGTAGAAACCCTGTAGGCTTCCCTAAAGGGAACTATTTTATTTTCTGTTTCCTTGGCAATTTCCCATTTCTCTTGTTTCCACAAACCCCAAAGCAGCTGAAGATGCCAGTCCAGCTTCCATCTGTTTTCAGCCAACCAAGGACTTGCTGCTTTGAATCCCACATCGTACCTTTGTTGAGGCTTTGTTTGTGCAAGTAGACTATTTTTCCTTTATCTTTAACTTCGCCCTTTCTCTTGACACTTTTCTCTCAGCATGTGTACATATTCACGCTTTATGTTTTCCTCCAGCTTAAACTTATTTATTGAAAATAAGTTTCAATAAACCAATGCTTATGTTGAGTTCATTCACTTCAAAGTCTAGCATCCAAAAATTTTGGATTCTCTTGCTCATTCATTCATCAATCCACTTCATTTGAGCTTATACCACTATCTTGGTTGTAAAGCTTTTTTTAATATTAATGTCACCATTATACTTCTAATTGCTAAAACACTGGATGCTTCTTTTTCTTAAACTCTAGTGCATCTGAGTTCCTCCACTTTAAGATAACTTACAAATAGTTATCTTCAAGTGAAGAAATAGCATATACAATGATTATGTACTAGGCACCTTGTTAGATGATTTATTCCTCAGAATATCTCCTTGGCATTGAATCATTAGTCATCTTTTGCACTGCTGACCAATGTATTCTTGTTGAAAACTACTTTTTCATAGTTTGACTCAAAATAGCACATTTCTTGTCCAACATTGTTTCCTTCTTTCATACGTCTCCCCACTTCCTCATTTCAACACTCTTGTCCCTTCCTTCAGTTCTTATCAGATAAGGACATAAGCTCTAACAGGGCTTTCACTGCTGCAGCTGTTTCACAGATAGAATGGAGCGAGGGGGCAATTCAGAAATTTGGGGTAATGGGCATTCTAATTTGAAAATAAGAATTTATTTTTATATATAAATATTATTTACATATCTGATATGTAATGCCTAATTGTTCTTTTTAGGCAGGCGTGGAAAACAGCCACTTGTTCTATGGCTGTTCCTCTGGGAAAAGAGCTTATTCCTTATTCAATTTGTTAATTTAGGAAGATATGAATTTATTTATGAAAGAATTCATATATGGATGAAGATAAATGTGTTCTTAAATGGTTACTCTCTGCAAAGTAAGATGCTGTAGTAACTAACTTGTTCAACCCACTATGAAAAAGAATTATTTTTGGTCTTTGGACTAAGTGCTATGTCATGTAGCCAAGGAAGTTACATTTTTCATTTCTAACTTCTAATCCTTTAACCATTTTCCACAGGCAGTGATAATAAGCTTTACATTAATGGGCTACTGAAACAACATATAGGTGAAATAACTAAGTTATTTCTGTCTATGAAAGAACTTTGTTTTGGTTTAGCAGAAAGGCAGTAGGAGCCAAAATTAAACATTAGTTTAGATCCCATCTCTGATCCTTACTAGTTATGAGATGTTTGGCAATATTGGTCCTTCCTCACATATTTTCAATATGGAAGTAGTGTATTCTTTAAAACATAAAGCATACAATATATACTTAAGAATGTTATCTATAATTATTATATATAAAGAGACAGACATAGTAGGTTTCTATAAAGAGCAGCTATAAATAACAATAGTAATAAATGAGTAGACTAGTTATACTTCAGGGAATACCATATCCATAGGGAAATATATGTTTTTCATTAATTCTGTCTCTAACATAAAACATTACATTAGTCCTACTGTGAGCCAAGCAGTGTGCCAAGTGCTAGGTATATGCTAGCGAATAAAACAGTTGTGGTTCCTAACCCAGATTAGGGGTGCAATTGGAGCTGTAGCTGCCGGCCTGTGCCACAGCCACAGCAATGACAGAACCAAGCTGCATCCACGACCTACACCTACAGCTCACAGATATGCCACTGAGCGAGGCCAGGGATCGAACCTGCATCCTCATGGATTCTGGTCAGATTTGTTTCTACTGAGCCACAACAGGAACTCCATCAGACTATGTATTGCTTTGGTTTTCAAGTTTTATTAACATTTAATTAAAATATGCTTTATTTTTCAAATAATTAACATTTTTTGCTTCTATTTTTCTCAGACTATTTAAGGTGGAATGACTTTGGGAACTGCCCTATCCAAATGATGGGCTGTAGAAGTGGCAGATGGCTGTCTTTCCAATATATTCACACAGCGCCATCGAATTCTCCATTGTAGTATAATTATAGTAGATTAAAATGGCTAGCTCTGCTTGAGTATAAGATTCTTTTACATAAGGGATATGCCCTTACATTATTTGTGCTTACCACATACACTTAATAGGCACTCACTGGATACTGAATAAATAGTGAATGAACCCCTCCAAGAATAGTATTATTATTTCAGATATGAGCTGAACAGTCACACTTCATCTTGAAATACTAATGTAAGAGAAAAAGAACGTTTTACAATTCAGAGATCAACAATGATAACATTTAAATTCAATTGAACTAAATCTGGATAGAAACAAATGCAAGAAATTAGAGAAATAGATATAACATGTGTTGACTAAGTTGTCATATTTTTTAGGGATTTTAGGAGATCAATAATTTCAATTAATCAAGCCCTTAAAAATCAGAAAATGTGACCCTAAGTAGCAAGTACTGGTATGTGACAGGGATCATGCGAGAAATTCAATTCCCAAATAATTCGCTACATATACCACTGCTCTTCAATTGTCTTTCAACTAAGAAATATTAGAATTTTACTGGGGCAGATAATGAAAGGAAGCAACATTAGTTTCACTTCTTTTTCTTCTCAAGCCTGCTTACAACTCACATGCATGAGTAACTGAACAAAGGTAAGACTAAAAGGAGGGAAATAAAATTGCCTAGATAATCTTCAGTAATACATACCATCTACTGACAAGTGAGGAGTTGGTAAATAGAAATAGAGAATTTTCTTGGTGTTTCTTTGACTTTTTATCACTTATAGGTATAACACATTAATAATTTAGGTAAATGATACAAATATGCCACAAATTATAGAATACAAATTTATCCCTCTTTAGGATGCAATATATTATTCATAATTCTTATGGCAGTCTCAGTACGATCTATTGAATGTGAAATATTTTACAAATAAGTCCTATTGTCATCATACTGCCTTTGTTTTCTTCTGAGATAAAGTAAAAATTCCATGCAAACAAGAAAATAGTGTTGAATGGTGCAGAATCAAGTTTTTCTGACTAAGAGGAAATTACAAATGTTTCTGCTTGCATTTGGATCATCTACCTTGTAACTAAAAATACCTATTAGCATAGTGTAATGTTTTCATTTTTCTTGAAATTTATTCCAGAAAAAACATACCCGAAAACACACTGACCACACTTTATTAGACATAACACACCAATGTGAATTGCATATAATGCAAATACAATGAAATAGACTAGAGGTTATTTGTAGTGGGAAAATGAAAACATTTACATTTTATGTTTTAAGAAATATCACAGATATGTGATACTTCAAGGTTGTTGGCAATGGGGCTAACAGTTCCTATTACAGAGACTGTGGAATAGCTTTCTATAATAAAAAGATAAAAAACAAAACTGGAGTAACACAGGACAGCCATATAGGACTATGTAATTGCAGCAATAAACTAGTGGTGTCTCACAAATCACCCTAAAACATAGTAGCTTAAAACAAAAACCTTGTAGTTTACCCAAAATTCTGTTGCTCTGCCTGGTAGCATGCTCAGGTTACTCAAGTGGCCATAGCAATGTGTGAACAGTTTGGCTGGGTGAGATGATTAAAAATGGCATCATTCAGATGCTTGTAATAGTTATAGGCTGGGCCATTTGTCTCCAGCAAGCTTAGTCCTACCTTGGTTGTCTCATAGGTTGGAAACATTCCAAGGAGTCAAACACCAAATACAAATGCTGTTCAGTCCACTGCTTATGCCCTGTTTGCTGATGTCTGCTGGCTACAGCAAGTGATATGACCAAGCCCAGGACCACTGTGGCTCAGTACTATACAAGGGCATGGGCTGAAAGAGGAGTGATTCAATGGTGACCACCAATGTACCATTTTAATACGATAATTGATAACTCATCAATATACAAGTCTAACATATCCCAACTACCTTGTAAGCATGTGGGTAGATAGTGGGTCTAAGGACAAAGTATACAAAAGTCACAGACACCACAATGAGAGAATTCTCTCCCTTTAGCCTCCAGCAAACTCAGAAGAAGAATTAAATTATCACGTCTCCTTCCAAACTGCCTATCTGTTGAGCATGGTGGTCTTTCTTCTTCCAAAGGAAATCAAAATCTTTAAGCCACTATAAGATAATATTTTATTATCGTATAAGCCTCAAAAAGGCTTATACGATAATAAAATCTCAGAAATATGGACTTTTATAAAATTAATATAGGTTTGTCAAGTTCGGTCTTATGAGCAGCAAGTGCCTCACCACCAGAGAAGCAGTGTAAGAGAGCGGCAGATTATAGAAGTCAGAGTTAGGTTTAAACCGAGCGTAGTCTCTAAGCTTCAACTTCCTTTTTAAAAAATGGGGACAGTTTAATTTAATTCCGGATGATATCACCTATTACACACACACTTTGTAAATAAGATATGTCATTCATAAGCTGGAGTCATTCTTATTGTATTGATCACTGGCTTCACAGCAGGACTTTTTCAGTTAATGACCTTCAAGCACCATACATTTTTCTAACGCCAGGAATCCCGCAGGCAGAAAGCAGAGAAAGCCCTAAAGACTGGTTTTAACTCTGGCTCACTTGTCCTGCAATGGGATGCCACTTTTGTTTCACGACCATTTGTTTCCTCTTGTATGAAATGGAGGGGTACTAGGAGGGCTTGGGCATGAAGAAGCATGGCTCGAACTGGATCAGAATCATCCTGAGGAAGTACATTCAAGGCACGGTTAATCCTGCTGTGTGAAGGGGAGGCCCTGGGGTCACATTCTTTTTTAAAATTTAAAAACTATCTGATGCATTTGCCTTCTAAGCAAGTCTAATGCTGCTATATAAGCAGCACAGGGAAGCTGGGAGCAACTTTAGAAATGTGGAAATAATGAGCTTTACTCTTTTTCTGCCATAAGGGCTTCAGGGACTCTTCCCCTTCCTTTTGCATGCCTGGAGGAAAGAATTTTATCTGGCACTCACAGATTTCTTTTCTGTCTTCTCTTTATTTCCTTTTTCCCCCCTTTTCCTTTCTTCTTGCTACTTTATATAAAGTCAACCATTGTATCATAACTTTTAGTAGGATTTCTCAATGGCACCAAGCCATACCATTCATGAAAAGTTAATCACCCCTTTGTCTTCTTATAGATCTTTCTGTAAGAACGGTGCATTTTCATGGAATTGGGCTTCATCTCTAAATACTGCATATTACATTCTGCTGGCTCTAATCAGAAAATGATTGGTTTGTCTTTTTTTATACCTACATTGTATTTGTTTTTTCCCATTGGCTTTGACCTTCCTCAGACACATACCCAACCTGACCAGCAGTGCCAACTTCGTTCACCATTCTCCTTTAGATAAACAGTTTCACCTCATTCAGTAGGTCTACAAAAACCCATACAACCCCATCTGAAATCTGACCTTTCTTGGCATGTGAGTTCTTTTTCTGAATTTCCAAGTGACATTTAAAAGCCAATTTATCCAAAATAAAACCCATCATCCCTTCATCATCAGGTCCCTTCCATGCCAAGATCATTCTCTAAATTCTTGATTTCAACTGACAATAACTATAGGAAGTCATGCCTGACCCCATTTTTTTTTTTTTTGATCATTCCTTCTATATAGCCCTGGAAATTCTACCTTCATAATATTTTTCCTACCTTCTCCTCTTCTCTCTTTCCACTGATTTTTCTCTAAAGCAAATTATCAAAACTTTTCTCTCTTGAATTGCCTCCTGAATCTCTTTCCTTTCTCTATTTTTTTTTTGCCTTTCAACCCATTCTAAACGTGATTTCCAAACTCATCTTTCTGAAGCCTAGTTTTGCTTTCTTCCTTCCACGCACTCTCCTTTGCCTGTAGAAAAACAAAGACAAATAAACAATAAATGCTTCATAGTCTTATATCTTAATCCTAACTACCTTCTCCAATAGCATGTCTAGGGTTCTAAGGGTCTGCATGTTCTTAGTCACCCTTGCCCTGTTGTCTCATCCTTTTATTTCAGCTGTTCTCTTTTCTCAGGCCCAGCTTATCCCAAATAAAACAGTTATGTTCTCCTCTTAACTGTCACTTTCTAAATTCCACTTCCATAAAGCATTATGTTACTAACATTGACAAAGGATTATTGAAATAAGAAAAAATGGTATATTCAACAAAATAACATATTGCTATGGTCTAAATATTTGTTTACCCTGCATAAAGCATATGTTGAACTACGAATGTGTGATGTGATGGTACCAAGAGGTGGGGCCTTTGGGAGTTGTTTAAATCTTGAGAGTAGATCCCTCATGAATGGAATTAGTGTTCTTATAAAGGAGACCCCCAGAGAACTCCCTAGTCCTCTTCTACAACAAGGACACAGCAAGAAGGCCTTGTCTATGAACCAGGAAAGGAGTCTGCTGCTGAGTGTGACCATGCTGGAAGCTTATTCTTGGACTACCCAGCTTCTAGAATTGTAAGACATATATTTCTGTTGTTTATAAGATAGCTAGTCTGTGGCATTTTTGTTCTAGCATCCTGAATGGACTAAGACACATAGAAAATCATCTTTTCTAGACACTGCAAATGATTTATTGTTCCTAGCAGCCTAAGTTAATCATACATCCCTGTTCTCTAAGCCTTACCAATACTTTCAAAAATAAAATTCTTCATGTTTTCTTCCAAGTATAAATTTAGCCTTCCCAGACTGATGTCCAAGTGGGACTAGTGGGCAAGGCCAACAGCTACCCATCATTTTCACAATGATGAAAACTTCTGATATGGCTTTCCCACAATGAAAGCTAAAATGGTTGCCTTTTTTTGTTTTTGAAAGGGCTAAGCTTTTCTTTCCTCCTTGCCTACTACCTGTTACATAATATGCAGTTTCCTTTATCATAGAGTAACCAATTCAGAGATCATTTCCTAAAAGACTCTTCTGATCATCCATCCATTCTGACTTTGCTTAACTACCTAGCCTTTCTGTACCTGTAGTTCCCCAGTTATGCATTGATCCTAACTAATGTCCTCTTGCATATATTCTGTTAAATAATGTAGACTGAGACTATGCTTATCCCTGAGATATGAAACTATGCTTTTTCATTGATGTGATTCTTCAGTTACTACTCAGCATAGAATAGACAATAGATACATGTTTTTGAATGAATGGTTATTAGGGTTTTGATTTGCCTATAAGATGAGACTATCTAAAGGCACTCTGTTGACCTGTTTCCAAATATTTTTGAAAGAGAATTAGGAATGATCTTTTTCTTTTTTTTTGTCTTTTTTTTAGGGCAGCACCCATGACATATGGAGGTTCCCAGGCTAGGGGTCGAATTTCAGCTGTAACTGCGGGCCTACACCACAGCCAGAGCAACACCAGATCCAGGTCACGTCTGTGACCTACATCACAGCTCACGGCAATGTCGGATTCTTATGCCACTGAGCGAGGCCAGGGATCGAACCTGCATCCTTATGGATGCTAGTCAGATTCATTTCCGCTGAGCCACGATGGGAACTCCTGCGAGAGAATTAAAACATGTATTACACTATACTACTTCACACTTGATTAGGATGTAAGGATTTATTCTCTCATGTTTGATTGCCACTATCATATATGTATTAATCACTCCTGACATATTTTTTAAAATTGTGCAATAGTAGGTAAGCCAGTCATATTAATGGTTACTGAGGTTGGCAAACATCATCTTATGCCTTTGTTTTCACTATGAAATTAGCAAGTCTGAAAAATCACTTTATAAACATTGGGAGTTATGTTTTTCAACATTTGGCAAGAAAAAAGTGTGGTTTACAAAGTGACAATTTACTGAGTTGATTTCTTTGTCATCTGAACAGTTTATTGTTCCAGCTTTTAATTTCCCTTCACTAAGCCATATTCTCTGCATAACGGTGATACCATTTAGTGTTTGGTACAGTTGATCCCTAGACATTTATTTCAACATAAACAGTTAAAAGTCAGCTTTGGAATGTCCTCAAGCTAGTTATAGGATGCACTGGGAAAGGAGTTTAGTGTGTTCTACGAGGGCCCTTTCCTCTTTGCAAAGTTACACATCCTAGCAAATATGCCTTACAAAATCATTCTTCCACTCAGAGATCTATGTGCATCTGTCCAAAATACATTTACATTTTCCTCACACTGAATTTGTTCTAGAGCTCATCCAAATAGTCTCTCATCTGGTATCTTTAGGAAACAATCCAATACTTCTTAGGAGTTTGGCTTCCCAACTGCTGACTTCTAGCTCTTTTGGCAGTGATAAGGCCCACTGCTCTGAGCACAGTGAAATGCAAAATTCTGCTTCCTTTAGGTAGACACTTTTAAATCCCCCCTAACATATCTGGGTTTCAGCCTCCTTACATCACAACTAGAGCCCTATCAAGGTTTCATGCTGATAGCCTGTTCCCTACCCATGCTATTCCTTCTGTCCTTCACAGAAGTGCCAAGGTAGTTGACATGAAGATCCACATCTGAAACTTCACAAAAGAAGAGTTTTCTTATCACTAGTATGGTTAAAGGATCCACTTGGCTGTGCCTCATAAATTGTTCTATGATGTAGGTGTAATGCATCTGAGAAAAAAATACGGAAAAGAAAATAAAAGAATGTACCTCAGAGTTTTCTATTAAGCTGGCTTGTCAATTTAATGGATGTTTGTTCATTCTGAGATAATGTCTTTTCCTATGGTCTTTGTGTAAAAATATCCTTTGTCCTATGAAATGATGATTACAGTAAATGAGAGTTAATAAATCTTAAATGTCTTTACCTGGAAAAAAATCAAAATTTAAAAAAAATTTTTTTCTCCCTCCAAAAAACTATTTTGTAGATATTTACTTGTCTGTGAGATTCAGAAGATTAATAATCACTATAAAAAAGAGCACTAAACCTGGTAACTAAGCTAACACTTACTGTATTGGGGCATTCTCTAAATATACATTAACTCTTCTAATCTTCATAATGTTCCTGGAGATACTATTTTATAGATGAGGAAACTGAGGCTCAGAGGAGTTTTATAACTTCCTGAAGGACACAGTGACAATAAACATTACAGGTAGGCTTTTTTTTTAATTCAATTTTTTTGTTTTATTGAAGTATGGTTAATTTACAAGATTGTGATAATTTCTGCTGTACAACAAAGTGACCTAGTCATACATATAAACCTATCCATTCTCTCTCAGATTCTTTTCCCACACAGATTATCACACGATACTGGGTAGAGTTCTCTGTGCTATATACAGCAGGTCCCCATTGGCCAGTCATTCCATATACCTCAGTGTGCATATGCCAGTACTAAATCGCCAGTCCATCCCTCCCAGCCCTCCACCTGTCCCCGTTGGTAACCATAAGGTTTTCAAAGTCTGTGAAATGATTCTGTTCTGCAAAATAGTTCATTTGCTTCCTTTTTTTTTTTTGATTCCACATATAGGTAATAGCATATGATTTTTGTCTTTCACTGTCTGACTAACTTCACTTAGTATGATAGTTTAGGTCCATCCATGTTTCTGCAAATGGCATTATTTCATTCTTTTTTATGGCTAAGTAACATTCCATTGTAAATATGTACCACACCTTTTTTATCCATTCCTCTGCTGATGGATATTCAGGTTGCTTCCATGTCTTACTTATTGTAAATAGTGCTGCCATGAACACGATGGTACATATATCCTTTTGACTTAAGGTTTTCTCTGGTTTTCCTAGATGCCAAGGAGTGGGATTGCTGGATCATATGGTAGTTCTATTTCTAGTATTCTGAGGAACCTCTATTCTGTTTTCCACAGTGGTCACACCAATGTACATTCCCACCAACACTGTAAGAGGGTTCCCTTTTTCCACATCCTCTCCAGCATTTATTATTCGTAGACTTCTTGATGATGGCAGTTCTGGCTGGTGTAAGGTGGTACATTTGTGTAATATTCTAAATCCTCTGTTGTAATTTCAACAATCTTTACCAGGAGTAGATTCCATCTCAAGAAACCACTTTCTTTGCTCATCCATAAGAAGCAACTCCTTATCCATTAAGTTTCACCATGAGATTGTACAAATTCCGTCACACTTTCAAGCTCCAGTTCTTTTTCTTCAATATTTTTTATTTTTTCCATTATAGTTGGTTTACAGTATTCTGTCAATTTTCTACTGTACAGCAGAGTGATCTAGTCACACACATGCAAACACACACACACACACACACACAGATATATATATACACATGCATTACTTTTCTCACATTATCCTCCATCATGCTCCATCACGAGTGACTAGATGTAGTTCCCAGTGCTATACAGCAGGATCTCATTGCTTTTCCATCACAAATGCAATAGTTTGCATCTATTAACACTGACTCCCAGTACATCCCACTCTCTCCCCCTCCCCCTTGGCAACCACAGTCTGTTCTCTAAGTTTATGATTTTCTTTTCTGTGGAAAGGTTCATTTATGCCATATATTAGATTCTATATGTAAGTGATTTCATATGGTATTTGTGGTTCTCTTTCTGACTTATTTCACTTAGTATGAAAGTTTCTAGTTCCATCCATGTTGCTGCAAATGACATTATTTTGTTCTTTTTTATGGCTGAGTAGTATTCCATTGTGTATACATACCATATCTTCTTAATCCATTCATCTTTCAATGGACATTTAGATAGGCTTTAGACTGAAATGCTTTGTTTTAAGTCTGTGGTTGTAAACCTCTATAGTAAACCACTACGCTGTTTATTTCCACATACTCTACTTGGCCCCTGGTTATCTAGTCAGCTGATTCTCTTGATTTACTGCACTCTATCTCCTTGAAGTCATAGGATCCTTTGATCTACATGTCAACATGTATCATTCATTTATAAGCAGACTATACAACCATACTGAGGTTCAATTTCCTGTGGAATATATAAAACAAGAAATGCCAATGCCCAGAGATGGTATGAAGAAGTGTATTTAAATCTATTAGGACAATTTCTACAACACAGAATTTACTCTATAAATGGGTTTGGGTGAGCTCTCATTTCAACCTTTCTACCTCATGTCCTCTACTGAAATTACCTTACTTCTAGAGATGGGTTCCTGCCTAGGTACTCTTCCTCCTCACAATCTCTTTCTTTCTCTTTACCCATCAATGCCTTTCACCCTCCAGAGCTGTCCACGTGTCAAGTATAGTTTCCTCTCTACCACACATTTTTTTTTTTTGCCAAAAACAGATTAAGGTAATAGTAACAATGACAACAATATTAACAGTATTAACTGAGCATCTGTATCACATATACTGCTAAATATTTTATATTCCCATATAATTTTATCTAATCCTTACGACCAATTCACCATTACAACCCCTAACTTAGTAGAGGAAACAGGCACAGAGTATTCAATACCTCCCTGATATCACCTAGATAACAAATAACATAATGAGGATTTAAAATCAGTCAATCACAAAGACTATGTATGATGAGAATATATAAAATATCATTTCACTGCTCTGTCCCCTCCCTGTAGGTTTAATAATGGGATCCTTGAGACTAAGTTTACAGGGAATACCTGTCTCTGAAGTACTGGTGCCCAGTTGCATTTTGTATTTGTTTTTCAAAGGACTAGAATCTTATTTGTAATCCTCAACTTGTATACTGACAGATTTTTCCAATGCTGACCACAACCTCAATCACTACAAGTACTTCTGTCCTGGCTTTTTTTTTTTTTTTTCTCATGTTCTGAATGTTCATCAAAAACCCTGAAACACAAATGTAAGGTAGTTATTCTCCTGGACTTTCATCTGCTGTCTGTGATCACCATTTTCTGGTGCCGTGCTCTGTTTGTTGACTTGGCTTTTTTCCTAATGTGGAACATATTCTTTTGCCACTTATTCTGGGGCATATTCTCAATTTTGACTCCCAGATCTAGTTAAGATATCCCAAGCCTTTTCACGTGACTTATCCCACTGCCAAAGAATCATTTTTTCCCTTAAAATTTGCTAACTTTATTTTTTTTTCATGGTATATGTTTAGATATCCTTTATCTTCGGGTCATCAGAAGTAATGATGCTTCTGCACCAAATTTTGTTTAGCTGTGTTCCCTTTTCATAATGCTCTTCCTTCTTACCTAATCACTGGCATTCTATCTGTTTCACTACATCTCATTTAACCAAATATTTGCTTCTTGATCCCCTAATAATTTCCTTCCCAGTATTTTAGAAACTTTAGTAGTTAGCAGAGTGACTGATGTTAACAAGCATCTAGTCTAGACTTTTAATCTTACACATAAATAACTAGAAACATATTAAAGCTATGGCCTGGCCTGAAATGACAAATGGAGCTGCTGTCAGAACTAGAACACCATGCCTAAGGCATCAACTCATGTGGTGTCATGGCCAGAAGGTCAGGTTTAGGGGTCTGAGTACAGGAAATATGAGAGCAGTAGAAGAGAAATAATGTTTAAAGTATGTACAAAGATAACCTATCACATGGAAAATCCCATAAACATCCATAGTATGAACTTGTAAGCAGAGGATCACATGGTGGCCCACTCAACACGTAGGTTCAAGTTTGCTAAGAATATATCCAGTGATGATGATAAGGCACATACAATTATGAACATGCTATACTTTTGTTGGAAATATTTTGAATTGGAGTTAATCAGAATCTCTGTATCTCTTGCAATACACACTATTTGCATCTCTGTGTGAAATCGTATTTTACCCATCCCAATAAGCACATCGTACAGTATCTGATGCATCTTGTCCTGAGGAAATAGACTGATTCTAGAGAAAAGGCAAGCAAAATTAACATCATTCAGGGAAATAACCTAAAGTTGAGTGAAATGTTCCTAGAGGAAACTCCTATGCCTATCCACAATAAATCAATATGAGAAGTTAAGAGGCATATCAGATAATTTATTAATAAGGTACTATGTTATGCTTTTCTGAATATTGTGATCATTTTGACATTTCTTGTTTTTTCGCTAAATTTCTTAAAAAGAAAATAAGCAGTAAGTTGTAAAAGTTTCAGGTCTATAAACCTGGATCTACTCCTAAAGGCAAAAATGTAAAGATAAAGAACACAATTTCCTCCTATTGGGGATTAGGAAGGAGAAAGGAAGTGCCTTGTCATCACAGAAACATTGAAGAACGATTTAAGTCCTCTTAGATAAAAGAGAACAGTTTTCAGTCACATAGAAGGAAAAATTAGAAACAGTGGGTACAGACTTGGAAAGTTGCTCTATTTGCGGAGTTTAAAAATGTGTAGGAGAATATCTCTTTGTGACTTCAAGTGGTACATAACTTGCTTATCAACATCATGGGGAATTCCACGAACAGATATAGCCCAGCGAAATTCAGCCAGCCAAAATGAACTTTCTTTTGATTATGGCTCCCTAGGAACCACAGCTATAGAATGCGATGTGGGATACAAAGATTGACTTCATGGATTGATTATAAAAGATTAATTTCATCACACCAATTCTAAAATGATCATATGTAGGAAAATAATATATTGAACCTGCTGAAAACTTCAGGAAAAGTATTTTAAACAGATCATTTTAAAATAATTTATAGTTATACACATGTATTTCAGAAGCCTTTGTTTCCATGTTGTCTTTTTATTTCCTTGAACCCAATGATTTCTTCAATAGATTATTTTGGAACTGATAAGAGTCTCAGGATAGAATCTCTACTTTTCTTGAAAAAACTAGAAAAATTTTAGTTGTAGGTCTACAGTTTTGTGTTTATTTTTTCTTTTCTTTTTTTCGTTCTGTCATGCCCACAGTATGCAGAAGTTCCAGGGCCAGGGACTGAATTCATGCCACAGCAGTGATCCAAGCTACTGCAGTGACAACACCAGATCCTTAACCTGCTACACCACAGCGGGGACTCCAGTAGTGGATGATCAAGAGTTTTTATCTCATTCTATACAAGCTACTAAACTGGTTTCATCTCATTAAGGCTCTCAAGAAGAGGTAAAAAGTATTATAAGCTGGTTTTAAACATTTTATTCTTGACTGCTTCTTGATGTTTTTTGTTGTCCTTGACCATTAAAATGAAATAGAACAGCATAAGCAGAAATCTGACTTTCATATTCACTGTATCATTCTTTATACAACCAGATACAGGAATATCTTGATGTCAGAAGCTTACTATCTACAATATATTTATTCTGCATGTTATATAACTTCATGTTTCCTCTTAAAGCATATGATCACTGCTTGGCATAGAAAAAATAAAATTCATATTGGTAAAAGTCATAAATGATATCCATTTTTCCTGTAAGAGCAAAGTTAAATAACAGTGTTTACTATGAAAGTTAGAGATGATTTTGAATTAAATAATAATTAAATAAGAGAACTTTTATTTATTTGATCTTTTATCAAACACACATTTTTAAGGCATTAGATTTATAATGTGATAAGACAGAGACACAAATACATTACTTGTCAACTGAAATTCTAGTGAGATCAGTAGATATGTACACATAAATTGAAATGAGATGTAAATGAAAAATACAAATGAGCATTAGATAAATGAAAAATACTTGTACTCATTGGCTATTATAAAACATAAATTATGTGTTCTTTACTTATAAGATTTGTCAAATTTAAGAGGATTGGTGAACAGTTATGGTTAAGATAGGAAGAAACAGGAACTTGCAAACATAAGGGTTTGCTGATAATTCAACAGAAAATTTAGAGAGGGTAATTGGGAAGAATGTATCAAATTTTAAATGGGCCCACCTATACCACAGTAATTCCATGTTTAGGTAATTATTCTGACAAAGCAGCCACAGTGAGTTTTATTTGAACTATGAACCATACAAGTTATCACTGTATATTCAGAAAATGTTAAGCTCTTTATTTCTTCCTTCTGTAGAGGCAAAAGGGAAATCAATTTAGTTATAAGCCACCCTTCTGAGCTTTAATTTTCAAGGGCAACAATTACTTAAAAATTTTATGTTTTTTAAAAACTATATTTCCTTCTTTCTAAACTTTTGCAGTTAAAGTAGGTTATGCTTTTTCCTTGAATATAATAAAACAGAGGAAGAGATGACAGAAGAAAAGACTAAGAAGAAAAAAAATGTTAAGAGGGTTTGTGGGAGGGGATTTTAGTCCTATTTTATTTTCCCTAACAGTTCACCACGTCCATCCCTTTATATCTAAAATGTCATTATTAGCTGGAAAAGAAAAAACTCAATCTGGATTTGAAGACTTATGAGCCAGTTTACAAAATTTAGAACATCCAGAAGTAGGTAAAATGTTCTCTGATGATATGAAGCTAAACAACTGTGAAGCTCTAGGTTTTAATATGTACTGAAAGTCAATCCTTTGATGTATATTCCTTGTGAGTGGTAATAAACAGCTGTGCTTCTTTGACACTGTTTGAAAGCAGTAACCTGGTAACAAGAAAACTTGTGACTTGCTCATTTTTAAAACAGTAAATCTGGGAGTGAAACTAAACCATTACAACTAAAATATTGCAGGTGGCCTCCAGTGACTGAAATAATGCCAGTTGCCATTACTGTTCACCTTGATTAACAGGCGTTCATTATGCCACCTAGACCCTTAAAAAGGATCCTTTATGTTTTCAGTGTGGCTGTTAGTGTAATCAGTATGTATCCGTATTCAATAATTCATCATATTGATGCATTACTTCAAATAAATGACATAATCACATGAGAATATGATGAACTTCCTAGTTACATTCCAAAAATATTTAAAACTGAAATATGTTAGTATGCTAACAATATTAAAATGAATGAATGAATGAATGAATAGATAGATAGTATCCTGAGGCTGCTGATTTTCCTTTTTAGAAAGTTCTGAGTGACAGCTGAACCAGAGCAAGTACCCCTCGGGGTGGGCCTACCTTCTAGAGTAATGGAGAATTTTGCCTTGTGAATCATGCAGCAAATTGTACTTGACAAGCCCTCCCCAGATGCATGAAGACATAGACATATTTTGAGACCCTCAAACTTTACAATATGGCTTATGTATTTGTTATGTTCAATGTGTTAAAATGATACGATGGTGATGTTGATAATGAAATAAGGATGACAATCCTATTAAAAATTATCACATATTTTTATATATTAAGAAGGAAATATAAAAAGAATTGAAATAATATTTACTGAATGCCAAGTGATTGTCACACACATGATTTCTTTAAGAGAAACGGTGCTTGTTTGGGTATTCCCAATAGTCTAAATTTATTTATTTTTATTTATTGTTAAAAATGTCTTAATCCCCAAACCTAGGCTATATGCAGACAGAAATCTTCTTATCAGTAACATTATTAATTTTCTGATATCTTTTCTTTTGCTCTAAGAAACTTTCGTTAAGATTTCTTATTTTCACCTATGCTTGATTATTTTTCTCTATATTACTTTTTTTGTTTATTCTCTCATCTATATCCCATATGAGCCCCAAAGTAAAGTGAAACTCTCCATTTCATATAATGGCTCCCAACATTCAACAGGCATATGACAAGTAGTGAAATATTGGATAATCAAGGAGCAGCACAGCTCAGAAACTGACGTAAAAATTAATAGCTTACATCTTTGTTCTTGAAAGTTAATTAGTCATTCCTCTTAAAAGTCATGTTTTCTCCCCAGTCCCTGCTCTTCTGTCAACTGTTGAGTTGTCTTTCTTGTTGAATATTTTCCCTTTTTCTTTCTTTTTACTTCCCACCTCTATCCAAAACTACCCCTGAGGGCACTCCTCACTTTCCCTGTCTTCCCTTACAAAAATGTTATACTTCTTTCACAGATCAAATCAGTCATCCATTTATTTATTCATCGGCTTCTTAATCTTAAGATTCAGATGACGTTTTTATACAAAAATGACCAAAAATGCATTTTATTAATTAAAAGAACAAGCACGAAAATTATCCAAAGGTTTTTACATTAAAAATAGAAACTTTATTCAAAAAAGGTGTTGATATTCTCATTTTTAAAATACAAAAAAAACCTGAGACTCAGAGATTAATCAGCCTGACCAAGTCACACATCTGATGAGAGTTTGTATTTATATCAGCATGCCTATTGGTATGAACTCTTGCCCTAGAATTTTTGTTTTTAATTGACATTATTGGTACAGCCACTGTAAAACAAACAAACAAAAAAAAACAAAAAACAAAAAACAAAACAGTATAGAGGTTTCTTGAAAAATTAAAAATAGAACTATTATATGATCCAGCAATTCCACTGCTGGGTATACCTTTGAAAACAAAAACACTAATCCAAAGATACATTTACTCCAACACTATTTACAACTGCCAAGGTATGGAAGCAATCTAAGTGTCCATCCATAGATGAATGGAGAAAGAATATGCAGTGTCTCTAAATACAGTGGAATACTACCCAGCCATAAAAAGAGCAGAGTCTTGCCATCTGCAGCACTATAGATGGTCTTAGCGGGCATTATGTTAAGTGAAATCAGTCAGACAGAGAAAGACAAACACTACATGATATCACTTACATGTGGAATATAAAAAATACAACAAACTAGTGACTATGACAAAAAAGAAGCAACTCAAAGATGCAGAGAACCAACTAGTGGGAAGAGGGAAGAAGGGGATAGGTAGCATAGGTGTAGAAAATTAAGAAATAAAAACTACTATGTATAAAATAAAATTCCGTATCAGAGATTCCAGTAATTCAAATACCTGAGCATGTTTTAAAACAGATGTGATATTTTTAATGATATTTTTACACACACACACATATGATATTTGCAGGAAAATCTATAAAGCATGTGTAGAATACTTAATTAATATCTTCACCTACAGGTATTTTGTTGACTCTATTAGCTGTTTATAATCTGTTTAAACAACTGCTGTGCAAACAATTGTGCTCTGAAACCTATGTGTTCTTCCAGAAGATACTTAAAGTATCACATTTTATTTCTGTGCTATGCTCCTGCAGGCATTCTGAAAGCATTTTAATTAAGTCATTTTGGATATAATATTTTTTACCACCTAACTGTTGGGTATTAAATTACTAGATTTTTGAGTAAATAACACTTGAGAAGATGTGGGAGGAAATAATGTTTTATAAAATGTTATAAATAAAGTTCATAATTGACCTTTGACTATCAGGAATTATAAATTCGTTGTTAAAATGTATAATGAACTGTTGAATTGTCAGAAAGTAAAAACAAATACAAAAACCTTGAACTCCCCCTGTAAAGGCTTCAGAGTAGATTCCATAGTTATCAAATAAATCTAAAGGGTTATGTTATACTTAAATAAAATGGAAGAGGCAGCCATTGTTGTTTCATATTGTTGCTCATTACATTCCTTTACTGAATTCCACCATAACTGTATCATAAGCTTTTTACCAGGTATATATTAAACACTTCTATTTCAGAGTAAAGATAGAAGCAGAGACCATAGATACAGAGAACTTATGTGTCTGTTCTATGATATCTTTCCCTGTTACTATATCTGCTTCTATCTTCATGTGCTTGAGCTGCCATAACAGAATACCATGTATTGGGTGGCTTAAAAATATACGTTCATCTTCTCACAGATTTGGAGCTTGTAAAGTCTAAGACCAAGGTGCTAGTCGGGTTGAGTTTCTGGTGAGAACTCTTTCCCTGGCTTGCAGATGGCTGCTTCTCGCTGGGACCTCACAATGTGAAGAGAAAGAGCATGGCTGCTTTTCCTTTACTTATTTGGGCATTAGCCCTATCAGTTCAGGGCCTCACTCTTATCAAATGACCTTATTTATGGTTTATCCCAAAACAGAATCATATTGGGAGTTAGGGCTTCAACATACAGATTTTAGAGGGGAATGTATATATAGACAGAGTCCATGGCAACTCTTTTTGTCTCTATGTATAAGCAAAGTGAGAAAAATCAATTTTGCAAATTTTTTTCAATCTAAATAAAATGTGAATTTCATCTTTAAAAGTGGCAGAAGTTTTCAGAAATGCTTGCTGCAGCACAGAAAGTGAGACTATTAACTCTAGAAAAAAAATGACCCTGTCAACACTTGATCAATGTGTTGCCTTCTGATTAACTTTATGTGTTCATACAAAAGACCACATTTCACCAATACTGGAGGTATCCATGACTGTTTTATTTATAAAATAAACCTTCTGCAGCATGTATCTGACTGATAGAGCTGTATTGATTTGGCGATCCTGGTATGCTGTGTGGTTTTCAAATCTGTCATTCTGCCATTGCAAGAGTTATAAAAATACTCTAAATGAGAAAATGAAAAGGCATGAGGCCTGTATGATCCCTCTGCTTATACATGTGGAAAACTCCAAAGTCATCTTTATAGTAATGAAACTATCCCTTTTCATTTATGTAAATACTTTTATTTCAGGAGCTCAGAGTAGTTCAAAAATGCCATCCCACTGATCCTCACAGTTACTCTTGAAGACACTGACATCAGCCTATTAAAATGTTAAGTGGGTCTGGTCCTAGCAAATGATAATCATAGTTAACTTAGGGGCAAAAGAAAATGCTGTCGCCAGATAAATGAATTTGTATTACTTCCCAAGGTGGGAACATTTAACTAGAGATCAGACACTGGCACATGGTTACTGCAAGGTTTTATGATCTAAGGATCTGATTAAACCAGCAGCTGAGAGAGGCCAGACAACACAGAAGCTGTTTAATCCACAAGCTCCTCTAGGAAACTCAATTTGATGCTGAATAGAAATCTGAATTAAATTCTTCTATGATCTTCTTTTACCCTCCTCTCAGACTGTGTTTGATGCCAACAGATATAAACAGGTGTAAATATATAATAAAATATAGACATAAATAAAAGCTGTGCTTATATGTACACTTCCTTGATTAGTAGCTGTCAGATGAAACAAACCATGACTTACTTTTGAAACTTATCTAGACCCTATTCAAAAGACTTCAACTAGGGCATGTTTTGTTTTTTTGTCATAGTGTTGTCATTGCTATTTTTTCACCTACCTACCTTCCTTCCTTCCTTCCTTCCTTCCTTCCTTCCTTCCTTCCTTCCTTCCTTCCTTCCTTCCTTCCTCCCTTCCTTCCTTCCCTCCCTCTCTCCTTCCTTCCTCCCTTTCTTTCTTTTTGCCACACTTGTGGCATGTGGAAGTTCCCAGCCTAGGGACTGAACCCATGCCACAGCAGTAACAACACCAGATCCTTACTATGCTGCACCACAAGGGAAATCCTGTTCTTGTTTTTAAGAGAGTCTATGGCTTGCCAGTGGCTTCCTACTTTAACTGTAGGAGATCTACAGAAAGATTTCAGGAGTTTGGGCATCTGTGAATTTTATTGTTTTTATAGAATTTTAGATGTTTATGAGCACATTTTTTTCTGGGTACAACGTTAATGTCTTCAACAGATCCTCAAAAACACTTGTAAGTCTTCAATTTTAATAACCATCGCTCTTGAGCTATCGCAGAGTGGAGTCTACCAGTTACACTCTAAGGTCAAAATGCATTTGTCTTCTTGGGCTGCCATAACAAAATAACCACAGACTATGTAGCTTAAACAACAGAAACTTATTTTCTCAATCCTGTAGGCTAGAAGTCCAAGATTAAGGTGCTCTCAGGGTTGGTATCTTGTGAGGTCTCTCTTCCTGGCTTGTGGAAAGCCACCTTCTTGTTGTGTTCTTACATGATCTTTCTTCTCTGCAGGAGTAGAGAGAAAGAGAGAGACCTCTGACTGGTATCCATGAGGACACCGATTCGATCCCTGGCCTCGCTCAGTGGGTTAAGGATCTGATGTTGCTGTGAGCCGTGGCATAGGTTGCAGATGCAGCTTGGATCTGGCATTGCTGTGGCTATGGCATAGGTAGAAGTACAGCTCCAATTCCACCCCGGCTTGAGAACTTCTATATGCCAGAAGTTTAGTTGGAATAATTGATTAGCCAAGTTACTTGTAACTTTATTGTTCTCCCAGGCTGATTTACAGCCACAACCTGTCTTCTGGAAGAGAGTTCCTCCTAAAATCACTGTTTGAATAGATTGGCAAGTCTTTTTCATCATGGTGTACCTTTAGCAATGCTTTTTAATTGGCTTCATTAGTCCCTTCCAAAGTAGTACTTAAGATCCTTACAAACCATCTGGCAAAATGTGGCTTTTACAGACCAAATCTTTGCATGTATTTTTGTCATTGAAATTAGGTCAGGTTCATGCCTTTTGGAACAGTGGTGTATGCAGCCAAAAATATTATATGCCAATATAATATTGTGCTTAATCTACCCTCAAATTTATCTTCATGCAGCTGGACAATAATGCTTCACATAAATGTTATTGGTGTGCCTCTGGAGAGGAGTTATATGTATATTGGGCCACCATGCACCCAACTTACTTCAGTTGTGGCTATCTGGGGATCTATTTCCACTTTTCTTATAAGAATTTCATCTGTACTTATTTTTGATATAGTCAGGTGAAAAAAATCAAACTACAACAGACCACTGTCTGGGTTTCACTTCTGTGATGCCATTTACTTCACTAGAAATGTCACCTTGGGTATGTAACCTAATCTCGCTGTGCTTCAAATTTCTCAGTTGTAAAACAAAGCTACTATTAATCCTACCTCCAGTTGTTCTGAAAATTATATGAATCCATGTGCTTATGTGATAATAATATGAAGTAGTGCATAGTATGTGCTCAGCAAATTACATTCACCGTTATGATAAATTACAATCACTTAAGTCTGGAGATAGCCACAGGCATTTGGTATAAATAAACGGAGTAGGAACTTAAATTGTACAACTGGAAGAAAAAGAAAATGTACCTTGCAAGTTAACACGTGACTTTGCTAGTAACACTGGAAAAAAAAAAAAAAATTGGACGCATTAGTAACAGTCTGATTACTTGCTGATTACTCTTAGTCAGTGAAAATTACAAGGTCAGGAAGAAATACTGTGGTTCCTAGCAATGATCCATTCTAGTTCCTCTCAAAGGAGATAGATGTAAGAAGTTCCAGAGACCTACATGAAGCAAGGTGAAGAGAAAATATAATAGAAACTCATTGTAGATAGGAATGGGATGCATTTACAGTTAGTACTACAGCCTCTGGCAGTACTAACCATACTTTCTAGTTTCTGTATCTGATGTTTTGGCATCTAAGGCCTTGATGAATGGGGAGGCACTGCCTTTCCCGGGGTTAACAGATTTCTAGAGGTAGCAAACAATCTCCTGTTATGTAAACTACCCCCACCCTCCTGTGTTATCAGGCTCTAACACTTATGAGGCTATTATTCCATAATCACTCTAAGGCCAGACATCAGGCACCTTGCGGCAGCCCCTACACCCCATTTTTCACGAAAATCATTCAAACTAACCATTCCTAAAGCCTGCCAGCACACTTACCCTGCCTCACCCATTTCTTTCCATAAAAATCTCAATAACATCCGCTCTGCAGTTTCCCTGGATCTCTTTTTGCCTTTGACAGGGATCGGTGTTCTCTTATGGCTCTGTGTAGCCATGTGGTGACCCTTTCTCTTAGACACTGTGAATAATAAAATACCTTCTCAATGCAATAGTCTTTTGGCCTGTTGGACTCACCATACTTGAATAAAAAGAAAGTCCCAGATGTATTTTAAAATATTCGTAGACAGAGCTTTTACTTCTGTTAAAAAGCAATGAAGTATGACAAATTCCTTAGAAATAATGACTACATCTTTTCTTTATTAGGTGGCTACTGTGGGATCACACAGTTTTATTATAAATCTGCTTTATTTTTAACTATTTTTAGGATAAGACATAAGAAAACTATTTCAACCATTGTCAATTAAGGCATCCACTGATCTAGATTTTACTAAAAATGCAAGGGATAGTTATGATGATGAAAGCAGTTGCTTGTAATAAGTTTCAGGTTAAAAAACAAAAAAACCCAAAGGCTAGCAAATATCTGATGCAATATATCAACTTCAAAATAACTAATATTTATCTTTTTTGGTGCCATTACTACTGTCCCAAGAGCTCTGTCATTCATTAACTTCATTTAACTCTAATGAAAAATTTTATAAGTGTATGCTATTATAATTTTCTACGAAGTTATTAGTGAAGAAACAGATTTAAATTGAATAAGTCACATGTTGAATGACAAAGAGTTATTAAGAAAGACATTAAACTCAGTCTGACTTCAGAATTTCTGATTTTAACTTCCAATAAACTGGATTTGAACCATGGCAGTCACGATCATGTATCATTTTCCACATTATCCTTAGCTAGCTTTGCATTCAAGGGATGATAGTGATGACGGTACCAACATCTTTAATTTGTTAAGTATCTACATGACCCTGTGATGTAATCACATGTAATTGTCACAGAAAGGCTATCTTGTTATTTTCATGGCAGAGGTGAAAATACTGCTGTCAGAAAAGATATAGTGATTTTCCCATTGACACAGAGTCAGTCAGTTTCAGAGATCAGATTTAAACCCAAGCCCATGTTTTTGAACTAGAATTTGGGGCGAGTATGGAGAAAATGAAACTAAAAGAAAATGTCATCTGCTGTTCAGAGAGGCAGATAGCCATAAAATATACATGGCAGAAAAGGATTAGAAGTCCTATTAGAAGCATGATGGAAACACTGTTGGAGAGTCACATAACCCACATTGGATGGAAAGGGGATCCCTCAGATAGAACTTTAGGCAGAATCTTGTGAATGGCCAGGAAATTTACCTGTTGAAGATGGTTGGGGAGATTGTTTCCAGCACCCTGCATATCACTGTCTTGAGAAACATAGTACATTTAGAGTAAGGCAAATATATTGTGGAATTCTGCAATATGTGTAACCAGGAGTGACTTTGAAGAGATTTATGCTTAAAATACACTTGGCAGTAGGTTTTTCCATGCTTGGCTGGAAGCCTTGGGCAAAGCACCTTACTATAAGCTAGAAAGGTACCTAGTAAATATGTCCTTTAGGGGTAATAAAATCAATCATAAAAATTATAATATATTACATGTTTACTAAATGCCAAACCATGAACAAGGCATAAAACAATAAAATGAATAAGAACTGGATTGGTCAAGTGGATTGCAAACAGTCATAAAAAATTTTGTTGATCCTAGTTTTCAAATTCAAATTTAAATAAGTCAATAAATCATTGTAAATAGTGTTTTCAAAGTAAGGTCCCTGAGGTCAAAGACTTTATATATCTTAATCATCACTTTATCCACAGAACCTGGAGGTGGTGGCATTCCATGGCACTTAATGAGCATTATGTTGATTAAATGTTGGTTATATCAACCTTCAACACCTTAAAAGTATGCAGTATTATTTTGCAGAAGTACCCCTTCTACTTTCTCGGGCATTACTAAGGAAATTTTAATCAGTTGACTCAGTGATTTGCATTGGTCAAACTTGCTGACTTCTCAATTCTACATTTCATTCAATAAAGTTCTTAAGCGTAGCCTCTGTCTTCTATATTTTGGTTTCTTTCTAGAGTATCTAGAGTATAGCAGATTATTTGTACCGTGATAAATACAGATGTAATAACATTTTTGAGTGTATTTAGACATCTATGATATCTTTAAGCCTTCCTATAACCTTCCCAAGCAAGCTATGAGAATTATTCTTTTTCACAGATGTGGAAATCAAAGCACATCTTTTATGACCTGCCCAGATTAGATGACTTCTATGTATTCTTGTTCTCTAAATTCATGTTTTGTAACTTGTTTTGTCACTTTAATCTCACTTCTTTTTTTCTTCATGCCATAATATCAAGTTATTTTTTCCAAGTTGGCAGAGCTCTTTCCACCGTCTATTTCTTAATCATAACTTTAAATTCATCAATCATTCATTGAAGGGAGAGGTTCCTCTTGCACTAATATTGTAACATTACACTGCATTATAATTGTATTTATCATTAGTCTGAATGATTCATGACAGCAGGCATTATGTCTTTAGGGATCTCTTTTAAATTTTGGAAGATTATAGTTCTTTAGTAAGTATTTGTAAGTGATAAAGTGTTTCCTTTCTATTGTCACCATTCCTGTCTGTTGCAGTTTCTTCACCTAAAAAACATTACTACACTATCTCAGTTTTCAATTTCTAATATAACATAAACGATAATGTAATGAAAATGGATAGCTACAAAAATTGGAGTGTTTAACAAACCATTTAGGGAATTCTCGATGAGATGGTATATTTGCTCTGTAACAAATATCCCAAATGTTGTGGATTAAAACAACATTTATTACCTCATTGTTCATTTTGACCAGGAATCAGTGTGGTTTAGCAGTAATTCTGAATCAGGATTACTCACAAAGTTGCAACAAAGGGTCAACTAAAGCTACAATAGTCTCAAGGTGTGATGTGGGAAGATTTATCTCCAAACTCTTTCAAGGTTCTCTGAGGCTCAGCAGAGATATGTTTCATGTCACATGGGTTTTTCCATATAGTAGCTAACATTATATGAGCCTGTCACTGTCAGAGTGAGAATTTCCACTATGAGAAGAAGAGAGACACGATGCACACACAAGAAGTCAGTTTTATACAGTCTTAATTACAGAAGTGAAATCTCATTACATGTGCTATATTCTACTGAGCAGAAATCAGTGTGTCCAGCCCACAATCAAAAAAAAAAAAAAAAAAAGGGAATCCTATACACAAGGAAATGGATAGGAGATGGGGATAATTCGTAGTCATTTTAGAGGATGGTGATTTTTTTATGTTTAATCATTGTCAATGTTGACTTTTTTAGATTAATAATCACTGATTAAGGTATTATATTATTTTAACAGATTTTTTTAACAATTTTTATTTTTTCCATTATAGCTAGTTTACAGTGTTCTGTAAATTTTCTACTGTACAGCAAGGTGACCCGGTGACACACACACACACACACACACATTCTTTTTATATTTTCTTATATCTTTATAGGCTACTTTAAAAATATGGATTCCAGATTTCTGTGTACTTTAATGCATAAATCATAAAGAATAACTTGAAAGGACCAAATGGCTACTTTTCTTTGACTTGTCTCATCATGACATCTGTGCTCAGGAACTAGACAAAAGTCAATGCCTGAAGATGGGAATGGCATTAGGTGAGATTTGAGAAATACTTGTGGCTTTCTGTCTGCGGGTGGGATATTGAGAGCTTAACTTTTTTACTGGCTAGACATGTCAGAAGACAATTTTCTGAACTATCAGGACAGTAGTACATCATAAAGCAGAATTCTAGAAAGGAGGGAACCTCAGGGATAGTAAGCTTCAGAATCTGTACATAAATCCTTTGCAAATGCTTCCCTGAACACTGACCAACACATACATGGAAGATATTCCAGAATGTTGGGCATACTAGACAGTAGGAACAAAGATTCTAGAAGTTTCCCGCAA
Organism: Catagonus wagneri; assembly: GCA_004024745.2. NCBI lineage: Eukaryota > Metazoa > Chordata > Mammalia > Artiodactyla > Tayassuidae > Catagonus > Catagonus wagneri. The sequence goes on along the minus strand of PVHT021183666.1, from coordinate 23,746,312 downwards.
ATAATTATTACTGCAGTTTTTGTGAAGTACAGCTTTACTATAGTCACCATTTTTTCTATACTTATTATTTGGAATGAGGATGTGGATTCGATCCCTGGCCTCGCTCAGAGGGTTAAGGATCTGGCCTTGCTGCAATCTGTGGCATAGGTCAAAGATGTAGCTTAGATCTGGTCAGATTCAGTGTTGTTGTGTGGCTGTGGTGTAGGCCAACAGCTGCAGCTCTGATTCAGCTCCTAGCCTGGGAACTTCCATATGCCAAAGATGTGGCCCTAAAAAAAAACAAAAAAAAAACAAAAGAAAATAAAAAAAACAGAGCACTACTAAATACTTATTTCTAAGAGAAAAGAGTCACAGATATTTATTTTATTCTACAGAGTCTACAAAATAGATATTATTATTCTACAAAGGTTCTAAGGTCATAAAACACTGAGAAAAACCAAGTTGTCCAAAATTGGGGTAGACTAAGGAGACAGGACAGCTTAAATATGTATGAGTCTGTATTGAATTTTAATAACTACAACAAAGGGACATAGGTTGTGACAACTGGCAAAAACTGAATAGTTTACATCAAAGTTAAGTTTCTGGTTTTAATAATTTTACTATAATTATAAAAATTAACATTTGGAGAATTTGGGTGAGGTGTATCCAAGAATTTTTTTGTAATATTTTTACAACTTTCTATATCAAAAGTATTTCAAAACAGAAAGTTTTATAAACAAATCTTTTAAAAACCTATAAAGTAAAATCTTACCTTTATATCACTACAGCTTAGCCTCTTTTCATTACATTGTACACCTTCAAATATCCTTAAAAATACAATTAAGGATTATTTGCTAACCCGCCATCCATCGTCAGTACTTATGATAAACATTCTAGAAAGCACTTCTGTAGTTTCCCTTTATGAAGTGGTGTTATGTTGCCCAATCTGTTCTGAAAAAGCTGTATAACCTAAACCTCTTTCTTAATATCTCTAGCCCTCATTTACAAAGTCAAGCTAACTGTACTCACTTCTTAGTGTCATCATAAATACCAAATGAAATAACTCATTTAGTGTGGTAGACACTGTTTTTTGGAACATAATATGGTTAGAGTTGCCAGACTCAGCAAGTAAAAATAGAAGACACTCAGTGAAAGTTGAATTTTAGATGAACAATAGTATTTTTAATATGAGCATGTCCCAAAGCACAGGACATACTCATACTCATGCTAAAGAATACACTGTGTATTTCCTCATGTGAACCAAAATAAGATAGCACTAACTGGTAACTATTTTCATTAGTAAACATTTGGCAACTGGAAGATTTGATTAAAATATATCTCCAAAAATTAATTAATTAATTCAATATTTCTCCAGTGGCACGTTAAGGATCTTTGAAAAACACAGAGGAGTTGAGATGGGAGAAAGGTAGTCCTAGATTGGGTAAGCTATTGCCATAGCAGCTGTGGTTAAGACCTCAACCCTAGCAAACTCCCTTCTTCCTTTAAGGAGGAAACAAAGCAAAACAAACAAACAAACAAAAGAAACGGGGGGGTGAGGTGGGGAGAGTAGTCCTGGTGCTATGGAACATAACTAGGGACATTGAAAACTTGGGATTCCTGTCCTACATAATTTTCCATGACATGTAGCATTGAATTTAGCCCATCTGCTAAATTAACTAAGACTTCAAATGAAAGTATCCTTGATGATAGCAATTAATCAATCATTAAGGTTGTCCTGGTGCCTAAACTATGGAGAACATGAAATTCCACACACGAAATGTCTACATAAATATTATTTTGGTATTTTTCCTTTTGCCAAAAACTATGCTTAGTAACAACTATGAAATGCATATTTTTATTTCCATCATTCTCCAAATGATCAAACATGGTTATGATATCTTTGACACCTTACCATAGTCACAAAGTTAGTGACAGATCTAACATCTGAAGTCACTTCGGCCTTTCCTATTCAGCATTTTACCATGTATCAAAACTCATTGAATAGTACACTTAAAAAGAGATTATTTTACTATTACAATTATATCTTAAAAAATCTGAAGATTGCAAAGGTAAAAAGAAATTCGGGTTATATAAGGAATGAAAATATGAGCTATTTTTGTTCTTTATTCCTTTCATATTAAAAGCACACTAATAGAGATCATTTAAAATGTCCAAAAAAAGAACTAATGCTACATGAAGCAGTACACTATTGAAATTAGAAGATGAACTTTGACATCCTCCATGCTTCGTTTAGAAACTTGGCTCTGCCCCTGCATGGCTGTATGCATATTTTGACAAGAGTTACCTAAGCTTTCTAGTGAATTTCTTCATCTGCAAAATGGGCTAGCAATATTTACATATAGCTTCTTTGAAGATTTAATGAAATTATATATATATATTTATATACTCATAGATATTAAAGTCACCACATGGGTACAATCCACCATAGCTCACACAGTGGCATTAATACTGAATTTAATCAGTTTCTTCTCTGATGAAGGTAAATTGCAAGGACAAAGAGGGAACAAGGATTTCTTATGTATTGAACAATCTGAAAGTGTGAAGAGGGAAGAAAAGGATATCAGGACATTACTAGAGATAAGTGCCACAAGAGAAACAGAGGCAAGTGATATTGGCAGAGCAACGAAGCAGTGGAAAAACACCTTGGACAGAGATTGTATATCCATTATGTCTCCCAAAAGGCAGGAAGTTTAAAAGTGAGTTTAAAAGTGACGTCCTCTGAGCTCATGCTTTTTCCTTTGCAAAGACCTATGGTATTGCCCTCTGGAGAAATTAATTTATTCAGGAAACATTTAGTAAATGACTCATAGAATCCAGGTTCTGGAAGCTTGTGTCCTGAATCTGTCAGAAATAATCTCAATATATTTGGGTCATTGAAAAGTGGAGCTGGGGCTAGCCATTAAGATATTGTAGAGCACTAATTTCCAAATATGTGTATTGACTTAGATTCTCCCCTTCCTGCATGCAGACCCTGAGTGGAAATAGTCTGAGAGGTAAAGCAAGCATCAGAAAAGAAGGGCAAGGGAGGGATGTCATCCAAAAAGGGTACATTCCAATGCCTGATTCCAATGAGAGTGATCTAAGCTTTGTCCTTGGGGAAAGAGGAAGCCAGTGTCACACGACAGAGCGTGAGGGAACCAAAGTACCTAAACACATCAACTCTTGCACAGGGATGCTGGAGTGGGGGTGGAGCTAATTCACTAGTATTTCTGGTCCTCCTATGGGCAGACAAAACATTGGTGGGAGGGACAAAACAATCCCTCAGGCAAAACGAAGCAAGTGTGAGCTAATTCAAGTTAGACAGATTCACACTAAACTAGCAAGAGGGAGGGTGACTGGGTGGGCTAAAGATTTTGAAAACTTAGACATTACTTTGATAATAGTTAGTTGAAGCCAGCATAAGTAGTTTTTGGTTTGTTTGTTTGTTTTGTTTTCACTCCAAGTTCTCTCAGTTCTGTTAGTATGTGAATGCAAATGTACATTGTACCTTCAAGATAGGAGCATGAGTGTTTCCCAAACTGTTTAACAAAGACTCCTTTTATTTCCACTTTTTATAGTTTCCAAAGCACTTTCACTTATATGATCATCTTTTAATTTCAAATGTTCAGTTTTACTTCAGAAAAACCAAGGAGATCCATAGTGTTACCGTTGTCATATCCCTGAGCCCAAACGTATGTTTCTTAAGCAGCCACTACAGAGCACAAGTTTCAGGTGGCAAATGTATTAGCTTTTCTGTGTGAAACTCTTCCAGAAACCTAGTGGCTTAAAACAACATTCATTTATTAGCTTATTGTTCTACAGGACAAAGGACCGGGCAGGCTCTCATAAGTCCTTTTTTTTTTTTCCCTAACTTTTTTTTTAAACAGCTGCACCTGGGGCATACGGAAGTTCCTAGGCTAGGGGTCAAATCGGAGCTGCAGCTGCAGGCCTACACCACAGTCACACAACAACACTGGATCTGAGCTGCATGTGCTACCTACACCACAGCTTGAGGCAAAGCCAGATCCTTAACCCACTGAGCCAGGGACTGAACGAGTATCCTCACAGAGGCCTCAGGTCAGTAACCCACTGAGCCACAATGGGAACTACCCCACCACCACCCCGCCATGAGTTCTATTCTCAGTGCATCACAGGGTTGAAATTAACGTGATCAGATGGAGTAGGTTCTTACTGTGAGTTTCTGGGGGAAAGTATCCTTCCACGCTCATTCAGGTTGTTGGCTGAATTTAGTTCCTGTGATTTTAGGACCGAAGCTCCCGTCTCCTTGTTGGCTCTCAGCTGGGGTATCCCTAAGCTTCTTAAGGCCACTCTCATTTCTTCACATGCAGCCCCTTCATCATTAAAGCCACGACAATGCATGGGGCCCTCTCAAGCTTCAAATCTCTCTGGCTTTGCCTTTTGCTGGCTTTGCCTTTTGCTGCCAATTAGATACACTTCTCTACTTTTAAGGGCATATGCAGTTACATTGTGGCCACTTAGATGGTTCAGAACTACCTATCAGACAAGTCAATTCTGCCATAAAACATAAGTCGTGGAGTGATATACACCATACCAAGACATATCACCCCAGATTTCAGGGAGTACTATAGGGCAACTTTCTAGGGCCGTTTACAAAATCCTCCTAGTACGAAAATTTAATTTTAAGAAAACATTTAAGAAGTTAGCCATGCATGTTTTAGCAGCAAAACAGTTTTATATGGTAACATCTATAACATAACTAATGAAATACCTTTAATATCAGAAGCATATATACACTTTTTAAAAATTTAATGTTATATTTGGCATGTAAAGAATCTATTTGTACTGAGATAAATTAATATACATCTTTTAAAAACAGGTTTGAAAAACAATCATGTCTGTTAAATATATAAACATATGTATTTGAAATGTCTGACAACTTTAAACCTAAGTAGCTAAAATCTGAGGGAAGGTGACCTTCAAATTTATTTTTTCAACATCCTCTTAAGGTGACAAAACTAGGTCGGGCTAGAAACTTCCACCATTACAATTAATAAATTAGAGTCCTGAATTTTGTGAGCTCCCAAAATGGTCATTGAATAAACCTCCAGTAGACTCTAGTGCGAAAGAGATAGTTTTTTCTATGAAGTTAAGAGGTTTCTTAAAGGGACTATATTGTCCTGCAATCATTGTGACTTAATTTAGAAGAAAACAGCTTTTGAATAGGTTGTAACTATTTCAGTTCCTCCTGGATTAGAGATGATGAACCATACAACCTTGGCCACATTTTGTAGTACCTACTTGCTTTAAATCCTTTTGGATGGAAGAAAGTTAAATCCTTAATTACTTACGTGATCATAACCTTATCAAATCCAAATCATCTACCAAAATGATTACAGCATAGTTAGCTGACAGATCAAAAATTTGATATTAAATGGAACTTAGTCCTAATTTTACCTGTTTCAATTACTTTATATTATAATGATTTTTATTTTTTCCATTATAGCTGGTTTACAGTGTTCTGTCAATTTTATATTGTACAGCAAGGTGATCCAGTTACAAATACATGTATACATTCTTCTAGAGATTCTCATACTAAGTGAAGTAAGTCAGAAAGAGAAAGAAAAACCCTTTTTTTAATTCATTAATTTATTTACATTTAAAAAATTTTTCTTGCTTTTTAGGGCTGCACCTACAACATGTGGATGTCCCCAGGCTAGGGTTCAAATTGGAGCTGCAGCTGCCAGCCTAGGCCACAACCACGGCAAGGTGGGATCTGAGTCACCTCTGTGACTATATCACAGCTCATGGCAATGCTCGATTCTTAATCCACTGAGAGAGGCCAGGAATCGAACCTGCATCCTCATGGATCCTAGTCAGGTTACTTACTGCTGAGCCACAAAGGGAACTCTGACCTCTTTCATTTACTAGTTATAATACCCTGTCCCAGGTATTATTAAACTATTTCATCTTTTTTTTTCCACCAGGCTATGTTAAAGATAAATGTTAGCTTGATATAAATATGTAAAATACAAATCTATGAAAAATGTTAGCTTGATAGACTTATGTTTCCTTATTTTATTCTTGTGAATAACGGAGATGAAAAATTCTTATTTGCAAGGTTGTTGTGGAAAAGTACTAAGACAATGATAATCACATCACAAATGATTAAGTAGTTACCCTTTTTAACTATCCATCTATTTCAGCATCTCATCTGAATCTGTCTCCCCTGATTCCAAAGGCATATTTTTTCTTCTTCCTCTACACCCCTCTATCTACTAAAAGTGGGAATCTCATTTTTCAGTGGATTGAATGTACTTGAGGGCATTTATTAGTTGGAAGAAATACAGTGAATAAAACTAGCAGAGAAGATGTTAAAGCAGTAGAAAAATAATAGAAGTGATTTAAGTATGATTACCATCTTTTATTTTTTAATGTGTATCAAATGCACTGGTGATCATTTTTCATTCAAGGGCAAAACAGTAAACATTTTTTTCTTCCCCTTTTCTGTTTTTCCTCTATCCCCTTTTCTCCTTTAAAAAAGAGACAAAATATAGATTTTTTCCCAATCTGAAATACCTAACTGTGCTCAGAGGAAGACTACTTAAAAGAAAAAAATAAAGGTATACGTGAAAAAATGAGAACTTGACTATATATTTGAAATATTTCACAGGGTTGATAAAAAAAATAGCTGATAACTAGTCGTCTTTTCATTATTGTAAAAAGATGAATCCAGAGACAGAAATTGCCTTTCTTGGCGACAGTCAGCATTTAACCTGCATGTAACCGCACAAATTAACATGTGGTTGTCCTCTGGATAATTGTCAGGCTTTTATTTATTTATTTATTTATTTTAATGCCAATAACAGATATACTTTTGGCTTGTGATTTTATAATTGGAGAACTGTGTCTATCAACTTCAGGGAGTCAAAGGAGTAAACTACCATAACTGAGGAAGAAATGGAACAATTTCATTCATAGGATACTTATTTAAATTGCTACGCATTTTTTCTTGGATCTCATTTTACATCTAGGTTGAACCATATGAAACTAATGTTTTCGTAGTTCAATATCTTATTGACAATTTATATAGTTCACCTTATAGATGAAAAAGACAAGATTTTTGATAGGTCTGTGACAGGCAGCAAACATTTTCCATGATAATATGGCTTGAATTATGATAAACATATTTTGTAAAATTTATGCTATTCTATTAAACATAAAATTAGTTTTCCTTCATTCACTTAATGAATATTTATTGAGTCATGACTATATGAGTACTACTCATTGGACATGGTACAGAAGAGACAATTTCCTTACCCTTAGAAAATATACATGTTAGTGAAGAAATGGAAAATAAGCAATGTAAGTAAATAAAATCAATGTGCAGTGTGTTAAATAATAACAATTTCAAAGTAAAAAAAATAGCAAAGCAAGGAAAGAGGGTTGCGTTATGCAGACGCGCAGCTTAAAGTAGTTGATTTCACAGTTTCCGTCATGGCTCAGTGGTTAACAAATCCAACTAGCATCCATGATGATGTGGGTTTGATCCCTGGCCTTACTCAGTGGGTTAAGATTCTGGCGTTGCTGTCAGCTGTGGTTTAGGTCGCAGATGCAGCTTGGATCCCATGTTGCTGTGGCTCTGGTGTTGGCTGGTGACTACAGTTCCAATTGGACCCCTAGCCTGGGAACCTCCACATGCCTAAGGTGCAGCTCAATAAATAAATAAATACATAAAGTAGTTGATCTCAAGAAATAAGAAAGGGCCTGAATTAAGTGAGGGAATACTTTGCATAAATAATTATTATAAATATATTGTCATGACAGACAGAAGAAATATTAAGTGCAAGGGCCCTGAAGCAGTGCTGGAAGTCAGTACAGGTGGACTCGAGTGAACTTTAGGGAGAATAAAAAGAAATGAGGCACTGGACACACAGAAGAGAGAAGTTGGAGGACCAAGCCCTGGAATAGCCCAAGCTTTAGAGTTTTCTAATTTGAGGAGGAATAAGAAAATATACTAACAAGGAATAATCAGAAGTATGCAAAAAAAAATCAAGTTATTGAGGAATCCTTAAAGCAAAGTGAAAAAAAAATTTCAAGGAGGAGAACGTGATCATTTATCATCTTTCCCCCAAATGGAGGGATTTCTTCATTGATAAAGGGGGCTATGGCTCAGAATTAGTTCTTAGGATGGTTTTCCACAGCAGAAAGATCTGGATTATATAGAATCATTACATAATCACATACCATCTGTACTATTCCATCTTCATACAGTGATGACTAGTAGTGATGACCAGTGTGGATGTTTTATAAAGTAAAATATTTTATACACAGGAGACATTTCTGTCCATGTTTTGGGGATATTCCATTGACACTGAAAATCTTCTTAAGATTCTTGTTCACTGAATACTTTGGATCAGAGGAAGGCTTACACGGAAATAGAGAAAACTGTCTATCGAAAAAAAAAATCGTCAGTTCCTCTTCCACTTATGAGCTCTTTGTTCACCAGTAAATGGTGACTCCAACAACTCAAGTCTTGAGAAATATCAATATCCTTTAACTTACAGCCATTTATAAAATCACTGGTCAGCTGCCCTTACACACAGAGCAGAATCCAGAGACTGGGCCTCTATTTCCAACTCTGCAGATGAGTCATTTGACATTTTTACCCATTAAAGATAGAGATAAATCGTGCCATGGCATGCCTCACCTGAATAAAATAATTATTGGTGAGCTAATGTCTATGAAACAATTTGAATATCTCATTTTAAAAGTGTGGAATATTTTCCAAACAGCTTGCTGGAATTTCTGACCTAGAGGCTGAAAAGAAAGCCCATGAAACTGGATTCTTTCAGTGACTATGAAGACTGGGGATGAAAGGAGATACTTTCCTGCCTACAAAAGGGAAACCATCACTCTCTGGTTTCTCAGAGGTGTAAGGAGAGAGGCTTATTTGTCTTGAATAAATTTTTGACAAATTGTTACTGCTTTCACATTGTTTCACCAGGTATAAACATATCTAAAAGATGCACGTGTAACTGTGAAAGGCAGCAGTCTGAAGGATTCTAACTTAGGAGAAAGCAACACTCTTCCTGCTTTCTGGCTTGTGGCACTCACATCTGTCAATTTGGCCTATGGTATAAACCTGGAAGTCATTCTAGTGTCCATTATATACCACATCCAATTCATTTCCAAACTCTAGACCACCTATGTCATCGTTTTCTTGCTAAGGATTCCTTGCCTCTTTGTACTTAATCTTTTGCTTTACTCAGTTTCCCAGTACACTGTAACCCTGATAATCGTGGCCTTTTCCCACTGATTACCTGACATAGGGTCTTCTATTTCTCCATGTCATCTTCCATGTTCATAGCACATAGCATCTCTTTTGTCTGGATTCTGGTGCTTCCATCAAATCCTCTGCCCTACCACTTCCAAAATACAGCCTTTGCTCCTGCCATCCTGAATTACTGATAGTTCTCCAAAAGCATCATGCTATTTCATTCCTCTGGCTTTTACACATGTGACTTTTGCCAGAATTGCCCTCTCTCCTACCACAGGTGCAATAGTATAGTATGGAGGTTGGAAAAGAGCTTTAGCAAAGCTCAAATGCCAGCCTCCCCTATTGAACTACATACCTTTGGGCAAAATTCTGCATGTCTCTATCCTTCAATGTCTCCTATTCCAAAATACATAGTCATAATACCTACATCATAGATTGTGATAAGTAGATGAGATGATGTATGCAAAATAGAGTATTTAGCATATATTAAATCTAAATATCAGTTATTACTACTAAATTTTGACTAAGCGTTACTCACACCTTAACTTAAAACCTGCTTATTTCCTTTTTGTAAACCTTTGTTTCCACCCTCCTCTTCTTGTAGCTGAGCAATTGCTTACTTCCTCTTTTGTCCTACTTCCTTATCTTAGGTAGATAGTATAAATAATCCTGATATGTGCTTAAAATTATTTGTTTATATATCTGTCTTGTACACAAGACTGTGAAAAGCTACTGAAAGTAGCTTCACCTCTTATTTTTTTTTGCCAAATTCTGCAAATGATAGGTTCTTTAAAAATATATATTTAAGAAATAAAAGAAAACTAGCATCATAAAATATCCTACAGAGATAAAACAAATGCCTCTCTTCTCTTCTCCATACCTGCTTAAGCTTCAAGTAGAAATGCATTTGTATTCATAAGAGATTTTTTTTTTTGGCAGTTTACTTCCTCATGGATACACAAAATACAATGTTTTGTTCAGTAGAAAGTCCAAAATAGCTGTGGTAGTTACATCTTGGCATGTTCTAGAGTAGCTCGTGGTATATAAGTTTTGCACATTTTAGTAGCTAAACTATTTGGGATTAAAACTAGTTATTACTAAATTGTCTTTACTGAGTTGTTCTGATCACTTAGCTTGAGAAAGCAGTACTGAATGTTTACTTAAAATTGCAGGTTTAGGATTTCCCGTCATGGCTCAGTGGTAACTAGCATCCATAAGGACGCAAGTTCAATCCCGGGCTTCACTCAGTGGGTTAAGGATCTGGCATTGCTATGGCTATGGCGTAGGCCAGTGGCTACAGCTCCAATTTGACCCCTAGCCTGGGAACCTCCATATGCTGCGGGTGTGGCCCTAAAAAAAAAAAAAAAGACAAAAAATGCAGGTTTATATATAAACTTGAAATTTTAAAAATTACCCATAAGTAAGCCCTAGAGATGATCATACAGAGAAAGACAAATATCATATGTCACCATTTACATGTGGAATCTAATAAAATGATATAAAAGGATGTATTTAAAAAACAGAAACTCACAGATTTCAAAACCAATCTTATGATGAAACCATGAGTATAGAGAAGAATTGGGAATGTGAGAATAACATGTACACATTATTGTATAAAATAGATGGTTAACAAGAACCTACTGTACAGCACAGGGAAAGCTACTCAATAATTTGTAATAACCTAGATGGGGAAAAAGAATGGATGTATTTAGATGCATGATTGATTCACCTTGCTATACACCTAAAACTAATATAACATTGTAAATCAACTATACTGCAATAAAATTAAATTTAAAAAAACACAAATTTGACTGTTAAAATGATAGCACTAATAGCTATATAATGATATCAATAATTACATTATAAAATAATAAATTATTACAATTTAATAAAAAAGTCTAAAAACCCAACACTTTTTCAATTTAGAATTGATGTTGCTACTACTATTTCTGAAAGTAATTTCTGTACTGAATATTCTATATGCTGAAAGAAATAAAATAACCACATTTTTGGCAATATTTTAAAAAATCAGGCAGTTTAGCTTTAAGGCATTTGGGAAATATTGAAATAGATTTCTTAGTTAACTTCACATTTGTCCTTAATCAACAAGTTAAAAAAAAATGTGATCAGGGAGTTCCTGCTGCTGTGGCACAAAAGGATCAGCAGCATCTTGGGAGCTCTGGGACACAGGTTCAATCCCCAGCCCTGAAGAGCTGGTTTAAGGATCTAGCATTGCCACAGGTGCAGTTTAGGTCATAACTGCAGCTCAAATCTAATCCCTCATGCTGGGAACCCCATATGCCATAGGGTGGCCAAAAAAGAAAAGAAAAAAAATAGTGATCAGTAACAAATTGTGTTTGCCTTAATGATAACATCTCAGTTTAGTGGGATTATATAAATGACAGCTGAAGGTAAAGGCAACTCTTACTTATGGCTTCTAGAGAATCCCTGTTTCTTCCTGTACAGCTTTGAGTAGCTTAGGACAATATTAGCTCTTCCAACACAAGGTTGGATGGTGAGTTTTCAGCCTGAAGCCTTCTCTGCTCCTGCCTAGGTCAGGGAATCTCCCAGGCAGCATATTTTTGGCCCATGGTTTTAAGGTACTTGATGCCTCGTGCAGCATCAAATAGTTTAGGGAGATGTTCTTCATAACAGAGATATCTTAATTTCCATCCTAGATGACAAGACAATCAGAACTATAGGATATAGACCAGAAATGTTTAAACTTTTTAGTAGCTAAGGGCAGTTTTCTGGGATATTAACTAAATTAGAAAGGAATACTTGTGACCTATCACCAGGGTTAGTGAGCATGTTGAGTTCTCTGGAAATGCTGCTTTACCATTGTTCTTTCTGATAGAGATGAAATACATACATGTAGGACCCTAATCTACCACTTACTAAGTGTATGTAGGATAACTTACTAAAACTTTTAGTACCTCAGTTCTACATCCATGAAGGTATTTAAGCAAACTTACTATATCAAGTTCCTATTCTCGTTATAATACATTACCACAAGTTGTAGAGATTTAATATAACACCAGTTTATCACCTTACATTTTGGCAGCGTGAAAGGCTGGCATAGCTCTCATTAGGCTAAAATTAAAGTATTGAAAGGGCTGTGTTCCTTTCTGGGTGCTCTAGATAGCATGTGTTTCTTTTTTATCCAGATTCTAAAGGCAACCCACATTCTTTAGCTCATGGCCACCCCCCTCATCTACAAACCAGAAATGTTACATTTCCTTATGACTCTTCCATGGTAGCATTCCTTCTGACTACAGCCAGAAAAAACTCTCCATGTATATAGATTCATGAATTTAAATTGGGAACATCTAGATAATCCAGGGTTCTCTTGAACTCAAGGTGACTGATCATATTTTCAAAGTTTCTTTGCTATGTAAGGTAACCATACTCACCGGTTTCAGAGATTAAGATATGTTTGTCTTTGGAGGTCCACTGTTCTACCTAAAACAGTTACTTCAGAGGTTTTCTATCTTGATTAGAGAAATTTTGAGAGGCTGTACACCTGATATGGTGGTTATAATGATAGTTACAAGTTTCCTTTGTCTCCAAAGCTTTTCCTTCTTTATAAACTAGTGTTTAGACTACTGAATTTTTAATTTCTTTTTTTTTTTTTTTCAGCTGTATCACTTAGAACTCTGTCATGGTGATCTTGGGAATGAAAATGTATGGATTCTACCCAATTTAATGGGGAAAAGTGGTATAAGATTCTTTTTTTGGGGGGGGGCTGCACTCGCAGCATATGGAGGTTCCCAGGCTAGGGGTCTAATCAGAGCTGTAGCCACTGGCCTACGCCAGAGCCACAGCAATGTGGGATCTGAGCCATGTCTGTGGCCTACACCATAGCTCACGGCAACGCCAGATCCTTAACCCACTGAGCGAGGCCAGGGATCAAACCCGCGTCCTCATGGATGTGTTTGTTAACCACGGAGCCACAATGGGAATGCCGGTTTAAGATTCTTAACGAACTTTTGATCTTAGTTAAAGTCAATCCTGACTAAAATCATGTCATACCTAATTTTAATATTTCTAGTCTCTTTTTTTTAAGCAGTTATACATTTTATAAAGATTGGTATTTTATGAATTTTATTATTTCTTAGATGTCTCTCATACAAAAAGAAAAAAAATGCATTGATTTAAAATGAGTTTCTGTTGTGGCTGAGTAGGTTAAGAATTGGACTAGTATCCATGAGGATGAGGGTTCAATCCCTGGCCTCACTCATTGGGTTAAGGATCAGGCACTGCAACAAGCTGTGGCATAGGTCATAGATCCGGCATAGGTCATAGATACGGCTCAGGTCCTGCACTGCTGTGGCTATGGTGTAGGCTGGCAGCTGCAGCTTCAGTTAGACACCTAGCTCATATACTGCAGGTGTGGCCTTAAAAAGACAAAATAAAAAATCTTTTTTTAAATAAATAAAAATTAAAAACTAAAATAAAACCCATTCTATCTTGAAACTACCCTGACTCTTGAATTCTTTTATAAATTTAAGATATCTGATCTTAGTAATTTCTGTTTTCCTATAGTTTGAAACATTTTGAAGTTTACTTTATCATTGTTCATTACTACTCACCAACTATGCCCAACAATACTATGAAACTAAAAATAATAGGAAAACATAATAATGAATACACTCTACCATGCTATTAACTATTTGTTTCACAACTTCCAGTCTTTGTATATACTGTTCTCTCTTGCCCAAAGCCTTTCTTATTTTTGACATCCATCCAAATGATTATTTAATTTTTAAGTCTCACTTCTTGCCTTATCTATTCTGTGAAAATTTAAATAACATCCTCCTTTCCTATGGTGCCCTTTTACTTCTTTCTCACAGAAAAATGTGAATAACTCCAACATAGCACACAGCATACTTAACTGCAAGTGTCTGTCTCTCTGTATATTGCCCTAAAAGACTTTGTTTCTAAAGGAGAGAAGTTATTTTCCTTGTAGCTAGTCCAACACACATAAGAGGCATCTGAGTATTTATTGACTGAAACTCTAAATTAACTATAAACATTGCTAAAAATCTTCATTAGGCACCAAAATGTTTATATTAATAAATGTTACGGAAACCATGAGCAGATAAGGTTATCAGGGATACACGATGACTTTTAAATACTTTGTTTCATTTCCCACCTAGGCTGATCTCAATTCCAGAGCTTACAATTCAACACTAAGTTTTAATAGATAATCTAAGACTTCAAGGAACTACTTTATCATAAAGAACCACACAAGTCATTTACTTTTTTCAAAGCCCATATTTCAAATAACCTGAATCCTGAGAGCTTAAATGACCTTGTACAAGATAACATGGTGTCCTTGATTTCAGAAGTTTTCTCAACATAGAAATAAAATCTGTTGTTGTTCTTGTTGTTCTTGCTGTTGCCATAATTTCATTGTTTAAGATTCAGTCATAGACCAATTTCTAAGAAAGCTTGGATTTTCCTCAGTGGAAGATGACAATTATCCTTAGTGGCCTTCTATCATATTCCTAACTATTCAAAAATTACTTTCTACGATACATAAATACATGCCATACACTTGAGTTTTATTTTTTAACTTAAGAAAACAAAGTGTTTTCTGAAGACACCTTGGCATGGATTTTTAAAATCTGCTTTACTTTATTCTCTCTTTCTTTCTTTCTTTCTATCTATCTATCTATCTATCTATCTATCTATCTATCATCTATCATCTATCTCTGCCCTCTTTTCTACTACTCTAATCCTATGAATCACTAGAATGACCAGTGACTACCTTGAAACCTCTACACTGCCTTTCTAAGATGTGTGATTTTATCTACACTATTTCCTTTTATGCAGGATGTCCCTTGGTCACACTGAACCAAGAAGTGATATCCTGAAGCCTTAACTTAAGTGCCAATTACTCACTAATTCTTCCCTTACTTCATCTGTCAGAATACTTCACTCTTTCCTTCGGGCTTCCAAAACATAAATACAGCATACACAACAATAATATCTGGTACCATTTATTCAGTGTTTAAAATTTTCCAGGCATAGTGTAAGTTTCATTTCAACTTCATGATGTGAGTACAATGATTATTCACATATCAGGATATGGAAATTGAGACACAAAGGGTTACGGAGATTGGTATTCAAATTCACAAAGCCAGTAAACAGTTAGCTAGGATTTGAACACACTCTATTTCCAGAGTCTTTGTTCTTAAATTCTATGCTATTTCATTACAGATAAACACATGAACTGCATTATTAAATGTAAGAGATTACTAGTTTTGAGAATCACTCTTTTCTCTCTCTCTCTCTCTCTTCCTCTCTCTCATCCTTTTCCTCACAGAAACAAGCTTATCACTTATACATGGTCAGGACTCAGTAAAAGATCAGTAGAATTAATAAAAGCAAAAGGTAAATATAAATGGACTGGATGACTACATGATGTGTTTAATGAATTTAAACAGACCAACTCTAGTAAATTCTAAGGTGTATTTTAAATAGCTAAACTTTCACACTTCTCACACTCACCAACCTAAATCCACATTAAGATTTTCATTGGTCCTTTCTGATGGCTAGGAAGCACACTCTCCTGTCTTTTACTTACTGTAGTTAAGTAGGCCTCTGTATAAAGGAAATGATTCATAAATCTACTGGTGGGAACATCTTGGCAAATTGTAAAATTGTGTTGTGTGGGATACTTTAAAGGTCTGTTTACCAGATGGCTTAAATTATCTCTACTCCTTGCTGTTTCCACAGCTCCCTTCTTAGATACATGCCAACCATGCTTCCATCCAATAATATGGGATTATACTGTGTTGTTTCTCAATTTAATCACCATTATCATGCTTGATACATATTTTGATCACCCAATTACTAGATAACGAGAGTGCATATTTAATGGCCCTTTCTATTTCTATAGTAATTATAACACTTATTTAAAAGAGAAAATAGGTTTCTGGGGTTTGAAGAATCTGGCATATATTGTCATATCAGTTGCAGAGCTAGTTTCTGATTTCTCATTCCTTGATGCATTTCAGAGGTTAGATGGTAGACCTTTGAAAACTGCAAAAGAGAGGGGAGAAGCTGTTCAAGGAAGCCCTGAAATGCATCAGAAAAACATCCTGGGCCTTATCGGTATCTGACACATGGGGGATTTCTATTGTTGCATTATATCCTTTTGATCAATAACACATATTCACTTGTTTAATATTAATGGTATGAGATTATACTGTGGTATTTATAATACGTTCATAAAGAATTAAAGTAAATGTGCAATATCCTGAGAGAAAGAACAGTTCTACGCCTTAGAGTCAGGTAGGTAATGCTCAGTAAATGTTCAACAAATATTAATCCCTTCATTTTCTGTTTCTTTCTTGGAGTGAAATTACCCACACTACTTCCATCTCATTCTGTTGCAATATATCCTTTATTTGTCTCCAGTTATGGAGTCCATAACATTTAATGTCTTATAATAATACAATTCTACCATATATATAATCCAGAATTTGTATCAATATATAACCAAAAGTTGTAACTTGGAATTATTTCTTATTTTTTACTATTCTAAAACATACAGCACAAACACTTATCTCTATGCTTTCTTTTTTTTTTTTTTTGGCAGAGTCAGGGTGCATGTATATGGCAATTTCTTTAGACTCTATATTCTAGACTAGATGTCCTAGTTTGGACGACATTAAAGATCTGAGAGTCCTTATCATAGAATTGCTCTCCAAGTGTGTTATAGCAGTGTTACAACATCAAAAATGGCAATGTGCATTTGCTTATTTCTCTGAAGTCCTGCCAATTGTGGGTCTTTATCATAATTTGTATGTCCTTGCTAATTACATTAACATATGATGATACCTCACAAAGTATGTTTGTGACTATTTTTATGTTGAATTGTCCAGGTGACTGGTGTCTGTGATACTAAAATCTGGACTTGCATGAACTGTACAGCTGTACAGCTGTTCCTAGGAGCTTGTATTTATGGAATAAGTACAAAACAAGCTTGGCAAGAATGTATATTGAGTTTATGTTTTGTGGTCGATAATTTTGGTATAAATCATATTTGCTTCATTTTCTAGAGTTTTTAAGGTTTCAAGAAACAAGAACACATTATCTACAAAAAGAGAAAGTTTTAACTTTTATTTTCAAATCAATATGACTTTTTTTTCTCTCTTGGTAGGGGTATAAGGCCAGACTCTCATATTAATCCCCTCAACCCTTTGTCTCTGACTACATCCATCTTGCAGGATCTGCAGAAGCAGGTTCAATCCTGCCTCTTCTCTTGCCTGTGAGGTACCCCTTAGAATCTCAGTATCTTTTTCAGTGACGGCAATCATATTGCATTGAGGGCCCTGAGCCATGATCCCAACACTGGAGTGCCCAATGGTCCACATGAGGAGGAATGGGAGGTGGGCAATGAGATCCATCACATCAGGCTAGAACGAGGACAGAGAAGCCCCTGCAAGGTGTGGACAGAGCAGGGAAGGAGCGTCAGCCCTTGCAGGGTGGTGGTAGAGACAGAATCAAACAAAGTAGCTGACAGTACTTTACATAACACAACCAGATGGATAGTCACTGTCATGCCACAGGTCAGATGGTCACCACGTCGCCCCTTTGCAGGTACCATGGGGTTCCACCTTTAGTCCCTCATTTATTAGAGAGGGGCTGTAGACCATTACATCTTCTCATGCACACTTTTTAAAAATTTATTACTTTAAGTGATAAGATAAATTCTGTGTTCCATTGAAAGGTAATTTTCAAAAACAAAAGAATACAGTATTAACATGCCAGAAACAAAATCAAAGCACCTCATGACTTCTAAGCTGTAATTCACTAACTGTTAAAATGGTGATAATGTCACTTTACTCATGTATCTCTTACAGTTGATATAAGAAATGAATAAGAAAATATGTGAAAATCTTGATGCATAATTGATTAGAAATCACTGCCTTAGTTTCTGTTTTGCCACTAACTGTTCTGTTATATAGTATTTAAATACCCTGACTTGGTCTGCCCATTCATAGAAAGGAATAAAGATAATTAATTATTTTCTGTGGCTACCTATAAGCCCAAGGTTTTCACTCCACCCAGCATGATTTCCTCATGTATTGATATCAGTACAGAGAGTATCAGCAGGAGTGACAATAACTCATCAAGAATGAAGCAGATAAAATGGATGGTATTAAGGATACCAGCTGATTTTTCCCCTTAAAATCACCAGCTGGCTGATCATTGCAAAGGAGCTGACATATTTATGATACCTTTTAAAATCAAGTGTTTTTTAACCCAAACATACACTCAAAAACTGAATATTCAGTAATTCTTTAAAACAAAGTTTAGTGGTTCATCTGGATGATTTTCCCATTAAAATAAATTTAAAGAAAAACTTATTTGAAAATTGTCCTATTCTTAGAGATAAGATCCTCGCTAGGCAAGAAATTAGTTAGATAAGTCATTGCTCTTAAAAAGTTTGACATGTAGTGGGAAAATAAGATGACCTTATAAAATTACATTGATTAATCAAAATATAACTTGTTAAGGTTAAAAAATATAAAACTCATTATATATAGGTTCTTGGCAGTGTGTGGTTACTGATAACAGCATTTACCATACAGAACCCTCATTTCCTGAAAGAGAATATAGTAAATATTTGTAAATTTGGATATATGGATGAATAGGAATTGATGGATACATTTAAACTTTCTGTACTGGATGTAGCATTTCCAAAGTGAATGATGTAGTCTGTTCATTTGTTCTAGAATTTGGTCTCTGAATAACAATGGTCATGGTAATATTAACTCTCTGTATTCATATCTCATTGAGTGATATAACCATGTAGCCTGTCTATGTACTCAAGCAAGAAATTTGGGACTGGTCAATAGCATCTCTCTATATACTGAGTGATCACCAAGTTCTAGTGATTTTATATCATTTTTCAAATTTGTTTCATCCTCACCATTTTTACTTACATTGTCCAAGTTTAGGACCTTCCCTGTCAATTACTTAAACTATTCTGATTCCTTATCTTTGCCTCTCTGCCTTTAAGGGATACCATATTTTAAAAAAAAGTTTGACCATATTGTTCCTTACATGGTGGTCACTCATTATCTGTTGGGGAAAAATACATTCCTTACAGGGTTCCACGATTTAGGTCCTGCTTCTATTTCGCTTTATAACCAGCTGCTCACTTTTTACAAGGATGTTCCAGGGACAACAAAAATGTATTCAGATACCTAAGAGACACTACGGTATTTCAAGTTCCTGAGATTTTACATCTTTTGCCCACATTTATAATTTTCTTTTTTATTATCCAACTAATCTCTATTCATTCTACCAATTTAATTCAGTTATCTTCTCCATTATTATATTCTAGTGAGCCCCATCCCCAAGGATGTATGAGGTAAGCCCCCTCTGCACTAGCAGACGGCTCATCCCTCTGTCTCAGCACTGTCGTATGGTGGTTAGGACAGGAACAGTGAACGTAAATGACTAGGTATTCAAATTCCTTCACCTCCGCTTTAGAAAAAAAAAACCAACCTTTTCAAGAAACTCTTCAGATCCTCCAGAGTGAAGTTTAAAAGTAATTAATTTATCAAACTTTGTGAAGAGTGTATGATACTGTGCAAATTAAGTTTTGACAGTGGACCCAGTGCATAGGCAAGGCTCAATAAATTTTACTTATTGTACCAGCCAGTACCACACTGTCTGAAATGATGGCTTCCTATTATCCTTACTAGACTGTAAAGATTTTGAAAGCAGTGACCCTGCTTTATTAATCTGTGTATCTCCAGAGGTGGGCCTAGTGCCTGACACATAATAGCTATTAGTTGAACCCAAACAAGCATATGAACCTTTCTTTACCATTTTAAAACACTACTAGGAATACTGTCACACTGAAAAAAAAAAAAAAAGACACATCATTCACTATACACACAGAAAATGTATCCATTTTGTAGATGAGGAAATTAAGGCATGAAAGGGTTAAAGTAATTGTCCAAAATCAAGAAGTAGTAAGCAGCTGGTTCTGGCACTAGATTTTCCCAGAGCAAAGTCTCTGTTATATCTGCATTAACACAGCTTATTCTCAGCCTGGAGACATTGTTTCTTCTGACAAGACTTCCTCATTAGCTACAGTTGTCAGCGGGCACTTTAAGATTGTCATCATTTAAACTTAATGCCTCAAGGAATTTAGATGTTGCATCAAACAAAATCCATAAGAGTGTCTCTTGCGAACATAAGAGGTTCGGCAAATAACTCTGTATGGATGCTTGAGCACACCTTATTTCCTGGAAACTGCAGTGGACAACTTGATTGGAAAGAAGCATTGAACGATAATGAGAATCTTTGCATAAAATACCTGTCCTGGTAAGAGAAAGATTATTCATGAGGAAAAAAAAATCACTTTGACTTTTTACTGTCCTAAAAATACAGAGACTTGATCACAAGGAGGCCTTAATAAATTCAGATAATTAAAGCAGCTGCCACTAAGTATCAGGTCATCTCCCTAAAATCTGAATGCCTTAGCTGAGCAGGGAGATTGGTTTTTTGCTTCTAACTGCTACTGGTATACAGTATTTGCCTTGATCTTCTCTAAATAGTCTTGCTGTGGAAAGAGCTTTATTGTGATCCCTCAAAGGACTTCCTCTCCAACTGCTGCTGATTTAGAATTTGTCTGTTCTTCACAGAGAAGAGCATATCCTTTCCCTATCACATAGCTTTCTTCAAGTACAGGCTTCATAGGCTGTGCAATATATTAAATTGAAACATATACATATAAAACTGAAAGTATACCATTTCTGACTTACAAAAAACAGAAGATTCATATTTTTTCAATAAAATATATGCTCTAAACTTACCATCTACTATTTCTCACTTATTTATTCCTAAAATCTGAAAATACTTTGTTTAGAAATTGTTTAAAAAATCACACAAAAGCCCTATATAAAATATAAAATGTATAAAAAATGTACCTAAATATCTGCATACATGCATGTGTACATATGCGTATGCTTATGCATACATATTTATTGGACCTTTATTATGTGATTTATTGTACACTATCTTGTGTTACTACACTGATACAAAGAAGATATCATTATCATCTTATATTAAAATAAAACTACACGTAGAAGAGTAATTAACACAAAGTTACTCACATAATTAGTAGTAGACCTAGTACTGTAGTCTAGATCTATTTGAGACCAGTATCTGGGCTACTGATCAACAGTGATCGATTGAAGTATATGGGGAATCACCACCACCCTGAGAACAAGTTCCATCATGGATTTTAACTTACATTTACACGTTACAACAGCAATCTATATTACTGAAAATATAAAGAAGAAAAAAGAAGTGATACCAAATTGTATAGATCCAGAGTCAACTACCCATAATAACTTTGGGTGCTTCTTTCCAATAATACTTCTGTCCACGTGCATACATGTGTGGAGGGCATATACCTATATTGATATGTGTAGATTTACAGGTATGTTTGAGTCATCCTTGATATTGAATCCTTCAGGGCTGCTGATAAACAGTTTTCTGATGCCCAGCAGATTTCTCTTTATCTTTAGGGAAAAACCATTACCAACAGTGAAATCTGCAGGGTTAATCCCAGCAGGTAAGCTCTTACTCTCTCCACATTCACTTTGAACACTCTTCTTAACTTTTACTTCACAATCAGCCCACATGCTGATAGGAGGGCCTGTGGACTTAGCTAATTAAATTATCCCTAAGGACAAGGAGTCTATCTATGAGGGAAATCAAATCTGTGTTAACTAATCAAACAATCACTGCAAAACATGCTGGTATTCTACAATTAAACCAATTAATACCAGAAAGTTAGATGGACTTTTAAAATTAAGCAGAGGCCATATCCTTTTACCTGGTATAGCTCTGGGTGAAGTTCTGAAACAAACAAACAAAAAATTTTAATGCAAGAACTGAGTACTTGTACAAATATTTTCTATTTTAATATTTATTTTTGAGACTGTCAATCACTGGATGACGCAGAATGAGGCGTAACAGGATGCTTTTAGCTGCAGGATGTATTAAATTATGACTCACTCGACTTAAACAGAAGGGAAATTTACCGTCTTACAAAAATGGCTCCAGGGTTAGTTAAATCAGTGGCTTAATAATGTCATTAAGGATCTTGGGTATTTTTTGATTCTTTGTTTTGCTTTGTTTTGTTTTGTTTTAATTTTTCTTCTCTGGTATCTTCAGTGTGTCAGTTTAATTCAACCCATGGCTATAAGATGGCTGGCAAAGTTCCAGGCACTCAAAGAAGTATTCTGACATAAAAAGTAGGCCATTTCCACTCCTATGAGTGACAGTCATTTTTATGTGTCAATTTGGCCACAGTAGCCAGTTTTACGCACAAACCTTAACGTAGACATTTCTGTGAAGGTATTTTATATTATCATTTACAATTAACCGTATAAAAGAGATTGTTCTGGATAATATAAGTGGGTTCATCTAATCAGTTAAAAGGCCTTAAGAAGAGACCTCAGGATTCCCTACCAAAGAAAGAATTTCATCTGTGGAATTCCACCTGCCTAAGAAGTTTAATCCTGCCTTCCTGATGGTTTGCCAATGGATTTTGGCCTTAGCTATGCAGCTCTCACAATCCTGAAAGCCAGTTCTTTGCAAGTGATCTCATATGTCTATCTCACTGGTCTATTTCTCTGGTGGAACCCTGACAGATACACCATGGTTCTCTCTCTTTTTTAGTTTTTATTTTTTATTGGAGTTAGTTGATTTACATTGTTGTGTTAGTTTCTGTACAGCAAAGCGATTCAGTTATACATATATCCATTTTTTTCAGGTCTTTTCCCATATAGGTTATTATAGAATATTGAGTAGAATTCCCTGTGCTATACAGTAGGTCCTTGGTGGTTATATATTTTATATACAGTGGTGTGTATATGTTAATCCAAAGTTCCTGATTTATACTTAATGGTTCTTTTTTTATTAGGGATCAAAGATTTACCAAAAAGTCACTCCTAGAGGTCTTCCTGCCACATCATGTTGGGCAGAATGTATTGGACATGTCTTCTGTAAATAATTGTTATGAACAGTACAGGAATTTTCACTTAACAGGATTTACCTTCAGACTTAAAATACGGATATGGTGCAGGAAAAAAAAAAGTGCAGGTTTTGTTAGCAAAGAAGTAGATAGTCATTAGAGAAAGATTTAAGGGAAGAAAACTGTCAACATCCTTTCTTCACACTTACAGGCACAGCACTAGATACCAGAAAAATGATTAATCTGTAAATACTTTGGGGTTCTAATCTGGGATCTATCTCAAAATATCCATAAATAAAATCTGGCTATGTCCCATAACTATTCTGGCCTTTAGGTTCATCATTATGAAAATGAATAAGTTAAACTAAGTAAATTCCAAGCTCTTTCGGGCTCATCTTGAGAAAGAGGTGTGATTCTGTCCTTTAAAAACTAGGTTAAATTAAATATATACTCATAACCCAATTCACATTCTTCCTCTTGTACTAAGTTCTCTATTACTACCCCAGAGAGAATAAACTTTCCCTCAGTATTTTATCAAGCCCATGTCATCACACATATTACTGCCACATATAATTTTAAATACTGTACACTATTTGTGTTGTCCCACCTTAGAGAGTAAGTTCCTTTAAAGAAACAACTCTGTCCTATTGATTGTGATATATATAATATTGAGGTTACTGTCTAACATAAAGTAAATGAATAAGCAGCTGGATTAAATTGTTACAAAGTTCTGTTATTATATTGCTTGATAGACTGCTCATCTTAAAAAATTAAATTCTACCTTTCTGGGATAGGGCTTAAGCC
Source organism: Catagonus wagneri (assembly GCA_004024745.2). Lineage (NCBI taxonomy): Eukaryota > Metazoa > Chordata > Mammalia > Artiodactyla > Tayassuidae > Catagonus > Catagonus wagneri. The sequence goes on along the minus strand of PVHT021183666.1, from coordinate 23,722,250 downwards.
AGTACATTTGTAATAAATGCCTCAGAGACTAACTCATGTCCTCTACACATTAGGAATGATGTTTATATCACAGAAGAGTAACCTTTAAGAATTGAGCTAATGTTAAGATTGGAGGACTATTTAGAACAACCTTTGCACATTTCTGGAAAGCATGCTACTGCTTTTTAAAGGTTACAGATCATTATTACTTGGAATCTATATAATATTGACATGCATTTAAACTTTTCTGTAAACCTTAAACTGAAGGTCAAACAGAAATAAAAACCAGAAACATCAAAATAATATTGTTTTCTAAATACCAAATATTACCTGCTGTTATAAATATTATCTCTGGTCTGACATGTGAAAGGAACCCCAAGAAGTTACCAGATTTGTGGCAAATCAATCGTTAGGATTCCAGCTTCTTGCTTGGAATCAGTTAAGAAAGATATATAATTGTCGTAACTCTAACCTACATTGATACTGGTTTCATTTGTTTAATAGTTTCTAAATTAAATAGCTGTTGAGCCTTATATCTTCTGCCTTATTTTGCATGTAATCAAAACTACAAATAACCTTTTTGAAAGTTATTTATTGCATTTGGAATTTAATCACCAATAAAGGATAAATGCAAATGCAAGGTGGTCTGTTTCATTCTTGTACATCTGACATTGTTGAGAATACACTCTATGGAAATGAACATATACAATCACAACCACTCTAGAGTTGCAGTGTAGATCTGACTTGAAAGTTGTGAAATAAGCTCTAAGTTGTGTTTTATATTTCGATTTTTCTTGTTTTTTAACAACCCCCCCGATATAAAATATATATCTTTACCTACTTTGGCTTACCTTAACCTATAACCACGAATTTCAGACCCTATTTTTACTATTTTTGCATAACATTTATGTATTATTTTATTTAGGTCAGTTTTTAAATTTAACACCTATTTATCAAACTCTGCATATGAGAAAATAACTTAAGTTTTTGGTTTGCAATAATTAACAATATATTTCTTGCCATAAAACAGTTCAGATTCTCTTAAATAGGACATAATTATTTTGTCACAATTAACTTCAATTAAATTTAGTAAGTATTTATGAACCTGAACAATGTATCAATCACTGTCAAACTCATTTAAGATATATCGGTTTAAAAAGTTAAACACAGGGAGTTCCTGTCGTGGCGCAGTGGTTAACGAATCCGACTAGGAACCATGAGGTTTCGGGTTCGATCCCTGGCGTTGCTGTGAGCTGTGGTGTAGGTTGCAGACGTGGCTCGGATCCTGCGTTGCTGTGGCTGCGGCGCAGACCAGTGGCCACAGCTCTGATTAGACCCCTAGCCTGGGAACCTCCACATGCCACAGGTGCGGCCATAAAGTGACAAAAGGCAAAAAAAAAAAAGTTAAACACAGACCTCTATTCTTATAATTTAGATTATTTTAAAAAATATTATTATTATTATTATTATTCTGTGGCTGCACCCTTGGTATATGGAAATTCCTAGGACAGGAATTCTGCCAAGCCAGGGATCAAACCAGCGCCTCTACAAAGACAAACCAGATCATCAACCCACTGTACTACAGCAGAAACTCTTAAAATTTTTAATCTTGAAATTTTTTTGGCTGTGTCCGTGACATGCAAAAGATCCCAGGCCAGGGATAAAATCTGAGCCACAGCAGTGATAACACTGAATCCCTAACCACTAAGCCACTAGGGAACTCCAATAATTTACATTTTAATAACAGCAGGGCAGCCAGATATAGGATAATGCACTAAATTTGAATTTCAGATAAACAATGAATAAACATTAATAATTATCATTTTGATAACCTGAAACTCAAATTAACTAGGAATCTGCATTTTTTTCTGTTAAATATGGCAACTCTAACCAGGGCATGAGTCAATATTAAATACAATTTGTATTAAAATATACAATATATTAGAAGATTATAAGTGCCATAAATAAGAAAAATATATTAAAATTTAAGTTCAGGTAGTGTGAGAGAAGGTAAAAAGAGGCATGATTTAGTAATGAAATGAGAGTTTTTATGAAAGTGGAGTCTTGAAACCAGATAGGATTATTTCACTGTGGTCTCACTTAGAAAGGGTCATAAGAACAAAGCCTTTAAACCTGAAGAAAACTAGAAGTTACCTAATATAAGTACATGGGTAAATGAGTGCTGAGAGACAGAGCACAGCTCAAGAGGATGTCTTAAGTGTTAGGAGTGGCCACTTATTACAGCATCTCACTGGAGAAACAATGTTGCTCAGAACAGAATGATGGCTGTATATAAGTGGTCAAATGATGGCTATATGTTGAAGATGAGCCAAGATTTCGAGGGATTGATTATACCTGGGGTAGAAGGAAAGATAAGCAGGAATACCTCAAGGATTTTTGCCCTGAGTAATGGGAAGGATATAACTGCCCTTACCCAAGATAATAGAGGCTGCAGCACTTGACAGGATCTGCTCTTGTCAGATTAAGCCTGCAATGTCTTTTAGACACATCAGTAGAGACAACTAGTAAAACATCTGACACGCAAGCTGGGAGTTCGGAAGAGAGGTCTGGGTAAATATGGGTATTGTCAGTATGAAGACAATGTGAAGGTTTAAGATGATATGTCAGTATCACAGTTTAAAAAAAACCTTAAGCGAGATGGTATTAACAAACAGGTATATGTAGATAAAGCATGGTCCCATAATCTAATCCCTGGGCTGGAAAAAGACTTAAGATTTTTAAAAAATAGACAACTAAAAAAAAGGAAAAAAATATTTCAAAGGAATCAACAGAGGTGGGGTTAAAAAAAAAAGAGTCTGACATTCTGGAAAACAAATGAAAGAAATATGCCAAATGTATTTCCTAGGTCAGGTTAGATGACAGAATTTGACGATCAGTTTTAGCATCGTGGAGGTCTGTGATGATCTTAAAAAAAATATTTTTTGAATGAGGTTGTGGGGAGCCAACTCATGACCTGAGGGCTGCCGGCACGTAGCAAGGACGATAAATCCTTGAGTGCTGGCGCCAGGCTCTGAGGTTGATCAGTAAAAGACAATCTCTGTCCCGCCACCCCTTCGGAATGTTTATGGCAGGAGGTCTTGGGCTGTGGATAAGGTACCAGGGAGGTAAGACCCCGGTAGTAAAAGCCTTTAGATACAATCACTGTTGTTTAATGTTGTACCAGGCACTGTGGAATTAGAGAATAGCCTTAACTCAAACAATGTATATGATTGATCATGTCAGGATGGCTTGCAGATTTTGGTGAAAGTGCTTAAAAACCAAGCTGGAAATAAACTCGGGGTCCACTCTGAGCCTAGCGTCTTGCGGACTTAGAGTGTGTCCCTCTCAACCCCACCTTTTGTGTCTTCTTTCTTTTCTTAGTCCTGCAGCACAGGTTTCGGGACCTGCTCGTTGTCGGCTGGCTCCGACGTGAGGGGGAGAAACTTTAACTAGAAGTGGTATAAGAGAGATGAGAGGGTAGAGATAGAACAAAGTGTAGACTCTTAAATGAATTTTGTTCCAAAAGAGAAAGAAAGAAAACGAATGACAGCTTTCTGGAAATTGGTTTAAATACTTTTAATAAGAGAGAGATAAAAGAAGTAATAAGCGAATGCTGATGGTAATGACATGTAAAAAGAGTAAAAGCGATAATTAAAACAGAAAGAGAGGAGTTCCTATTGTGGCTCAACTGGCATCCGTGAGGACGTGGGTTTGATCCCTGGCCTGGCACGGTGGGTTAAGGACCTGGCACTGCCAAATGCTGCGGTGTAAGTCGCAGATGCAGCTTGGATCTGGCGTTGCTGTGGCTGTGACTTAGGCTGGCAGCTGCAGCTCCAAGTGGACCCCTAGCCTAGGAATTTCCATATGAAGCAGGTGCTCCAACTCCCCCCCCACCAAAAAAAAGTAAAATAGAAAGTGGATAATTGTTGATTCATTGCCGTTAAGTGGGAAATAAATTGAGCTTTTAGGTGGAAGAATTTGCTTTAGATTGTAGCATGGAAAGTTCACTGAATGAGTATAAAGTTCTGATGAATAAGTTTCTAGAGATCTGCTATACAACATAGCACCTACAGTTAATCCTGTGTTGTGCACTTAAAATTTCATTCAGATGATAGGTCTAATTTTAAGTGTTCTTGCTACAAAATTTATGGTACAAGGATACAAACTTTTGGAGGTAATCAATATATTACCTTGATTGTGGGGATAGGTTCATGGAAGCATGTGCATGTCCACACTCATAAAACTGTATACATTAGATATGTTCAGGATTTTTATATTACTTACAACTTAATAAACTGTTTAAAGAAACATTAATCTTTAACAACAAGGAGGTCAATCATATGGATGTGGTAGGTCAACAAACAGAAAGAGTTATTTAGGAGTAGAAGTTTATCTAAAGGAGTTCAGAAAACTAAAAAGAATAGTATATGATTCCTACTTTATCCCTTCTATTTCTGTCCATGTTTTTCAAGATCCAGGTCAGGCTTAATTTCCTAATATCTGCTCCTATGGTGCAAGCTAGACTCTGAGTTTTGAAGGTAAAGTCCATTTCATGTTCAGATACGTATTCACGTCTTTTAACAGTTTTCAGACTATAGCTAGAACACTATATTCTAGATTAGCTATATTCTAGGACATTGTCTAGAATATAGGGTGTTTTAGCATAGAAAACTGCTAAGAAAGGACAAAAATGCTGCTATTTCATTTTTATGATTTTTTTTCATTTACTTGACACATTTTATAGTTTGATAAATTCAGATCTGTCATTAGGTTATAGTGCAGGTAAATATAGAACCAAGAAGAAAATGCAATAAAACAAAGAAGTCAACCCCTCGCTTTTTCATACTAAAATAAGTTATTTTACTTAGACATGCATCTAAAACACTTACATAAGTAGCAAAATAAGTTTCTCTGTGCTTGATCACACTCTACTGTATTATGAATAATATATTGAATGACTCATTATCTGCATATTTGGAAACTTACCAGCACCAAAGTGTTGAAAACCTGCATGCCATCAAAAGTTATCTTAAAAGCATTTTATCAGCTGTCAAACCATGATGGCACTTCTCTACGAAAATTCAAGGCCAAGACAACAATAATGAGTTTCTAAGGTTGTTCCTCTACTTGATATTAAAACTAAGATCTCCAAATCTGATGATAAAGGATGCTGCCTCGATGAGAAAAGCTGTTCCTTTTTCATGACAGAAAAGTTTGGGGAAGGGTGGTGCATAATTTGACATAAAAGAGACAGGCAGTAGATTGTGTTGGATAATCGTACAGAAAAGAGCTTCAAAATTGAAATTTCTACCACTAATTAATTAGATAACCTTGGGAATCACTTAATCTCTCTTGTCTTAATTATCTTTGTGCATAGAATGAAGAATTTGAATTGATGATCTTCAATGTCCCTTTGAAATTCTTATAATAAAGGGCTTAACCATCAATTTCTAAAATGAAACCTGAAAATTGACAAGAGCAGGCTCTTTGTGTTGAGTTGAAGTTTTGGTGCTAATTCACAAATGGAGACCCTTCTCATTGGTCCAGATCTGAAATTGTGGGATCTGAGTATTCTCCATTTACTAGTGAATGCCACAGCATGATTTCCTGTGAGGCATTTTTGAGGTGATACTTTATGCCTTCAGGAGAAATAAACAAAATATCAAATTTCACTTTAAATATAAAAGCAAGACTGTATGTCACAGAACTACCCATTAATTTGATTTACTATTGTTTTCCAAATCTTCTTTATCTAATGCAACCTCAGACATTCTGGTGTTTTAGAGAATATGATGAGCTCAAAACTGAGGTCTGAGTTTAGAGAACAATTTTAGCCTTCAACTCAATTAGTGGTTTTCAGGTTGTGAACAGATTAAAGAAGTGTGTGGTACATAGTGACCAGTAATGAACCGTTCTCCTATTATTTTCTTGCTTGCTCATTCTTCTCTGACATTGAATCTGACCTAGGCCAGGTGGGATGTTGGCAAGAGCGATAAAAAACATGGTCTTAATAACCTCTTGCACAGTGGGGAGTTCCAGGGGCCATAGTGAATTATGGGCAAGGAAATTCACTTGACTAAGCATAATCAGTATTTATGCTTTCAATGAAGGAGTTCAAATCCTTGCCTAATATCATTGCTGCAAACTAGTGAAATAGTACAGACACTCTGAAAGTGGCAATTTATTACAAAACTAGACATACCCTTACTGTGAGAACGCAATATCCATTCTTGGTATTACTCAAATGTTGAGAATTACGCCTACACGCAAACCTGCACACAGATGTTTACAGCAGCTTTATTCACAATTTCCAGTATTGGAAATAACCCAGATATCCTCCAGTATATGAATGGCTAAATTATGGTACATCTAGACAGTGAAATATTATTCAGCACTTAATAGAAATGAGCTAAAGCCATGAAAAGACATGGAGAAAATGGAAATGTATTTTCCTAAAAGAAATAAGCCAATGTGTAAAAGTTACATGCTATATGATTCATCTATATGATATCTTGAAAAAGCAAAACTATAGAAGGAAAAAGATCAGTGTTTACCATGGAAGGTGGAGTGGGGGTAGGGATGAATAGGCAATGAAAATACTCTGCTTGATGTTATAATGATGTCTATATGCCATTAAATATTTGTCCAAAGCCATAGATGTACAAAACCAAAAGTGAACCCTAGGGTAAACTATGGACTTTGGGTGATTATGATGTGTCAATGCAAATTTATTACTGGTAGCGCATGACATCATTCCAGTGAGTAATGCTGATAAAGAGAGAGCTATTCATACGTGGGGGTAGGGACAATATAGAAAACCTTATACTTTCCTTTCAATTTTGTTATTTACCTTAAACTGTTTTAAAAAATGAAGTCTTGGGAGTTCCTGTCATGGTTCAGCAGCAATCCACTAGTAATACTGACTCGTATCTATGAGGATGTGGGTTCGATCCCTGACCCCACTCAGTGGATTAAGGATCCAGCATTGCCATGAGTTGTGGTGTAGGTTGCAGAGCAGCTTGGATCCCATGTTGCTGTGGCTGTGGTGTAGGCCAGCAGCTGTAGATCCAATTCTGCCCCTAGCCTGGGAACTTCCATATGCCACAGGTGTGGTCCTAAAAAGACCAAAAAAAAAAAAAAAGATGTCTTTAAAAAAGAATGAATTTAATGGGATCAGCAGTAGAGTTGAAACAGGTGATAAAAGAATACTTGGGAAACTAGAAATTATACTATTTAAGCATAGAGATAAATGGAAAACAAAAGCAAAACACTGGAACAAAGCATTTGAGAGCCATAGGACAACATCACATTGACGAATGTACAAGTTAATTGGGATGCCAGATGGAAAAGAGTGTGAGAATGGGCAGAAGGAGTATTTGAGGAGCCAGTGGATGATAATTTTTCAAAAATAATGAAAAAAATGATCAAAACAGAGATTCAAAAAACTTCGAGAATCCACAGCAGGATAAACACCAAATAGTAACAATACCACCACCACCACCTCCTTCCAACATACACACGTACACAGACATATATATCCCTAACAAGCATCATAGACAAGCAGTTAGAAGCCAGACATAAAGTGAAAATTTTGGAGAAAATCAGAGAAAAAAGAAAAAAACTACAAGAGCATCAGAGATGTGTATTACAGTAGGGTTCTCGTCAAAGAGAAGAGAGTAGAATAATTGTTCTAAAGGACAGGAAGAAAACTATTTGATAAAGGGCTTATATCCAGAATATAGAGATAAATATCAAATATTAATAATAACAGTAAAATAATAAAAACAAAGAATTCAATAAAAATGAGTAAAATTTTCGAGACATTGAATCAAAATTTATCTGAACTGCAAAAAAACATATTAAAATGATACGTAACACCATTAGTCACTAAGGTAATGCAAATTAAAACCACAATGCGATAGTTCTATTCACTGATACACTAGCAATGAGAACTCATGAACTAATGAACAAAAAAGTAACATTATTTACTACTTTTGAAAACAGTTTGGCAGTTTCTTAGAAGTTAAATATTTTTCTACTCAATAATCCAGCATATCTACTCTTAAATATGTAAAATCCATACAAATGAAAGAAAATATGCAAACACATATATGTATAAGAATGTTCATAGCACCTTTACCTGTAATAACCAAAAGTCAAAAATATCAAATGTGCATTAACAGATATATGAATGAATTGGTGTATACACATATGATAGAATATTATAAATTCTACCGTGTAAGTCATATGGCCTTCTTCACTGTGTGTCTCCAAATTTCTCTCCTCCTTATATGGACACCATCATAATCTAGTATGGCCTCATCTCAACTTGATTTTTTTTAATTGAATTACATTTGCTGTACAGTTATTATTTAAGTTATAGGTTTACAATATAGTGATTCACAACTTTAAAGGTTTTACTCCATTTAGAGTTATTATAAAATATTCTATACTCCTCATGTTGTACAATATATTCTTGTAGCTTATTTTATAAGTAATAGTTTGTACCTCTTACCCCACTCCTCTGACATTGTCACTCCCTCCATCACTCTCCCCACTGATAAAAACTAGTTCGTTCTCTCTATATCTGAGTGCACTTATTTTTTGTTATAGTCACTTGTTTGCTGTATTTTTTTAGATTCCACACATAAGTAATATACAGTATCGGTCTTTCTCTTACTTATTTCACTTAGCTTAATGCCCTCCAAGTCCATCTATGTTGCTATAAATGGCAAAATTTCATTCTTTTTTATGGCTAAGTAGTATTCTAGTGCGCGCGTGTGTGTGTGTGTGTGTATGTGTGTGTGTGTGTGTGTGTATACACAACATTTTCCTTATCCACTCATCTGTTTATGGACATAGGTTGCTTCCATATCTTGGCAATTGCAAATAATGCTGCTATAAACATTAGGGGGTGTGTATCTTTTTGCATTAGTGGTTTTTTTGTTTGTTTGTTTGTTTGTTTGTTTGTTTTCAGATATATGCCCAGGAGCGGAATTGCTGGGTCTTATTTTAATTTTTTTAAGAAACCGCCATACTATTTTCCACAGTGGCTGAACTAATTTCCATTTATACCAGCAGTATATAGGGTTTGTTTTTCTCTACATTCTCACCAGCATTTTGAAAGAGAATTGACTGGAGTGATACAACTCTAAGCCAAGAAACACCAGGAATTACCAAGAGCCACTAGAAGCAGGAAGAGAAATGGCTAGATTGTGCCCCAGATCCTTTGGCAGGATCTCTGCCCATACACTGAGCTTGGACTTTTTGCCCTCCAGAACTCTGAGAGGAATAGATCTTAGTTGCCTTAAGCAAAAAAAAAAAAAAAAAAAAGAAAAGAAAAGAAAGAAAGGTAATTTAAAAACAATAACTTCTTAGGTTTTAGTTTTTCATGTTTTTTTAACCCAAAAAACAGTATTGTTTGTGGTGAAAAATATTTATGTGATGTTCTACAATTTGTACAGATTTACTCTCATGTTATCAAATTTAAATTTAGCACTAAAAAATAGACTGTATGGTGATGCCATTTTTTATAAAATTAATTAATTAGTGTTCTGATGTTTGTGTAATGTTAATCAGTAAAATATCTAGGACTGTAGGAGTTCCCTGTAGCCTAGTGGTTAAGATTTGCCATTTTCAAAGCTATGGCTCAGGGAACTTTTGGCATGGCCAAAAAATAAAAATAAAAAATATAATATCTAGACCACAATAAAAAATAAAATAAATCAACCATATATTCAACAAGATGGATGAGTCTAAAGATTATGCTGGAGTTTCTGTCATGACTCATGGGTTAGTATCCATGATGATGCAGGTTCCATCCCTGGCCTCGCTCAGTGGGTTAAGCATTTGGTGTTGCCATGAGCTGTGGTGTAGGTCGCAGACACAGCTCGGATCCCATGCTGCTCAGATGGCTGCTACAGCTCCAATTTGACCCCTAGCCTGGGAACCTACATGTGCAGTGGGCGCGGCCCTAAAAAGACAAAAAGACAAAATAAATAAATAATAAGGCTGAGTTAAAGACACAAGTTAAAAAAGACTGCATACTCTGTGATTCCATTTATACAAGATTCTTGAAAATGAAAATTCTTCTGCAATAAGAGAGAGAAAATAGTTACTGCTTGAAGTTAGGCTGGTAGCAAGAGAGGGGGATTACAAAGGAGCATAGGGAAATTGTTTAGAGTCATATGTACATTCATAATCCCAACCTGGAATGTTTTCATGAGTGTATACAAGTGGCAGATATATTTAACTGCCTTTCTTAAATGTATGTCATTTATTGTATATGTCCATTTTTTAAAAGGTGTAGGCAAGTGTTTTGCACAGCTTTATTGAACCTCTTGAGATGTCTTAATATGTTAAAGTGCTCAGCATTAAAACTGAATAAGCTATAAGCAATAACATGCATTTCATATCAAAATCATTATGCCTAGTAAAAAAGCTACATATGATTTCATTTAAAAGACATTCTGGAAAAGGCAGAAGTTTTGGGAGAGAAAACAGATTAGCGGTTTCTAGGACGGAAGGAGAGGGAGTAGACTGATTACAAAGAAGCATGAGGGAACTCCTTGAGGTGGTGGAAATAATTCTATTTCTTCTCTGTAGTAGTGTTTATATGACTCTATACAGTTGACAAAATTCATAGAACTATGCTCCCAGAAGAGCTGAATTTTACCTAGGTAAATTATACCTCGATAAACCTGCCTTAACACATTCTAAGTATACATTAACAATTGCTTTTCTTATCTTCAGTTGATTACATCCATATAACCAACCATCATTCACTGTGCTCAGTGCAAGCTGCATGGTATGAACGTTTAGTTATAAGAATTTTAAAGAACATTCATGCCTTTTCTTCCATCTTAATGTATTTCTCTTAACATAAATGCATTTTATCTTGATGCACTTGTCACAGAGACTCTGAAGCACTGCTATATTTAAAATAATACATTATAACTTTCCTTAATAGGCAGAAGAAATGAGAACACAAATGTAACCACATATGGAAGATTTTCATCAAATAATGCATAGATACATATATACACATATGTATATATGTACATTGTATGTATGTAATATATAATGTTTATGTTTAATATAATGTGTATATATAAATTAAGCATTCACATTATCTAAAGAGGTGTTTTCCCACTTTTTTAATCCCCTAATTCTCAACTCATGAAAATTTCCCTAAGCTGTACATTTTATAATTTGTATTATGAAAACAATGGCACCTTTTGAAGTTTCTCAGATATAAAGTGATATTGTAATAGCACATGTAATTTTTCAAATACATATATTCCTCTGCCTTATATTTCCCCAGAATTCCTGTCATTCCCTTTCTTCTTTTCCGCTCTCTCCTCTTTAAGGACCTCTGCTCTGACACCAGGAAACAGCCATTCTGTGTCGGGGCTCCCCTCCTACATCTCAGGACCACGACCCAGTCTTCCCTCAAGTTGGTCTTCCACACCTGCTCCATTTTGCAACGAATCTTTTGGACATTTTTCTAATATAAATAAAGGATAGATTTTTATAATTTCATTCTGTTTTCTGACTAGCAGTCTTTGAAACAGTTATTTTAGTTATTAGAGGAGAAATAAAAAATAAAAATAAAACCCCCACAAAGCTCAGACATTCCAGCCCCACTCTCAAGGCTATTTTTTTTTTTAAAGAAAATCAGCTACAAGCTTGATGAGGCCTGTCCATTCTAATCATACCCTCATGAACCTTGATATCATGTTTTCAAGAAGCTGTATTAAAAAAATTGCAAGAGAAACTCAATTGCCTTGTTTGCCTTTGCAGAGAGTAGCTTTGACAGACCTTAATTGTGCAAACCTTGCCTTGTGCAAGTAAGTGTTAAAAACTGAGGTAGACTAAAAGCTTCTCCAAAACATCCAGATCCACCAGAAACTATGACTATGCAACTGATATGGAAAAACTGACTTCGTATGTGTGATTAAGTTATTTTTTTAAAAAATCTACTATAAACCAAATAGCTAACTAATGATGAGCTAGCATTATAACTGTCTATCTGCTACTGAATTAATCTTTACTATTAATTAGCCATTGATAGCCACCTTGTTTCTTGAACATGCTAGGGCTTTCATTAGTTATCTATTGCTGCATAATAGATTGCTCAAAACTCAATGGCTTAAAAGAACAGATTTACAGAACCTGTCAGATTTTTTTTAGTTAGGAAATTGAAAGGGACCTAGGTAGGTGGCTCTAGTAAGGGTTTCCCATGTTCTTGAAGTTAAGGGCTGCAATCATCTGAAAGACTAAGGCTGGAGGATACCCTTCCAGATGACATACTCACATGGCTGCAGGTAGGAGGCCTAAATTCTTCATCAGAGAGCCTTAGGGAGGTTTGATACATCCTCAGTGCACGGAAGGAAATTTTGATGTAATTTTTGAAGAATATATCAAAGAATTTGTGGAATTATTTAAATCTTGATTTTGCTTTACCTCTCCATGCTGCTGAAATGTTCTCTTCTTCGATTTCTTCTGGGCTAACTCTCTCAACTTTCAAGTCTTTGCACGCATCTACTTTTTCAGGGAAGCCCACTAGACCATTGCAGACACCACTGGTAGACTGCCCTGACAGCCACATATTCTTTTAACCATTTCAGTATGTTCTTTTCCTAGCTCTCCTTCTAAAACCTGCATCTGGGACACCGGAGGATTGTTCCTGTGTTACAGGAGATGCTTAGCAGTTTGCAGAGACCCAGAAGTGCCTGGGAGTTTATGTTCTACCTTACTCCCAGCAGGGCAGCTTTTGGCCAAAAACAGACTTGGAGATAAGAGATAAGAGCCCAGTCCCCTTATCTCGTTAAGATAGAAACTGATTTACACTTCAGAACAACTCTACAGTAATAGGCTGAGGCCTCTAATTTGCTTGAAACTGAATCTTTATTTGTTTTCTTCTTCACTATTATCTTGTGTACCCCAATCTACTACTATTTTCTCTTGAAAACACTGCTAATAAATAATTTGCATACTAACCTGGACCTCTGGGTCAGCTTCTCAAGAATCTGACTCAGGAGAACTACATAATTTAATCCTGCAAAATGCCTACTACCTATCAATAGATCTCTGATGTCTCTTATTTTTAAGAGTATCCCACAATACTTATCACCTCATATGTATGACACAATTTACTCACTTACCTGTTTTATTAATGTCTGCATGTCTCCCACAACTAATAAGTAAGTTCAACTAAGGAGGATCATTACCTGATTTGTTCTCAAGAACTCCAAGTAGGTTTTGTTTCTTTTATTATTTTGAGAATGTTAGAAATTTCCCTGTCATGGTGATGCCCAGTGGCTGAGTAAAAATGTATAACATGTAAATTATCTTGGAAATATTATGGACTCAATCAGTCTAAAAAGCAATTTGTCCTAGATGATGCCTAGGCTTTGAAAAATTTTATAATTTTAAAACAAATTGGGTCTTTTAAAGAACTTAATGTGGACAAACATCAGCTATAGGTAATCCATGGTACAGAGTTAAAAACTGGTAGCTGAAGCCTTTCCAGCATCACACTGAGGGCTGGAGGGCTAAAACTGGAAACTTATAGCCCCTGTTACTCTTTTTTCAAGAGTGATATTTGATCATAAATAACAATGGGTAGTGAAGGTTCTACACCTTCGTTCATCCTAACCATCCTACATCAGGGTACAGAAATTCTGACCCAAGAGTTTGGAGCAGGATGTGTTGTGTCTGACTTTGTAAGTGAATGTTGTATTATTTTCATTCCTTTTTCTCATTCAGAAACATTCTCCTGCTGTTTCCAAGTCTGGGGATATTTCTTTCTTACTTTTGACAGAGGATATCAAAATGAATGTCAGTTTCACCCACAGTCTTCTTCGGCATGGTTTTTGAGCAATGAAGTAATATATAGTCTAATGTATGTCTTAAAATATCACTCTGGCTACTCTTTTTTGAGAACATAAGTAAAGAAACCAGAGAATGGTTGTGTCATAATCCAGAGGAACACTAATGGTGGCTTAGACTAGTGGTAACATTTTTGTGTTTCTAAGTGATGCATTTATCAATATATTTTAAATAATGCAATGATAGAATTTTCTGAAAGACCAGACCTGTGGTTTAACAAAAGAAAGTAAAGTTGATTTTAAGTTTTTTGACCTCAGCAATATGAGCTGACATCAGCCAAGAGGGTAAAGCAGGTTTGGTGGTAAAACTAGTAGGTCAGTTTGGGATATGCTGAGGTGAAATGTCTATTAGACATCTAAGTATAAAAGTAAAGTAGGTGGATATGAATATATGAGTCTGGAATTGGAGAGAATTCTGAGCTGGAGGTATAACCTTCAGAAGCAGGTTAGAAGGTGTAACTGCAAGGGAAGCTCATGAATCACAAAAATGTAAATTCTGATGGTAGATATCCTCACTGAGAGGCCAGCATTTGCACAAACCTTGAAATAGACGTGGGAAAGTACCAGCTAGATATAAACGGGAACAATATTCCAGGCCACAGTGAAAGTATAAAATCCCTGGCTGATGGAGTTGGGGAAAGTTTGTGCCTGCTGTGAAGAGCAAGAAGGCCAGTGTGACCATAGCAGAGTGAGCAGAAGGGGGAGGAGAAGGAGAGACCAAAGAGAAGCCTGGAGTCAGACCATGCAGGGCCTTCCGTGTCCTTTAAGGTAAATAAATGAGAGGGTGAAATGAGGGTTCTGATCAGAGAAGTGACAGGATATGATAAGTTTATAAGGAACAGTCTAACTGCTAAAGTCAGAAAATTTTGTAGGAGCTGCAAAGTTGAAAACAAGAAGAAAATTTAAAAATTATTCTAAAAATCCAGATAAGAGATATTGGTAGTTTGGAGAAGAGTGTAGGAACAGGGATGGAATCTTTGTGGTTTTCCAGAAGCTGATTTTGAGGTAAGTATTTCAGGGCAAGTAAAAGGGAGATACAGGTAGACAACTGAAATAGAAAAGAAAGTCAGTAGAAAATGCATCATCTAACAAGCTGCCCTTGCCTGTAGTCACCTGGTGCCCAGTTTCTCTGAAAAAAAAGAATAAAACATACTTCAGAGTTTTCCCAGCCAAGGGGTGAGGAAGCTGGGAAGGATTTATCTCAAATTCTTGTCAATCAGTGGCTGAGAGCTGCTTGAAGGCACATTTCTGGCTTGCTCTCTTCTGGTCAAGAAAGCTCCTACAGCAAATCAAAGGTCCTTATGTAGAGAGTCATGTTTGTCATAATAGGTAGACTTTAGCAGGTAGAGAGGTGGGTGCTAAGAAAATATAGATGGGTCTATGAAAGCCGCTGCTTCAGGTAGTGAGAAGTGTTTATATTTTGATCTATTCTGAAACCAAATCCTGAACACAGCAGTATGATACATACATATGCATGCACACACGCACACACACACAGCACCATATGTATACAGTTAATCAACCATATTTCTGTAAAATATGTTCATTACTCCAAGTTCTTATTTTATTTCTCAAATATTTACTGAGCATCTATACAGGGCCATGCATTTCTGAGGGACTCCACCAAGAGGAATGAAGCATACGTACTGACCTCAAGGGACTCAAATTTGAGCAGGAAGTTTAATGTTTTTTTTTCACTAATTATAATACACACTGAAAAAAATTAAGAATGCAACAAAACAAAGATTAGATAAGGCTTTGGCTTTACTTTCACTCATTTAGTTATCACAGCAATGTGTCTGACATGTATTTTTAGTGGACCAGCATGGCCTAGCAATATGAACCATACTGGTCCACTAAAAATACATGTCAGAAACTTTGCCATGATGATTAAGTAAGAGACATTAAACAGAAACCTCTTGTCGCACAGCAAGTGAGTGCTAAAGTGACATGAGACCTCTGACTCCCAGGCCAGTCCACATATTTCTTCATATGATTTATATCCAGAGTACTTCCTAGGAGGCTTTTTAGTGATATGCAATACAATTGACTTGAAAATTATAATTAACAAAATAGAAATGGGGAGTGTCATTTGAAGTATTACGTGCATATAATTTTTTCCACCTAATAACCACTGGGCTAGTTGATCCTAACATCTTTCTCTTTGAGGTTTCTTAGGCTGCTGGCAATAGGTTACAGATCCATCCTCCAATGAATAGAAAAGCACTGAAGGATATGGAAAATAGCTAAGGATTAAGCAAGTGGTATACCACTCCCCCTTTGGTCTACTTCATATTTTGCATATAGATTCAAAATAACTGGTTAAGATAAAGAAGATAAAGTGATGAGATCTATCCTTTTTTTATAGGGGGCATGCTACCTCTGATTTTTCCTTAGAATGATACACATACACATATGTACATATACTAAGATAAAACCAAGTGTGGGCTGAATCTGGATATAAATAGAAGGAAGTGTGATGCAATAAAAGGAGAGCCAAGAATGTATGAGTTTGTTCTCTTAGCTAAGTCCCTGGACCTCAGTTTCTCTACCTGTGTCAAGGAATTCTTGAGAGATGACTACTTGGACCTCTTTCTCTAGAAGTGCAAGTCCTGTGAGCATGAAAGCGGGAGACACCACAGTTCTGATCTGTCCAGATCCATATATTCCTTGGTCTCCCTAGTCTCTTTGATCACTGATGTTGGTGTGATCTTTATTTCAAGCACATCTTTCACTTATTCCTGAGAAATATGGTTTTTTCTCTGGTTCCTCACTCTTCTGCTTTTCTCAATAGTTTAAGAAAAAAAAATGAGCTAGTAGAAATGTATCTCTAGGTTTCCTCATATTTACGATGCAGTGAATGATTTTTCTACACCTATTCTTTTAGAGGAATTCTATTATTTAATGATAAACAGTGAATTTATGACAGCCAATCACTTATTGATTAGTATGAGAGATGAGCTAATTCGTTCAGCCAATCATTTGAATCCCTTTCTGGCCACACAGTTATAAACACTAATGTACAGTCACAGTTTTATGCTCAAACTCATGTCATTTGTAGAATAAGACTTTGGTTAGTATAAGTTTAGATGTGTCTCATAAACATTATATGTTTATAGTACACCTAAGGAAGTAAAGTTCCATAAGTCCTCACTTTAACATAAATTTGCTCAGAGAATGCCTGAAAAATTTATTCACACAGTCTTAATGTTTTTCACAGCTTTATTATCAAGCAATTAATGACAATGAATTGTGCATAATTAAATTGTGCACGTACTTAAACATTTTGAACAACGAAAGCAATCTCATCTTAAAATGAAGACTTCCATCAGCAGAAAAACCGTCCTAACGATCCTTTGTACTCCCTCTTTCTGGCCCTTTCTGGCCTCACCCACCAATCCTCAGGAAACTCCTTAGCAATTCTCTTCCTCTAAATTAGTGTTAACTTACTAGCGTTCTGTATAAGTGAAATTACATGGTATAATTCATTTATTTATTTTTAATATAAGTATACCACTTAAGATCTACCATATTTAAAAATTTTGATACATAAAACTGTATTGTTAACTATATGTACAAAGTTATTAGCCAGATCTCTAGAACTAATTCATCTTGCATAACCTGCTTATTTACATATCTCCTGAACAGCAGCTACTCATTTCCCCTCTTCTCATTTTTAGGTTAAAACATCATTCACAGTAGCATTATTCACAATCGAAATGTCCACTCACAGTTGAATGGATGCAGAAAATGTGGTATATACATGCAATGGAATTTTATTCAGTCTTAAAAAATAAGAAAATCTTGCCATTATGTGAAAACACAAATGAGCCTGGAGAACTCTCAGTGAGTGAAACAAGTCACTCACAGAAGGATAAAAACTGCATGACTCCACCAACATCAGGTATCCAATTGACAGAACACTGTAAATTAGCTATAATGGAAAAAATAAAAATCATTTAAATTTTTTTTAATTAAAAAATAAAATGGCATGTTTTATAAGTGAAATCATATTGTATGATTTATTTATAAAGTTATCATATCCTTTTTTCTGACTTATTTCAGCATAATTATATTGAGATCCTTCTATATTATTGCATCAAATGATAGCATATTGCTCTTTGTTGCTGAATATTCTATTATACGCATACACCACAACTTGTTTATTCATTGGCCTGTTGATGGATATTCTGTGTTTTCAGTTTTCATACCAGTTATTGTATCTACTCTTTTTTCATTTATTTTGAATAAATACCTAGAGTGAAATAGCTGAGCCCAATGTAGTTGTATGATTAACCTTTTACAAACTGCCAAAATATAATCTAAATTAGTTATACCATTTTACATTATTGCTGGCAGCATATAAAAATTCTAGTTCTCTAAACCCTCACTAATAATTGGCAAGTCAGACCTTAATTTTAGAGATTCCAAGGAATTTATAGTGGTACCTTGTGACTTAACTTGCATTTTTCTAATGACTAATTGCTAAATATCTTTCATGTGTTTATTTTCCATTAATATATGATACTACTGCTTTGGTAAAGCTCCTTTTTTAAAAAAATGATTGTTTCCTATGATTTAACTTTCAGAACTTATCATGTATTCTGGATAAAATCATTTTGCAGATAAAGCATTTCCCAAAGGTTTATCCCAGACTATGATCCGTCTTTTCATTCCCTTAACTGTGTCTTATAAATAGCATGTTTTTAAATTAATAAAATCAGTTTATCATTTTTTTCTTTATGGATCCTGCTTCAGGTCTACCTAAAAAAATTTCCATTAACTCAATATTTATATTTACTTATGAAATTTTTACATCTTAGGATTAGCATTTAAATAAAAATTGATTTTGAGGTAACATTTGCATAGGTTGCAAGATTATGGATGCGATATTTTTCACTCAGATGTACAATTGTTTAGAAAATTTTTGAAAAGAATATATTTTCTGCACCAAATTCCCTTTGCATTTTTCTTTTTGTAGAGCATCAATTAACTATATATGTTGTGTCTATCTGTGCACTTACTGCTCCACTGAATTATTTTTCTGTTTCTAGGAAAAATATTTTCCACAGAAGCCTACCTTAAATTCAAACTCTTCTGTGAATTCTCCAAATTATCTGTGCGTGTGTGTGTATTTTTTTTTTAGGGCTGCACCTGTGGCAAATGGAGGGAGGTTCCCAGGCTTGGGGTCGAATCAGAGCTGTAGCTGCTGGCCTACACCACAGCCACAGACACGCCCAATCTGAGCCATGTCTGTGACCTACACCACAGCTCATGGCAATGCAGGATGTTTAAGCCACTGAGAGAGGCCAGGCATAGAACCTGCATCCTCATGGATGCTAGTCAGATTCATTTCCACTGAGCCATGATTGGAACTCCCAAATTCTTTTTTAAATTATTGATCTTTCCTCTTAGAGTCTCATAAGATTTTATAATGGCATCAAAATACAATATACTGATTTGAATCTAAATATTTGCATGCTTTTATGTTCCTCTACTGTAGTAGTTTGTTTTTTCGAAGGAAAGATTACTTGCCCTGTTCTATTCTGTATTCAGAGCCACAAGTGCATAGGATATATTCAATATCTTTTTTTTTCTACTGAATTTCTAAAAAGATGACTAAATTTGAGACCATCAATAAAAGTCAAGACGACCATTTTTCAAGAGAGGTGCAGTTGGAAACAGATAAAAAGGGGTTAAAGTATGAGGGGGTGTGAGTAAGTGAAAGAGAAATGTTATACTCACACATTTTACAGTGCGTGGAACTGTAATTTCGAAGCAAAAAGTTTCCATGACCACTGCTGTGATAATTGGTTTTAGCACTGTGTATTCTTGGCATTTAAATGAAAATTACTGCCTTGGTCCAAACTCCCACTGTTGTATAAAAAGCTCAGCTACCACCTGACTTAGAGCTCTTCCTCCCAAGAAATACATTTAGATACTTCGATTAAACTAGTTGGTTCAAGTTTCCTATTCTTCATCTTAAATTTTCTATTACTCCTGCCTTTTTGAGTATTTTTTTAGAATCTAAGAGAGATCTCAAGATTTTAGGCAGTATTCATTCTTTATAGCATATAAACAGAACGATTTAGATAAAGTTACCTTGTTACCTTATGACTGTCACTGGGAACTCCTGTAAGGAGGGAGTAATTGTGTTACCTACCCACCAAAACCAGACATATGATTTATACATACTTTCAAATCGGTAGGATGCATTTAGGGTAGTTTAACTTAAAATATAAGCTATACAGAGGTGTATATGGATTTATGGATAGGACTCCATAGAGAATTTTAAAAACATATTTATGTATGCATATATTTTAAAAATGTGTGCGCATATAATGCATATTTTTATATAAATGTGATGTATTATATATAATCATAAAGTATATATTTTAAAGTATATTCAGATATAGAGATATTAAATACAGTCATCCCTCGGTATCCATGAGGGATTGGTTCCAGGACCCCTGAGATACCAAAGTCTGTGGATGCTCAAGTCCATTATATAAAATGGCATAGTATTTGCATATATACTATGCACCTCCTCCAATATACTTTAAATTATCTCTAGATTAATTATAATACTTCATACAGTGTAAGCGCTATGTAAATAGTTGTAAATACAATGTAAATATTATGTAAAACATCTCTAAAAGTGACAAATTCACATTTTGTGTCTTGTAACTTTCTGGAATTTTTTGTGAATATTATTAATTTACAGTTGGTTGAATCTACGAGTACAGAACTCACAGAAATAGACGGCTGACTATGTAAAGGATATATATGATATTATACTAACATTTATATACACATATAAACTTTACATATGTATATAAACTATATATATTATACATATACATTGTTTATATATATTTATTCTTTGAATATATATTCTTTAAATATATAATTTTTATGTATTGTTATCAAACAGATAGATAGATAAATTCAAGACAATATGGAATTGAGACAGGAATGCACTTTCTCAAATGGTAAAAGACTTTCTCAATGGCAAAAGTATAACCACCCAAACAGAAAGGCTATTATTTCCAGAGAAGTTAACCCTGAAGTAAGATGAATAAATTGTTGGACTGTCTACTGGATGTCATATGTTCTAACATGAGGATATAAAAATTAGTCCAGAGAGAGCAATGTCCAGGAAATAATTGGAAGAGGCAGGTTAACCATATCAGTGTGCTTTGAATGCAAGAAACTCTAATGATTTCAAATCATATTTCAAATGTATTAACAATTGGTTAAATGGTTCGCTATTGAAATATTCTATTAATGTAAATTCTAAGATGAAAAAGGCAATTACAGGTAATTACAGGTATAAGATCACTGTTAAGAGCATGTTTGAGCTAATTTTTGTGTCCTTGGGAAAAACTTTATTAATGGAGAAATACCGTGAATCCACATGAGGGAAAAAAAAACGCAAAGCAAAGGAACATGGCATTTGAGTCTACAATAGTGCATATTAAATGCTAACAGAAAATAAATCTGTATTTAACACTGAGATATTACTAAATTCCTCAATATAAGAAACAATTTTCAGAGTTCCCATTGCGGCTTAGTGGGTTGTGAACCTGACTGGTATCCATGAGAATCTGGGTTTGATCCCTGGCCTCACTCCGTGGGTAATGGATCCAGCTTTGCCATGAACTATGGAGTTAGGTCACAGACCCAGCTTGGATCCTGCATTGCTATGGCATAGGCTGGCAGCTGCAGCTCTGTTTTGACTCCTAGCCTGGAAACTTCCATATGTCCATATGTGGTAGGTTCAGCCTTAAAAAAGCAAAAAAAAGAAAAAAAGAAAAAAGAAATACATTGTTTTCTAATTTCTTTAGGTTTAAATTTTAATGAGATTTACCAACAAAGAGGATTTACAGCATAGGCTTTATTTTGACCAGGATGCTTCTAATACAGAAAATTTTCACTATGGCCCAGAGTAATCAGCATGTGAATGTATTCATATGTGTTCTGGATAATGTAATATATGGAATATTAGATTTTATTATAAAATTGAAATCTATTACAATTATTTTTTTACTAATTGTTACAACTATAGAAATCCTTTACAAGCATAAATTCTCTATTAAATAATTAATAATGATTAATGATTCAAGTATTTTATGTTTAAATATATACGATCTTCAAAGATTTAAAGTCTACAGTTGTAAATGTTAGTACTTTTTATTTCTTTAATTCCAATAGCACACCAAAGCAAAATTTGAAAATTTTTTTGCCAGCAAAATATGCCAACATGATATTCTTTGGCAAAGTTCAATTTGTTACAGATAGTAAACAAATGCACTAATTTAGTGACAAAAAAATAATACCCGTATGTTGAGTAAGCTATATGGAACTTGGACTCTTTAAGATATCTGTAGAAGGCAGAATTCTAAACTAGACCCATTAACTTTGTCTTCTGGTGTTATTCCAGTGGTTAAGTTACATACATAGTAAAACTGATTTTTAGATACAAAAATCTACTAATCTGTTTAGTAAGATTGTTTTTGGTGGAAGTTAAGATAAGTAAGATAGTAAGATAGGAGGTAGGAAGATTACCCAGGTGGGTCTAACTTTCATAGGGGCCCTTTACAAGCAGAGCCTTTTCCTTGGGCAGTAGTAGAAAAGGACATCAGCCTGAATGCAGGACTCAACATAAGGAAGTTTCTCCTTTGCTAAGATACAGGAGACACAGAGAATGGATCTGAAGCAGCTAATAGAAAGTGAGAGCAGTCCCAGGTCAACACTCAACAAGAACATGGAACTGCATCCTGCCACAACCTAAATGAGCTGAAAAGTACATTCTTCCCCAGAGCATCAAAATAAGTTGCCAGCTAACACCCTAAGCAGAGAACCCAGTCAAGTGTGCCTGAAATTCTAAACTACTGAACTGTGAGGTAGCATATGAGTGTTGCATTAAACCACAAGTTTGTGGTAATTTGTTACACAGCAGTAGAAACCTAATACAATAATGTCTCTACACACTGTAAAAGTTATTTTCTTGGGAATTCCCTTGGAATGCTTTAGACAGACATAGTATAGAAATCAGAAATACTCTCCAGACTCAGCTTCTGTATTTCTCAAGGTATTAATCTTTACTCCTGGGTGAATACAAACATATCTGAAATGCAGTTCTGAAATAAGTTCTTAAAGCTAAGAACAGAGTGTGTGTGTGAGGGGAGTAAGGTAAGAAATGACTATTTAAAAGTCAGCCTGACCTACTTGACTAAAATCACATTAGGTGAAGTTGCTGACTCCAAAATGTTAGTTATAATATAATTCAATTAAAAATGTATAGACTATGTTACACATGACTCTCTGCTACCAAACCAGATTCAATAAGACAATGTAAATAATAAGATACCAGTGAATAGAAGGGTAGCTTAAAAGGATCTGTGGTAAAAGTTATAAAATGATTCAGAAAACCAAGAATCAGAATGACCATAATAAAAATAAATATGACTCAATCTGTGGGACGATTACCTTTTGAGCTAAACCAATTGTTAGTTACTAGACTATTACTAATTTTCATACTTTGAGGACCATCTACATATTCAGTATTTACTGAAGCTTATATGTTTGATACCTTATGTGACAGGGAATCTGTAAATTGTTCTGAACAATTCCTAACTTTGGGTGTCTATGTCCTTCTAATTATCTGTCTCTGGTAAGTTCTTGATAAGGCTTCTGTGTTTGGCATCCTGTACCTCTCATTCCTTTCCAGTTCAAATTGATAAGCTGAGCACTCCTTTCTCAAATACTATTATCATAAGGCCTGTGTGGAACAATAATACTTCAGCAGTTTGAGTCAAGTAAAGGGCCTCTATATCAACATGTGATATAACCCACAACTTAAAATTAACCAATAAGCCACACCCTCGTTTTAAGAGTCCCTCAGAATTTTTTCTCTATAGATTTTTTTTAAATCTAGAACCATGTACTTTAACTTCTCTAGTATTTCCTTAAATTTTGCCTCTTTCTTAACTGAAATCCTTACAAAGTTCTTAACTAAGGTATGGTAAATATCATGCTGCCTCACCTCTAGACTATCAGACCATATACACAGTACTTTTACTCATAGGCAATGTACTCAAAAGAGATCCCTTTCTTATGAAGATTTAAAGCAGATAAAACTAGCCAGAGTGATGGACACTAGAGCAGAGGTTGCCTGGGAACTGGAAAGGGACTCTGGCAACATTTTGGAATGACGGAAGTGTTCTGTAAATTGAGCGTGGTTTATGTGGGTATCTGCACTTACTAAAACTTATCAAACATAGTATACTTAAGATTTTATATTTCACTGTCTAAATCCTTCCTCAATAAGGTATGTAAAAGATATATATTAAAAAAGAAAGAAAAAAAGGAAATCTGCTGAAACATTAAAAATATATGATTTACTGGGGAACTTGGGGAAGGCTTCAGGGCCAAAGTGGAATCTGAGTTGGGTACTTAAAGGTAGAGAAGATTAAGACATATGTTTATGGAGGAGGGGACAGTAAGACCAAAACATAGGTAATACGATGTGGATGGATTCCTAAGAAGAGAGAATTTTTATTGTGGCTAGAGAATGAATAAATTATCTGGGGACAAAATTAAATAGGAACAACTGTACTGAGGCTTTTGCAAGTTAGGCTGAAAAGTCTGGAATCTCTCATAGCTAAGAACCATTACAGGTCTACAAACATCCAGCCTTTACCCTAAGAATCTATATGCATGAACTAGTATATCATGTCATTTATTAATAATATTTAGGAGAAATGGTACCTTTTTTTTTTTCTATTTTAGGGCCGCACCTGGGGCAAATGGAAGTTCCCAAGCTGGGGGTTGAATTGGAGCTGCAGCTGCCAGCCTAGACCACAGGCATGGCAATGCCAGATTTGAGCCATACCTGTGACCTATGCCACAGCTTTTGCCAACACTGGATCGTAAACCCAATTAGTGAGGCCAGGGCTCAAACCCGCATCCTCACAGATCCTATGTTGGGTTCTTAGACCGCTGAGCCACAACGGGAATTCCAGAAATGGAACATTTTTAAAAGCAAGAAAACAAACACAATCTATTCCAATTTTAATGAAAGAGAACATTCATGTGTGTACGTGTGTGTCTGTGTACATGTGTATACTCAGTAATAGTAATAGCAAAATCCTCACCAATGAAACGTAGCATTGTAAGTGGTTTACATTTATTAAGTCACTTGCATAACATCCTATGAGGTAAACATTATTATTATTATTACCATTTTACAAGGGAGAAATGGTGGCACAGAATGGTTACGTACCATGCTCTGATTCACATGCCTATTAAGTAGTTGCAGTGGCCTGTGAACTTAGGTAGTGGAAGCATAACATTTTCTCCCAGTAGAGATCTGGCCTAAATCTACATTCCTATGAAGCAATAAAAGCCGATCTCTATCAGAAACAAAAACACTCAGGACAAATTTTGTTGCCTTACAATTTGCGTTGGCACTCTGTTGTAATCAATGTAGGAAAGCAAGGACACTGAAGTTCTCTCAAGATGTATTCTATTCTGAAAATTTGGAAGCCAGCACACACCATAAATAGAGCATGTATCACTGTCTGAAAATAGTTCACAGGGGAGAATGGGGAAACAAATCACTACCAAGCAATTTACTGCCTTTCTGAGTGTTCAAAAGAAAGTGTAGAAATGAGTTTATTGGAGACAGTTTTAGCCTCACTGGTGATTTGCTCACCTCTCCCAATTCTAAGTGAGTAAATGAAATTGAAAGGACTTTGGTTAAACAGTACATCTGGGTGTCACTGCAATGTACTTAAGCCCATATTGTGTTAGCTTTGTGTTTTGGGAAGCTTTAGAGGAAGGTTGTATTGCTATAGAGTTTGGTCAGAGGAGATATCTGTAAGAGGGTGAATGTTTTATTTTTTTTTTTATTTACTGCTTTACAGATCTCAAGGTTGCTGTGTCACAATTAGCAGATATGAAAATTTTAGCCTCTGCTTTGAACCAACTGAACTGTTGATAGTTCTGGTAAAGCCAGAAATTCAAAAATTCATGTCAAGCAATTTAAAACAATAATATTTGTGTAATTTAAGCAACTGGAACATATATACCATAATTACATATTCATAAAAATAGACACGTGCAACTCTCAGTGAATCTTAAGAATGTATGAAAGGGGAGTTCCCATCGTGGCTCAGCTGTTAACAAATCCGACTAGGAATGATGAGGTTGTGGGTTCGATCCATGGCCTTGCTCAGTGGGTTAAGGATCCGACGTTGCCGTGAGCTGTGGTGTAGGTTGCAGACACGGCTCGGATCCCACGTTGCTGTGGCTGTAGCGTAAGCTGGCGGCTACAGCTCTGATTAGACCCCTAGCCTGGGAACCTCCATATGCCGTGAGTGCGGGCCTAGAAAAGACAAAAAAAAAAAAGAATGTATGAAAGGATATTATCTCATATTATAGCAAATTTAATATTGAAATTTAGAATCCTCAAACTGGGAGTCACAGGAAAACTTGGAATAAACATGCAAGGATAAAAATAAAAGGTAGTAGAAAGTAAGAAAATGATAATTGCTTCTCTCGACTGTTCATGAGGAATAATGTCCATTAAATGGACTGCTGTGATAGTAAGTGTCATGCAAATAAAAGAGGAACTGAAATAATTTAGGAGAACTAACTGACAAGTGATCAAAGATAAAGAAATACTCTGAAATTCCTGTTTTATTAGTCTTGTGAGCTGTTGAGCTTTCTAGAGAGCTATTTTAATAAATCCTATAGGATCACAGCTCATGTTTGGCTGGCTATAAATGTGCTAGTCTCCAAAAAAGTTAATGACTGAATTCTTTTCAGATTTCTCTGTATATCAAACAGTTTTTTCTAAACATCAAGTTCTGTTGGATTTTCTCTGGTTGTACTTCCTTATCCACTTCATTTGAGTGAGAACAAACTATCAGCAAGTACCATGCAACTTTAAGCTTTGGAGGCACCAAAAGAAGGTTGCAAAGGTGTAGGGATTGTGCTGTTTACAATGTGTATGTACTTGATGAAGTGAAGACTCCCTCTGATTTTACTTCCTCATCAAAATGGTGCTTGTGCCATGCTTGCCTCTCACAACTGTTTCATACTTCAATTAAGCATTAACTATTTGACAGGTACTGAGGTTGCATAGTGAGTAAGACAGATAAAATGATCTGGCCTTAGGAGTATGTATTCCAGTGGAAAAGAAAGATAATAAAACAAATTAATGTATAAAAAGTCATGTTTTGGGAGTTCCCAGTGCGGCTCAGTGGGATATGAGCCAGACAAGTATCCATGAGAATGTGGGTTCGATCCCTGGTCTCACTCAGTGGGTTAAGGATCTGGCATTGTCATGAGCTGTGATGTATGTCACAGACATGGCTTGGATTCTGCATTCTGTAGCTGTGGTGTAGGCTGACAGGTGAAGCTCCGATTAGACCCCTAGCCTGGGAATTTCCATACGCTGCAGGTACAGCCCTAAAAAGAAGAAAAACAGTCATGTTTTATGAGGAAAATACAGCAGAATAAAGTATAGAAGATATGACTTCACAACGCAGGGTGATGAAGGAACATGTCACTAAGAAAACGATACATGCGCCAAGTATTAAATATAATTAGAGGCATAAAAAAATCCTTGAATTTTGTAAATACATTACAGACAAAAATATTACAACTTTATTACATATCTGAGAAACACTGAAAGAAAAAGAGAGTTCACTTGGAATTCAATCTTAAACTCGCACAGCTAGGATAGACTGACGGGACACTAGGTATCAGTTCAAAATATAGCCCCTAGATATTTTTAAAATCAAACCAAAAGTTAGCTCAATGTCTAATGGAATAATGTTGTTACATATCTTCCAGAACATTTCAGAGAGACTGCAAACTAAGACAGACTCCTTCTACCACATCAGAAAGTACCGTCATGTACAAGGGAAGTAGAGAAAAGCCTTGTTCCACACAGAGGGCCTGATGGCTTGTGGTGGTTTCTTGGGAGTAGTTTACTGGGGAACGTATGAATGTGGGGTCTATTAGAAATGTCTGCCTTGGGTGTTAAGGAGAGGTGTGGAGCCTGCCAGCCTTTGCTTATCTTTTTAATGCCTATGCTGTCTCTCAAGCAGAAACACTGGAGCTTCCTAACTCAATTCCACATATTAAACATCGGAGGAAAAAAAAATCACTCATTAGCATCTTAATTTTTTTCCTTTCTAAAGACTTCCAGCCCCACTCTCCACATTAAAAACTGCAAAGCCTCTTTTGTGATAGCAGCAGATGACAGTAGCAACTTGATGAGATTAAACAGTACTTTCAGTTGTCTGTGGTCAAGTAGCTTTGCTGATGGATCTGTTGTAATTGTCTGCTTCCTTCCTTCATCACTGGGCTGCGCTCCTTGACAAATGAGGATCTATCTATTGATATTCCCAACAGCCAGCATAGCATCATAGGCACTCAATAAATATTTGATGAATGAACAGATGAAGAAGAACGGTCATAACAGTTATCCTTCTGAATGTAAGGTTGTGGTGGTGGGAATGGGAGGTGCTTTTAGTCCCTTGATCTAAACATAACTGAAGCTGCTACAAGAAAATCAGTCTGAAAATGTGATTTGCCAGACAAGCCATAAAATCTTTTTAAACTTCTCATTCTCAGACAGAATATAGCTGGCAAACACAAACTCAGAATGTAATATCCCAAAGGCCTCACAGTTGTGTATTCAAGTAGTTTCAAATAAGCATCCAGCCACCAGCAGGCTGCTTTGTCCATTTTCAATAACTAGTGCAGGGCTCCTAGGGCAGTGTGTCGAGATTTTTATGTCTGTGTGCCCAAAAAAGTGTCATAATGAGGACAAATTGGCCCAGATGCAAAGTCTAACATGGTCTCTTCTGAATTTAAAACACTTTGCCCTTTAATGCCAGTTAAGAAAGCTACTACATCTGTTCCTATTCTCATGAAATATGAAGTTAGTGTTGTGCTTTCTTTCTAAAAAATCTTTTGTTCATGCTTTGCTGTCATACTTTCATTTTGCTTTGTGAAGTATCTATTTTATTTTATTTATTTTATTTTATTTTTTGGCCTTTTTTTAGGACAAAACCCACAGCATATGGAGGTTCCCAGGCTAGGGGTCCAATTGGAGCTGTAGTCGCCGGCCTACAACACAGCCACAGCAATACTAGATCTGAGCTGCATCTGTGACCTACACCACAGCTCATGACAATGCCGGATCCTTAACCCACTGAACTAGGCTGGGGATCAAACACACAGCCTCATGGTTGCTAGTCAAATTCGTTTCCTCTGTGCCACAATGGGAACTCCTGAACTATCATTTTAAATGAATCATTCTAGTGTGACCCAATTTTTAGTTATTCACTTTTTAAAATGTGAATCTGAAATCACTTACATTATCAGTTTAAGAGTTTGTGTTATTGTTCATAAACAAAATTATTATCACTACATTCTTTTTTCCAACTTTACCGCAGAGAGTATTGTTTTGCTGGTTACTTCTATGTTGCCACAGTCACGTGATAAGAATACCTTGGATTAATAGTAGGATGCTCCCATCTGTCACAAACCTGTCTTAGGAACGGGGACTCTGTTCCACATGGCTGCTGCACACTTTCTCCTTAGGCCTTAGCTCTTGTCGCTAGATTTGTTTTATAAAGTTCCTGGACACAAATCTTCCCTCAGGCTGATACCAGTTTTATCTTACTGCTTTGTCCCAAGTATGGTCACAGACCTTTGCTTTAATTACTCACAATAATAGCTAATGGTAAGCTGTGATGAGATATTATTACAGATTTAAATATAAGGATAGAAGTATGATGGGATATTATTATAGATTTAAATAGCAGATAGGAGTATAACCCCAAAGAGGAGTTATTTATAATGTCTATTAAACCCTACATGTCCAGTGCTATGACCATGGTGATCCTATTGAGAACAGGGCTGTCTCTTCATGGATTTTGTCAAACTTTTTTCTACCTCCAGGGTTAATGCTTTGTAAGAGTGTGTTTTCTCCCTGAATTTCTCAGTTCTTGTGTTTTGGCCTTTGTGATCTCTTCCTAGGATACATAATTAACAGGAAAAATATCTACTTTTTCAGAAAAATCCACTAACCTCCACAAGAGTACAATCTTGTCTAATGACCCCTAAGAGAGATCAGTTACTTGCCAAAAGAAAGGAAAAAAAGAAAGAAAGACAACAGTAATATCTGCTAGAATTTCTACCCATATATAGCATTTACTGTACAGTACGTGAAGAACGTAGGAATAGTCCAACCCTGTTTGAGATTTATGAGGGAAGTTTTTTTTTTTTTTTTTTGGTATGTATCTTCCTATTTTGGTATCTCTCTGCATATCACTTCTGTATTGTTCTCTCAGTTCTTCATCTCTCCACCTTCACATATCCATGGAGACAAATAATTTGGGAAAGACTGATTTGGGAACAAGTAATATGAAACCAGTGATATTATGTTCTCCTTAGGAAAAGTATCACTTCTTCCTAGGGACTGATAAAAGCAAAAAGATCTCACAACACATTCTTCTCTTACCATTAAATTCAATCTGAAAATGGAAGAATTAGCTAGTAAAATGAGGGAAGAAGGAAATAAGGTTCATACAGATTAGAAAAAATAAATATACTTCTCTTTTTGCAGATGTCATGACTGGCTATGCAGAAAATTCCAAGGAATCTTCAAAAAAGCTCTCAGAACTAGTAATTGCTATGCAAGATCACAAGATAAAAGATCATTGTACTCAAATCAATATTATTTCTGTATACTAGCTCACTGTTATTATTTGTTTTATTTCACTGAAATAAAAATAAAATAGTACCCTTAACAATAGTACTAATGAGTTACCAAAATCCCAAAATTTTTGGGTATAAATCTAACAAAATGTTTCTAGGATTTTCATGGCAAAAGTTGCAATTGCAAAACTCAGAAGAATTAAAATTTAAAAAAGGAGAGATACACCACACTTTTGCACTGCAAGTTTCAACATTAAGAAATCAAATCTCCCCAAACTGTCTATAGAGTCACTGTAAAATCTCAGTATTTTCTGTAAATGTCAACAAGCTAATTTTAAAATCCATATAAAAAGAGAAAAGAACTAGAAAAGTCAAAATTACTGTAAAAAAAAAAAGAGGCGAGATTTGTACTATTGGCTTTCAAATCTCACTGTAAAGGTGCGGTAATCAAGACTGTGTGAAATTAATGAGAGGTTAAATAAATGGAACACTGGAAGGGAAAGTCCAGGCATAAACTCCCACACGTCAATGGTCAGGTAATCTTGAGAAACATGGAAAGGCAGCTAAAGAGAGAAAAATAAAACATTAACAGAATGGTGTTTGAAATACATTAGTTCTAATAACTTGGTTTGGAATACACCAAGACAACAGCAGCTCATCTCTGGAAAAATCTGAATCCTGTGGTGGACATTATGTAACTATACAAGTGACAAGGATCAAAGCCAGCTCAACTGCTGACGAAGTTTGTCTTAATACTCCACACTAAGGGCTTATCAGAGAAGAGGTATGCCCACTTCTTTTTATAAAGAATACTGGGATGACTATAATGGGTAAATTTGGCTAGGCTGAACTACAGAGCTTCTTTTCTGATTATCTTTCATTTTAGAGAGGGCCACAAAGGAGATTCACGGATACTTGGAGGGCAGAAGAGAAAACCATTTTTGTAGTTTGCAGTCATTCATACACTTTGTTGCTGAGCTACCGACTCACTTCCAACAGATGAAGGAGTAGCTGGGTCTGCACCTGCCCTACCGTCTTCTCGGATGCTCCTTAAACTTCTCTGAATCCTTAGCTAGATGCATGTGTTTAGTTCTGTGACAAAAGATGCCAGCTCCCACAGGATACTCATACCGCCCAGGTCAGAGAAGGTAAGAAACAAAATGGACTTTAGTCTGTCCTTGTAGGACTTCAGCTCATGCTTGTGGACTACAGCCATCATCACTTCCTGACTGCCTGTCCTGTGAAGTTCAAGTCACAGCATCGGACAAAAGCCCTGTGGGCTTGGCTGAGCCTCCACCATCTCATAGGGACTATTCCTTGTAATTGAATTGTTTTCAATTTACTTTCCCATATTCAGCTCTGCACTATTTATCTGGCAAATGTTCTGTACAGCTGCCTTGACAACCACACTTTTCTAAACATTAGGTCATGAAGAACAAAGCTGTTAAGCTTTTTTACAAAATGTAGGTTTGGTTGATTAATTGATAATAATAAACTCTCATCTCTGGGCACATTCCTGGCCTTCTCCAGCTCATTAATTATCATATGTGTTTCTTTAGAATAACCTTATACTCATTGTCTTTTCTAAAGAGAATAGCATTGCTGATTCTTTTGTAACTAGAACATATGACAAAATCCATTTCCAGAATTTTGTCAAATTTTGAACAACGGCTGGTTGAGAAAGAACTACTCACCTGACCTTTCTGATTATTGAGCTGGACGGAATACCATGAAAGCAAAATTACACAGCCAGAAATCTAATCATGAAAGCACTTCTACCAGAATGGATAGGTGGTTCATCAAGCAATTTCCAAGCTTCTCTAATGTAGTAAAAATGTGTTACTGATGTAGAAAAAGCAAGACAGATAACAAAGGAAGAACAGTGTTAACATCTCATTAACACTGTGAACGACTCTTAGCGGCTCACCATAGTTAAAGCAGTGATTAGTTACACTTCTATACTTAAATTTCTTCACATTCTCTATGAAAACAGTGGTCAATAGTTTGCGTCCTCACATTAAGTTGCTTATTTGCATGAGTGTCTTTGGTCTAGCGAGATGCAGAGCCTTGGGACTGCTGGTGGCAAGAGAGTTTGGTAATGGCAAAAATGTCAAACATCGTGACAGCTACCACCTAAGGAATCAACTGTGAATGTTCAGATTTCCAGGTCTACTGCACCATGCTCGTCAGATCATTATCTAAATACATTTTTAAGGGTTTGCAATTTTCCTAGAGTGTCATTTTATAATGGCAGGTCTTAGTTCTTGCCCCAGCTCTGCAACGTGACATCTCTATAAACTTTGAAGGGTAATTTGGTGAGAGTTTGACTCTTAAATTTGTAACTGAGGAGTTAAAAGGAATAATTGAGAATTCTGGAAGAGCAATATTCTATTGTTACCTAAAATTTTGACAAATTTGAAAAGTAAGATTAGATAAAATACATCAATCTTTTTTATCACATGAGATTCAAGGCAATAGCTATTTCTGCTAATGTGTAGATAAGGCAGTTTCATGACATTCACCTCGAGTGTATATATGAAATTAAGTCTCTAAGTGAAACTCAAAAAATATAAGCCATATGTAGAACGTTTGGGAAGGATAAGAATAAACTGAGATACTTCTTGAGTGGAAATATAATACTTGAGGAGGTGGAGTTGAGCCCATTTTTTTGAACACAAATGAACTCTCATTTACTTAATTTTTCATGCTTTAGATGGTATACATAAATACAAACATAGAGAAGTACGTAATCAAAACAAATAGCATGGCCTTAAAGCAGGCAAATAAACCAAATGTAAAATAAACAAAGATACACTGCTCTGATCTAACCAGCAGCGACAACACTACACAAAGGAGAAAAGCAAAAAAGACAGCCCAAAATCAGGCGGAAATATTACAAGCTAAAGAAAGCTGTCTGAATAAAAATGGGGGATCAGGGATAGAGGGAAGTGGAAAATGAGGGCTATATGCCCTAGTTTCTGGAAAATATGTCACCCAAAGCAGTGCTTTTGATGACTTCAAGGTGATACTGCTTACTGAAGGGAAACACATTGGTCTGAACTGGGCTCCTAAAAACATAAAACTTGAAAAGCTATACGTACCTTAAATGTGAGAAACTACCACAGGTGATTCTTTTATAAAAGCAAATATAGGGGTGAAACAGGGATTTCTTGCCCACAAAATTTCAATGAATAAGACAATGATAGTTATAGGGCTTTTCCATAGATCATATACTAATACTTACATTTAGGAAGCTCAATAAATTCAAAGTAACATTTTCTAAAATAGGATATGGACACTTCATTAAAAATTATAGAATAGCAAAGATGAAGAGAGGAACATATATGTAGAGAATAAAGAATGGCCAAAGTTTCTGGCAATAGATTATTCAAGGTCAGCAATAAAAACCAAAGTAGAAACAAATAATAGGATACAATATCAGTAGAATATTATCTTCAAAGCCCTGAGGAAAAAATAACTGTGATTCTGGAATTTTATGTTTACCACATTTTCTTTAAAGTATGAGAATTACATAAACATTTTTCAGGCAAAGAAAATCTGAGAGTCTATTATCAACAGAGTGGTACTTACTAAAGATACTTCTAAGAGTGGTCTTTTGAAGGAAGACAAATGACTCAAGAAGAAAGGTTTTAGATGAAATTTTGACAATAACGTATAATTGGGAAGAAGCAGACTGGATGTGTGACATACTGTATTTAAAAAAAAAATGGGCCAAAAATATTCCTGGATCTCTATGCTCTTCTAAAATTTTGTCCTTCCCTTATTAAGAAAAGGTTCCCATTCCTTCTCATTTTTAACTTGGGGAGGCTTTGTGACTATTTTAACAAATAGAATGTGGTGGAAGTCATATTTAATGTCTTCTGATATTAGGTTGTAAGAATTGATGTGGTTTGTGTCTGGCTCAGGAAAGATCATATGGAAAGACCACATAAAGTCAGAGAGAAGTGCTCAAGCAGTCTCTGTTATTCCTGTCCTCGACTATTTTGAGTTTCTCAGCTAGGGCAATTAATGTGTAACTGAGAGAGATTTTAAAAGATTTCAGCTCCAGTCGAGATCTGACTGCAGCTTTCTGAGATACTCTGAATAAAACTACCCAGCCAATGCAGTCAACCCTCAGAATCACAACAGATAATATTTACATATGTGGTTGTTTTGATTCACTGTGGTTCGTGCTGGTAGACCACACATCAGTAATAACTGGAAGCTATTTCAGAACCTGGTAGAGGAGTAATGCTAAAATATGTAGAAGTGGCTTTTGGGCCAGGGAGGAGGGAAAAATTAGAATGGCTTTAAAGAAACTTAGCAAAAGCTTGGTGGTCTTTAAGTAGACTATCAATAAGAGCTAAAGGAAAATAACTATAGTTATATTAAAGCTCTAGGAAATGGGTTTTTCTTTTGTAGTGACAGAAAGCTTAGCAACAGTTACCTGCAGTGTTGTGGAAAAAAGAAAAGGCACCTATTAACCTAGGAGTTCTTGCTAAGGGATTTCTATGCAGACTGTTGAAGGTGCTAATTGTCTTCTTGCATAATACAACATGAGAGAAGAGAGATAAGCTAGTCAGATAACTGTAGCTCCAATTCAACCCCTAGACTGGGAACTTACATATGCCACAGGTGTGGTCCTAAAAAGCAAAAAAAGAAAAAAAATGCTGTCCAATAGCTATATTACAGGAAATTCTATAAAGAAAAGGCTTATATTGAAGAGATTGTATATATGGCTTTTTTTTTTCTAATGGAGTGAGCCACAATAAATTTGTGCTGTTACCAGACAATGCTTTAATACTATTTATATTAGCAGAATATCACTAACTAGGTCTAAAATGGACAAGAACAATACAAAATCAAATAAGGTCTTTGGAACCTAGAATTATTATTAATACAAGCTGACTCAGCTTCAAATACTTGTTATTTCTTCTGCAAAACAAAGGATGAGTTAAAGGAAAGAACCGGGAATCCAGATGTTGAAGCTAAGAGTCCTTGTAAATTATTCCCAAGCAATAGGACTTAGTCTTATTCAAGGAAATTACAAAATGCTATATTTTAGAATTATTATAAATCAGTCACTTCTGGAAACTTGTCCTTTTCACTATTTTAAGAACTGCACAAAAGTAACTGTCTTTGAAACGGGATGTGGTGTAATATTGCTGACTTTGAGTAGAAAAAGGAAGATTACTAGGCCAGAAATTTAGGCATCTTCCTGAAACTGGAAAAAAAAAAGTAAACTGACTCTCTTTTTGAGCATACAAATAAAGGAATTTAGCCCTACTGGCATCTTGATTTTATCCACTGAGAACCACATCAGACTTCTGATGTACAAAATTGTAAATAATAAAGTTGTGTTGTTTCAGACCACTGACTTTGTGGTAATTTGTTATTAAAACAACAGAAAACTAAAACAACAGTCCTGACTTAACTATTTTCCAGATGGTGGCAACCATGCAAAATTATAATATCACTATACGACAGAGATTAAAATAATACAAAGTATTATTCCTATATGTAGCTTTTTCATGGCAATTCAGATAGTTTTCATTGGGAAATTTATTACGATCTAAGCATGATCACCTTAAAAAATATGACAATGAACACAATGCTATATATCTTTTAATTTTATGTGAATTCACTTGGCATTAAGCTTATATTCTTAGTTTAAATAGTGAAATTCAAGTATATCCTCAGTAATTTATAAAGCACTACAACAGAGGCATTTTAAACATGAGTTAATAAGACTCTGCTTAAGTACTTCTCTCTTTTTTTTTAATTTGTTATGAGACAATATTATTAAAGACTATTGGAAAAATAGAGTGTCAGATTTAAGGGATACATATTGCCTTGTATATTTCTAGCTAATGTATTATTACAAGATGAATTTTAGGGGGCAGAGGGGTAAACTATACTAGTATGCTCATATTTTAAAATGTTACTGAGCTCTTACTATGCGTATGACCTTGAGAGCACAAAGATAAATAAGACCCATTAAATAATTCAGTCTGTTCTAGTAGATGAGAGAAAAATAGAACAAATGCAATGCATTATGTTAGTGTGTATACAGCATAGACGTACAAAAATGGGAATAATAAAGGAGAACTTGAGGCAGCAAGATGAAATATGAGAGGGACTGAAACAGATAAAGTAGTAAAGTTTTGAGACAATATTATGAATGACCTAACAACCTGTGCCATGAGGGTTGGATTTTAACCTATAAGGCATGTTTCCAAAGAGTTAATAATTTGTGCACTATTTCTAGGATGTGTATCACACATTGACTAGGCCTCATGTCCTTATCCTATCAACTCTCTGTAGAATATACATAATGGATCCACTTCTGTTTCATTCTAAGAAAAAACTATTCACGGGCTCAATTATAACACCAATATATATCACATACATATCACATACACATAGGTGTGTATATGCATGAACATTTAGTGAATTTTTTACAAGCTTTTATATGTATAAATCACAATATAGACACAGATGTTATTATTACACTTGTTCTTTCCGGCCATTTTCCAAGATTTTCAAATCTGTATTTAATGGTAATGTAGATATATTTTTGGAATCTCTCTAAAGATACATTATAAGTAAAAATGGAAAATATATACACACCAAAGATGCAGTTCTCACTCTCCCCATTGACTGCACTGCTTTCTTCACTATTTGATGAAATAGTGATGAAGATATAGAGGCTGAGTTTGGGTAACGGAAGCACTGGGATGGGCTTTTCTGAGTAAAGATGGCAGACAAAGGCAGTCTGAGGTTATTGCTGGAGGAAAGAGATGGAGCCCCATTGACACAGAGGACTTGTAACCTACTCAGATGTTTGAGGATGCCAGACCAGTGTCCATGAGTGTAAGTCACAGCTGTATTCATGGTTCAGGAGGAGTATTTCTTAGACGTGAAGGAAGGTTTCATCACATATATCAGTCCCTTCATTTCGGCCCCTGGGACTGTTTGTAAAATTTCTCGGTGGAATTGATTACAAAATAAAGGAGCCTAGCCAATATTCAGGATCATAGAAAGAATTTACTACCGGCCAGGTCAAAGTGGCCAACTGACCTGAAAATAACAGAGGACCATGGGAGCAAATATAAGTGAGAGTGCTAAGGCAGGAAACCAGAGGCAGAAGTGAAAACAATGCCTGTGAAGAAGTAGGGAAAAGGAGCTCCCTAGAGTTTGAGAGATAACAAGAGAACAAGATTAACCAAATGGCACATGTTCAGCACCACTGAAAACAGATGATGATATTTGAGCAAAGGGAAATTAAAAGAGAAAGATAGATTATAGCATGGCAAATAAAGACCTCATGGTAGAAAGCCTTGCATCTAGTTAAAAGTGTGGATATGATCTGGATTCAAATCCCTGATTTTTCTATTTACAAGTTGTGAGATGACCAGTAGTTCATTGTTGAACCTCTCAAAATCTCATGTTTTATTTTTTTCTTTAAAGTTGTAAAACACTCATAGTAATAACATAAATTGCAAATATATCTCTGCAGAGTCAATGAGTAACTGCACTTAAGATACTTAGCAGAATGTCTGTGAATAGCAAAATTTGATAAATGTTAAGAACAATGACTAATGATGACCATTACTAGAAACAAGGTATAACTGAATCACTTTGTTGTAGAGCAGAAATTATCACAACACTGTATATTAACTATTTCAATAAAACTTTAAAAAAAATGGGGGGAAAAGAAACAATGGTCAGAATGCAGATGGGGAAAGCATAAAACCTCAGAAGAATAATTAGACTTTACATCTCCAGTCTGTTTCTCCATTCCTTATATTTACTAATTCATTTAATCTATACAACACCCCTCTGGTAGTTGCAGTTGTCATTTCTGTTTTACAGATAACAGAATTAAGATAAAGGAGAGTGACAGAGGTAAAGTTCACATTCAGGTGGCCTGCTTACAGTGTTCATACAGCTATCTATGGTGGTGAACTGCCTTCATAGAAACCACAATGAGTGGAAACTTAAAGAAAAGTTCTGGAGATTTATTAATTCATAAATCACAATGTTTATTATTATTTATTAGGTATGATGAAACCTGAAGAAATAAGGGTTTCTAAAGAGAATAGTCACTTTAGAAATGTAGGCAGTGTTTTCAAAAACCAATCTTAAATATAGAATTCAATAGATTATCCACTATAAATCTCTCAACAATACCCACAGGATCCAGCTAACCACCCTATACTTTCTAAATGATTTATTATGGTGAAACACAGAAATTAATTTTACATTAAATCAAAATTAAAATTTAATGGAAATTGAGGCTTAAAATTATTATATAAGGAAAATTAAAATGAACAAGGATTAACTTTATCAAGAATTCCATAATTATATATGCATTTTCATATTTCATTCTCAGAAGACAAAGCAGAAACATCAAAATTACCACAGAGTTAATTTTAGCATCAGATCCTTCACAAAGGAAAATGAACTGGATCTCCAGAGGACACTTTCTCTCACTTTCTCTGAAGTGAATTTCAAGTCTTGAAAAAAAAAGTGTAAAAATGAGTGAGAAGGCCGTAATTCAAACATATAGATCAAGAAATTTAAAATCATATTTCTCCATCTATCATCGTTATTTCTCCATCTATCATTGTTCTGCAAGTCTAATTATTCTTTTGAGGTTTTAGTGATCCTAGATTTACATCAGCTTTTAGGAATAAAACGGTTTATCTAAATAAAATTATATGTACAAAACAGCTTTACAGAGCTTCCCTTTTTAAAGTAGTTTGGATCCTGAATGCCTTCCATTTGCAAATTCCTCTCACCAGCAGGTCACAGAAAGAACACAGACAGATTTTTCAAAACAATTAAGCTCTAATTAAAATAAATGCAAAGAATTTACATGCTCTGACATGGAAATTTGTCTCCAACATATCAAGTAAAAATGCATTTTGCATAACAATATGTAGTAAAAGTTTAAAAAAAATAGCATGTGTGTATGTGTAGAAAAAATGTCTAGTAGAACATTTATTACAATATTAACAGTGGTTACCACAGGGAAGTAAGCTACAAAATCCAAAGAGCACACTTTTGTGTTGTTCCAACTGTTTACAATATAAAATGTATAATTTTACAGTAAATACATAGTTTAAAAAGAAAATACTGCTATATTCTGTCACAGTGACAACTTAAAAATAGAGCTTTATTTGTATACTTGTTCAATATAAGTCAAATTCAAATAAGCCCTTTAGGTCTTAAAGAGGAATGTTGTGTAAATCCCAGGCACGGTTTTCACCTGCCCAAATACTCTGCCTTTGTGGACAGCAGTGCTCAAAGCTAGGTTCAGCTCTGTTTGACTTTAAAGTCATCTAGTGAAGATGACAATATTTATCTATTTATTTACTTATTTATTTACTTATTTATTATTTAATGGCTACACCCATGGCATATGGAAGTTCTCAGGCAGGAACTGAACCTGAGCTGCAGTTGGGCCCTGTTTCAGAGCTGTGGCAAGGCCAGATCCTTTAACTCACTGTGCCCAGCAGGGTATTGAACCTGTACCTCCACAGTGACCTGAGCCACTGCAGTACGGTTCGTAACCCATTGCACCACAGTGGAAACTAGAAGATGACAATTTTTTAGATCAACAATTATCACTTATCACATGAATAAAATAATATCCTTGAGAATTATGTGATATGACTAATTGAACATATTTAAGTAAAGGTAAAAACATTTTAAAACCATATGTTTACAGTAATTTCTCATTATAACTACCAACTTATTAGATCTTAGTGAAATGAGAACTATAGGGTCTGGCACAAAAATCCCCTTTGTCTCCGGATGTTCATTCCTTAGCTTCACACCACAGAACAGAGCAGAACCACTAGGAAAATGTATGAGTACTGCCATCTTTTATCCACAGAAGCATGACATATTTATGCTACAGACAGAATGTTAACGTTTTGCTTGAAATAACATCTAATTTACTTATGAACTTACATTCACTTCCAACTCAGCTGTAAATGATTGTGTCTCAGTAAATGCAATATATAGCAAGATGGTAGGATCACAGCTGACTATAAAGAGTTTTGATAAAAATCTATCAAAGCAAACAATGGTCTGATACTCACAAACTCAAGTATTCTTCTCTAATTATTTGTTGACTAGAAATGATATACAATTCTAGTTGTTGTGTTTACCTGCAGTAGATGGCCAAATCCAAAAATAACCTTCCTTTTATTTCCGTCTTTGGCAACTTAATTATCTGCCTAATGCTTAGTATTTGGTACAATGTTTTTCCTGTCTTATATTGAACTAAACTAAATTTGATTTAATTAAATGCATTAAATGCATGTATCATGGTTACTGGTTTGCAGTATCCCAAAACAAAAATAATCAAATGTTTTTA
Organism: Catagonus wagneri; assembly: GCA_004024745.2. Classification (NCBI taxonomy): domain Eukaryota; kingdom Metazoa; phylum Chordata; class Mammalia; order Artiodactyla; family Tayassuidae; genus Catagonus; species Catagonus wagneri. Next base: position 23,681,243 of record PVHT021183666.1, on the reverse strand, counting down.
AAACACAAATAAGAGTTCTCAGATAAGCAAGTCTTGGCCCCAGATCTTAGACAATCAGACTAAGATCGGATGATGCCTATGCTTGTTACCACTCTTCTTGTCTAGCCTACCAGCAGTAATTGGTCACACCTTTAATGAGGCTCATATCACTTTGTTTCCTAGCATCAAAAATTAAGTCATTAGTTGAAACCCAGTGACTAAATCCATAGACCTCCTATGCAGTGGTTCCCATCTGTTTATTTCTGTGATAGCTCATGGATTTTTCAGCCACTGATTCTCTGCAGAGAGTCCAAGCAGATGCCAATCTAATAGTCAAATTCGTGTTGCATAGCTGTACCCATAATTTTTCAAATAATTCTATTTGAAAAAGTTAGTATCATGATAGATATGGATTTGTAGGTGAAATGATAAGTTGGAGCTTTCCCATCAATACAAGAAGTAGAAACAAGAAAGCAGAAAGCAAAAAACGTAATATACGCTTCTTAGCTTGAGGGACTTACTGGTTTGCAGACACATTTGAAGAGGACCAGAAGCTCAAGCAAATGAACTAATGAAAAGGTTTTTTGAGACTCACTACCCGTTGTGCTACCTTTTTATACTAACTTTACCCTACAGAGCAACATTTCCACAGGACACTTACAGCAAAGGCATGGCTCATGAGTGGGCCAGAGAAAGGAAATGTGAGCTGACTTATTCTTAGCTTCTGTGATTCTAACTCATGGATCTTCCTGACACAATCAAGGAAGAATAAGGATTTCTGTGGGGTGAGAAAACTAAAGCCCCACCTGGACACTGAGTCCAAATGGTAACATAATCAGGGACTTTTTACATTACCCATATATCCCTGCTTCCCCTGCATACTGGTTACCCCCTGGGTCCTAGTGTAACTGTCACACAGTGTTCCGTTCCTGCTTGTGTGTTCCTCAGGTTTATTTTGGGCAAAAATATCCCTTGGGAAAAATACAATTTAGAGCTATTATTGAAAAAAAAAGATAAGCAAAGTTTATTGCTTTAGTAGGTTTGATTTTTGATTTCTTTATATCCTGGGCTTTGCAATAATTGGAAAATATAAAATGTGTTTGCGATCTAGAGAGATTTACACAGGTATTCATATCACTTCTAATAAATGTTACTTCACAAAATTCTGAGGAATAATAGATTTCGGAGTGATAGAATCCAACTGTAATAAGAAAAAATGTCCATAATTAACTTAAAAGTGGGCTTTTAATATCCTTTTAGCAGTACTTTCTTTCTATTTAAAAATATAAAATTAGCCAATGAAAACTATACGGATACAAATCTATGTAAAGAAATAGAAATAAATGCTATTTTCTGAGAATAGAAGCAGAGATTATCTTGTACAAATTTATGAGTTGGCTATATTTGGCATACTCAAATCTGCTATTATGCTAACTCTTCAGATGATTCATTTATGTATTTAAAAAATATTTGGGTGGCTATATTTTAGTCGTGCAGCATAGTAGAAAGAACAAAACATTTTCCTATACATGTGGAATTTATGATCCAAAGAGAAAGCTAAACTTTAAAGAAATAGCCACATTTAAATTATGAAAGTGGAACTGTGGTTCTTTTACAAAGGTTAGATACATAGTGTTCTAGGTTGCGGTACAGAAGATTTGATTTCCTCATGGAGATAAAGGAAGGGTAATGGAAGGAATGTACTATCTGGGTTGAAATCTGAAGGCACTGATTACTAATGACTGAAGAGGAGCAAAAAAGCACACCTGGCAAACGATCTGAATGTAAAAACGCTCTGTAGGTATAAAGGGCAAAGCAACTGTGGGTGTAATCAAGACAGCTGACAAAAAAGAAGACTAGACTGGACCAACTGAGACACTGATTCCAGAATTATTCTCCAACCATTGACTGAGAATTGCATAGCTGGTGTTACAAAGAAACTATTGCATAAAATATCAATTCAGCCTTTTGAGCTTCTTGGATACATTTTGTGACCTTGACAGGCTTAGTAATCTTTTCGTTAACTCTCTTAATGGCACTCACAGCAAAACCTGCTTTATGTCACAAACAGAAAAATAACTCAAGGAAGAAAAAATATGAATGATACCACATTGTATGAACTTTATAAGCATCATGTAATAATGGAGAAGCACCAAATTTCAAAAATTTGAGATTTTCTTTCCTGCTTCTTTTCCCTTTCCCCTTCCCTTTCCTTTCCCTTCCCTTCCCTTTCTTCCTTCCTTCCTCTTTCTCTAGAATAATGACCACCTTTCTTCCTCATCTCTGTAAACTTTCAAGCAATGTGAGAAAGACAACAACCCTACACAGGTGCATAGCCTGCAGTGATTGGATTCCATGATGGTCTGCTCCACAGTAAAGAGGGCTGCTTCCACGGGTGGCTCTTCCAAATGTCACCAAACACCATGGCCTTGGTGAACATCTTTACGATACTGAAGCTGATGTTGCCACCAGATCAAGCTTCATTCAGAGCTGTACTTTGGAGTTGGATTTCTCCAGATTTAACTCCAGTCTGAATATTAGCAGGGACAAAGGTGACCTGGAATGGTAGCCCCCTCAGAGGAGGGCTGCCTCTGTTTCAGTCACTGCTGTGTCCTTAGCCTGGCACATAGTTGCACACAACAGACATCTATGGAAGGGATGAGTAACCTCTTTTGCATACCTGGATTTTTTAAATGACATGAGAATTTGACATCTAAGAGAAATTAAATCCTTAGTATTAATCTGCCCTTTTAAATATTTTAGATAAAATTAATATAAATAGCATAATATTGTGATCTTATACTCACTTTGGAGACCACTGGTTTAGTCTAATAAGGAGGCTAGCTGGTTGTTGTTGCTGTTTTTACCTGTAGTTGAGATTAGATACCATTTCAAAGTTTCTCTTATCCCTGTAGAATTTAATCAATATGATTACCATACTAGAACTAAGAAAATACCTCCAAATGCATACAATTCTCATACGCAGAGTAACTGAGGGATTTTACCTTGCAAAAATGTCTCATGATTTTCCCTGATGTTGATGCTCATTGACTCTTCTATCACCTTTTTCTAACCCAAGCTGCTCTTGGAATTTTTCCCCCAAGGTGCCAATAACTGATTTAGCTTTATGAAAATGGATATTACAGTCTATCAGACCAAAGGAAAGGTGCTTATGGCCTAGAAACTCAGTTTCCACAAGATTATTCAGAGCTGTTTATCTCTGTGTAGATCCAGTCCTGAGTTGGAGAAAAAATAGTAATAATATGTATCTTCTGTAGCTATGACAACCCTTTACAGCACTGTATTAGAGGTACTCCAACAACAAAAGCAGAGATGGACTTTTATCGTTCAAATGTGAAAACTGAGGGCTGAAAATAAGGAAGTTAATATAAAGTTTCATATGCAATTACTAACACAGGAAAGACTAGAACACTGAATCTTAAAATGCATACCATGTTAAAAATGAAATATGAACTCAGCAAAAAATAGATGAATCTGGAAAAAAATTCAACACTGGATGATCAGAAAGGCATGGAATAGATATACAACAAAAGCAAATAAAAATTAATATTATTAATGTAAATTCATATTTTAAAACTTTTCTCTGCAAACAATATTGCTTCATTGCAAATATTTAATCTATCATTGTAAAAATGATATCACTTACAGTTCTTAGAAACATACCTATAATTATATATGGCTCATGAAAGTGAGATATCCATGAAATAGAATATCAGTTGTAATAGACCTTTTACTTATATATTTTCAGAAAACCAATTTACTCAGTTTTCATGATTAGTTCTAAAAATTGAATTCTGAAAGTTATAGCTCAGTGTGTAATGGCTGACTTAATGAATATCTTAAAATAATAATTTATCCAAAATAAAACTCTGTGAAAATTAAGCAGTTCCATATAATATTTTGTTGAATAATTAGGTCATAATGTTACTGAGACTATAACAATAATAGAAAAGAAAGAGGAGAAATTACATCACCAGGTCACAGAAGTTTATCTTCAATAACTATGTCCTAAATACTTCATGATTTAAACGCATTTCTTTCTGGTTTCCTGGCTACCCTAAATTCTAGTACTGTTCTTAAATATATCCTATGTGATATACAAATGAACTAAGTGCATTCTTCTTTATTAACTTACAGAATATTTTAGCAACTTTCTGTATTACCCTTAACATATGCTTGAATTTTAAAGAGGGCAATATAATATAAATAAATAAGTCTATATTTCTGGAATTTCAATTCTGCACTAGGTTTTGGAGAGTGAAAAAATAACTATGATTTTTGTGCCTCCATTTTACATGAAAGATAACCTATAAGGTACTAAATGCCCAGAGTTTTATTTAAATCTCATATTAATCCTGTGAAGTAGGTATACTTATTCTGTTTAATAAGTGAGGACACTGAGACTTTAATAAGTTAGGTTACCTGCATGAGGTAGTGATCATGATCATTTGACACCAAAGGTCATGCTCTACATGAAAATGCTCCATTTACAACTTAGTGTTGAAATATGCATAACCAAAATGAGTGACTATTATTTATGAAAATTATGTTCAGTATAAACAAATAATCTAGGGAGGCAAGCTCTTCAGATAATTATTTTTGAAATTTTTTTGGCATGATGATTAAAAACCATTTATGCTCTGTGTAGAAGACATGGGAAATAAAATTAAATTGATATAATATGGTTCTTCCTCAATGTTTCCTATGTCAGAAGATGGCAATGCCAGTCAGAAAGTAAAAAAACCTAGAAATCATTCTTGTTTCCTCTTCTTCCCCCATCCCCATTACACAGTACAAGTTCTAGTGTGCAGATCTTTAACATATATCTGCGTTCTGCCAACGTTTCTTTCTCTGCCCTCATGCTCCAAAACAGGTGCAGCCCACTGGTCTTTCTCATCCCAGTCAAGCCTCGTCCAGTCCACTCTCTCAGCAGCCAGACTCACTTATAAAACACAAACCAAACTGGATCACATTACTCTATATTTGTTAATAGAAAATACTACTTATGATAAAATAAACATTTCATTGATTCTTTCATTTGAATTTAATCTCTAAGCATCAGGGATGAAATGAAAGTTATTTTTGATTTTTTATAAAGTATATGATTATATCCAGTGCATACTTATGTATTTGATCTTACTGTAATTTTAAACATTTGCCTAAACTTATTTTCTATAAGCCTATATTTTTGAAATTTGGTTTAAAATATTTTCCATATTTCCTTTTAAGATGCAGAATTTCTTAACATTTATGGGAACAAAATATTTCCTTTATGGTGTGTGTGTGTGTGTGTGTGTGTGTGTGTGTGTGTGTGTGTGTCTGTGTTGTGATATACTTACATTAAAAAAAAACCTTTGAGTTCCCTGGTGGCCTAGGGGTTAGGGACCTAGCATTTCCACAGAGGCTCAGGTCACTCCTATGGTTGGTGTTTGATCCCTGGCCTGGGAACTTCCACATGGCACAGGAATAGCCAAAAAATTCTTTACCTATTTAACATTCAGTCACACAATTTATAGTTTTTTTACCTTCAACAGTTTTCATTTTTTTCCACATTGCAGTTTTCTTCATAAGCATTGCACTTAAAGTATTAGTACAATTTTTGTGATTTCTTCATCAGGTTTTATGTAAATATTAATACATCTCAACAAATTTACAGCATTGTTTTTCATAACTTGAATAAGCTAAAACCTAACTTTAGAAAACTATTTTTAATCCATTAGGTAGACTATTATGTGTTACTATGATGAAACAGTAAGCAGACATCAAAGAATTAGTCTTGTACTAATTTAATATCTACAGCTTTCTTTGATGCACTTTGTTTTGTCTATCATAGCAATTAGCATTACAAGTAGAAAACTGATAAAAAATGTGAGCAATATTTAAAATGGGCTACACTTATGATAATATATGTTACAATAGTAAAGTCCTTATTTCATGGGTAAGAAATCAAATGTAGATTCACTGAATGAGGCTTTAAATTTTATTGCCATGCCCAGAAACCTATTACAAAACTCCAGCTTATTACTGAAATTCCTATAAAAAATATTGCTCCTTCAAGAAAAATATAAATTTTCAGAGTCACCTCTTTACTCATTGAAAGAGTTGTATTTCAATAGTATATTTTAAATATAAAATTACTCATCTTAGGAAAACAACTGCTCTATTAGAGCATATTGTTGTAATTTGTGCGTAGCTTTTGAATGGTTTACATATAAAATAGAGAGAACTCAGTTTGAAATTTGGCAGAAATCAGAATTAAAATCTTTGGCGTTTACAGTTAGTCACTCTTGGAGATCATTCTCTGATAAAGTTTTTAAATAACCTTATATTCATTTTCCTACAAAGCATTTTATTTCTTTATTTAGTGACTTTTTTTGCAGAAGAGTGTAAACTACCTATGATTTTCTTACACACTTGCACCAAAATGTACATTTATTCTTATATTATCTATTGCCTCTGCATCTTTTATTTTAGTTACTTCTAATATTATTTCTTACTCCTATTCTTTCTTCATACAATTTACCATTATATACAATTTATTAGCTTCACCAAACAATATTGTTCTGTTTTTTAAAATTATTTTTATTCATTGCTTTTCACTTCTAGCTTTCAAACATCATTTCTTACATGTTTACTTGGGTTTTCAGATTTTTATCTTCTTTTTTTTTTAGGTTAATGTTTACGCCACCATTTTTTAAAAAATTAATATGGTACTCCTGGCTAGGAATTTGCCTCTGTAAATATCTGTGTCTTCAGGGACATCTGTGTTCCAATTTCCGTAACAATTTTCTACTGTGTTTGATCCTCTTTTTAATTCAAGAAAAAAGAAAACTGACATTCAAAGGAAGTCATGGAAACCTTCAGACTTTAGGTTGGTTAATTTTGATTCGTATGTTATCACTTTGGAAGAAGAAAAGGAAAAGAGATAGCAACCTGCCCTTACCACTGTGAGTCAGTCTGTCTTGGTTCTCGTGGAATCTCTGGGCAGTGGCTATGGCTAGTAGATATGTATCCTATCCTTTAGACCCATGGCTAAAGGATAACAAGTATTTGCCTGGAATCACTGTGCTTGACTAACGGTAGATCTTGTCTTAATGCTGCCCCTGCCCCCTCTAATTATTTGAAATATTGCTAAAAAAGACAGAATACATATCATGTACAGTGCTCACTGTACCTAAGGTCATCCATGAGACTTTTTCTGCATAGAGGAGGCTCCCTCCTCTTTACTGCATGTCAGCACACTCAATCAGTAATAACTTTTTTTTTTTTTTGGCCACACCCAAGGCATATGAAGTTCCCAGGCTAGAGCTTGAATTGCAGCTGTAGCTGCCAGCCTATGCCACAGCCACAGCAACGCCGGATCTGAGAAGCATTTGCAACCTATACCACAGCTCATTGCAACACCGGATCCCTAACCCATTGAGCATGGCCAAGGATTGAACCTGCGTCCTTATGGATACTAGTCGGGTTTGTTACAGCTGAGCCATGACAGGAATTCCAGTAAGAATTTTTAAATGAAAGGATTTTACACTTGTTCTTCTCTAATTATATTTTGATGAAAGTGATTCTTTTTTCTCTTACACTGACAGCAAGGATATCGATCATTTGGGTTCGGGTTTTTGTGGACCTAGTAGTAGCAACTACATTTAACATGGAAGTACTGAGTAGTTCTTAAATAAGTTAGTAACACACATTTATTAAACCTATCCCTTTTATAATTACATTTGTTACAGAAAAATTATATTAATTGATGTTAGAGGCTCAAGATGTTCCTTAGAACCTCATATTTTTCTTAGGACCTCATATTTTTCTTTGAATCTCATAGTTATGCTTGAAAATTGCATTTTTTACTAATGACCCATGGATTTAAAATCAGTACCCAGCCAAGGAAAATTTATTTTATTTTTTAACAGATATTTATGTCCTGGAAGAAGAAAATGATGATGAAATTATAAATCTAAGGTAACTGACTTTCCAGAAACTTGGCACAAGGTTCTTAAGCTACTTATCAGAGCTGGTGTCAAGATTAAACAAAATTCATTCTGAGAATTCAACAGATGGTGATAGATGACCATAGGGATTGTAAAGTATTGTTTGGACAGGATACTAATCCTTTTTATTATTCATTCTGTAGTGTTATAAATGTAAGATTTTTGGACGTAAGATTTTCCTTGCTTCTTGTTTTCATGAATTACTTTGAAAGATATAAAGTCCTCCCCTTACAATTAATCAATATATCTAATAAATAGATTTGAATGTATCAAAACAGAAAAGTAACAAAAAAGGAAATGCATATGAAATAAATTTCCTTTTACTTTTAACTTAAGGATATGTGATGGCAATATTGACACTACCAATGTACAAACTTGGATAAGTTTATGTTTACAGATTTTTTAAAAATAAAACATAGAAATAAAAGGTACCGAATAAAGGATTCAAATTTAGGTAATCAGCTATAATTTTTTTCAGTTCATTACACGTATTTGTTAAGAATACATATGTACCAGACACGGTATCTATTATGTACCAAGCCTACAAGTTGGTACATAATAGAATGGAAAACTAATACTTGATCTGAAGACATAAATCATGTATATATTTTACAAAGTAACATCATAAAGTTTGTAAAAGAGGTATCTCATGTTACATGATTATTCCTTGAAGAATGAGGATGTGTTATAGAAGAGGAAGTTTTGTAAAGGTCACTATATTTACTGCTCAGTTGTGACTATCATCCTTTGAATTAATAAAGAACGATTCTTAGAGATATCAGGAAATGCTGATCCTTAGATAAGTCATCGATTTATATTTTGCCCAACCCTTTCACTGGAAGGTAGAATTGACATCTTGAAGTGTCACAGACTTTGAGAAAAACAAAAAAGAAGAAATACAATGACATCTAGTATTTTTCTTTTCAAATTATATAGACAGAGAAATGTGCTGGGTACAGGTAAATCTACAGAGAAGATATAATGCATCTTCCTGGAATATTTTATCCATTATTTGTGAAAGAATCAAACCTTATGTTAGATTAAAAAGGATATATACATAAAGGCATAAAATGTAAAATATATTTTAAGACAAAAATTTCAAATCTGTGTGACAACTGCAGTCGGCCCCTAGCTCTATGGCCTCGGAAACAAGGTTATAGTTAAGTGCTCTCTGTACTTAGAATTGCTGCTGTGCATACTTTTACGGTGGTTGATTTCAAACTCTCCATTAGAGACATGAGAATGAGAGGCCCAGAAAGTCCGCATGACTTTCTCATGCTGACAAAGGACACTGAGTTAGAACCACGTTTATGCTGAAGTTTTTCTGATTCCAGAAAACTTTCTTCCATCAACGCCAAATGTTTCCCTTTATCCACACTCTTTTTTTTCTAATAATTTTCATGCTTTAAGTAGCTACAGGCATTTTTCTCCTACTTATTTCCATTCTTAATACCCTGTGACCTTTCACTGTCTTCATATATTTCATGGATTCCGAATTTGAATTATTTCATAGCTTTATGTATATTACCTTCAGACTGATCCTAAAAACTTAATAAATAAGTGAAAAACAGAACTCTCTTCTATTACTGTCTCACACAGACACAGACACACACACACACACACACACCATCTTACTTTAGGACAAACAAAACAGGGACCTTGTCAAGACACTTTTGCTTTTTTTGGCAGAAAATTTATTAAATATTCTTACTCATTAGAATGTAAAACATTTTTTGATTAACAGGATAAGGCTATGTACTGCCTCTTGTTCTTTTGTACCTTTGCCATCAGCATCAGGAGAACATGCCAGAGTTAATCTATCCTGCCGGGAAGAGAGTGAGACAGAGAGAGGAGAGCAGGTGGTCCCAGCTGAGCTCAGCCTGTATCAGTCAATTCCATCTAACCTTGACATGTGTGATGGATAAGCATCTGTAATATGCATCTAACGTTTTGTGATTGTTTCTTATGTAGCATTATTATGCCAATTTATAACTGTGGGGTTGTATTTCTCTTTTATTTAAGATTGCCGATGGTCCAGTTTCAAGCAAATTTTCGGACTAATCTTACAGTGACCACATTTAACAACTTTATGTTAAAATCCATCTCATTTGCCTTCTCTTCTTCCAGTCCATTTGCATTCTCACTGCTTTTTCTCCTTTAGATATCCTATAAAGCATTCTTAATTGAGGGATGCTACTGATGGTCTTCTGGCATTTCTCAAAGCTGGGAAGCTCTTTATATATTATAAGTTAATTAATAATTCAAAATTTGGAAAACATATTCAAGTGTCATGAGAAAATTCACAAAAACTCTGATGTTCTAATAGAAGGGATTGGCAAACAAACGCCCATGGGCTAAATCCAAACTTGTGCCTATTTTTATAAATACAGTTTTATCAAAAAGCAGTCATATTCATTTTTTTTTATGTGTAGTCTATGCATGATTTTGCACTATAGCAGCAGAGTTGAGTAGGTACAACACACACATGGCCTGAAAAGCCTAAAATACCTATTAGCTTTCACTTCATGTAAGAAATTTGCTGGCTACTGGTCTATAGCATAATTCTAGTTAATGTATTGAACAGAATATTATTAAAATCATGTTTTAAATGCTGGACATGATGTAAGACATCCTTACAATGAGAAGAAAGGTAAACCAATGTAGTTCAATAAGCTCACAGTCTCATGAGTTCAACACTAAGTTACACATTTTCATACTTATTATCTCTTAAATCCCTGCAAGAAATCTCTTTGGAGAAATCTCTTACTAAAGATTATAAAAGAACCTTAAAAATGTTAAGTCACTTACCCAAGGGCTTTTAGGTAGTAACTGGTAGTACCATAATGTTTACAGTTCTAAATCTACTGATTTTTCTATTGTATCACACTTCTTATTACCTGGTTCAAATATTTTAGAACCACGGTGAGGTGATTTAGGGATAGTTGTGATTGCTGATTACTTTGTTCCTGAGGAGTAATCAACGTGTTTGCTTCTCCAAATCCTCATGCTTTTCATTGTTTCCTCATTACCCATTTATAACTTCAAAACATTGATTAAAAATAGTGTTTGCATTGTAAGATATTGAATACACCAAGAACTCTGTTAAGACACAGAGAACTTTATAGTACACAATATAGATATGATATCTGAGGTAATTTGCAATAATCTTCAATTGTTCAATCTTTCCTGTACCACACCCTTCTCAACTATCTTTTCCCTCTAATTTCTTTGCATGATCTAATATTATCATACTTCCTCTGGTCAATATATAAGCCCTCATTTAATGATTAACATTTTTAGTTACTTTCCTCTATTGACAAATATAGAGAAATTCAAGTATATTTGTATAACATTTTACTAATAGAAACCTTTTCCTGTACAATGTTATACATATCCATTCCCACTTCCAAACACAACTTCCACTGTGCTTCAAAACTGGAGATGAAATCATTGCAATGTCAAATTATTGGTTTGCTGAGGAAGCTTTCAACAAGATAAAGATTTCCCTTAAAGATCTTTTCAGGAAATATTAATATGTTAGAATTTGGCCATCATTTCACCGTTTTAAAATGCACAGACTGAAGCTAGTAAGACTCACATAGAATGTTTGAATGTGTTTGTTTTATATATGCCATGGCAAATAACCATTTTAATTCTGACATTTAAACATGAAGCAATCTGGGATTGCAGAAAAAGGCAAACACATAAAATATTACATATCAAACTGTACAGATGATGACCTTTAACTCCAATTTATATTACTTTGAAACTAGAATCTTGCCTTAGAATTAAGTAATCAACATTTATTTACTTCATATTTAAATTCTGGGTATTAAAAATTGTTATAAAATTACTGAAATAGTCATAAAATAATTTTAACTTATGTAATTGAGTTCATCGCATTTATCAGTCTGAGCTCTTGTAGTGTCTTGACTTATACATTTAATTTTTACATCGTATTTTTTTTATTTGCCTTATTTTTGTTTTGCTGCTTGTGTATATGCAGGGGAGAATACACATTTGTTTTTAGCATTAAGTGATTGTAATTAACATTATGTTGGGAGATGGTTTCTTAGATTACTGGTTCCTAGTTGAAAACTGGTGTGGGGGTGGAATCATAGCTGCTCCAAATTTAAAGTGTCCCTTTTCCTTATTCGTTAAACAGGATACTTATGTTTGCTTGTTTGCTTTCTTTTCCCTCAAATAGCAGAGTAAATTTTTGTAATTCTAAGTATTTATCATCTGTCAATTTTGGGTGTGTGTAAATAATTCAAACTCTAAAATATTGCACTGAATAGCACAGTTGCTGAAATATCTCAAGAAAAGTAAGTGCAGACCTTAAAAAGCAAAACAGCTGATACACAGATCAAGATAGAAACGTGACATATCCTGAATGCCTCCTGGGTATTAGAATGTTGATAAGAGGTGAAAAATAAAAGAGGAGGGTTCATTTATAATTTTAAATCATAATATTTATTTGGAAAGGTTTTTTGTCTGTTCATTTTGGTCACACTCCTGGCATGCAGAAGTTCTTGGGCCGTGGATCAGCCCACTTCCCAGCAGTAATCAGAGCCACAGCAGTGAGAACGCCAGATCCTTAATGCACTGAGCCAACAGGGAACTCCTATTTGGGAAGTTTTATCTGAGCTGGAGCTTATCTATTGCCATATTCCCAGTCTAGAGAAGTACTGCAAATTAATAATTTCTATGTGATTTTATGAGCCATAAATTTTAAATTTCCTTACTGTTCTAAGGATCAGAGGTATGGACATAGCAGATCACGAAATTCTAAATCCACCAAGTCATCAAAATTTGTTCTATATTTCTGGCATTTCCCAAAGAACTGTGATATGCTCAATTTCACTGATTCAAAAACCATCACTAGGAAATTCCTAGAGTCTCATGTGAATGCTCAAGCAAAATTAATATGAATTTTTGTCTTATACACCTTCCTAATTATAGTATTGAAACAGAAAAAAACATATTTTTCTATTCTTCTTCCATTCATTTCCTTTCAATGGGCTCCTTTATTTAACATAAAGTAAAATGACAGATGGTATTATATTACCCCGAATTTAAATGACCCCCCCTTTACCCAGCCTAACAAATATTGATTGCTTCCTTATCCATGAGCTGTTCATGTACACATGCTTATGTCTACATGCTTATGTTGTGATCCAGACAAGATATGAGAAAGGAGAAAAGGTAACACTATTAAAAAAAAAAAAAAACATGTTGCAAAGAAATTATTATGTATTATTACCAAAAGAATAAAATCTCAGCTTGACAATATACTTTACCTTTACCAATTAGTCATACGAGTTGATCTTGAGCTTCAAAGTATAAAGCAATTAGTTACACATAGTTTCATAAAACAAAGTATAAGCCAAGCAAAACCTAAATTAACAGTGCTATCAACTTAATTCAGTTGTGATAACCTCATGGTAAAAAATGTCCTTAGCAAAGTAAAGACAGTATTTTAAAATAGGATGGTTAATTTTATTAAGTTAGAGTGATAAGCTAGTCTAGTTAATTGATTACCGTCACCAAATGTGTTTTGCATGCTGGCTAAGTATGAACTGACATTTTTGTTATTCTAAGGCAGATCCTAAATTGACCTCCATATTAAGGAACCTGTGCACATTAATGGCCCCGATGCTCTTTGAGAGCCACTTCTTTATACAAAATTTATTCAGTTCACACATACGGGAATTTATCTGTAAATTTACACGTATCCTAGGACCCACTTATTTAGAGGCAAAAGCAATTATGAAATGTCTATGGATGTTAAAAATATCTGAGAACTTGTAAATTAGTGAATTAAGCAACCCATGAGCATTTGACATGGAAATACTACTCATTAAATTGATTGGTGTAAAGATCTGACATTAAACTGTTCTTTTGTACCACTAAAACTAGTCATTTTAAAATAAAATGTAATATTTTATAACAGCAACAAGCTGACATTATTTATACTCTTTGGTATTCTTATTTCAATCTAAGTGAAGGAAAGGCAATTTCCTTTTTATATGTGTGTGTGAATCCTGTGATTATTTATTAGTCAAGAAGCTTAACTTATAACTTGTTACATAATAATTTGTAAAATGTAAATTATACGTAAGTAAACATTTATCTACTTTTCCAGTTTTTTATTTTGCCACCCTATTTACCCCTACTCTGAATTTACAGATGAGTTTCTGCCTTTGATTTTCTGGCCAAAAGGATATCCATGCTTTTATTTTACTCCTATGGTTTTCTGTATTCAGTGACCTTTCTATAACTTTATTTCAAGAGGTTAAGAGAGGACATCTAGAATTTTATCTCATATATGAACCCTTCCTAGAACTGCTCACTCAGAAATGACAGTCCCATCTCTCACACTGACTTGATTTAAGTATGACTGGATATATATTATCAGTACCAGTGGAGGATGACTTCCTTGAAGTGAGAGATCATGCCAACTCATTTTACAACTAATTTTCACAGTCACTATTATGGCCGTATGCACACGCAAAATGCTCATGGAATCAAATATTGCTACTAAACCATGTGCATTCCAAAACTACTGGAAGTATGGTAGCATTTCGTTTACATATGGAATATCCAGTTATCTACTGGTGGTTTTTCATTCTTTCTACCACGCATTTTCTACTACAGTAGGCCCTCTATATTTGTGGTTTCACAACTGTGGATTCAACCAACAGGAGACTGACAATATTGGGCTGTGATGTCACTACAGATAGTTTTAAGAAGCAAAACTTGAATTTGCTGTGCACCAGAAACTGTGTACACAGCTTTACATTGTATTTACAACTATTTATATAGCATTTACACTGTATTAGGTATTAAAAGTCAACTAGAGATGATTTATAGTAAACAGCATAATGTGTGTAGTTTGTATGCAAATACTACACCATTTTACATAAGGAAGGTGAGCATCTGCAAATTTTGGTATCCTCGGGGATCCTGGAACTAATCCAGCAGCTACATATCTTGCCAATTTGTGTCAAAAAATGTTAAAATGTTGCCTTCTTAGTGATGAACTAAACTGTAGGGATGCTGAATAGTTACTGTGGCAACAGAAGTGAGAGAAATTAAAAAGGATGGATTAATTCTGTTGGAGGGATGAGAGAGCTGGATCTCCCAACAGAGCTGAACTGATATAGACCCCAAAGCCAAGTACATCCCCATTTCTAATTTAGAAAAAGGTTCTTTGTGATCAGAAGACTATTCTGACTCTGCCCAAAAGGAGGAGTACAACACTCTAGCTTACTCAGTGATAAATGCTGATTTATGGATTATTTGGCTCCTTCTTACGCTACCCCCCAGCACCTGAAGATGAGACAGTGGAATTTTAAAATCATTCAAACCATACCCTGAAATAAAGTTCTCATCAACTGCAGCAAGTTGCTTTCAGCTGCTCTTCAATTTATTAGTAATTCAAGTCTCTAGGGTGATAAGATTTGAAACTTAAACTTCACCGGAATTTGAACTGAATTCTGTTACTTTCAAGATCGATAACAATTCAGATTTGTACACTAGGAATTCTCTCTGCCAGAATGTTTAGAGTGCTGTGAAGAAAGGCAAAACAACAGTGTAGCCTTGAGAAAATAGTACAGGTAACTTTATGTCAGGAGCATAGAAAACAGACTGGGCAGTGTTATCACCCTTACCTGAAAAATTTGTTCTTCATTTTACCTTTACAAGTTAAAAAAGAAAATCTCTCCTTCTTGCGCATTTTCAACTATCCTCTGGTAATTAAATTTCACATATGCTTTTCATACTTTTTTTTTTTGTCTTTTTGCCTATTTCTAGGGCTGCACCTGCGGCATATGGAGGTTCCCAGGCTAGGGGTCTAATCAGAGCCGTAGCCATTGGCCTATACCAGAACCACAGCAACACGGGATCCGAGCCGTGTCTGCAACCTACACCACAGCTCATGGGAACGCCTGATCCATAACCCACTGAGCAATGTCTGGGATCAAACCCGCAACCTCATGGTTCCTAGTCAGATTCGTTAACCACTGAGCCATGACGGAAACTCCTGCTTTTCATGCCTTTGTTTTCAGTCTTTGGAGTTGAAGTTAATTTGAAAAGTTTGGTTACTTTGTGGCAATTTATTGATCTGTATCTTTATGATATATATATATATTTGTGTGTACTTATGAATAATTAAATAAGACTTTTTCAAAGTGATGTACAATTTTTATATAATAGATATATATAATAGATACATAGATATATCATTTACACTGAAAGGTTATACGTTGTGTAACATAAATAAAAGCGGTTGTGGAATAAGTATTAAATAATTCCATTCTTAAAAATTATTAGACAATGCATGTATTATTACATTATATTGATATAAATATATTATATACATATATTACACTATTATATATATTCACCTATACATACATGCAATTTCAAATTTTATACTATTTCTAAGTAAGGTTGTATTTAAGATTGAAGCAGGACCTTTTCCCACATACATCTATTTTGTCCCTAAGAATGATAAACTATCTTGTATTTAAGCTTTTTGGTTAACTTTCCCAGACTTGAGTGCAACCCCAGAGCTCAGAATTAGCTCTGAATTTGAGGCCACTGAAAGATTCATAAGTCATTCCAGCCCCAAATTTCTGCAAAATGAATTGCTGGATTAACTTTCGGCTTGTTAAATGTATCTATTTGGAACAAGTTTGAGCCTCACGCCACATGCAAAACCAGCAAATGTCCTGAGGAAAGCAAAACAGCCAGTCATTCTCCACCCATCCTGAAACACTTCTCTCTTCTGTAAACTGGAGGTTATCTAAGACTTTTTGCCTCCAAACTTCTTTGATACCTTTAAAAATATGATTTTGTAATTTATCTGGCTTCACTAGTTGCTGTAACAGGAGTATTACCCTGTAACAAACCACTGCATCTAACCTGGAAATGTTCCTGTTGAGTTTTTTCACTGAGTTTTGGATAAAAATTATATAGCTCATTGATATCTCTGTAGATATCTTCTAGATAGAATTTGATTTTCTTCTAGTAGGAAGCTAGATTAGGATTAGATTACCTTAACCCTCTCAAAAATTAGGTGCTTCGAATTTATTTTTGGTTACAGCTGGTTTATATCTGGTTTATTTTAGTATTACTGCTTGGATGTAGTCGTTTGGACTCTAGTAGAAAATCTTGGGTGTTTATCAGAGCCTCTATAACATGATAGGAACTGAAGTTTGATTTTATTCTTCTTGTCTCATGTTATGATGGAAGCATACTTTGAGTGTTCAGCCTCAGGTTTCTGCTTAGCTTCTCATCTTAGGAAGCTTTTTTTTTCTTTCTTAAATTGGAAAACGACTTCAATAGAAAAGTGTTTCCAAATGTCTCACTCACTTTGCTTAGCTTCCTTTCTTTCCAGGAATTATAACCCAATATATCCGCTATTCTTTTTGTCAATTTGTTCAGCTTGCTGGTTGTTCAGTGAATGAATTAGTCCAGCATAAGTTACTGCACTGCTTCCAAACTGATTATCATATATTTTAATTCTATTTCTTCTTTCAACCACACAAGACATATATTAAAGTCAGTGTGTTATTTTTTATCTATTCTACATATTTGTATTTTCCCATTCTATCTCTTCATCTATGCATTACATTTTTCCTTAAAAAAAAAACTCTCTAAAATTTCCTTTAGTATAATCATATAGTTCACTAATTCTCTGCAAATGAAAGAGGATGCACATATAACCCTCTGAAATTATTCAGAGCCCATGTAAAAAAATGACTTATGCTAAATTTAACATAAAAGAAAATTATATTTTTAAACAACAGAACAGGAGTTCCCATCGTGGCTCAGTGGTTAACGAATCTGACTAGGAACCATGAGGTTGTGGGTTCGATCCCTGGCCTTGCTCAGTGGGTTAAGGATCCGGCATTGCCGTAAGCTGTGGTGTAGCTCACAGATGCAGCTCGGATCCCGTGTTGCTGTGGCTGTGGTGTAGGCCGACGGCTACAGCTCCAACTGGACCCCTAGTTTTGGAACCTCCATATGCTGCAAGTGTGACCCTAGAAAAGGCAAAAAGACAAAAAAAAAAACCCCAAAAAACAATAGAACAAAATACTGAATCATTTGTTCACGGACTATGTCTAACATTTATAATTATTAATCTGTAAAATTATTACATTTTAATGTGATGGAAATGAACTTATAATTCATTTGATTAAAGAGATTTCTAGGGAATCCTTGAAATATGATTATGTGATTCCTTTGCCACACACAGGACAAAAATACTTAAAGGATATAAAACTAAAAATAGATTGATCTAATTGAAAAAACTGAATTCTAAGAATGGTGTATTTTACTATATATATATAATTTTTAAATTTATTTTGGAAGTCTGATTTCATTATTTATGAGAGAGAAACCATTTCAAAGTTTGTTCCACAAGGAGGAGTTATGCTCTTTCTCATTAACCTTTTTTTCCCTCTCCCTCAATCTCAGTCTCCATACATGTGAACAGATCTCAGATGTTACGGATGTCAGTCCACAGATTTAAATGTCATAAGCTACATAAAATTCTCCTCAGTTAACAGTAAAGGAAGTGGTCATCTCTGGGCAGCAGAAATGTTGAGATTGAAATAAATGGAATTTGTGTTTATGCATTTAAATAATTCTATCAATGAAACAAATGTATAATATTTACATAGGTTATAAAATAGATTAAATTAACTTCCTAAAAGTCCTCTTTAACCTAACGGTTTTCTGGAAATTTTCATGGTTTCTCTAAGTAGAATTAATTGACACTCTTACACTTTAACAAGACAAGTGGATCACATCTGTATCCTTCAAATCACACGCATAATTCAATTACCCTCCAAATCAGGCATGTTTCTTCTTATATTAATGGCTGATAAATTCATCTGAATTCTCAAGTTATTTGTTACGACATCATAAGAAAGACTTAGACGCTACAAAACACAGAGGAAAAAAGGATTCTAAATGGCTTTGAATCACCCTAAGCATGATGGACACAGAATTACCATTAATTGGTGGTTGGCTCCACAGGGCTTGCAAGAATTTTACTTCAATGACTATGTAATTCTGGCACTGTTTTTTAAAAACAATTAGGAAAGAATGAGTATTTTTGGAAATATTTGATTTGTCAACAAGATAATAGATGACTCAAAAAATATAATACACATAACAGAAGTGGCTTAAAAGAGATACATGTATCTCTGATAAAGACTCAGAACTGGCAGATTCAGCATGATGTTTTTATTCCTCTAAAATGCTGCAAAACTGAAGTAGGATGGGCTGAACTGGAGGGCCAGCACTTTTACTGGAAACTCACTCTAGAGTTGAGCAGACCCTAAAGAAATCCACCCACTTGGAAAGGACATCTTGATAGCATGGCAGAGAAAGGACTAGACAACAAACAGATCTGAACCTACTAAATCCTGAAAGAGAAACACAAAGAGTAGAACCACAGATGTATTTCAGCAGGTAGTACATAGGAAGGCCGTGATCTAGGAACAAGGGATAAAATCCCAGGGGCAGGTATGAGAAGCATGGTCTTGGCAGGACTGGGAAACTACTACTAACATTACTAGCTATAGAAAATCAGGTACGATACCGGCTTTGGTAAGACCTGTGCCTGGCACAGGGTGATAAGAAGGAACTTGGATCACAGAGCTGAGGTGAAAAGGTCAAGACTGTAATAGCCATAGCCTGACTTGAGTGTAAACACCAAAAACAAAAACACAACCTGTAAATAAAAAGGATCAGTATTTTTTTCTACTGTTTAAAAATACAATTTCTTTTTAGATTAAATTTCTCAGCAATAATTTTTTCCATAGGTTGTTCTGAATAACTGCAACTACTCTGACAAATCTCTAATGATAGAGGTAGACTGACAATGAGCCTTCGTTACTTACCAAATTATAACACAAGGACAATAAAGTTGAATAATTTATATATAATTTATGAAATTATGTGTAATTTTGTATTTGTATAGTTAGTCAGATATTATGGACTATATCCTCAGAATGTATGTAAGATGAATAGAATCATACATCCAAATTCTTCCACATGGAGATAAGAAAGCTGAAACATATCAATGTGAACTTACTATAATGTCACATAATTAGAAAAAGAATTCCAACTAGAATACAAGTCATCTGTCTCCTTATCAATTGACTATAAAACCTTTCTCAAGATGAAATGCTCTAGTTTCCTAAGGCTGGTAGCATTGCAGGAACCTGATTTTTATACTCCCCTCCTCCTCTTCCTCACCCTTGACCAGTATAGTCCAAAGTATGCACCTAAATCAAATATGAGTTGTTAGATTCTCCTAGGTCTTTTGAGATGAACACCTATTTCGAGGCAATAAAAAGCAGTAGAGAAAGGCACTAGAGAGCTGTAAATAAAAAGAGGTTTGGGCTGTATACCACAATCCTAGTTTGTTTAACTCCATACCCCTTGTTATTTCCTTCAAATAGGCCAGTTTGCGGGTAATTGAGGATCTTTTATGTGGTGAACGACAAATTTGAATATGTTTCATTTGTTCATTCATTCAACAAATAATCATGGAAAATCTGGCAAAGAAGGGAGAAAAAAGGCTAAGTTTCCACCCTCATTAGTTTAAAGTCTAATGCGTATCACAGATGAACAGGTAAACAAAAAAAAATATATAATGCCATTTCAGTTGTGTCAAGCATGGAAGATAATAATAATAAGTAATAATTATTAGAAATTTTCTATTTTTATTTTTAAAAAATCAGACAAGACATATATGGGTGTATATGTATCGGTCCCATTTAAGGAGAGATCTGAATTGAGATAAACAACCATGTAAAGGAGGGAGCTGAGGAACTATCAAGGATAAAATCTTGGGGAAGAAGAGCTTAGCTTCTTCCACGAAAGAATAGGAAACAACTATGACAGAGTCAAAGACGAAGAGAAGAAAGATAAGAAATAAAGTCAGAGACTTAGCCTGGCTGGGATCATGAAAGTGTTTAAACAATACTTTTTGAAGCCAATTAAAATCAAAGTAATAACTGACACAGAAGTCATGCAGATTGGGGACAGTATCAGATTTTGTACTAATAAGTTTGATATGTTGGTGGAAAAAGATAAAACTTATAGAAAAATGAGCTTGATAACTCACTTTAATGATGATCCAGTATTAATTCATAGCTCCACTGGTGCAGACCTCTTTGACCATATAGCAGAAAGCCTACTAAAATGCATGTCACCTGCAGTCAGGCAGATCTTAGCAGAAAGAAGGGAAAAGAGGAAGAGTTTATGCTTGGAAATTCACCAGTCGGTCAAGTCACTGTTCCACTATGGGATAAAGGAAAAGGTGGAGAAAGAAGCAAGCAAAGTGACTGTTATCAAATCCATCTATGCCAAATCATGACCATAAGGAGAAAATGCTCCAGCATTAAGCTTCTTAGTCCATAATAATGAAATTTAAAACACACATACACACATGTGCATGTGCACAGGTATGCAAAACTCAAAGCACTCATATTGTGCTTTGCAAGTGGCATCCAACCTCTATTAAGATGAACATTTATGAAAGCTTTTCTCAGCAAAACCTGACATGAATAACAGAATTTGGAATCAGAGCTGGTCTTTAGCTTTTATTATTGACCAGATATGTTCTTAAGAGGAAAAATATGGTATAATTAGAAATAAGATAGGTATTAAAGACAGAAAATCTGTGTTTAAAACCCATGTTTGCTGGTCATTAGCTTTGGGATCTTAAACACTGTACCTCATAACACAGATCCTCTGTATTTTCATTTGAAAAGTTAGAATGCTACTATCTGCCTCATAGAGTTGCTGTTGAATTCAAAGTTCACATACCTATTTTAGAGGAGCTTGGAAGATTTCTTTAGTCTCTGCACATATGAAAAAAAAAACTGTTAGTTTGTACTCTAACTTCCTTTAATATATATGTATATAAATTTACTGAGAATACACAAAAAGATAGAAATAAGACAAATTCAATTGTCTTGGAGTCTTCAAAAGTGTTTTCCAACCCTAGATAATGTCTTCAAATATTGAGCTCATAATTCTTATAACACACCAAGGAGGAATGTTCCAATTTCCATGATTTGACTAAGTAGATATAAGAAAAAACAGGGCCAGGTTCAGATTAACCTCTGGTGAAAAGAAAAAACTCAGAGTAGAAACATTTTTCAACACAACTGACTATCAAGGATGGAATGAGTCTGTCATGGGGGTAAGGTGGAAGGAGGGTGAACAGGTGAACGGCTTTTCATGTAGCGTTGCAGGTACAGTCTGAATTTGACAGACATTAATACCAGCCCCTGTCACTTGAGAAATTCAAGCAAAAAGGAGACATCTAGCACTAATGAAATGGAAGATAATTTTCTAAATAGATTTTTTTGAGGATAATTTTTAAATGAGCCACTTACCATTAATGAATCACTTAGCAGGAAAAATATGAATTCAAAATAGACTTACATGCACACTCAAACTCACTACTGCATTTATGTCAAACCCTAACTATGTTTGGAGGAGTGTGGTTTCTTTTGTACTTTTCATATAAATATAGCATCTGAGGGACACTTTTTAAAAAAGCTATGTAAGCCAGATAAATAAATGGCTATATAATATATTTTAGATACATTGTGAACACTTCCAAAGGAGAAGTTCATAATAACTCCTTTCAATTACTTTTATCTACATCTACTTACCATCTATATATTCACCATCCATCCTTCTATTTACATCTAAAAATCTGTCTGTACCTATATACACAGATATACATCTACCATCTCTATTTAATCTTCTCTCTTTTTTTTTTTTTTTTTGCTTTTTAGAGCCCGCACCTGCAGCATATGGAGGTTCCCAGGCTAGGGGTCGAATCGTAGCTGTAGCTGCTGGCCTACACCACAGCCACAGCAACGCCAGATCTGAGCCACGTCTGCAAACTACATCACAGCTCACGGCAACACCAGATCCTTAACCCACTGAGCAAGGCCAGGGATCGAACCCATAACCTCATGGTTCCTAGTCAGATTCGTTAACCACTGAGCCATGACAGGAACTCCTATACTTTTATATTTTCATATACCATTTTATCTTTAAATATTTGCTTGAGAGGCATTATATCACAGAAATGCTTTTACAATTCTATGAAAAACATTACAATCTAAATCCATAGCAATGCTTGGTTCATTCTCTAGTTTTGGAGCTCTATATATTTAGCCACTTAGCTTAATTGATGTATCTTGTTTTTAATCTTCTCAAATGTGAGGCTTAATAATGTTAGTACAATTATATGACTTAAAAATGTCAATAGTAAAGTATTAACACATGAGAGAACTGAAGTGATAAGAGAATCTGAGATCTGAAAAGGTAACATCCTCAGACTATAGATAACCCTAAGAAAAATATCTGCCTACTGTGTGAGGCTCTTTTTTGGAGTTATTTCCTGAGTCACACGCTGGAATAGTGATCCACCTCATGCTACAGGTAGCTGAAAAAAGGACAGTTATAGTCATGATAATATATAAAAAATCAGCATTCTTTTACTTGCTGGACCTTAAACAAGAGAGGCTACTTATTTATTGCTAGTTATTTTTTTAATTTCAATTTTAAAAAAATCCATTTTAACAAATTTTATAAAATGTGTTTTAATCCAGAGATAGATAAACTCTTGTTTTTCATATTAATTTTCCCCAAATATATTTCCCAAGATAGTAAGTAGCAGAGATATGAGGATTATTTTGGATTTAAATCCCAGTCCTACTAAATGATCTTGGTAATATTATCTAGCTTCCATGAGCCCTGGTTTCTCCACCTAATACCTTTTCCAGGGTTGTTGTGCCCATTAAATAAGGTAATGCAAGAAAAAAAAAATTGGTTCATTTTAAGGTAACCACTTTATTTAATGACATGTCAAAATATTAATAGTGTCACTTTTGCTTAAGTGGATATATCAAGTGGCTTTTCACTGAAGAAAAGGATATGCTTGTTAAGGCCAGAATCTTTTAAATGATATTGCAAAGATGACTTACATATAATCTCAAGTATTTAGAAGAACCCAATTTTGTGCCTGTCATACAATTCCTATTTCCCCACTCAAAAGGTTCAGAAAAGCACAAACATATTTAGAGCTTTACATTTCTGGTCCTTTATCTGATTTATCCATACCTGCAACTCTAAGACTGTTAAATTGCTTTGGCTTTAAAATAAGTATTGATAAGTATTGATATCATAGGTTAAATCATCCAAATTTTATTTTCTTCTTCACAATTGTTTTGTTAATCTTCTAAAAAATTGCTTGAGTTTTAAACTGCACACAATGTAATTTCAAAGTTCTTCGCTATGTAACTAAATACATTTCACAAGTGTTTATGCCCATGTAACTGACCATAAGATCAATATGTGTACCAATTTCATCATCTCTGAAAATTTTCTTATGGACTTATCTAATAATTTTCCATCAGTGAGATAATCAGTATTTTTTGTTGTTTTTTTAGGGTCACACCCATGGCATAGGGGTTGAATTGGAGCTGTAGCTGCTGGCCTTTGCCTCAGCCACAGCTATGCCAGATCTGAGCCTCATATACCACAGCTCACGGCAACACCAGATCACTAACCCACTGAGCAAGGTCAGGGATCAAATACTGAAGTGAGGGATGGATTGGGAGGTTTGATTGGCATGTACACACTACTGTATACCACTATATACTAAATCAATGTGTAACCTACTGTGTAGCACAGGAAATCTATTCAATGCTCTATTATAGCCTATATGAAGAAAGAATCTAGAAAAGAATAAATAAATAAATACATATATGCATGACTGATTCACTTTGCTGTAAACTTGAAATTAACACATGTAGGTCAAATATACTCCCATAAAATTTATTTTAAAAATAATAATTAAA
The DNA here is from genome assembly GCA_004024745.2 of Catagonus wagneri. Taxonomy (NCBI): domain Eukaryota; kingdom Metazoa; phylum Chordata; class Mammalia; order Artiodactyla; family Tayassuidae; genus Catagonus; species Catagonus wagneri. Next base: position 23,656,339 of record PVHT021183666.1, on the reverse strand, counting down.
ATTAGAAAAAGAAAACAGGTATTTTATTCTTACTCTCACTCCTTTATCATTGGATAATAGGTAGTCAGACAGTACTTTCACGCTTTGCTTGGAAATCTCCTTATCTACATCAAGAGTAAGAAAATTGGCTTTCATATCAAATCCAGCCCATTGTTGGCCAAATTTGGCAATGACTACTGTTGTCATATTGTGTAGCATTTATGTTTCGATGGTATACTAAAGTAGGTATGTCAAGAAAGGTGTGGTTCCAAAACCTTAAATATTTACTGACTCTTTATAGAAAAAGCTTGCTAATCCTTTACATAGGACATAGATTTTATTAGATACATTTCGTATTTCCCAAGTTACTACAAGTGAAACTTGTACTGAATTTCCTACCACTACATAACAAGAATTTCTGTTCCCCTACCTTCTAGGAACTTTTCCCTAGCTTTCCTCCAAGCCCTAATGGTCAGCCACCCCCAGCCCTGTCAGTATTTCACATTAGTCTTTTCAAGTTTCCAATCTCCAAATCAATGGCATATTGCCCAATCTCCAAGTCAATGCCATGCGTTTCTGAAGTTTTATTAGAAAACAGCTACTCCCAGCATCAGATTGTTTCAACATCTCTGTGGTGTATTACACCAAATATTAGAAAATTTAAGCAACAACAGTTATTAGATCACCTTGCATGGTTTTTATGAGTCAAGAGTTCAGAAAGGGCTTGTCAGGTGGTCCTGCCTCTCCTAGACTCCTCACTGGTTCAAGTTTAGACAATATCACCAGGGCAGTCTCAAATCATTTGAAATGCATACCTTAAGGCTGAGGGCTTCAAGAACAACTCTTTCAGTAAATAAGGTGGATGCTTATTTACTGAGCGCAGAAATTCACATATCTTAACTTCTGTTATATTCTGTTGGTACCTAACAAATCACAGACTGCCTGGATTCAGGAGGAGGGAAAATAAACAAACTTCTTAATGGGTGAATGACAAGGTGGGAGATGTAATGGTGGCCTCTTCTGGCAACTAAAATCTACCACAGTGTTTGACATGGCATATCAAATCTAAACAAAGAAAGCAGTGTTTTACACCTAAAAATAAGGTCTTTGAGTGCTCTCTTCTTTTCCCTCTAATTTCGCCTTTAAAATATCCTTCTGACACCAGGAATGCTTATGTCATTAATTTGCAAAGTTGAGCATTGTCTAAGCTTACTGATTGGGATAATAATAGATTTGCTTTCAAGGTTTATATTTCACAGTGAGTTCAATTTGTCAACTTGGACTATCAATATCCCTTTTGGTCACAAAAGAAAAGTAGTAAATTATTCAGAATTTCTCACATTAAAGTATAGCTTATATATTCCTGATTAAGAACATGATCCTTTATCAGGGAAGATTAATCTATTTGATAAAGCAGATTGTAGGACTACATATAAGTTAGTGTTAAATGATAGTGAAACCGTGTACAGAACCCTGAGTCTTTGTGTTTTGAAGTAAAAGCCTTTTCCTTTAGCCACAGTCTCAAAAGGCTGACTCCAAAGTTAATGAATATGAAATATTGTTACAACTAAAAACTAGTTAAAACAGTCTCCATTATGTTACGCCCTGCCTTGGCCCACTAACTTACTCTCACCGGCTTTTCACAAATTATTTCTTCCTTGCTTAATTGGTTTCTTTTACTAATGGCTACTTTCTCGTTAGAGTTATATTGCACCTGTTTTCTTTTCCTCTGAAACACTCCCTAACACCCCCTTCATTTTGTGAGCAATCTTCACTGCAGAGATAAGGTCGAGGTGCAATAACCAGGCACCCCAATCCTTAACAACAGCCCTGCTTTTTTGTGCTAAACATATAAACCCCCTTGTTATCCCCTTTCAAGGGAGGACACAGATTTGAGAGTGTTAGACTGCTATGGCTTCCTCTGCCTGGCAAAGCAATAAAACTGCTCTGCTGTTTCACCCCAAACTCTGTCTCTGAGACTTAATTTGTGCCAGTGTACAGAGGCCGGTTACAGCTACGGTGGAAACTCCAGCCTAAGAACTTAGATCAGTAAATTAATAGTGGCCAGTCTATGGTGATGTGCACCACTACTAGCTTACCCTGATGTTCCACATGTCATGACAAAAAGCCATATAGTAAATACTTATAAAGCGACGTCATTCATGCAAATTGTTTAACATAGTGCCAGGGCCACAGAAAGTAAGTAAATGTTGCTTAGGATTATGATTATGATCACTAGTGACAGTAGTAGACACAAGAGCAGTAATAGTAACAATGGAGGTAGTAATTCAAAGATATTTGAATAGATTAATGGTTAATATAAGTAAAATCAATAAAATTTGGATCATGTTATCATAAACACCACATATTTTATGAAATTTTAACTTTTGATAAATTTTTAAACATTTTAACAAATGCTCCATTAAAAACAAACCATAAATAACTACAGACTTTTTCCCGTTGGACTTGTATTTAAACTAACTTTTGTGAATCCATTGTTTTATGCAAAAAAAAAATCTAACAAATATTTTTGCATGATACTCTATTCTGTATCGTTATGGCCAATGAATGGTATGTTCAAAATTTCACAGTCACAGAATTAAATTATTTTTCACAGTGTCAACAGTAAAAATTTACACTGAAATTTTTATTCAGAAACACAATATGGTGCAGTTTTATATTTTTTAATTTTTATTGTCAAAATGTTTGGTTTATTTCAAACTATACTTAAATCCACTTGTTAATAATTCTTATTGTCTACATAAAATATATATGTTCATCAGAAAGTCCATAGGAATTTTCTGAATGAACTCAATGTTGAATTTTAAGTGTACATATATTTCACAAGGAAAACTATAGCTGAAAATGGAATATTTTTTGTAGTTTTCCAACAAAAAGCTAAATGATTTAAAATATTAAATGCTATAATAATTTTAGTTATAATAATAATAAATTTTGTAAAAATGATTGGATCTGATTTCTTCAGGTAGGCGTTTTAGTTTGTATGTTTGCTTGATGAATTGTGAAATTCAGATGTCTGCCAAGGAGAGAAATGCAGCAACTATTTCTTCATCTCAGTTAAAGTCATAACTCTAAGGTACCTGAGAGATACGGATATGAAAGAAAACAATCCTGAGGGAAAGCTTTGTGATAAACTATCTTTAGTCTCAAAACTACTTTTGTACCTACCTCTGCAAACATATGTGGATTTATGTGAGCATTTTTGCTGTACTTCTGCTCTGAGATAAATACTATGCTTGATTCATTAGACAAGATAAAAATAGAATAAAGCTCATCCTCTCCAGAAACCCATAATTTTACAGTTCAGGACATTTGTTTTTCAAATTGTTTATGGTCACTAAACTGAAATGTGTAATAACATGGCTTCCATCCAGAGTGGAAGCCAATTACAGAGCCAGCACCTAGGAAGGTATATAAAAACTGTCATTTTACATAATTGTGATTATAAATTTGATGGTATTGTTAAAAATTAATTTTTAACCAAAGCATCAACGTCCTTTGAATATTGATCAGAAACACAGTGAAATTATTGTTCCTGAACAGCCTGGTACTCAGTTGGTCTACAAAGAAAATAGAAAGAATAAGGTTAATGTCTTTTCTCTCTGGAGACATCTGCCTGCACAGCTGAGGTTCTTAAATACTTCTTTTTTTTACTCCCATCTTTCTCTTTCCATTATAGATTATCTTCAGGGAATGTTAATTAAAGGAATGGAAGTTCATTACACTATTCCCCAAATCTAGATTGCTCTTATTTATGCTGATGAAAGCATTTTGGCTCATTGCACAGGGCTTTTTACACATGGCACCATGGAGTTTTGTTCTCACAAATGTTCTTAGACATTCACTTAAAACTGTGGCAGTCATTTAAAATTGCTTTCCAGGAGTTCCCTTTGTGGTTCAGTGGTTAACGAATCCAACTAGGAACCATGAGGTTGCGGGTTCGATCCCTGGCCTTGCTCAGTGAGTTAAGGATCCGGCGTTGCTCTGAGCTGTGGTGTAGGTCGCAGACACGGCTCAGATCCTGCGTTGCTGTGGCTGTGGCGAAGGCCGACAGCTACAGCTCCTGTTAGACCCCTAGCCTGGGAACCTCCATATGCCGCGGGTGTGGCTCTACATAAAGGCAAAAAGACAATAAATAAATAAATAAATAAATAAATAAATAAATAAATAAATAAAATTGCTTTCCAGAAAATCCTCTGCTCTGGTGAGGTTGGGGCTTCCCAGCTCACCTAATTGTGGGTATGACTGTCATAAACACACTTTCAGTAATAAAGATTTTTACTGCTGCCAACACTTTAAATTTTTTTCTTTTTAGATCGAAGAAGTTTGCTTGCATGCAAATTACACTTTCTGATTGGAGTCAGGATGTTTGGGGGAACACAAATAGCCAATATCATTCCTTTGAAATTAGTTTTCTTTTTTGAAAGAAACTTAAGCAGCCTCTTAGATGATATTTTTTCTTTATATCATTTTTGTCATGTAAAATAGAGATATCTGTAGTAGTGAATTTTCAGATTATTCACTTAATTTTACAAATAGCTCCCCTTCTTTTGGCTTATGCCTTCCTTCCATATGATAGCTGAACAGCAGGTAAATTATGGTTTCATACTATTTTTGCCTATATTCTAATGCTTATTCCAGTGCATCTCAGAAAGGCCTTGTTTTTCTTATTCCTTTTAAGTCTTTAAATACATAAAATCTTTGCAAAGAACATTTCTTTAATGAAAACATCAGCATGCCATTAAGAGCATGGAATGCATCCCTAACAGCTGACACTGGTACTTATTTACTTCAAATAGCCAAGTGTTGTAAAGAACCACGAGCTGTAAGAAAACAAAAGGGAATGATGTTGACAAACCTACTCCGTGCCTCTAGTAGAGCTCAAGAAGGTCAAGTGTTGAGCTGTGGAGCTCACCAGGTGCTGATTCCTTTTTATGAACTAAATTAGTTCTTCACTTTACACACAGCATCCTTATTTCTATGCAAATGAATCTGTACCATCTGCTTTGTTTACTCCTAGACAAATAGAAGTTTTACTCTCTCACTCAATATACTGGGGGATAACAAAGAGATACTCAAACAACTAGGCTGGTCAGTAACCTCAAGTGTACATTTAAATACACTTTATGTCACACATACAGCTCAATCTCAATCATGATTTCATTAGATATCTAAGGGATGGATGCTTTTTTCAGGTCTCATTAGATTGTGATTACCTAGTGGATGGCTGGAATGGCAGTATAATCAATATACTGCGAGCTTCCGCACAGCATGAGAGATGACAGAAGACTCTTGTGGCTGGGCAATCCCCAGAAATATCATTTTGTGCCCAAAGGACAGGAAGAAGAAATGATGATTAGGATGACTGTGGACAGCCAGGAACATCCTGACATCATATATATACAAGGATGCTTGACTCATGAAAAGAGAATTACAAGGGCCTCCATTAGGCAGCTGAGTCAAGAGAGAGAGGAAATCACTGCCAAGGTAGGTACTGCCAGGGGGCAGTGATTTCAAAAGAACCGGAAGGTAAAGATAAGCTATTGAATGAGAATGAAAACATATAATGTCAAAGAAGAGGATATAAGTAGAGAAAATGGCATAATTAGCAAAACTAGCAAGGAAACAAGTGGAAAACACAATGACATTTTCTCAAGACTGCCTATTTGAAGTCAAGAATTTTAAATTAACTGGAGCATAGGCAATGAGAGTAATGGGCTACATGAAATTCTTGTAGTTCCCGGCTGACCAAAAACTACATGTGGCCAAGCGAAATTAAAAAGGTGTGTTGATTTCTCATGTAAATTAAATTTTGAATCATTCATTTATTCAATATATATCGTTTGAAAGCCTACAAATATGCCATTGAGATTTCAGTTTTATATCAGCTAGGATTATCATGATCAGTGCAACTGTGCTCTCTAGAGCCCTGGCTCCTCATCCTTATTGTACAACATCTAACCATCTTTTCCTACCACAGCTGCACTGAGAGTTCAACCATTAAACCATACATTGAATTGAAGCTACAGGTTTCACTGTAATCATTTGAAATCTCCCTTCTAATTGGAGAAAATAATGTCATTAAATCACAGTATTAGGAGTCATCCTCCCAATTTTATCATTTCCTAAATATTAATTAAATGCTTTTCAATGACACGAAGAAGTCTGGAATAGGAAATATGCTTAATGAAAAAATAGATTACAAATAACTAAATTGTATAGATCTTCAGAGGGCTGAAAAGTTACAACATATTTTTTTTAATATACAGTGATGGAAGATAGTATGAGAAAAAGAATGTATTTATATGTGTATGACTGGACCACTGTGCTGTACAGCAGAAATTGGCACAACACTGTAAATCAACTATACTTTAAATAAATAAATATTTTTTAAAAAGAAAAAAAACAGGAAAAAATACAGTGAAATGAGGATGCTGTTTCACAACATAATTCCAACAAGCCTAAGCTTTACTACAGCAAATACTATTTATGAAAAATTTAGTAGGAATTATGACAAGGCTACTATATGGTAAATTTAGATTTATGAAGCTTTTCCTAGCATGTGGAGCCAGAAAGAAAAAAGTACCTAGTTACTTGGTTCATGAAAACTCTCATTAATGATATTGACCCATGTGTAAAAGAAAGAGATCAACTACACTTGCCTCAAGTGAGGATAAAATTCAAATAAAGAGCTATCCTAGTAACTGTTTTCAAAGAGACTGAATGACTATACAGTGAAGTTTCAGTTAGGAAACAAACATATTCTTGGGCATTTTCACAGGAAAAAAATTAATATAGGCTATTGGCTCTCCAGTGATGAGAATTTTATTTCTGATGATATACAATAAAGTTGGCTAAGGGTGAAGATAGGAAAACAAACAACAGTTGACCAGCACAACCAGTGGCCCCTAACAATGTTTTGTGAATTACGCCACAGTGCACTAGGAAAAGAAAGGACTTGAGGCTCTTAGACTCGTTTTAATGCTGAGTTTACATGATTCAGTAAAATACATCTTCATAAAATAAAGCATGATCATTTTCCCAGGATATATTATTTATTTATTTATTTTTTTGCCTTTTGTCATTTTATGGCCGCACCCGCGGCATGTGGAGGTTCCCAGGCTAGGGTTCTAATCGGAGCTGTAGCCACTGGCCTGCGCCGCAGCCACAGCAACGCAGGATCCGAGCCGCGTCTGCAACCTACACCTCAGCTCACGGCAACGCCGGATCCTTAACCCACTGGGCAAGGCCAGGGATCGAACCTGCAACCTCATGGTTCCTAGTCGGATTCGTTAACCACTGTGCCACGACGGGAACTCCTGCCAGGATATGTTATTATATCCTGGTTAGCATAAGATGTGCACGCTGTGAATGTGTAACATCTCTTTATAATTGATGTACTTGAAAAAGAAATCACAGTATCAGAAAGTATTAGAAAAGGTATGTTAACCTACTTGACTTTTTGAGATAATTCTGTAATTTCCTGTCCTTACTCAAACCTTACTCAAACTTGCTAATGTATTTTACAAGGTGATGCAGATACGTATTATATCAATTGTCAGAAACTAAAACTTAAAAATTGAAAATGTTGTCATTTTAAGTAGAGTTATTTGTTTAGCAATCTGATGACAAAGGATGGTGTTTTATCAAAGAGATGAATAGATCGGGATACTAGAGGCTTCACCTAGGGCACTAAATTTATAGCAGGTTCTAAAGGACCTAGAATCTAATAGGCTTCTCTAAATATCATCCTCCAAAGAGAAATAAGAGATCCCAATAAACCTCTACAAGCCTAGACTTTTATTCTGAGTCTCCATTTTTTAGAAGAATTTTTGTTTTAAATCTATGAAAGCATAAAGTTTCTAAGTATTCCTTCTATTGAACTCTCTGGAGGATTTTTACTCCTTAGAGAAAGAAGAAACCCATTTTCAAGTACAGCCCATTTCTCGTTTTTCCTCACTAATACAACATTACTGCAGCTCTGGATATCTGTTCTCACGTTTCTCTTGTATAAGTTATTGAAGAAAAATATAGTCATTTACCTGTAGAAACACAATTGCCTCACTATGCAAACAGTATGGTACTGATAAAAAGTAAAATTGAACTAATGTCCAAGGTAATATAAAAATTCAGTTTGTTCCCCAAAGAAGGGCTTTTCTATGTATACTGTAATCTTCCCTGTTATATTTGTCTTTTTCTTTTTCTTTAAAAACAGTATTGGGAAATTGCATTTTCTCTTGCCAGATAAATTCTACTATATCGACACCAAATATATATGTATATATTATATAAATAAGATTCAAAGGATATATATTGCATATCCCTCCTGAGTTTTAACTTATTAACTTTTGTAAAATTATGACCACACTTCCTCCCATGTGTTGCTTAAGAAACATTGAAAGATATTTCCAAAAGGAATACATTCATATACTAGAGCTGCACTTGCACCTGTTCAAAAGAACTAATTGTTATTTTAATAAGCAAATGAAAATCCCCGTGATTTAAAAATGTGGTTGGTATGTAGTGATTAATTTTCCAAGTGTCTGTTTTGATGAATTATGGATGTGCATTCACATATACAATACAGAAAAATATCTCTTAGTAGTATCTTTCAACGAAAGCATATGTAGACATTCATCACCAATAGACAAGCTCAGGAAACTATCAGAATGAGGTAACGGCTTTAGAAGTCCATTCTACCAGAGCTGAAAAAACACAGTATAAAGGTCACAGTTTTTAGACTGGGAGGCACAGAATGTTTAGTCTTGAAACATTTACAAGTTTGACCTTTTAGTGAAATGTTTTCCACATAGCCATACAACTGAAAGCTCAAAAATACATTTCTTCCATTTCTAATTGTGAATTAATTCTTTTTCTTTTCCTTTTTATGGCCATTCCTGCTCTATATGGAAGTTTCCAGGTTAGGGGTCAAATCAGAGCTGCAGCTCTGGACCTACACCCCAGCCACAAATCCAAGCCTCATCTGTGATCTATGCCAGTTTGCAGAAATGCCAGATCCTTCACTCACTGAGTGAGGCCAGGAATTGAACCTACATCCTCACAGGCACTATGTCAGGTTCTTAACCCACTAAGCCACAGTGAGAACTCTGGAATTAATTCTTAATTCCTAGTATATTCTCACATATGGTTAGCGTTATTTTTTAAGTTCTGCAGCCCCATTCAATGCAGTGAGAAAACATTCCTTCCTGAATTTTGTCAGTATTTCTTGGTTTATAAAACATTGTATAAAGATGTAATTAAAAGAAAATATCAGGAATAACTTTTTGTTATTCAGCTTCTATATGATGCCAGAAGCCCCATAATATCTTGGGCTTATCTCCATATCTTGTGATAACTTCTGAGTACAGAGCAAGCACATGGAAGAGAACTATTTATAGGGTTTGCACCAGGTATCCAGTTCATGGTTGTGGGCTGGAATAACGTATAAGCTTAGACAGAATGTGCTCATGGTTGAGGTATGAAGTGAAACATCTAAGTTGGAATGTTTGTCTGAGTATAAAATCTGAATAGTGAGACAAAGAATAGAAGGAGAAGTTATGAAGTCAGATGTCAAAAAAACAATGGGTTGATGAGAAAATACATAGAAGATGAATTATGGCAAGAAGCCGAAGGCCTGTCTACATGATTTTGTGATAGCGAGTTTACATGCTTAAAGAGTTCAGGAACCACCGAATGGTCACTCACAGTGGCCAGAAAGAGCTCAGAGAGGCTTCCTGTCTCAAGCCCCTGGGGTATCTGCTGTAGCTGTCCTTAGTGTCATCCTGCCTAGCTGGTGCTTTCCTCATAGTTGATTTCTAAGAAGTTCTATTTAAACACAATACTCTCTTCCCAGGGAAAACCTTTCTGTTTCCATCACTCCCTTAAGAATTCTCCTCTAAACTCCAAAAGTACCCTGAAATTCCAAGAAAAGAAGGTAATATCCTCCTAGGTGTACACTTCACATTTATTATCTTTCACCTTCATTATCCAGGGGATGTTCCTCTACCACTGTCTAGCGTTTATCTATGACACTTCACCCTTTTGAGTCTTTCCCTTTTTTTTTTTTTTATTCCTCCAGTTTCACCTGCACCATATGGAAGTTCCCGAACCAGGGAGTGAATCTGAGCCACAACTGCCATCTACACCACAGCTGTGGGAACACCAAACTCTTAACCCACTGTGCCACAGTAGGAAGTCCAAGTATTTCCATTTAAAAAGTCCTCCTGTGCAGCAGAATAATGTTTCGTACACAGTAAAGTCTACCGTATAAGATGTTCCTCAACGGATAAATTTTCTTCCCCTTTCCATATGGCATTTCCTGTTAAATGGAGAGTGGGAAATGGGCAAAATAAAAGAAATTACCAGGGGGATATAGAGAAAGTGACATATATAGAAAATACAGAGTTATGGAAAGATGAGGTATGAAATTTAAACAAAATATCAATAAAAAAAGAATCAGATATCATGATAAATGGAAACTGAAAAGTATAAGGAAATAAGCAAACAGAATTGATACAATTTTTCCTTTCTTAAAACTGACAAATGAGGTACAATATCTAAGCTTTTTCTGCACAGGGATCCTTGAGGAAATGACTTGATTGATTATATATTTTATATATAAAAAAACAAAGATTCAGCTTAAGATGTTTCTACCAAAACACAGAAAATAATACATCGGAGGAAGCCTCTGAGTGTGAATACACAAAATGTAGAAGGGAGACAAGGTAAAAGTTAAGATTATAAAAGTATTAGAGAAACCAACTCCTTGATGAAAATAAACTCTGATATTAATGAACTTGAAATTTCAGAGAAGACCTGACCTGTGTACCACTCTCCAAGAAGACACACACGCAAAAACCTATAGCATTGGATAGAGATAGAATCTTTGCAGAAGACTCATATAGTGAAAGTAAAGATGCCTTTCATAACCATTCAGAGGAAACCTACCACCTAATGTTTACAGATTTCCAAGTCCAAGGTCCAGGTCCATGGCATCTGTTCCTTTTTATTTTACTCCTAATGACCAATCAGTAGCGCAACACTGTTCTTGGAAATTGTTATCAGAATTGTCTACTGCCCCTTCCCTGCAGTAGTGTATGACTAATGGACATCAAGTTTCAAATCTGATTTGCCTCACCACAGCTCAGATGTATGCATAGATGTTTTTTTCTTTTTTTTTAAATTAAAGTCTTAGTAATCAAACAGTACTTTCCCCGGCAAGTGGTTTAGAAAGAGAAATTATTATATTTTCCCAAAAAATCCCAGAAAAAAAAGTAGGGGGTGTGGCTGTCGAGAGTATTAAAATGGGAATGAAGAGGAGATGGACTCAGCCAGGACCCAAAATAGAAAATTAGATTGATAGATAGGACTGACTGAGTTTTTTTGGATAGGCCAAGTCACCCTACTTGTCTGCAGTTGAGCCAGGATATTTTTAATTGAAATATCTGCTATCTCAATAATAAGAATGTTTCACTAAAGCTATTTTTTTCAAAATCTCTGAAAATGTAGCTTTCAATAAACCTTCAGATTAAGTCCAGGTTTGCTTCATGTTTCTCTCATTCGTCTTGGATTTAGCAGGATGACCAGGGGATTTTCTCCTGCTGACAGAATAAATTCAAAAGGAGTTAGACATCCTACGGGATGCTAAAGGTCAGAATTGTAACTACCAATTACCTTTTCCACATCTGAGTCATATGGCAAAACCCAACATGGGCACAAATAGAAAAAGTAGTAAAGAATTGGACACAATGATTAAATCTTCTACAATAACTTAATATACACCAGTCACTTTTCTAAAAATTGAGAACACATGAATAAATAGAACAAAAACTGTTTTGTATTGGGGTTTACATCCTTCTGGAAGATATATAAAATAAAATAAACTAATAATATATAATGTATAAGATATCAACAAGAATACTGAAAATTTTAAAAAGAAAATTAATTTATGGAAGTGATAGAAACAGGATAGTAGTCTACAGGACAAATCTGGTCTTCTCTTCATTTTTATAAATAAAATTTCATTAGAACACAGCCAGCTTGAATGATTATATTAGTGAGATAATGACTGGCTTGTTGCCAGTAAAGCTGTAACTTCTAGGTCTGGACCAAGAATACAACCAGTAATATAAACAGAATTAGGTATTTTTACTAAACCATCATTGTCATTGCTCTTGGGAACATCATTTTTAGGTTCTAGATTTTGCACTGGAATGACCAAGAGAAGAATTTTATTTATCCTGTTATTTGACAAAGGAGAAAAAAGCAAAAAGGAACTTGATCCTACAGAGATATTGATTTTTCTAACTTGCTTATTTTTTTTACCTGTATGACATGTCGACAATTGCCTTTTACTGACAGCTGAGAAAAGGTTAAACTTATAACGATGACATAGAATCCATTTACTAACTATTAGCATTTGGACACTTTTCAAGTAAAATCTCAGGTAACTTTATCTACTTTTCAAAAACAACTTACTGGCTCTGCCCTCTTGCTGTCTTCGATAGCTGAACAGAACTCTACCCTTCTTTAGTTACATCATATGAAACATAGGAACTAAAATCTTTGCCTTTTCCTTAGTTGTTTTCCATTTTGTTTTTCATGCCATTTTTGTCTGTGCTTTAACAAACAAAAACAAGAACTTAGAGAGAATCGGTACTTCTCATTTCCGCATTCCGCCCCCTCCTCCACCCCGGGGCACAGAATCTGGATTTTACTCACATACATCAGTCAATATAAATGAACCAGGATGTATTGGATGAACTGTCAATAAACAAAAAGAAAAAAAAAAGCTAGTTAAAGTACATATTTAACATACCTTTTCCACCCTCATGTTCCAATTCTAGTTTTCATGCATTTTATACTATAGCCAAAATGAATTTCTTAGTGTTTCTTTAGTAGTTCTAGCTTTTCCTGTCAGTGTGATAAGACCCAGCCTTTGTTTCCCTGGCCACACATAGACACTAATACCCATGACTTCTTACACTCCTTGGCTTTTACCAGCATGTCTTTTATGCTATGTGCCATTGCACCTTGTACTAGAAAGTTTTTCATATATATGTCCTGCTCCCTTGGGCACTCTGTTACCAAGGGCATGGTCAACATCTTTTTTTCTTCTATGAATGCACTGAACTCTAGTTCCTTATAAAATAACATTGGATGCAGGTCCCTAGCTTGGGAACTTCCATATGCCACAGGTGTGGACCTAAAAAAAGGAAAGGAAAAATAATAGCATTGGATAACTCTTTATGCTCATTCTATTCTGAAAAAAAATTAAATTGAAAAAAGCAAATAAAATAAAAATTATCAACATAAAGACAGACGAATATTAAAACATCTATATAATTCTCTTAGGTATGAGCAATAAAGAAATAAAATGCACCTACCAAATTATCTCAGAAGATGAACATTGGGGGAGTTCCCATTGTGGCTCAGAGGTAAGGATACCTGACTAGTATCCATAAGAATGTGGGTTTGATCTCTGGACTCATTCATTGGGTTAAGGATACCAAATTGCTGTGGCTGTGGCGTAGGCTGGCAGTCACAGCTCTGATTCAGCCCCTAGCCTGGGAATTTCCATGTGCCACACATGTGCCCTAAAAAAAAAAAGAAAAGAAAAGAAAAAAAGATGAGCACTGGGTCCAAGCATGAAAGGAAAGTAACAATTGTAAAGACAACTAATATGAATATTTAGAAACCAAATCACCAGTTCTACTCTTCTCTCTTTCTTTTTCAGGGGGATGAATGATTGGATCAGTAATATTACTAATGACATTTCTAAGTACTGTGATTTCTGATGTTAAACTAACCTCATGTAGCAAGATAACAGAAAACTGAGTCTATTTATCAAAGGCTAAAACTATTCAGAAAATTCAGAGAAACCAGGTGTTACGATAAGAATGACCTATAATTATACTTCCAAGACTTAGTGACTCAAGAAAAAATAAAGACTTCCATCTATCTCAAGGTGTATGTACTCCCAGGTGAGTTAGAGCTCTGATTTACCCTCTCATTATTTCAGAACTTAGACGTTTGGAGACTTCCACTCTGGAACATCACCAGTCATCACAGAAGAGCGAAGAGAACATGGCAGATTGCATTCCTACTCTTAAAGACATCTGCATACTTATTTCTTTCATTTCATTGCTTAAAGAAAGTTACAATGTCATATCCAATCTTAAAGACGAAGAGAGTAAAATTTTATTATAGTCGCGGAAGGGTAATTCCAGAAATACTGATGAACAATGCTAATGACCATCACACTATGGAAAATAACAAAGCACTCTTTTATCATATAGACAAACATTATTTACATTCTTTTATTCATAAAGAGAAGCCATTTCATGAGATAAAAATAATTGGAATCTAAAGGTAACTTTTGCTGAAGTATATGAATATTTACAAAAAATGATATTCAGCTTTCACCAGGCAATTTACATTTGCACACATTGCCAAATTAAGTTTATTTTCCATTGTTCCCAGATCCCCTGAAACATTTACTTCCCCAGACACCCCCTTTTTAGGGCCACACTGGAGCATATGGAGATTCTCAGGGTAAAGGTCGAATCAGAGCTGTAGCCACCAGCCTGTGCCACAGCAACAGCCACAGCCACAGCAATGCAGGATCTGAGCCTTGTCTGTGACCTACACCAGAGCTCACGGCAACACCGGATCCTTAATCCACTGAACAAGGCCAGGGATCGAACCCGCATTCTCACAGATCCTAGTCAGATATGTTAACCGTTAGGCCACAACAGGACCTCCCACACAGAGGCCCTTCTATTTGTGGATGTATACGAAATTTTAGTTGTTAAAAAGGAGAGATGAAAAGAAGAAAGATCTTATGCTGCAATGATGTTGATGTCACTTATTCTCCTGACAAACTTCTAACTGGAAGCATTTCATTCATGATTTGCTGGCAGGTATGAAAATCAATATTCTAGATATGGCCTGGCATATCATATATTAAAAACACATTAAACTGTTGAACTATTCTTGTAACTATTTTTTATCATATAGCTCTCCACTGTCCAAATGTTAGTCATTTGCATTATGATTTTTATGCAACATAATTTCTATGTTTTTGTAATACCTAATGCCTCTTTAATATAGTCATTAATCAAATTATTTTGTCTTATACAATATCAGATGGATACTGTAATGTAAAAATTTGACAACCATGCTTTCAAAATCCAACATAAAAATGAATTCAAGCAGTAGACCAATATTAGCACTAGCTCTCCAAACAGATGTGTAATTACATGTTTGAAAAACCTTCCTATTGAGGTCTCCTTCCTCTCATTCAGCTGAAGAACTGTAATGATAGCCTTGCCTCAAGCAAGGCTGTGTATGTGGCAGGAAAGCCCCAATCTGGAATAGATGGGCCTGAACTGCAGCATTATGCAACACAAAGCCATTTTCAGGGGCTCAAGGCCCGTTTGAGCCATGGCTCCAGGCTAATCTTTAGTCTGAGATGCAATGTCACAAGCAGTGACAGGTACTTTACATCAAGAAATGTCACCAAGCAATGAACTCTTCATGTGTTTATGTGAGTAGAATGGACACTTAGCCTATGGAGGCAAAAACAGCTCACAGATATCCTGTCATACTTTATCAGAATTGTGTAGTGATGGAAAATCCTCTTAGAACTGAAATATAACAGTGGAACAGA
Source organism: Catagonus wagneri (assembly GCA_004024745.2). Taxonomy (NCBI): domain Eukaryota; kingdom Metazoa; phylum Chordata; class Mammalia; order Artiodactyla; family Tayassuidae; genus Catagonus; species Catagonus wagneri. The sequence goes on along the minus strand of PVHT021183666.1, from coordinate 23,640,669 downwards.
AATCAGGGATGATGTGCCATTCAAAATTCCAGAACAGGAGTTCCCGTCGTGGCTCAGTGGTTAACGAATCCGACTAGGAACCATGAGGTTGCGGGTTCAATCCCTGGCCTTGCTCAGTGGTTAAGGATCAGGCATTGTTGTGAGCTGTGGTGTAGGTCACAGACACGGCTCAGATCCTGTGTTGCTGTGGCTGTGGTGAAGGCCGCCGGCTACAGCTCCTGTTAGACCCCTAGCCTGGGAACCTCCATATGCCACAGGTATGGCCTAGATAAGGCAAAAAAAAAAAAAAAAAAAAAAGAAAAAAAGAGAGAAAAAATTCTAGAACAATGTACACCAACATGGAGTTCAAGCAATCAGAGTAGATTTGTGCATAGGTCATTATCAAGTAAAGAGAAGGGATATACTACTGGAAATGTAAAATATGAAGGTGTGAGATGACTGAGTGCTTCCATAGGGGATGACAGCCCAAAGCAATAAACAAGAAGGTAGCAGGTGAAGGATAAAGAGCAGGAAGAACCATTTATTTTCTTAGAAACAGTTCTGTGTACATTCTCACAATGTCCTTGTTGCATTCTCAAAGATGCACCCCAGTATAACATGCAGTTCTCAGGGGCCAGGATTACCCAACAATTACTGCCAAATCTTGACCCCCATAAAAGCACAGAGCCCCATTATTAAGAAATTATATACTCTATTAATACAAATTCTGTTTTTAACTGAAAAAAAAAATAATGTCTAAAACCAAGTTCTGAAAAAACTCCAAATGTTTGCAACAGTGGGTTATATGCTTTTGTTAGTCTGTTAGTTTGTTTTTGCTATATCAAGAGACATTGGCAATATAGGGGTGAGGGAGTGGGAGGTACAAACTACTGGGTATTAGATAGGCTCAAGGATTCATTGTAAAAAGCAGGGAATATAGCCAATAATTTGTAAATAGAAATTGACCTTTAAAAAAACCCTTGAACTCTAAGATCTCTTTAAATTCACTGACTTGTTTCATAGTTTTATCAGTTTACCATGTTTTCTGCATAAACTATTATGTTATCTGAAAACAAAGTTTCACTTCCTTCCCAATTATTACGTCTTTTAATTATTTTCCTCGCTTTATATTAATAACCATGAACTACAATAAAAATGTTGAAAAGAAGTAGTGAGACTGGGCAGTCTTTTTTGCTGATACTAGGACAAAAGTAGTCAATATTTTACCATTAAGTATGATCTTAGCTGTGTTTTCCATAAATGCTTTTTGTCTGAGTGCAGAAAGCTTAAATTTTAGAGTTTTTCTCATGCATCTGTATTAAACATTAAGTGCTTTTTCTCTGTCTATTGGTATGATCACATAGTTCTTCTTTCAGCCTGTAAATAATATGCTGACTAATACTGATAGACTTTTTTAAAAATGTTAAATTCACCTTGCATTCCTGGGATAAACACAACTTGATCCCATTTGCTGGATTCAATTTTCTCATATTTTACTGAAGATATTTTTTCATGTTAAAAAAGAATAAGGCAGTCATCTTCCTGGATGTGTCCAAATGTTATAAGCCAAAGTGTTAGAAGATATTTTGGCCTCAACAGGTAGAATTCAAATGTGCAAGGAATAAGAAGTACAAGCAGTAGTGGTATGGCTTACCATCACTGTCAGTGACACAGAGAATTTGCACTTTCTTAACTTGGCGAGAAAATTCTGATTCCAATGTAAGAATACTTATACTAGGGGATAGTAGGATTTCCACTGAAATAAAAGTTATGATTATTGCCCAGTCACTAACCTTGGGGCAGCAGACCAGCAAGTAAGAAAAAAAGAAGTAATTACAATTATCAAAAAAAAGCAATTATGACTATTAAGGGTAATTAAACTTATACCCATAAATGATAGGACTGCTGCTACAAAATGGGGAAATATGTTTGCCACTATGATCCACCAAGGCACCCCTTTTTACTCCAATGTCCAATTTTAACTGTAAATTGGCAAGTATAGCAACATGATGTGATAAGTATATGGTAACCAAGGTCTCTAACACGTGAGGGATAAGGGGCTGGGTCACTCCATCAGGCAAGCCCCTAGACCAGAAGTGTTAGAGGAGAGAGTGGCAGAATAGAATTGAGAATATTTAAGGAAGAAACAGACAAGAGCTTGTTGTTCACACCACTAACCTTCCTCTTGTAAATTTTTCAAAGAATTGTGATAAATCAGAATTCAGATACTGTAATGAATGAAATGAACTTAACATGAGATCCAAGTTCAAAGGGTAGACTATGATAAACTCAGTTAATGTTTCCACCTAGATTTCTGCTTGTGTACCGTCCTCCAGTTACCATGAGTCTTAATTCCCTTTAGTTCATTACTGCCCCGTACTTTGGAGAGTTGTCTCAGTTGACAGTAGACAGGTCTGCAGAGAAGTATCCCATTGCTGCCCAGTCTTCCTCACCATATTCAGGGAAGCAGAAAGCTCACAGAGGGCGATCGACTGATATATTAAAAAAAGGCTCACTCCCTATACTTGAGGGGAAGACTATTCTTACATGTGATTTACGCTTGAGACACTCCTATGGATGAGGCCAAGGAAGGCGCTCTAGATTGGCTTTTGCCCTTCCCTATTCTGCTTCCCTCATTTTCCTATAGGTTTTACTGAAAAGCACTCCTAAAATAAATCAAATATGTCTGAATATTTGTTTCAAGCATTGCTACCTGAAAACACAACCTGAAATAATTTATGACTAAGCAATACTATTTCTAGAATACATTCAACAACAAAAATATGTATATGTTTTACATCATAGAACACACACAGGAATGTTGATAACAGAATCATTCATAATACCCCAAACAGTGGTAGGATGTATTTTCCAAAACAGCTGCAAAGATACCCCCCCATTCAATGTGACCTTCTTAAAATGTGACCATAAGACGCCTCTCATGTAGTGGTATTTTTACTACAGCTACTTCCCTTAAATTTATTTTGTTGTTGTTGTTGCTGTTGTTGCTGCCTTTAAAAGTAGATTACGCAGGAAGTGATGTGTGTGACTTCTGGGGCTAAATCATAAAGATGCCATGATTTCACCTTAATTTGTTTGTATACCTACTCTTGGAACTAAGCCATCTGCCATGTGAAATCTCAAACAGACTACATAGAGAGATGACATAAAATGTTCCAGACAACTTCCCAGTGGGAGGCCTAGCTCACAAACAGCATCAAATGTGAGATGTGTGAAGAAGCTTCCAAATGGCTACAGTCCCAGCCATTGAATCATCCCTGGCCTTCAGATATTCCTTGCTGAAACCCCAGACCCCTGAGGAGCAGAAATAAACCGTCCTTCCTGTGACAAGTCCACATTCTTAACCCACAGAGAATAAGTGAGAATAATAAAATTATTGCTTATGAAACTGATTTTTTTTTACACAGCATGAATAAATAGAACACTGTATAATTGTACAGTAGTGAAAATTCTCCATGAAAACCAGTAGCATGGATGGTCTCACATAACATTGAGTGCAAAATACATATAATGTTAAGTGAAAAAAATAATATTCTCATTATGAGATTCCATTGCAAATATCAAGAACAGGTAAAACCAATCTATGTTATTATAAATCAGAATAGAAATTACCTTTAGGGAGAAGCCAGCTGTGAACAGGCTTTAGGGAATTCTGGGATAATTGATAAAATTCTATTTCCTGATTTGAGCAGTATTTACACACCTATGTTTGCTGTGATACAATTCATCAAGCTGTGCAATAAATGTTCTTTTTAAAACTCTGCATGAATTATATACAGATTAAAGTAAATTCATCTTAATAAATGCAGAAATGAACTTTAATTTTTTGATATTTTTGATTATTTATCTATGCTATATCATCTGTTTAGGTTTTTTGAGTTTTTCATGTAAGTTTTTCCAAAATAAGTAGCTGACTAGTATACTGGTAATAAAATGATACATTTCTTTCATAAGTAGAAGCAATAAGAAATTACTTGTAAATTCTAATATTTTCAATATTTAAAATGCAATAGTTTTCATTTTTAAATGTTTTAGCACTTTAGACCTAGAATTCTAAAACATGTCTAAAATGTATTATTTTTTAAAATATATATATTATTCATTGTGCTTTTCTAAGTCCTGAATTAAGACTATATATTAATTATTTATAGATAATTAAGTATTCTAACAAAAAATAAGTGGTGATTAGGAGCTCTATGGAAGGTCAAGAGCAAAAGAGTAAAACTAAATATCTCAGGCTTAAATCAAGGACAAAGGACCTCTTTGAATAAATTCTTATATTCTCAAATTCCATGAAAGTTTTCTGTTGAATGGAAAGTGAACTCTTGCTAAGTAGGAATAATTCCACAGCCTTGTATGTCCTAGAAGTAACTGTCTCTAATATTATGTTTTCCTTTTACTTGACAAGAATAGCTTCAGACCAATATTCATGCCACTTTCTTTGAAAGGAAGATCTACAAATTGTTATTTCAGTACTATCCCTGTTTATGGATATCTCCTAATTTTAATTAAAACAGTTCCTTTTTCATCATATTAACTGGCTGTGAATTTGGACAGCAAGATTTAACTAGATTAAGAATCATGGTGCACAAAAATAAATAAAAAATGGAATTAGAATCTGTTGAACTGAGATTCCAACTTTTACCCAACTAAGACCACTGAAGGCAGAAATTAATGTCCTTCTTAATAACAGATGAATTTTGAGATAAATATTCCCCATATGTAACAGTTGGTTAAATAGAAATATAATTTTTTTCAAATAAGCTATTTTTTTAATAAAATCCCAAGTCTGATCTTATTTTTATAAAATACACTTAGATGACATCACAAAAACATTCATGAGCCAGATCAAAGGTAATTCATTAATTAAAAATTAAACCAGTTGATTGCAACTATAGATTATTGAACATTAAAAATTATCACTTACTGTAAAATAAATTTCTTAACTTTGAAATAAACCAAGGAATAATATGCAATGAAAATTAAACCTCCTAAAATCTCATACTATGCTGCTTCTTGGTCATGTATTTCATTAGAAACAGTCAGTTCTTTTCAACACCAATTGTTATTGGCACAATATCAGACATCACAGTGCCCTTGAAAACATTTCTCAGTCTCTTACTGAGTATTTTTATACATTCTTAGATAAGTTAAAAATCTACTTCTTAGGGATTTTGAGACTCACACACTAAAATGTTTTATCTTTGTATATTTCATGTTTAAGAACAGTTTACAAAGTCAGGCTTGAGAACTAATTTTATGTGATGGGAAGGCTATAAATTTAGAACCAATTACCTTAGGTTTAGCTATTAACTATAGTTTACCATCTGACCAAACTTAATCAATTCATTTAGTCTCTCTGAGCTTTAATTTCTTCCTCTATAAAATGTAATGCACATCCTTTGTTCCAAAAGTTTGCATTCATTATCAAAAGACACACTGAATTTAGATCAGGTGCTATGTATCATCTGAAAAGAACTTTTTAAAAGTCCATCATCTTGACCTGGCAATCCCACTCTTGGGCATATATGCGGACAAAACTTTCCTTGAAAAAGACACTTGCACACACATGTTCATTGCAGCATTATTTACAATAGCCAAGACATGGAAACAACACAAATATCCATCAACAGATGACTGGATTAGGAAGATGTGGTATATATATATATATATATACACACACACACACACACACAACGGCATACTACTCAGCCATAAAAAAGAATAAAATAATGCCATTTGTAACAACATGGATGGAATTAGAGATCCTCATACTGAGTGAAGTAAGTCAGAAGGAGAATGACAAATACCATATGATATCACTTATATCTGGAATCTAATAGACCACACAAACAAAACTTTCTACAGAAAAGAAAATCCCAGACTTGGAGAACAGACTTGTGGTTGCCAAGAGGGTGCGGGAGGGCGTGGGATGGTATGGGAGTCTGGGGTTAATAGCTGTAGACTATTGCCTTTGGGATGGAAAAGCAAGGAGATCCTGCTGTATAGCACCAGGAACTACGTCTAATCACTTGTGAAGAATCTATATATGTATGTGTAACAGGGTCACCATGCTGCACAGCTGGAAAATTGATAGGAACTGTAAGCCAGCTATAATGGAAAAATAAAATAAAATAAAAAAGTTGGTTCAAGTTAAAAAAAATAAAAAAGAAAAAAAAAATTATATTTATATAAAAAAAAGTCCATCATCTGTTTAGTGCACTAAATTTCAAAATATAGCAGAGATTTTTAAAGATCAGTTTGTAATTCTAATCCTGAAGAATAACATTTTGATATCAGGAAATAAATGTCATATTCTTTCATTTCCAAAATAATGTGAAATTTTTTGTACTATTTTATTCATTTTCCTATGCATCTTGCAAAGATATCAAAATAAATCTCAGAGAAATGTCTCCAGTGTTCCAAATCTTGTTGTATGGTGTTGAAGCACTGAAGTATCAACAACTAGGTTAGACATACTATTACCTCATTTGAACAACTCCTCTATCTCCTTACTCAGTCATAGAATCATAGAAATTGAACTAGAAGAGATTTAACAGGTGTCAATTCCAATTATTCTTTCTTCTAAAATGTTAAAATATCTGCAGAAGTTTTTAAAAAATAACTGCTATTCTTTGGACAATAAAAATCATGATTTCCCTATTCTTCCTACAGTAAATTCAGACCATATATTTTCTCTTTTACCTTAAAAATACAAAAGATCAATGGTACCCTTTAATAAGACAAAGAAACTCAAAGGTTTCTAATATCAAAGACTAAACTTTTCCTAATAGAAGACTAAGTCATATAAGATAGATACTTATTGTGCTTCCATGTTTTTTGTGCTTATTTTGTTTCTGTGAATTATTATTTTTTCTTTAGCATCTCGGAGCTATAACTGGAGCGATATTAAGGTTCTAGTGACTAGGTAAAGACAAGCCACAATATATATTTTTTTAAATTCAATGAATTGCATTATATTTATAGTTGTACAACCATCGCCACAACCTAATCTTATATCATATATTTTTTAAAATATTTTTTTAGTCTTTCTGGCTTGACTTTAAGACAAACAACCCATGGCCCTCACTCTTAATACAGTGGAGGAAGGCTACATGTACACAAATACTAAAGAATGTCTTATTCTTGGAATTCTGTTTTAGAATATTTATACTGTGATATGGGAGGGACAATATTTTTAAATTTTATTTCTTTGGAGTATAGTTGACTTACAAGATTGTATTAGTTTCAGGTGTATAGCAAAGTGAATCAGTCATACATATAAATATAACATTTAAACCTACTTTGAACTTTAAGATTGATCATAGAAAATCCTTGAAGATGTGAAGAAAGAAAACAAAGTAAATGGAGGAATGTGTTACAAGGATTGCATCTTAGCAACATTCCAAACCCTGAAATTGGAGAAGACATGCTTCCATTGCTAGATTCTCTAATAGAAAAACAAAACATATAGTTGTCATCATTTAATCATGAGTAAGCAAAATTTGTTTAAATAATAAGATACTTTATGTGTGTGTGTGTGAACATATCAATCGAGGCATTAGGAGAAATCCAAAGCTTTGCTATATGTCATTAAGTTTTAAAATAAAATTATCATTGCTTTATTTTAAATGGCACTACATTTTTATATGATTTGAGCTTCTAAATATCTTCAATTCTATGTCAGTTATCAACTTTCTGACTTTCAGCTCCAAATCCATCTTTTTTTCCCTGTTTCATGGTGTTAGACTCTAAACATATCTGCTTTGATAACTGCCATAACACTAGGCTGTTGAAGAGCGACTGCAAATAGAAGGGATTCCTTTACCCGGTCTGGAGCTTTTCTTACAGCTTCCTGACTAGTGGTATATGAGAGAATCCACAGTGCAGAACCACCAAAAGTTCTACCTGCAGCAAAGAAGGCACCTTCCCAGTGAATTTTACAAGTACCCTAGTAGGTTGTTTTGCCCACCAGGTCTAGTCTATGGCATCTCAGAGAATGTCTCACCTATCCAGCGGGCTTCAGACACAACCTCCCCAATGAAATAAATCTACTAGGCTTAACATAAGGTGCCTCTTTCCTAATTTGTTTTTCCTTAGATTCTATCACTTAGTTCTAAATGGCAGTAGCCACTCCCTATATCTGCCATTCCAGTATTGCACTTTTGGCATATGGAAGTTCCCAAGCTAGGGGTAGAGTCAGAGTTGTAGTTGTGGCCTATGCCACAGGCACAGCAATGAGGCATCTGAGCTGCATCGGCTCCCAGCTTGCAGCAATGACCGATCCTTAACCCACTGAACAAGACCAGGGATAGAAGCCACATCCTCATGAAGACTAGCTAGGTTCCTGCTGAACCACAATGGGAACACCACCAATGTATTCTTTAGATATCTCCTTACCCCTCTTACAAATTAGTACCTTATTTATAGTTATTTATGTGCAAATCTCCCTGCTCAAATTAATGGTGTGATTTGATTCTTGATTGGACCCTGATATTTATGTCCCTGAAATCATGTCTTTTTTTTTTCCCCAGGAAATATTACATCCATATCTCACAGATTTTGTTAAAATTCAAAGGCACAGCAATCATATTGCTTGAGGTTGAATTTTGGTTCTGCTGTGTTCTTGTTTGATGATGTTTTGGGAAAAGTACTCGACCTTACTAAGCCTCGCCTCGGATTCCTCATGCACAAAATGGAAATGGTGAAAACAGTACTAACTTAGTAGCACTGTTGTGAGGATTAAAGATATGAATTCATGCAAGGTTCACAGAACTTAAGCAGGTAAGTAGGAGATATTGTCACTTGTCATTGTTATTTTATGATTTTAATCTCTTCTTCATGGACATACAGTCACAGAAAAACATAATATATACATTCTTTCATAAATTTGATGCATTATATAAAAATCAAAATGGAAAACCTAACTTAAATATTCACCTTTTATAGGAAGTCTTTCCTATCTTCTCATCTCCCCACTTCTAGGTGTTATACATGACTTATCCTTGCATTTACCACACTGTACCATAAATAGTTTCTTTAAAAACCTATCTCAAACTAAAACGAGAGTTGGATGATACATCACACTCATGCCTCACACATAGTAAACACTTAGGAAATGCTTAAGGAAAGAGGGTGAAAGGTAGAGAATGAATTTTTTTTCTCTATCATTCCTCTCAATTTTCAAGACGCAAAACTAACTTGAAATATGAAACTAACCTGTCCCCTCCAGTCAGGGAAACTGTTTTATTTTCTGTGACACAGAAGGGAGAGAGAGAGAATTACAAACTTAATAGGGTCACGCGCAGAATGAGGTTAAGCAGAGGCCTGATCTGTGCTTAACAGTAAATGATCTATGAGCTCCGCTACTGCATTTTGACCAGAGTTAACAGTATCCTCAATCCCAAATCGCCTCTCTTTCCTTTTCCTTAATTAGGCTGTTAATGAGCTAACGTTTCTAACAGACTGTGAAATTAAAACAATGTGCTTTCTACTGTGATTGCTAAAAATTTTACTGGACATAAAATGTGTTTCACCCTCAATGGGGTTTTCTTTTTACTATTTATAAACAAATCAAAAAGACAGCATCAAAGAGGTGCAGGTGTCTGATGTGTGAATAAATAAACATTCCCAGCATGTGGAACAATTAAATAATCTCAAACAAAATCTGATCCAAGGCAGATGCAGACACCACAGGCACAACACTTGACAGACAAAGGGGAAAATTCCCAATGAATTTCCCACAGAGGAGCTTGGCTCAGCAGGATGTACAATCTTGCGTCTGTCCCTTTGGCAATGAAGAGCACTCTGGCCACTGCATGCACTTGGGAGCTCTTCAGGAAGTTCTGAGGGAAGAATGATGGTGTTTAACCTTGCCAAGTAATGAGATAACATCAAAGTGGACTCACAAACACAGGTTCTCCTGGCAAAGCCAGACTACTCCATATTCTTCAAATAAGCACCAAATTTTCTTGCTTCTGTGTCCTGTTCCTTCTACCTGGGATCTTTTTTTCTTGCTTATAACATACACATTTTGATATTAAAATAATATTCAGTCTAAAAATCTTTAAAGGTCACTCACTTCATGAAGCTCTGCCAAATCACTCTAGTTTTGTGTGCATTAAATAGCACCCTTGCTTTTAAAAATATTTTTCTAAAAAACTTATACAACTAAGTGGGCTTTTCTGGGGAACATTTATTGAATTGTGTTTAAAGACATGGGCAAAATATCAATAAGATTATGATCAGCATATAATGAGCAAAAGAGACATATGGCAGCAGTGTGGGAGGGGGACAACAAATATCATGTTTTGGTGATGAGGCAATTTTTGCATAAAGAAGTTGATTTGAACCTTGAAAAATGAAAAGGATACAATAAGCAGAGATGACTACAGGATGTTCTAGGTAGGAGTGGATCTAGTAATAAATTCAGCAATAAAGGAAATCATAGCAGATTGTAGGGATTAGAAATTGAACCATTTTGATTCTTTGGATAAATGGAATAAGCAAAGGCCAGACAAGGAGATTAAGTCAAGAGAGGAAAAAGAATTGAATTTAAGCATTTGCTTTTGGGCTTAGTCTACTAAATATTTTAGGAGAACCAACGGTTCTTAAGATTTGAAGAGATTAATCTGATTCTGAACTTTACTTTTGGCAAATATGAAAGTTTTACATTTTACTGAAAAAATACAAGGGAAATATTTTAAGAATGAAAGAATTGGTAAAAAGAAAAATCCTCATACTTATAGCTTAATAGGGAATTAAACTGCATTGTTAAGCTTTAGAAAAGATGTTTAAAATAGCTTATGAAAACTAGACATTGTGCACGAGGAAAAAATGGCACTGCTCAGATTTACACAGAAACATACCTAAATATAGAGAAATCTACAAAGACTCAAATAACTGTAGGAAACTTGAAAACAGCAGCTTAGTCATTAAGAAATGAATTGATCTGATGTGAGAAAATAATAACAATTATAGAAATTTATATGAATACACCATTAAAACTTTTTAAAGTCACATGGAAATGCAGTCTTCAGAATCCTGTCATCATGATTTTATGGAACTTTAAACTTTCTAAGGCAAGACAAAAATCTAGACCTTATAAGGGGGCAAGACATTGTGTCACAGGAAATGATTCTCATCAGTTTAATAGCATTTATTGAACGCTAACTGTGAGGGCAAAGATAAATACGTTCCTAACATAGAATATATTGCAATGTAGCTAAAAAACACTAAGATACACTTTTTTTTGTGGCATGTGATAGCCTGTGAGGAGAATTTCATATTTAAGAGACTACTGTCTTTATCTGAAACAATTGCACAATCACTGCTTTGCTCTGGTTGTAAATGACATTGGTTTAGGATGTACTCTAAATGTCCTTGTGCACCCCCTTCCTCTCTGGAGCCTCTTGACCTCTAAGCCCTAAGATCGTGGTAAAGGGGAGACAGCAAGCCCTTGACTTCTCAGGTTTGGGTCAGGGAGCTCAGCAGGGCTCCATCTTTTGGGGGGGGGCCCTTAGGGACTTCATTGTTTCTTTCTGACTTAAACTTATTAAGGGAATCCCCCCTTTTTTTTATTTTCCTCATAGGAATTGTTCTTTAGTTTAATTTGGTTGTTTGCTCCATGGATTAGTTTCGTTCTCTTGATTTTACTAGAATTTAAGCTCCAGGAACTCCACAAGGGTAAGAATTTTTGTCTGATTTTTCTTCTGTTGTATCACTGGTGCCTAGATCAGTGTTTGGTACACATAGTAGGTGCTCGATAAAAAATGTGCTTGATGCATTTCTTTAAGAAAAAAAAATGGAGTGAGGGAAGATTTTCTGGAGAGGACAGTTTGTATACTAAGTTTCAGAGGACAAGTGAGAGCTAATGGAGTAGAGAGGATTTTAAAAAGACATCCCAGGCTGGGAACCGCATGGACAAGTGCACAGAAGTGGGAAATGACATGAGGTGTGGTATCATGACCAGCTGCTCCTTTACACCATCATCCAAAGGTCATAGTAGTTCAGTGGTTCTAGAATAAGACAGACCTGGATTTACATCCAGGTATTCTCTTTATATTTTAAATCAAGTATCATAGAAGTGCTGTCTAGGAAATGAGCATTGAGAGCCCCACCTTCAGACCTTGTTTTCTGTGGAGAACCTTAAACCGAAGTGATGTTCTTAGGAGGCTCTCTGCAAAGGAGACTATGAACCAGGAAACTTACTTCTAGGAAAAGCATGGAGAAATTGCATTTGAGAGAGATGCAAAAGGATGAGGAAGAAAATAGTATTTTGCAATGAGGAGGTTTAAATTATGATGCAAATTGACACAATTTTATCAGTATTATTATTTGATAATGTCACTTTGATTTTCAACCAAAATTACACTTCTTAGATTTGTTATTCACCATATTTACTAGGTTCATATAAGTGATTTTTGGATGTTAAAAATAGTTACACAATTTTCTTTAAATACAATTATTTTCCCTTAAGGCAGAGAAGAGGAAGGAATTGTGAGAGAAATCAGACTAAAAGAGTAAAATAATAAAATATCTGCTGAAAGAAAGCTAACTTAAAAGAATTACTGAGTTACTTCAGCTAGTATTTGTGATGATTACACAAGTTTGGATTGGATCTCACCCCATTTGTTAAGATGTTTTTTCTTTTAGTTGAATCTGTCAAGTAAGAAAACTCAGCTATTGCTTTCCAATATTTTATATTATTGTTAACCTTTCAAACACTGCTAATATTTATTTTTTATTGTCTCACACCATCCAAATAAATTATTTAGGATGGATAATTAGATAATTTCCTCAGAAGAAGAGGAAAAAATATAAGTAAATTTAATAATCTAATGATATAATGAGATATATCTCTATCTGTATCTCTATCTATCTATACATATAGCTGCCTTTTGATAAAGTTCAACAGCAAACAAAAATATATTATTTAGGCATATCAATTTACACATATGTGAATAAAATAATATGTCCAGAATATTGGTTTCATCCTTGGGAGAAAGTTTGGAGAAAGGGAATTAATATAAGAAAGATCTACATACACAGGAGTAAGTAAGGAACTGAATGTTGATTTGGTGAGGTTCATTAAATAATAGCCCAAAGATAACCATATTTTCAGTACCAAGGATTACCACTAATCCATCTGCACACTTGTGTTCCAATTAAAAATGTTTCCAAGCTGACTGATTTGATTGTGCAACTAAGATGGAGAACCACTACATGAAATGATCTGCATTGTTCCTTTCAATTTCATTTTTTAATAGGCTGAGATAAAAATTAAAACTGAGAGATTTCATTTATAAAATACTGAGAGATGATTTCCTATCTTTTAATTTTTGCCTCAGCTTATTAAAAAAAATTGAGTGAAAATTTTTAACCATTTTAAAAACAGGCATTAACAACTTTATTTAGATGCATAATAAGAATACAAAACAATGTATTCCAAATTTAAATTGGATCCTGTGATGCCCATTCACACACTAAATAAAAGACTTCTTCAATGAATACAGTGATTTTAATAGTCCTGAAATACAGAAATTGCTCCAGAAAGTCACATAACCCAAGTGGTTCAATGACATACTTGATGGAGAATACGTAGAAATATAAAATTTCAGTTTAAAAAAATGAAAAATCAAGAAAGTTCTTAAACTTTAAGTTTCACTTGAATGCCTTGGTTTCGACAATGCAAGAACCTGATCCACTGTTTATTCATATGAACACACTGACCACTTTAACACAAAGAAAAGCAATAGTATAATAAGGGAGTGACACGAAGATAAATGATCCAATTAGCTTCCTCATTAGTTTTAACGAAGATTATTTCTCTAGTCATGACTGATTTATCTCCATTTTACTTCTCTAGTGCGCTTCAGGAAGTTGCCTGCCAGACTAAAGCCAGGCAAAGAGAGGTAATTTAAACTCTAGGAAGCAGCCTTCTATTTTCCCTTGGGTTGGTCTATAACTGGCACTCAAAAAAAGGATTCACATACTTGTGCTTTTCCCATTATTCCTATAGGACAATGATCAGTAATATTAAAGGTCAAAATCCATAAAATGTAGTAATGGGCATATAATAAATGTCTATTTTCCATATGACACAAAAAAGCTGAACATTTTGAACAAATGTCTAGAGAAATCATTCCTTTTAATACCACAGAGAGTGGTGACTGAAAATAAGGATAGGCACACTGGTGGAACAAACTAAACTATTCACCCAAAACTTAAAATTCTTCTTAGGTGACCAGGGTGTCAAGCTAGAAACAAATATAAAATTGTATTCTTCAGGTTTACAGAAAGTCATAAACTGGAAGCACCTTGGTAAGACTTTGCTTTTCCTTAACTCAGTGATAACTAACATTTTGTGCTTTCCTGAGGAAGACTAAACTTTTAGAAAACTGTAAGTCCCTCTGAGAAATTTTGTGTGTGTCCACATCTCAAGTGTGATATAGGGAGGGGAGGAACTGTCCAAGTCTTCTGCCTCATACCTCCCCTGAGGTTTATGTGGTATGGTAGTGGTGTGACCAAGTACTCTCAAAATTGAATGGTTAATTCAAGGGCTTGCTCACCTAATTATTAACTGATTATTCATTCAAAAGCCATAGGAGTAGAAACTTGTGTCACGCACTGCTTGCTTTTTTGTTAGAACTCAAGATAGTCTAGTACTTAAATAAGCTAGAGAGTTGAAGAAACACTAAAACCCAGGAGGCAAAACAGAACTAAACAACAACAGAAAGCCCACCTAGACTTAGAGCCCAACAATGTAAAATCAAGACGATCCAGTTTTAGAATGGACCAAGAGGTCCTATTTGAAATAGAACTGATGGAAATGCCACATCTAAAATCAACATTTATCTAACAAATTCTGGTCATTATTAGCAGAAGGCATTATAGAAGAAAACTGTGGGGATAGAGATGCTCATTTCTGCTGAATTGACCTTGCTTCCAGGTCATTTTACTGGAAATACCTTGAAGAAATGTATATCTTAAAATATTGATTTCAAGTTGATATTTCCAGTTTGATCTGGAGACTACAGTTTCCACCTCAATATCTTTGACTATAGTTATGTTCTCCTTGGAAAAAGAAACCATTGATTTTGAAAACCGTAACATAAACTTGACTTGTTTTATTCTGTTATATAAAAAAAATAACTTCAGGAGTTCCCATTGTGGCTCAGTGGTTAATGAATTGGACTTGGAACCATGAGGTTGCGGGTTCGAACCCTGGCCTTGTTCAGTGGGTTAAGGATCTGGCATTGCCATGAGCTGTGGTGTAGGTTGCAGACATGGCTCAGATCCCGCGTGGCTGTGGCTGTGGCAAAGGCTGGCAGCTACAGCTCGTTAAACCCCTAGCCTGGGAACCTCCATATGCCGTAGGTGGGGCCCTAGATAAAGCAAAAAGACCAAAAAAAAAAAAAAAAGAAAGAAAGAAAATAACTTCAGAAGTTCTTGTTGTGGCCCAGTGGTGACGAATCTGACTAGTATCCACGAGGAGGTGTGTTTAATCCCAGGCCCCACTCAGTGGGTTAAGGATCCAGCATTGCCGTGAGCTGTGGTACAGGTCACAGTCACAGCTCAGATCCTACATTGCTATGGCTATGGTGTAAGCCAGCAGCTGCAGCTCCCATTAAACCCCTAGCCTGGGAATGTCCATATGCTGCAAGTTTGGGTCTTAAAGAAAAAAAGAAAGGCCTAAAAAGAAAATTCAAAATAATAATGCTTGCAGGGATATTAAGCACTTCATATAGCTGAATACATACATATTATTGTGATGATCTGCTGTTTGCATAATGCTGGATTTAGTAGAAAATAAACTCTGTGTTTTTAACAATAGTATTTAATAAGAAAAATAAGAAAGGAAAGACAACCAAAGGTAGAAAGGGAAGAATAAGAAGAAAAACATGATTTTGCCTTGAAGTAACATGCTTCCTAATGAGAAAGAGATTTGTGTACATAGTATGCTACAAGGCAGAATGCTACAAAGGGGATGTGTAAATATAAACACAGGATGTGGAAGTACTGCATCAAAGACAAATGACAGTGACTTGATGTTTGTAAAAGTTTTCACAGTCCAGAGGGCTTAGAACTACAGAATGAGAGTCATTTCAAAGAGCAAGGATAACCGGAAAGTCATTCTAAACCGAGAAGATTAATTTTACTATCAACCTAAGCCAAACGAAATAATTAGAAAACTAAATATAATGGGATAATATATCAATTTTACCTTGATATTAAGCATGAATTACAGTTAGACTATGGTAGCTTAACCCTTCCTTAATGGGATATCCAGATGGTGATTGTATTTAATTCCAATACCTGAGATGAAAGAATGTGTTTTGTACACTGAATTTCTAGAAACAGTTTGATATTGCATTATCTGATTGTTCTGTTTCCGTCACTCTGTGGTTGGCTCTATAATTGATATTTCTTACTCCTCTTTTAAAAATATTATATTTTAAATTGCAAAAATTAACAGATACATTTCTTAGAATCAATATTTTAGAAGAGAAGTTGTCATGCTTTGAAATGACACTGTTGCAGACAAAATGTTGTGAAGGATTTAGAAGTTAGTGAGTTCAGGATATTCTACAAAAGTGGAGATAAAATGTATACATAATGAAAAAATGAATTGTTGTTTAGGGCACACACATTAATGATTCACAATGAGCTCTACAACTTATAGGACTCATCGATACACAGAAAACAAATATGTGCAAGTACATAATTTCTTCTTCCATGACACATAATACCGAAATATAAATAAGTGTCTCATCCAGGAGTGAGATTGCTGGTTCCCATGGAAGTTCTGTATTTAGTTTTTAAAGAAACCTCCATACTGTTCTCCATAGCCGTTGTACCAGTTTACATTCCCACCTAACAGTGTAGAAGGGTTCCCTTTTCTCCACACCTTCTCCAGCATTTATTGTTTGTAGACTTTTGGATGATGACCATTCTGACTGGTGCAAGGTGATACCTCACTGTAGTTTTGACTTGCATTTCTCTAATAATTAACGGTGTTGAGCACATTTTCATGTGCTTTTTGGCCATCTGTTTGTCTACTTTGAAGAAATGTCTGTTTATACATTATGCCCCTTTTTTAATGTTTTTAGGGGAGTTTTTGGACAGAAAACTCCATGAGGTGTTTGTATATTTTGAAGATTAATCCCTTGCCAGTCACTTCATTTTCAAAGATTGTATCCCATTTTGTGGGTTGTCGTTATCCAAAGAAAACTCTAATTTGAAAAGATACATGCACCCCAATGTTCATCACAGCACTATTTACAGTAGCCAAAACTTGTAAGCAACCTAAACGTTCATTGACAGAGGAATTGTTAGAGATGTGGTATATATATACAGGGGATATTATTCAACCATAAAAAAGAATGAAATAATTTCATTTGCAACAACATGGATGGACCTAGAGATAATCATACTGACTGCAGTAATTCAGAGAAACACCAATATCATGATATCACTTATACGTGTAATCTAATAAACGGTGATCCAAAAGAACTTATTTATAAAACAGAAACAAACACACAGATTTCAAAACCAACCTTATGGTTACCACAGGTGAAATCACTGGGGGGAGGGAGGAATTGGAAGAGTGGGAATAACATACACACAATTGTAAAATAGTTGATTAATGAGAACCTACTGTATAGCACAGGAAAATCTATTCAATAATTTGTAATAACTTACATGGGAAAAAAGAATGGATATATTTATATGATTGAGTGATTCATTTTGCTGTATACCTAAAACTAATACAACACTGTAAATCAACTATACTCCAATGAAATTAAATTTTAAAAGTGTCTCAACCAAAAATAACAAATTAAAATAGAGGACATTTCATTTTCTCCAAGTATAATATAGGTTTCCTAAGAACATTTTACTCTTTGACAAATACACATCTAGCAGAAAATTTAAAGTATGAAACTTTATGTATAAAGCATTTCAATTATTTATCTAAGTTAAAACCAAAGCAACAGATTTCCCCTTTCTAACTCTAAACTACATTACCATGAAAAGGCTAAACCTACTATTGTATGTCATAATAGAATGACGTTGGGCATTTATTCCTTATTATTTCTTTTACATATCAACAAATGGTACCACTATTTCTCTAGATGTATGTCTGAAATTTTGGCTGCATGTAACAGAAAAATCCACCCACTGAGGTTTAGACAAATGGAACTTTAGGGGGCCATATAAAAAACAGGAAGAAGGCAGTCAACTTTGAGACAATGGCTGACCAATTTTATTAGGAACCTAGGTTCATTTCATTTTTCCATTTAACCATCTCAGTGTATTTTCACCTTCAAAATCTCATGCTAGTTAGTGACCATCATGCATCCAGTATTCTCATCCAGAGAGGGGAAGCAGGCATACAAGGCAAAGGGGATGATCCCTGATGACGGCATTGGTCCTATTTTTTTTTTGTCTTTTTGCCTTATCTAGGGCCGCACCCATGGCATATGGAGGTTCCCAGGCTAAGGGTCTAACAGGAGCTGTAGCTGCCGGCCTTCGCCACAGCCACAGCAACGTGGGATCCGAGCCGCGTCTGCAACCTTCACCACAGCTCACGGCAACGCCGGATCCTTAACCCAGTGATCAAGGCCAGGGATCGAACCCACAACCTCATGGTTCTTAGTTGGATTTGTTAACCACTGAGCCACGATGGGAACTCCTGTCCTATTTTTTTAAAATCAGTAGAGCCAGAGCTTTTCCAGAAGCCACTCCTAGATACCTTATATATTTCTTTGCCAAAATCATGCCATTTGGCTATAGATACATAAATAGGAGCCTTAGGAATCAATTATTTAGTTGGCACATTACTATCTGAAACAAAATCCAGGTTATATTAAAAAAAGGAAGGAAAACAGGGATATTTAATAGGACAAAAACACAACATTCAAGTCAAGAACTTGAGTATTACCATTGATTACATCAGATTTTCATAAATGTAGAGCTATACCAAGTGTATAGATCAAAATAGTCATGTCATGAACATGTGACTTCTCCTCAATTGGATTTATAAAAATGGCCCAATACCAACAGATATTTTAGAGGGTTTTTTTTTTTGTAGAAATTGACAAGTTAATTCTAAAATTCATATGGAAAACAAAGGACTTTAAATTTCCTAAATTTTCATAAAATAAAATTTGTATGACTCTAACGTCATTTCAGGAGTAATGAAGTGAGTATAATATTGGTAAAACGAATGTAACATGAATCAATGAAACAAAATAAGTTCAATAGTTAAACCTCCAACTGTACCACCAACTGTTTTTTTTTTTTGTTTGTTTGTTTCTTGTGACCATGGGTCAAACTGGAGCTGCATCTGCAACTTACACCATAGTCAAGGCAACACGAGATCTTTAACCCTCTGAGTGAGGCCAGGGATGGGACTGAAACCATATCCTCACAGAGACAATGTCAGGTCCTTCACCTAGTGAGCCACAATAAGAACTCCTATAGTCAACTGATTTTTGACAGGGATATCAAGGTTGACAGGAAAGGAAAACATTTTAAACAAATAATACTTGCATAATTAGACATTAATATACAAAATAATGACTTGATCTCTATCTTGCTCCAATTAAAAATCAACTCAAAATAAATGATACACTTAATATAAGAGCTGAAACTATAATACATCTGGAATTAAGTAGGAAAAAAATTAAAGATCTTAGGCAAAGATGTCTTGGATATGACACAAAAAGACAATATGTAAAAGAAAAAAATGATAAAGTGAACTTAATTAAAAGGTAAAAATTCTGCTATTTGAAGGTCACAGTTAAGAACATGAGAAGACAAGCCACAGAGTAGGAGAAAATATTTCCAAATCATATACAATACAGAATGAAAAACAAACTCTCACTTCCCTTCTGTTTCTATCCTTCCAGGTCCTGCAGTAGCTCTTTTGTTTTACTCTAAAACAGTGAATTACAGTAAGATTAGAACTTCCTTTAGAAAACTTGGCCAATTGAGAAAAGTAGAATTTTTTGTTTTGTTAATAAACTTTACTAAGTTATAACTTGCAAGATCCTTTAAATTGACTCCTACATACTTCACTATCTCTCTTCAAACTACATGCAAGGAACTGCCATTAGTGAAATGATCTGAACAGCTGTTTTAGCTCTGGATGCAAAACTGACCTAAAGCCAGGATAGTCCATATTTTAATTCTCAGTAGGGTTGGGTAAAACGTAATGTTATCTGTGAAAGTTCAATCCCATTTAAGACATTTGGTCTTTCTGATTCCAATAACATACCATCAAGTTTGGTTAATTTTGATCAGCATCTTTCAAAAAAGACATCTGCCCGATTGTCTGAAATGACTAAATGGTCTGAGATAAGTACTGTCAAGATGGGGTAACAGCTATTAAAAAGGCAAAGAAGGGATGCATCAAAAAAAAAAGTCATGAGCTGTTCACATTTACAAGTGAAGCTATAATTATCCTACATTATAAGGGAAAGATAACTAACATTGATTAAGCACCTACTATGTATCAACCACCTTGCTGTTTAATTTGCAAATACCATCTCATCCACAGAACAACTCTTTGAAGTAAGTAATATTATCTTCATTTTAAGCACGTGGAAATAGAGGTTTCAGGGAATTAAAAAACACTTGACCAGGTCAGGTATATATTACGGGTTGATCTTAGGTTTAAACCCAAATATATCCAAAGATAGCTTTATTTCTGATAAAAATTACTTTTGAAAAAGAGAGAACTATGAATTATTTGAAAAAGCTAATTCTGAAAAACAAAACTAAGACAGTTTAAGACAGCATTAAGAATACCTTAAAAACTATCACTGTATGCAGATGACATAATACTATATATAGAAAAGGACTCAACTCCAGAACCGATCAACAAATTCAGCAAAGTAGCAGGATGGGGTTAACCTTCAGGACTCAATTGCATTTCTGTATACTAACAATGAAATATTAGAAAAAGAATACCAAAATAAATACCTTTTAAAAGAGCATCCAAAAAAAAATCAAATACCTGGGAATAAACCTGACCAAGGAGGTGAAAGACTTATATGCTGAGAACTACAAAACATTAATCAAGGAAATCAAAGAAGATACAAAGAAATGGAAAGATACTCCATGCTCATAGGCCGGAAAAATTAATATTGTAAAAACGGATACTACCCAAAGAAATCTACAGATTCAATGCAATCCCTATCAAAATACCCATGACATTCTTCACAGAACTAGAACAAACAATACAAAAATTTATATGGAACCACAAAAGACCCAGAATCTCCAAAGCAATTCTGAGGAACAAAAACCAAGCAGGAAGCCTAACTCTCCCAGACTTCAGACAATATTACAGGGCTACAGTAATCAAGACAGTGTGGTACTGGTACCAAAACAGACACACAGACCAATGGAACAGAATCGAGAACCCAGAAATAAACCCAGACACCTATGATCGATTAATCTTTGACAAAGGAGGCAAGAGCATAAAATGAGAATAAGACAGTCTTTTCAGTATTACTGGGAAACCTGGACAGCTGCATACAAATCAATGACACCAGAACACACACTCACACCATGCACGGAAATAAACTCAAAACGGCTTAAATACTTAAATATAAGGCAAGACACCATTAAACACCTGGAAGAAAACACTGGCAAAACATTCTCTGACATCACCCTCACAAACGTTTTCTCAGGTCAGTTTCCCAAAGCAACAGAAATAAAAGCAAAGATAAACCCATGGGACCTAGCTGACAAGTTTGCACAGCAAAGGAAACCAAAAAGGAAACTAAAAGACAACTTACAGAATGGGAGAAAACAGTTTCAAATGATGCAAGTGAAAGGGTTTAATCTCTAAAATATACAAACAACTTATACAACTCAACAGCAAAAAAGCCAACAACCCCATTGAAAAATGGACAAAGGACCTGGATAGACATTTCTCCAAAGAAGACATGCAGATGGCCAAAAAGCACATGAAAAAATGCTCAGTATCACTGATGATTAGAGAAATGCAAATCAAAACTACCACGAGATACTACCTCACATGAGTCACAATGGCCATCATTAATAAGTCCCCAAATAACAAATGCTGGAGAAGGTGTGGAGAAAAGGGAACTCTCCTGCACTGTTGGTGGGAATGTAAGCTGGTACAACCACTATGGAAAACAGTATAGAGGTACCTTAGAAAACTATACATAGAACTACCTTATGATCCAGCAATCCCACTCTTGGGCATATATCCAGACAAAGCTTTCCTTGAAAAAGACACATGCACATGCATGTTCATTGCAGCACTATTCACAATAGCCAAGACATGGAAGACAACACAAATGTCCATCAACAGATGACTGGATTAGGAACATAAGGTATATATATACACAATGGAATACTGCTCAGCCATAAAAAAGAATAAAATAATGCCATTTGCAGCAACATGGATGGAATATAGAGATCCTCATACTGAGTGAAGTAAGTCAGAAGGAGAAAGACAAATAGCATATGATATCACTTATATCTGGAATCTAATAGACTGCACAAATTAACCTTTCTACAGAAAAGAAAATCACAGACTTGGAGAACAGACTTGTGTTTGCCAAGAGGGTGGGGGAGGGCATGGGATGGTATGGGAGTCTGGGGTTAATAGCTGTAGACCATTGCCTTTGGGACTGAAAAGCAAGGAGATCCTGCTTTATAGCACTAGGAACTGTGACGAATCTATACATGTATGTGTAACCGGGTCATCACGCTGTGACGAATCTATATATGTATGTGTAACCAGGTCACCATGCTGTACAGTTGGAAAATTGACAGAAAACTGTAAACCACCTACAATGGAAAAATAAATTAAAAAAAAGAATTTAATAATTTAATGACTTAGACCTTCTCTCATTATGAAAACAGAATTCATCCACTGATATATTGATCATCCATATTTTAGTTATTTCTGTTTATAACTTTCTCACATTCCTATTTTAGTAAAGGATTTGTAGCTTTTGTTTATCAAAGAAAATACAAATTATTCTATTGGATTTTATTGCTGTGTATATAAATCATAGTAGAACAAGATCTTAAAATTGTATAATAATTCATTCTTATGTGAAAGCTTTATAGAAGCCACATGAATAAAAATTTCATTTATTTTCCATGAGAGAGTTTAAGTGACATATCTTCTGAAATGTTTTTCTCTAGAGGACAAGTAAACATATACAATTGATTTGTGTTTGAGCATCATTAAAATAACGTGATATTTGAGACATATAAGCCAAGAAAAATTAATTTCATCACTAGCTAAATAAACTACACTAGGACTAACATAACACACTCTTTAGAATAATCCTCACTACATGTAAACATTTTTCCCAAGTTTTAACTAAAATTAGCTAAAGTCAATGGACATTATAAAGGTTATAAATAGCATGAAAAGAAAATTCTTCATTTCCTTTCTACAGAAGAGAAACAAACTCATGGACATGGAGAATAGACTTGTGGTTGCCAGGGGTAAGGAGTGAGATGGGCTGGGAGTTTGGGGTTAGTAGATACAAACTATTATTTTTGGAGTGGATAAGCAATGAGATCCTGCTGTATAGCACAGGGAACTATATCTAGTCACTTATGACGGAACATGACCAAGGATAATGTAAGAAAAAGAATGTATATGCATATCTATATGACTGGGTCACTTAGCTGTATAGCAGAAATTGACAGAACAATGTGAATCAATGATAATAGAAAAAGTAAAAAAAAACTTTAAAAAAAGTAAAAGAAGAAAATTCTTCAGAAATTTCACCACAGTGAAAATGATTCTACTTTTTAAATGTCTTAGAACTATTTTTGGAAGACCCAGTGCTAGATACGAACTACATTAAAGATAAACAAAAGTCAAAGTTATTAATGAGTAGGCCACTTTAACACATTAGCAAATTCTTATAGAGCACAAGGGCTATATTTGGTACTGGGCTAGAAGACTTTCACACTTCTGTTGCCCCAGAAAATGTGTTTTGATGCATAAGGAATCAACTGCTAAATGCAATTCTGCTTCATTGTTAAAAACTGAAATGATATATATCTATTCAAGGCTTTATATTTTAATAACACTACAAATAAGTCAATATGAAATGTATCTGGCTTTAATTTGGCTCTAGAAGTTATCTGACATTTACAACATTTTGAAATATTCATATACAGAAGCTAGGAACTACCATGATGAACGACAGAAGTGTAAATAATGTGTGGTTTAATGGCTATGCTAGTTGCTTCTCCTTCTACAGAGTTACTTTGTGTTTTAACTTTCATATATAGAACCAGTTAATTTATTAATCATTTTGAAATATATCTGGCATATTTATTCCTACTTAAGTGTTCTACTTGCAACTTGAAAAAAAGTCTATCTATAAAACAACAGAAGGTTTCCACATAAATATCAACTTAACCACAACTGCTGCATTTACTCCTGCTTCACAGGCTTATATTTTTAAGGTCAACTCTCAAGATACTGTAGATGTGTCCATGAAGAGTTACATAGTTGCTGATATAGGACATACTGATGCAATACGTTTGACAAATGGACAGATCAATTCCAATATCAAGTAC
Organism: Catagonus wagneri; assembly: GCA_004024745.2. Taxonomy (NCBI): domain Eukaryota; kingdom Metazoa; phylum Chordata; class Mammalia; order Artiodactyla; family Tayassuidae; genus Catagonus; species Catagonus wagneri. Next base: position 23,616,075 of record PVHT021183666.1, on the reverse strand, counting down.
TGTTGCAATAATTTCAGATAAAAATATTTATGATTTCCCAGAGATTTGTATGACAACAAAAATAGAGCAGGGCATTTATTGGCTCCTCTCATAACTCAAACCTGGAAAAGAATGTAACCTTAAACTTGAAAGATTATAGTTGCCAGGTGCCAAGTACATTGCTTTTCTGTCACTATATCTTGATATTTGGCCCTGGGAAACAGTTACACAAAGAGAATCAAAGCAAAGCAAAGCAAATTATACATATCAAAAGTCAACAGTAACAAAATTTGGAAGTATTTCGTTATGACGGTGGTTAGAATCAGGATAGAATTCTACAGACCTAATTACATTCTTCAAGTTAAAATGTAGAGAGCAATAAAGAGAATGTAGAGACCAAAAGTTAGGAATATCTAGATTCCCAGGGATTTAAATTAGATGCCATTTAAAAATGACAAATTTTATCATTTATAGTACATAAAAATAATGACCCTTAGATTTTGAAAATGGTGAGAAAATGTTTTTTAGAAATACTTAATTTTAGAGCATTTTTTGGTTCACAGTAAAAACCAAAAGGAGGAGGTACAGAGATTGCTCATATATCCCTACTCCATATATGCAGAGCCCTACCCATTTTCCACATACCCTACCAGGATGATACTTTTGTTACATTTGAAGAGCCAACTTTGATACATCATAGTTACATGTCATTCATAGTTTACATAAGGGTTTACTCTTGATGTTGCACATTTTGTGGGTCTGTACAAATATGTAGGGACTATTATAATACACAGATTATTTTCACTGCCCTAAAATTCTCAGTTCCTCCCTCCCATCCCTTCCACCCCTCCCCAAGCCCTGGCAACCACCGATGTTTTCACAGTCACTGTAGTTTTTCAGGCCTTTTCCCAGGCATCATAAAGGAATCATATAGTATGCAGCCGTTTCAGATTGGCACTTTACATAGTATATATAATGAAAATGAAAGAGGGGTTAGCACATGTCAGTTCACTAAAGTCAAAATGAAATGTTTCTGAGCCTCTATACTACATAAATCTATACATCGTCTCCCAGAGAGATAAGAACATTGTAAGAACACTGTATTGGAAAATGTGTAGGATGTTTAAAAGACAACAGCTTTCTCATTCTGATTCAAATATACCAAATAGGATCATATTCTTGTGAATCAGATGTATTCACCTTACTTGAACAAAAATCATATTCTCGAAAGAGCTTAGTATATGTTTCAGTGCAGTAGGTCATATAAAAAATATCAAGTAAAAGCATTAGCAAACATTTTCTACCGATACTGTAAATTCCATTTTCTACACATCTGTCCAATGCAGCTGTTTCTCTAGCCATAATCTTATTTCAACCCATATTCCTTCACTCGCCACTTCACTTAACAAGCTCCAGCTGTATTGACCATTTTCCAATGCTCTGTAGTACTCAAATTCTTTCTCCCTATAATCAGTAAAATGAAGAGTGAACCAGTGTTCCCTAACTAGTTTCAATCAGTAAAGAAAATTGTGTTGTTAAGGGATTGGCAAAAAAGCAAGGAGACAAAAGTGGTATAATCAAGCGGGACCCACTCTTACCCATATGTAAAGTTCCCTCTAGCATGCACACATTATTAAATTTACTCCATCTTGTTGAATTTACAGAATACTTCACCTGATTTTGGTAGTTATTTATGTATATCTTCATTTTCATGGAAATATTTCCTTTGCTGTGTTCTAAACCAAATCACCATGAACAAAATTACCCTGCTAATTCTGAGGTTTGAAGAAAGCCCCATCAACCTGCAGCTCTGAAGTGACTATGGGAAGGGAGAAAAAAGGACAAATCTACATTTTCTCTCTTCTGTGGGTCCCAGAACATTTGAAAAGGTGCACTTTGGGGGGACAAGGGGAGAACACATCCACCACTGAAAACTTTAAATGCATAGTTGATATGTAAGCCTAAATTAGTCAATAAGGGACTATCACCTTTCTCACCAGTTAGACCTTTTATAAATGGAATTTATATTGGGTTAATCTTTCAAGGTCTTTATTTTCTCATCTTTTGCTGTCAGTCTCTCCTCCATTGCTTACAGTTTGCTCAACCCCACTCTTAACAACCTCTTTTAGTTAATGGTCTCAGGCAACTGATCAATTCATCCACTGAGGGTACAGACCCCTCCTCCCACAGGCCAGAGCTAGAAAAGGGAAATAACTGAAGGCAGTGCTTTCCAATCCTTTTCCCTTCAAGTACTGCTGAGAGCAGAAAGAAGTTGAGATGTACCCTGTGAGTCTGGGGCAGACTGAAGTAATTCATCATAAACATAGATTTTCTTTGAACTCTCAAGTTTAATCATTAAAAGTAAGAAAATGTGCATTCTGTTATATAACATAGATGTTTATTTTAGTTTAAAAGTAATGCTTTAAATATGTTAATTACAAATGTATTATGACCACTGCCCTCCCATAAAACACTGGATCAAAATGTAGTATCAGGAAGGTGCATTGTGTTTACTTGGAGATTTCTCTCACCTTCTAGCACCCATTAGAACACTCTACCTCAGACTTATCCTAACTAAATAAAGGAGTCTTCAGCATATTCATGTTATAGAAACATCCTAAGTGCAAGCATATTTTTAAAAATATAAATAATAATAAGATGTCATAAAATTTCACATAATAGGATATATAGACCATGTTCATATGAGTGAGAGATGTTTCATTTTTTTTCACATCCTCAGATATGGTTTAAAGAACAGATTCAATTTTATCTATCTTCCTTAAGGCTTTCTAGTTATTCTAAACCCATTCACTAATTTTTTCTTTTTTTTTTTCAGCTGACTTCATGTGAAAAGTATTTTATCCTAATTATGTATATTCACTTTGATCTATTTCTGTAATTTCTGTTCAGCTTTCTTTATGTTCAAGAAATAATATTACATTGGCTTTAATTAGGGGGTTATTGCATATTAACCTTCCTGCACTCCTTTATAGGAGTTCTTTTCCTTTTCCATCGGTTTCATGATAATTCTTGCCTATTGGTTTCTGTTTTAATGAATTTACAATAATATTGAGTAGCTTACAGAAATATTTGTTGATATTTTATTGAGATTGATTCAAGTTTAGTACAACATAGGGAAAGCTAGATTCTTCATATTAATCTGTTTTTCTATTCATGAATGTGATATGTCTTTCCACTTGATGAATTCTTTTTCCAAGTACTTCAAGAATAGTTTATGTATGTTTTCACATGTTTGAATATTTTTTGTGCTTTATTTTTCTTTATATTATATATGGATCTTTTCCCCCATCTAAATGATTCTTATTTGTATGTATGTAATGGTTATGAATTTTATGTTAATTTTATTAGATTCTGCTTTACTAAAATTTATTATTGTTAAAGATTATTTTTTTCACTCTTTTGAAGTTTCCATATATTTAATTATGTCATCTATAAAAAGATGCTTCAAGATGCTTCAAAAAATTGTCTTCCTTTCACACTATTACACTTCTGACTGTTCTAAGTGCCGTGGCAGACTTTTCCAACATGATGTTAAAAAGTAGTGGAAAAAATGGGCATCCTTTTCTTCTTGAATTCAGTAGAATATTCTTTAATGCTTCTCAGAATGATGCTGCTTTTTCAGCAGAGATATATACAGTTTTCCTGTTAAATAATTATCCATCAAATCTTACTTTATTAACTGTCCCTAACTTAAATGAGTGTCGAATTTTGCCAAGTATCTTTTCTAAATACATAAAAATCATAACACTTTTGGGGGGAGTCTGTTAATAGGAAGGAATTTATTTATTGATATATTTATAACTCAATACCCTTATATTCTACAATTAACTTCACTTGGTAATGACATATAAGTTTTAATTTGCTGCTTGCCTCTGTTTACTAATATTTAACAGTTAACAATTAGATATTTTCTCTGATATTATATTCATCTTACCATTTATTTTAGTTTACTTTGTTGCTGTTTTAGTGAATTTTTTGTTTGTTTTTAAGGCCACACCTTCAGCATACAGAAGTTCCCAGGGAAGGGGTCGCATGGGAGCTATAGCTGCCAGTCTACACCGCAGCCACAGCAGTGCCAGATCTGAGCTGAATCTGCAACCTAATGAGGTTTTGAACTGACCATTCACCTCATTTACTTTAATTTCCATTGATATAGATATTTTAATGCTGTAAATTTTCTTCTGAAAGTGGTTCAGATTCCACGATTCTGATACAGTCTGTTTTCATTATCACTATTTTCAAGAAATTTTGAAATTTAAATTTGTATCTTCTTTGACCCAACAGTTTACTAGTAGACTATTACTTTTAAATTAGTTTTAAACTGCAGGACTTTGTAAATTTTGTTATTAATTTTATGCTTTAAGTTCAGAGGGTGATGCTTGTGTTACTTTTATTCTTGGTAATTCATTTGAGCTTAATTTGTGGTCAAAAAGGTGGTCAATTTTCATTCATAGCCCAGGTTCCTTTAGAAGGTATACCATCAAAGTTTAGGGTTTGATCTGTGTTAAGTTCTTATGTAATTGGCTTGTTATCAATTATGAGAGTTATGTTAAAGTTGGCTGTCATTAGTGTGTGTACTCCTCCTCATATCTCTTTTCAATAAATTACAGCTGCCCATATTTTAAAAACCCAGGAATCACCTCTAAGGCATCTCTTTTCCTCATCCCAACTCTACATGCAGCACATCATTAGGCAGATTGTCAAAATACACCTCAACTCTACATACACATATTTGTTTCCACATTTACTACTCTGGTTCTTGCAACTAGCGTATCGTGCCTGAAACACTTGTCTCCAAATTGATACTAATGACTTTCCCTCCCTCTCCTCTGCTCAAAATAATTCATTGCCTGCCTAAAATCCATTAGTGTTAGCCTGTTGTACTTAACACAAAATTAAATTCCTTTACAGGTTGTACAAGCACCTGCCTACTCACACCATCCTCATCTTACACTGACTTCTGCTTCACTTAGCACACAACAGTCCATGCTGGCCTTCTTCCTGTTTCTCCAACAATTAAGAACTTTTCAAATTCTGGAGTTCTGCATTCACTAGTCTCTTTATTTGAAATATTCTATCCGTAATTCTTTTTCTACCTAACACCAGTGATTTATGCTTCAGTTTAAACCTCACTTGGGCAAAGATGTCATCATTGTTATGTCTCTCCCACCTGCCCCCAATCATAAGCAAATTCCTGAAAGTCCTATCATTGCAGTTACCTACAGTTGTAATTATACTTTGATTACATAATTATTCATGTGATACCTTACTCTTATTCTCTACTAGACTATAATTTCCATGAAAAGACTATATACTCCATGAATATATATATATTCCATGAAAAGACTATATATTCCAAGAATACATACATATATGTGTGTATGTATATACATATATGTGTGTGTATGTGTTTATATATATGTGTGTATATATATATATATATATATATATATATTTCATATTCTATTGGATCACATACCTATGGAGGATAAGAAGTCTCTTTTTTTTTGTCTTTCTGCCTTATCTAGGGCCGCACCCGCAGCATATGGAGGTTCCCAGGCTAGAGGTCTGACAGGAGCTGTAGCTGCCGGCTTTCACCACAGCCACAGCAACACGGGATCCGAGCTGCGTCTGCAACCTACATCACAGCTCACGGCAAAGCCAGATCCTTAACCCACTGAGCAAGGCCAGGGATCGAACCCGCAACCTCCTGATTCTTAGTCGGATTCGGAACTCCCTGGAGGTTAAGAAGTCTCTTGATCTGCCATCTGTAAGCCAGTGACACGAGAAAGCCAATAAGGGAGTATGAAGGCCAGAGAGCCAGAGTACCGATGATATAGATCCCAGTCCAAGTCTGAAGGCCTCAGAGCCAGGAGATCCAAGGGCATGAGAAGACTGATTTTCCAGCTCTAACAGTCAGAGTGCAATCCAACTTTCCTCTGCCTTTCTCTTTTATTTAGACTTTCAGGGAATTGGGTGATGCTTCACCATAGTGAAGTCCATTACTTTACTCAGTCAGCTAATTCCAATACTAATTTCTTCAGGAAGCACCCTCACAGTCACATCTGGAAATAATATGTTACCAGCTACATGGGCATTTCTTGGACTAGACAAAATGACCATAAAATTAACAATTGTAAGTACTCACTAAAATAATTTGGAATAAACACATACAGATATTTTCAATGATTTTATAATTATATAAATGTATTAAATACAATACTTTTGGCCTTTAATTACAGTACACAGAAACAAATACATTTAGGAATAGACTAATAGGTTAAATTATGTCTAAATTCTTAATGGGTTAAATTATGTGATAAATTAAAGACAAGACTGCCCTTCTACATTGTGGTTTAATATATACAGAATTATCCTAAAAACCTGAGTGTTCTAATAATGTTTCTTGGGCATGGTTGTGCATCTATAGGGATTCTTTTCCTATTTTATGGTCAAGATGAATCTCCTGAGTTTGTATGATGCTTGATATAGCTATGTGAGAAAACTCTCTTCAACTGTTTATGAATGAGATTTAAGCAGTGGCCTAACATAATCTTTTTAGATATGGTCTTGTCAGTTATACTCTAATTAAAAGTGATAAATAAGGTCAATAAAAATATCCAAAGAAAATCAGTTTAGTGGAAACATGTCTGTATATGCTCCCCATGGCTATATGCAATCAAATAGACATGACCAAGGAGAACTGAACATTGAGAAGTCACTTAAAATTTCTGAAAAATCTATTAAAATATTCTCTACTAGTTTTATTTAATAAAATATCTAAAGAAGCTGATTCTCAGATCCATCAGGTAATCATTAAGCTTCAAACAGGTTTCACCTTGAACACTCAAGGTTCCTATAACTAGGTGACTGATATTACTAGGTTTATGTTAGCCATAAAACTTATATACCCAAGATCCAAATGAGAAGAAACAGTTCCAGAGAAAACAAAACAGAAGTATACCTATTCTAATTAATTTTTTTCTCATATATATTTGCACTTTAGTATCTGTTTTCTTTCAGATTTCTGTCTTATATTTTTAGTAGCTATATTAAAGTATGTTTGGTGACCTACCTATTGAAATGCAACACTGAATAGTTGGTTACTATTTGTTGTATATGTAGATGGGGAGATAGAAAATAGAAAGTCATGGAAAGCTATTAAAATTAAGTATTCTCAAAATATTATTAAAAGGCCAACAGTTTTTTTTTTCAGTATAGCTAAGTGCTTGTCAAATTTGCTTTATTCAAAAAACCAATTCAGTTTTATCAATTTTTTTTACTGTTTTTCTGGTCTTTATTTCTGCTCTGATCTTTTCTGTTTCTTTCTTTATGCTAAATTTCCTTCATTATGCTATTTTGTTCCTTGTTTTCTAATTCCTTGAGGTGTAAAGTTAAGCTGTTTATTTGTGATATTTCTTTTTTTAACATAGGCATTTATAGCAATAAACTTTTTCATTAGAGCTGCTTCTGATTCCTCAAAATAATATCAGAAATGAAATATAATGACATATATAGTATTACTACTAACATGATTTGTCTTAATGATAGTCATATATTTTATGTAAAAATAAGTATACAGTATCAAGTGAACATAAACAATATCGAGCATATGAGGTAAGAACTCCAGTCAAACAGAGCTCGCAGATGTAATGTTAAGAACTTTGACGGTGTAAGGCTCAGGTGAAGAATCATCTTCTACATGATGCCTTTCTTGATACCTCCACCTATCCCTCAACACTTAGTATACAGGGATGGCTCTTCTTTGATGCCCCTACTGTACTTCTACTACTTTTATTACAGCATGTCAAATAATTTACTGAACACTTTTTTCACATATTGTTCTTCATTCCATTTTTCCTCCATGAGAAAAGAGCTAATTGGCATGTAGGAAGACAATCTAGAGCTCTTAATATTAGTATCTTATATGAAGACCCAGATGTCCCTATATGCAATTTAGCTGTCAGCTAAATATTACAGGTCTTTTAGGTATAGTTAGGTTCCACTTACTTTATTCTAACAGATTCACATGTAAATTAAACGAACACTTTACAACCAAAAGCAAATGGAAGGAAAGGAAATAGGAAAGAAGAAAGGAAGGGAGGAAGGAAAGAAGGAACAAACTAATGAATGAAGGAAGGGAGGGAGGGAGGAAGGACTTGATGTTGCAATTGCCTCAGGTCTAATTTGCTACCCCCAAATGACCAATATATAAATACGTGTGAAGCTAGCCAAAGCACTGTGTTCCTACAATTTGTGTGTGTCATTCTATTACAGAAGGCTTGCTGCTACACTGGGCTACATATGGGGAACAACAAATAGGACTTCTTTCTTTAGAACACACAAATAACTATCTCATCATCTCTCCTCCACTTTCTCTCTCTCTTCTCTCTGCAACCCTATGGAATCTTTTATTTTAAGCAAGTGAGACATTGGCAGTGGAGGATGACTACTTTCACCTCATGTGTTTCTCCAAAACCTCTTTCTTACCTAGAGTTTCCAAAGACCACAGAACCTTTAAACCAAGAGAGATGACTGTATTTCTTTTCTGTCAAATTTTATTACTTACCTGAAGTAGTGGTCATGGAATTCTTGACTAAGGGGAAGAAATATCAAGAAAGATATTACTTTAAACACCAATACAATATATTCAGACTAAGAGAAGTATTAAAAAAAAAAAAACTTTGAACTGAGTGACCATGAACAACTTATTTAACCTCTTTAAGCCTCATTTCCCTCATCTGGGAGAGAGAGGGCCCACAGTAGCCATGTCTCAGAATCGTCGTGATTATTAAATGGTATGCCTACAAATGCCTCAGCAAGACATCGAGCTCCTTTTAAATAGTGTCCCATAAATTTTCCCCATGTATAAGCTATGTACTTTTATCAAATAATTGGTAAAATACAGCTAAGAAAGGAGAAAGTCTGTGAACTTCCCCTACTTAAACTCTTACTGCTGTAGTCACTGTACTTGGAACAGGGCTATTGGCATGTCACCAATTACTTCAGAAAACACCTTAACAAAAACTCAAGTTCTAATAGACCTTCAAAAGTGAGGCTGTAGAAGTCAGCTACCAAACCTAAGGAACTAACTAAATTGACAGCATTCCCAAGGAGAAAGAACCAGGTTAATGTTCGCTGCCAGAAATCTTTGCCCCTGCATTTCAAACCTCAATTGAAGGTCACAGATGAGACAGCCTCTCAGGGCCTCCTAAGCCTTCCTAATGTTGTAAGAGCCCCTGCTGTCCTGTCATGTCACATGCCAGAAATAAAAGCTTTGCCTTGTGCGCTTTCTCAGCAAAGTTCTACAGTCTTTGAATTTCAGATGTAAGAAGAGACAAGTGCAACAATGCATGTACTGTCACTCGAGGAACAAAAGTGTTCTTGAAATCTTAGGAGCTCAAAAATTGTAAAATCTGAATGCAAAAGGACTCTTAAATATCAAGTTTGTTTTGTTATGTATTATTGACAAAATATAAGTAATTTTAATGCTGCATTGGGCTTGTGTGGGTGCTCACAGGAGCACATGTGAGTGGCTGAGTCTCATCCAAATATGTGTTTATGTACCTGCTATGACCACTGAACATTTAGAATGGAGAATTAAACAACTTCTGGGAAGGAGAAACCCATAATGTTCCCCTATTCAAGTTCATATTTAGAGTGTGACAGGACAATAGATGTGCAAAACATTATAAGCAAAGTAAGAATTCAAACTTAGTATAAATAAATTCTGCTTAACTAAACAAAATTAGTAGTTGCAGGAACATTCTACTCCTACATCTTGCTTGTTCTCATTTATTACAACATTACCCCTACACACACACACACACACACACACACACACACACACACTTATAAAAATAAAGCTCATTTCCCATACATTCAATAGTTTCATTTCTGAAGTTTATTTTTTAAATGTTTTTGTCTCTGAATGGAATGATCTACTTCCATATAACCTTATCCCTGAATCATTTACTTACAATAATTAAGAACTTACAATGTGTCAGGTATTGGACTGACCCTGCAAGACATGTTATAGAATAAATCGTATCCAAAGAAGTTATCCCATACTATCCTGTTAGAAGAAAAAAGTATTTTCTCTGAAATTCCATTAACATGTCAATTGAGCATTTCTTATAACTTAGCTTGTTTTCTATACTGCATTATAAGTATTTGAATTTATTTTAAAACTTCCTAATTACATGTCACTCGGCAACAATGTAAACATTTTTAAAATATTATAAAAGAATGAATGAATAATGGAATGACTATAACAAATATATATTCTAGGAACCAATTTATTTTTTCAGTGGAGCTATACGCATTTAAACAGATACAAATATCAAGGTAGTACCTTAATATCAAGGATAACGATGCAATTCTAAAAATTTCTGGTGTGTTAATTTATTTTTTATGTAATAAATATTGTGTGCCTATTATAAACATCGGTCCATATTAAACAACTGAGATACAGAGATGAATTAAAAGATATAACTTTTAATTAATCTGTTAGCCAAAATCAATACACAAACAAATAAATCATTACTATCTGGTGAAAGAAGAGTCAAAAAGTCATGAGGAAAATAGAATAATAGAACTTTAAATGACTGATTAATTCCACTGGACAGGGGGATATTTTTGAAAGAGATGACATTGGTAGGTATGTATTCTTAACTGAAATTATGTATAAAGGCACAGAATCAGGAAGAAAGCCTGGTAGAATAAACTAAGATGTGAAACAGAACTGAGGTAGGAACTGCTTTGCTATTATTGATCGGAGATGGATAATCTAGGATCCATGACTTGGAAAGTATTATATTTCATACTAAAATACTGTTTATTTTAAATTATGGGAAATTATATCAGGATTTCCAGCAACCTAGTGATATGACTGAGAGAGTAGTGATGGAAAGAATGGGTTGTGAATTCACATTGCCAGGATTTGGAACACAGCTTTGACATAAACAGGCTGTGAAATCTTGGTCAACTTAGGTAAATTTTCTGTGCATCGGTATTTACATTCACAAATCGTAATAAAATTTTAATGTGCCATAGATTTCTGAGAATTAGTTAATATATGGAAATCATGTAGAGCAGTGTCTATTGTATAGTAAATCCCACACAAATGTTAGCCATTACCTTTACAGCTTTTCTTGATATATCAAAGTGTCAACAATGCCATAAACACGAAAAGACCAAGGTTAGAGTCAGCATGTCAATAAAATATAAGAATTCTATGATGGGGATTTCATACAATACATACTTGAGAGTGATAAACTCTGAAACTACTGTGTAGAAATTATGGGAATCTTTATGAAGGAAACATGATGATAGAATCTTAAGAGAATCTCATATAATCTCTGCATGAGTTTCAGCTATTTGTTGAATGAAGACTTCTTTTGGAAAATTGTGATGGTGACTCAAATTCTCAAAAAACTGCTCTTTTGGTTTTGTGGTACATATATATATGTGTGTGTCATATTCTCTTGATCTGTTTATCCATTGAAAGACACAAATTGTTTCCCTATCTGGGCTATCATGAATCAGGCCATGATGAAGATCAGGTTACAGATAATATCTTTGAGATAGTGATTTTGTTTCTTTTGAATATATACCCAAAAGTGGGAACGTTGGATTATATAGTAGTTCTATTTTTTAATTTTTGAGAAAATTTCATACTGTTTTCTATAAGGGCTGTGCCAGTATACTTTCCCACCAACCATGTACAAGGGCTCCCTTTTCATCACAACTTCACAAACTCTTGTTATCACTTTTCTTCATGATACTCATTCTACTAGCTAAGAAGTGATAACTCATTGTGGTTTTGATTTGCAGTTCCCGAATAATTAGTGATGTTGAACATCTTTTCATATATCTATTGTTCATCTGCATGTCTTCTTTGGGAAAAAAGTCTGTTTAAATGTTGCCCAATTTTTTAATCAGGTTATATGTTTGTTTGCTGTTAAATTGTACGAGTTCCTTGTAGATCTGGAGAGTAAGCCCTTACCACATACATGATTTGCGAATATGTTCTTCCATTCCTGGATTATCTTTTCATTTCGCTGATAGCTCCCTTTGCTATGCAGAAGTTTTACAGTCTAATGTCCCACTTGTTGCTTTTGTTGTCTTTTCTTTTGAATCAACTCCCCCCCCCAAATACTAATAATAATCGCCAAGACTATTGTCATATGCTTTCTTCTAGCTTTATGGTTTCATGTCTTAATGCTTAAGTCTTTTTATTTTGAATTTTTTGGCATATGTATATGGTATAAGACATGGGTTCATTTCATTATTTTCATGTGAATATCCAGTTTACCAAAACCATTTATTGAAGATACTATTCTTTCTGTATTGTGTATTAGGATTCCCACTCTTGCCACTTCTATTCAACATAGAACTTGAATTCTTAGCCAGAGAAATTAGGTAAGAAAAATAAATAAAAGGAATATAAAATGGATATGAAGAAGTAAAACTGACTGTAATGGCATGATATTAGCTATAGAAAACTCTAAATAATATCCCCAAAAATTCTAAAAATACTAAACAAATACCAAAAAAGTTGCAGAATATAAAATCAATATACAAAAATATGTTGTGTTTCTGTATAGTAATACTATACTATCAGAAAGGGAAATTATGAAAACTGTCACATCTACAAAGCATTAAAAGTAATAAAATACTTGAAAATAAATTTAAACAAAGAGGTGACAGATGTGTACAGTGAAAACTGCAAGACTTTGATGAAAGAAACTGAAGATACCACAAATAAATGAAAACACTTTTTGTTCATGAACCAGAAGAAACCGTACTGTTGGAGTTCCTGTTGTGGCTCAGTGGTTAACGAATCTGACTAGGAACCATGAGGTTGCAGGTTCAGTCCCTGGCCTTGCTAAGTGGATTAAGGATCTGGCATTGCCGTGAGCTGTGGTGTAAGTTGCAGACAAGGCTTGGATTTGGCATTACTGTGGCTGTGGTGAAGGCGGGCAGCTACAACTCCCCTTACACACCCAGCCTGGGAACCTCCTTATGCCTTGGGTGTGGCCCTAGATAAGGCAAAAAGACCAAAAAAAAAAAAAGAGAGAAATAGTATTGTTAAAATGTATATACTACCCAAGGTAATCTACTGATTTAATGCAGTCTCTATCAAAATTCAAATGGCAGTTTTTCACAGAAATAAAAAAAGCCATTCTAAAATTCATATGGAACCACGAAGACCCCAAATTGCCAAAGTAATCTTGACGAGGAAGAATAAAGTTGGGAGCATCACACACCTTGATGTTAAACTATAATATAAAGCTATAGTAATGCCAAGAGTATGATATTAACATAAGAACAGGCACATAGATCAATAGAACAGAGAACTCAGAAATAAACCCACACATATATAGACAATTAATGTTCAACAAGCAGACCTAAAATACACAATTGAGAACACATGCTTTTAAGTTACTAGATTATTCCGATTTTCACTATATTCCAAGAGTCGAGTCAATGAACTGTGAAACCTGAAAATCTTCCTAGGTAATTCTGACATTCACTCCTTTTATTTTTTCGTTATTAAAGTATAGTTGATTTATAATGTTTCTTAATTTAAATTGGTACAACTGCTATGGAAAACATTATGGAGGTAGCTCAGAAGACTACCATACGATCCAGCAAGCCCATTCTTGGGCATATATCCGGACAAAATATTCATTCAAAAAGATACATGCACCCCTATACTCATCACAACACTATTCACAACAGCCAACACATGGAAACAATCTAAATGTTCATCAACTGATGAATGGATTAAGAAGATGTGGTATATACACAATGGAATACTACTCATTCATAAAAAAGGACAAAATAATGTTGTCTGCAGCAACATGGATGGAACTAGAGATTCTCATATTAAGTACAGTAAGTCAGAAAGAGAAGGACAAATACCATATGATATCACTTATATGCAGAATCTACAATACGGTACAGATAATCCTGTATACAAAACAGAAACAGATCAAAGACATGGAGAACAGACTTGTGGCTGCCAGGGGGAGGAGAAAGGGAGTGGGATGGACTGGGAATTTCGGGTTGGTGGATTAAAACTCAAACTTTGCTGTTTAAGACATTCACTCTTGATTGAGAAGCATTACTTTAATTATAAAACTCTGCCACTTCTCAGGGTTATGCTCAGAATATCAGCTTTTTGTCCCCTTAATATAAATAAAAAGGGTGGAGAATTGAATAAAAAAAACAGTTACATTAAAGATTCTTTCCTGCTTGAAGTGAAAATAAAGCTATATGCCAAAATTAAACTAGATCCCTGCACTGTACAATGCAACAGTTCTTATGAAACAGTAGTTTGGCACCTTATTTTGTCATCTTGAGGAACATTATGTAGACTAGTCAATAAAGAAAGACTTTTAGTTTCAAGCTTCTCAATGGGCTAAACCTCAAACGTATAGCACGAGGACACTATAAACACTTTGGGGCAACTGTCAAATGCTGTTTAAAAGTGTTCTTTCATGTTATTTGTATCACATTTTTAATTGTCAAAAAGATAAAGAATGAGGTTATTTTCCCTGTTTGACTCCAGATTATCACAAAATGATATACAAGTTAAAGTTATTGTTGGTTCCAAAAGTTTTCTGCATTCTTATCTTGTCATCTACCTTTGTTTAAAAGTGATTCTTCTCAAATTTGTGAAATACAAGAATTCAAAATTCAGCTCAGCAAAACATTTTTCTTGCATATACACTTTTGATAAAAAGTATTTCAAAAATTAAGAGGCCATACCAAGATGGGAAGATGGTACATCCACCAGTATCTGATTGTCAACCAAAATTTACCAAAAATTTTCCTGCCCTGTACACATGGATTTTATTTTTAAAACTAATATTTTTTTAAGTCCCATTGGTTTATTTCTCTCTTTATTGTCCTTACTCTGACACATGGATCTGAGAAAATGTTGCTCTGCACAGCTAAGGAAACCCTAAACAAAACGAAAAGACAACCCTCAGAATGGGAGAAAATATTTGCAAATGATTCAACTGACAAGGGATTAATCTCCAAAATTTACAAACAGTCCTACAGCTCAATACCAAAGAAACAAACAACCCCATCCAAAAATGGGCAGAGGAGCTAGGCAGACAGTCCTCCAGAGAAGACATGCAGATGGCAAATAAACACATGAAAAGATGCTCAACATCACTCCTCATTAGAGAAATGCAAATCAAAACCACTATGAGGTACCACCTTACACCAGCCAGAATGGCCATCATCAAAAAGACTACAAACAATAAGTGCTGGAGAGGGTGTGGAGAAAAAGGAACCCTATTACACTGTTGGTGGGAA
>PVHT021183666.1:23299075-23599739 GCA_004024745.2 Catagonus wagneri | reverse complement strand
TGTCTCAATCCAGCTGCTGCGTTTTTCTCAGGCTTTGATGTCCCTCTAGTTCCGATGATCCGCTGATCGTTGTTTAGGTTTCTTCCCAGGAAACTTTTCTTTTTCACAGCTCCCTCCCTGGAGTGCTGGTTACGGTCCTAATTGCCTTTCTCTCTCACCTTTTTTTTTTCTTCACTTGTTCTACCCAGTTATTTCAGGGTTTCTTGCAGTTTTTGGAGGTTTAAATTGATCAGCATTCAGATGATGATTTGTCCAACTTGTTTTATATTTAGATGCGTTTTTTGATGTATTTGTGGGAGAGGGAGAGCGCGACCTCTTACTCCTCCGCCATCTTGCCGCCTCTTAAATCTAAATAGTACTTTTGATGCATCCAGATATCCTCCATGTTTGCTGTTATCTTTCTGGTCTAGTCCAACTTATCTCCTGCCTGACCAGCTCACTTTTACTTAATAATCTGCCCATCTCCACTATTTACCCTTTTAATCTATCTCTACATAATTTATAGATTAATCTTTTTAAGAGTTATAATAAAATCTTTCATGGCTTTCCACTCTGTGTCAACTACATTTCAAACTTACCTCGGCTTATACGTGAAATGATCATATGTATTTTTCCAAATTAGTGCATCCTTCAAACTAATAAGTATCCAGGAAAATAGGTATAAGCTAGTACTTTTCATGTCAAACTGGGCCACACGAGCACATTCTCTATAGAGTCTGCATGAGCTGATCTATATCTTTAAATCTTTATTTTGTTCTCCTCCTCTCATACCAGTCCAAATATAATAAACTGTTTTCAGTTCTTTAAAGAAAAAAGATTATCTTAAGTTATTTTCTCTATCTGGTATTTTCTCCTCTTTCATCACATGATTTAAATGTCACCTCTTCATATCTTTATTTTCTGAACAACACCTCTGATGTCAGGCTTCCAGTCCAAATAATGATCTTAGATTCTTGGATGCATCTTTTATAGAATGATGTTCAATGATTCACTCTATTAATTTTACCCTCCTCTACTATAATATATTATTGTAATTGATTAAAATAGGGGCTATGTCTTATATACCTAGCACCTAAACAAAATGATTGGCATACAATGGTCTTTCAGCCAGTATCAGATAATAAAGGAGTACAAATTGCTGACTGATCCCTGGGGAAGGTGTGGGTAACCCTGCAAAGTGGTAATGAGACATTGCTTCTCTATGATGGAATTTTAATGAAAAGTCAGGCCTTATCCCAAAAGCACATTATTCTCACCCTTGAGAAAATGATCCACAGGAAACATCTTATATGGGATGACTCCTGATTCCTAATCAGTAGCCAAGCTCAAAGGCATCTTAATAGAAATATTAAACTGTGTGGTGAAGAACTGTGAAGGAGACAGATTGGAGGGTGCAGGGCTGTGCTGGCAGTTTGGGATGGAAATACTATAAAATTGGGTTGTGATTATCATTGTACAACCATAAATGTAATAAACTTCATTGAGTAATAAAAATAAAAATAAAAAAGCTGCCAGAATTAATCATTTATTTTTAAAATAAAAATAGAATCATAAGCTTAATAAAATATATTTCTCACCAAATTATAATTATACCATCATAACCCTAGGTAGCTATCAATTTATATCTGTACAATTATGATTAATTATCAGTTTTATTTTTCCTCTAAATCCATCCTTCATGTCACTTACAAATTAATCTTAAGGAATATGTATCCCAAATCTCTAGAATTAATCAGTTATGCCTTATAATTTATCACACTCTTGATCCATCTATAACATTTTTATGTTATCTTCCATTTTATCCACTTATATGTTTTAGTTCCAGACTAAAATAAGTTTTCAAAATGACAGACTGGGTCTTATTTCTGTTCCCTTTGGATCAGGCAAAGGGTTTAGTAAGTAATAGTTTCTTCAAAGAGGTTGCTTAAAATAATAACTTTTCCTTTTTACTGTGTTTTCCATATTAGAATATTTATCTCCCCATTTCTAATAGGCAATTACATAAACACTCTGTCCTGACATTCAAAGCCCTCTACCTCCTGGCTATAAAAAACTCCCATACTTCAATGCAAAATCATGCAGCTACCAACTGTAGAGTGATAAGAACCATCCAAAAGAATATCACAAGGACTTTGCCTTGTTTCTTCCACCTTTTTGGGATTTTTGGATTTGAGAACATGCGTCTGTGTGCAATTTCTTCAAAGACAATGGATTAAAAGGAAAGTAGTGTTCTGAGAAATAAGATGATTGGGTGTTGGTATAAATAAGGCAATGTATAGTACTTCTGGTTGAAATGGTCAGATCTCAAGGATTCAAGATCAAAGTCAATGTTGGGTGACTTTGAATTTAGCCATTATCCGTAGCAAAGCATTTGATGTTTCTTTTCTTTTTTTTTGTTTTTTTGAGATTGTGAAGTAGTCATAGGGTAGGATATAAAAGATTAGAAAATGTGCTATAAATGAGGGCTGTTTCTTTTGCTTTAAAGGTATTATCAAAGCAAATGCAAACAAACATATTTCTTAGAAAGATGAAGCAACCGGAAAATGAAAAATGTTTATAAGCAATTTTATTATTTGTAAAGATACTTCATTTTCTTTTTGCGTTTTTTTTTTTTACTTTTTACTTTCATGATTAGAGATACCAATAATGTAAGCTCCAGCAGCTTTTTATCATACAAAAATTATCATGAGAATAAAAAGTAGCAAACCCAATTTTTTCCTTCTAAACATTATTAAGTTATCCAACATTTCAATGGACTTTACTTAAAAGTATACCAAAGTTTAGCCAAAAAATTATCAGTCTCTGCCCCTATTATAAATACTTCTAACAATTTCCATAAGAGTAAAATGCATTTACACAAAGGTTTTAGAACATACCATGACATTTTATCATGCCAAACAAAACTATGATTGTTGACACAATAATTCATTTAAATAAATCTTTGAGTGCTTAACGCCATTCATCTCACTTAAATATCATTTACTACTGATTAAAAGAGGAGCTTATGATCTTAGAGGATCATAACTTTGGAAAAATGTTAATAACCTGTGTAATTGTTAGTACTGGGAAAACTGATAGATTTTATATTTTATCATTTAAATACTAACCCTCCCTTCTCCTAAACATTTATTCACTTAAAGTGGCTATTAATCCCAGGCCCTGGGTAAACTTTAATGTTTATCTCATTTAATTATCTCATTATTCATAATGAGTAGATATTTTTATCCCCATTTGTGACTAAAGAATCTGAAGAACAGATTAGCTAAATAACTTTCCCTTGGTCATATAACTAAAACAAAGAAAGCAAAATAAATAACATTCTTTAACTCTAGATTATTTTGCACTATAATTTAAGCCTTATGTCCTTCAGTCATCCACACATTTCTTACTTCACCAAGAAACATTTCTTGACCATATCATGCCATGTTTACCTGTATACTCTAAAAATACATGCTTAGGAAATGGATAGCATCACCTATTTTTAAAGAGTTTCATGTATGGAGGTCTTGTTTGCTGAGTATAAAATACGTGCTCAGTATATACCAGCTGAATACAGCAATAAGCTGAAACAGTCTGATGTTGCATAATCAATAAAAAATCCAGTTATTTAAATTTAACATTATTTAAATTCAATTGATCACTCAAAACTGGAATGTGGATGCATGATCTGATCCAATTAGGTTTTATCTGAATAAATGAACAGGTAAGCCAAGTGTCTATTCAGTCTATCATTAATTAAAAATCCAATTAAAATATACTACTATTATTACATGGAATAGAATACATCATAACTGACTTTCTTAACAAAACAATATTCTCCATGTTTTCTGGAGAATGAAACACATACTTATTAATGGCTACAACCTACTGATGCTTGTAGCTAGCCAGTTACCTTACCATCTTAAAATATTAGTGTAATTAGTTCACCAAGAGTCAACTGAATAAAAGTCTATCCTCTCGTAATCTTCACACTTACTCTGCTAATAACATCATTATATAAATCCTGATTGCAAAGACTTAAAACTTTAATTCACTTAAAATATATTGTATTTAATTAAAGCATATGAACAGGGAGTTCCCATTGTGGCCCCGTGGTAGTGAACCAGACTAGTATCTATGAGAATGTGGGTTTGATCCCTGGTCTCGCTCAGTGGGTTAAGGATCCAGTGTTGCCTTGAGCTGTGGCATAGGTTGCAGACGCGGCTAAGAACCCCCCTTGCTGTGGCTGAGGTGTAGGCCTTCAGCTGCAGTGCAGATTTGACCGCTCACCCGGAACTTCCATATGCTGCGGGTGTGGTCCTAAAAAGACAAAAAAAATTAAAAATTATTCAAATTGTAAGTATACTGTTTTGTATGTTCATCATTCACCACAAAAAAGTGTATTATATCTTAAAAATGAAGAATTTTTAAATCTACTTTAGTTGATTATACTGATGTAATTCTTATAAACCTTTTAAATTTCAGAAAAGAATGACAAGAGGACAATATTTGGCCTTCCCCTTTATGTGAATTTATTTATATTTAACTGAATTTTTTTCTTATTAGAACCAACCCTCAAAATTTAAAAAAAAATCATAAAATTTCATTAAAATAGAACATCACAGATCTCAAATGTATTTCAAAACATAATAATTTTCAGAAAGTATGCTACATAGCATAGTAGAATGTTCAAAGGAAAAGAAATCAGAGTTTTTCCCTATATTTCATTAGCTTCCTGGGCACATTAGAAGATGAACCTCAGTAAATTCATCTATTACAGATAGTACATAGGTGAAATTATTTCAATAGTCACCTTCACCTCTGTTTTTTTAGATGCCCCCGCCCAAAAAAAAGGGAGGAAGTGAAGGACACTAAGTATTTTCTACATTACTGTTTATGAATTTTTAAAAGCCCTTAAGAGTGCAATAATTTTCTTATTTTGTAATATTTATGATCAGAATTCTGCTGAAGAGGATCATCAATTTCTTTCTAAATATATCTGCACTGAAATAACTTAAATCAGAACAAACAGTTTTAAAATGGCAGGTTATCAAGTCAAGTGTTACAGATGTGATTTCATTGTACTGAGATTTATTCGCAGGATGAATCTTCTCATTTTTAACATCATAGTGTGGTGGCAATTAAGCTCTGGAGCTTCTCTATATAGTTGAATATTGTTCTATTCGCTCATCTCTCATATTTGTCACAACTGAACTTTTACTATAAGTTCATAACTAAAAGAATGCTAACTACTGCATTTATCATTCTAATGATGAGTCCCTCAGTTGTCCCAGGAGAAGCTGAAGCATATATTGTTAATTTCTTTGTCTCCATATAGTTCAGTTTTTCTTTAGATAAAGTAGGGTTCAACAGAATCTACTATATATATACCAGGCTCACGTTTGTGGAGCTCTCACTTGTGTGCATTAAACTTAATCAGCAAATGTAAGGAGAAAATTAAGTTAACAATTGAGGCAATTTTGTATTATTTTATTTAAGAAAAGTCAGATAAATCTTAAATTTAAATCCTAAATAAAAAGTATGATTATAAACACTGCAAAATAAGGAGAATGACAAATGTAGTAGCAACACTGCATTCTTTTAAAAGATGATGAAATACTATAAACTTTTTAATATTGAAAAATTTTCCTGTTCTCATCTTTTTTGGGGGAATTAAATGAAAAATAAAATCGGGGGTGATTATTAAATAAAATCACCTATTTGCTTTCCATTGTCTAAACAAGGTAAATCATTTATATGTATGAAATAAAATTCCCTTTATTTGAATTATTATCTCTCAATTGAAGGAACAGGTTTAATCATTTTAGTGACAAAACTAGCTTACATCTTTAATAAAAATCGTAAATTTATATCCCAGAAAAATTTTCAAACTTTAGTTCAGCAGCATACTTTTCTAGGGCTTTAATTAACCATGGTCTTACTTTATTTAAAATAAAAGATTTCTAACATTATAGCCATATGAGAATCTATAAAAAGAGGTTGTGAAATAGAAATAAAAACATTTGAAATTACTCTCTTCCAGGGCCTACAAATGCTTACCAGAGCTTTAGAGCTAAATAAATGATTACATTTTTATAAGTATTCAGAGTTTTGAGGCCTCTGGGTCACCTCACTGTTCCCAAGCATTCTGTTTTCCCATATCCCAAAACTACTCAGAGGATGCTTCCCGGGTTCACATCAAGCTGCTAGATCAAGAGTAGTATCCTTTTAAGTTTTGAATAAAACAAACAAAGCTAAAACACCATTATTCACAGATGCATTCTTAAGGAAAAAATTGTTTTGAATGAAGTAAAAGTGTTAAAAAATAATAATCTGAATAGTAGAAATGGCAATCTTAAATCTTTAAAACCCTTGCAAAAATATATTTTATATTTTAAAATATCTTCCACTTACATTTTATTTTTTCAATAAATAAATCACTGAGTACACACAAAGAGATTTATTTTGCTTTTCTTCGTATATTTTAAATTTTATATGTCATTCATTTTGTTATCATTGAACTAATTTTCAACATCGCTTAACAAATCCATTTTCCCTTTGCAGAATTCAAAGCATACCAGAATATTCTGGTTTCTAAAATACAACTGAAGACAAATAATTTTAATGAAATCTAAATGTAAGACCTACCACCGAAAATATCTATAGTTGAGCAAAAATTATTTGAATGTTTAACAGAACATCTTAGTAGCAACAATGATTACAAAATGACATTATATTTAATTTTTCTTAACATCTTCTCCCTTACACTTATGAAGGTATATAATACTGTTTTATAAATGAAGTTTCCAATGTGTATACTTTCATTTATTTTCAATTTTCCCAAATAATCTATTTTTGAAGGTAAAGCACAAAACTGTCGGGAGGTTATACAAATTTGCACATGAGGCTAAATTTTAATATGTTATTTTGCTTGAAACTTTTCAGAATAGAAGTAGTCATTGAGAATTGGACATGCTTAGCAATCTAAGAATCTTATTCTATACTGAAGTCTATCATCTAATCTAGAAAACAATAAAGACATTTAAAAAGTTCCTTTTGAGTACAAGCTATTCATATCATTTATCTCTCTCCTTCTGCCAATGAGTCTTTACAACTTATTATGAAAAATTTCTTGGAAAATTATTACTCATCTGCCTATGGGCTAGTGTTTATCAGAAACATTTTAAATATTATTCAAACCTCAGAAAAATAATCTCAGTAATTTTTTTCAGCTTTTTAAATATTTGGAAAGCATGTGAGTGTTTACTATTCAAACAAAATCCCACTTTATTTTCTAATCCACTTTTCAAGATTCAAAGTATATAGAATTGGACACCATGAGACCAAAGGAAGGAAAAAGAAAAAAAATATGATGAAAAAATATGAAAATATAACAATTAATCATAGTCAAAGTCATAGGGACAATATAACCATCATAGCAGCATAAAGCCATTTTTGAGAATTTCTTTGGCCTTGTAAACCTAATGTTCAATATAAATCTAAAAAAGTTGATCTATTCCTTGAGCATTGTTGGGAAGTTACGTGCCAGACACTGCAATAGGCATTCTGTAATTGTATTGCGTTCATTATATTTATTTTATTTTTTATTTTTTAAAATGTTTTAGGGCCACAGATGTGGCATATGGAAGTTCCAGGCTAGGGGTCCAATCGTAGCTACAGCTGCTGGCCTATACCACAGCCATAGCAATACCAGAACTGGCCATGTCTGTGACCTCTACCACAGCTCGCTGGATCCTTAACCCACTGAGCTGGGCCAAGGGTCAAACCTGCATCCTCATGGTTACCAGTCAGGTTCTTTTCCACTGAGTCACAATGGGAACTCCTTATTATATTTATTTTAATACACAGACACTCTAAAAGATAAATGCTATTGTTGTCCCATTTTATTGATGAGGATTCTGGGATAGGAAAATATTAAATTAATTATATCAAGATAACAAGTTAATAAGTAGTAGAGTCCTGGTCTGTTTATTTTCAAAGTTTCTACTCATCATCAATTTATATGACCTCTTAAAGTGACTCACATGAAAAAGAGCCTTCATTGTCTATGCACAGAATCACATAATTACAAGTATCCTTAATATTTATCTCATACAATGCCCCAAACATGTGCTTGGGTTGCACTCCACAGCACCCACAGTACCCATCTACATATAAACACTAAGGACAGATAACTTATTCTCTTCCCTTCCATCTCTGGGCAGCTTTCTTCTGACTCTGAGATGCATTAGTACCAGACAATGCTCCAAGGCTCCAAGATTTAATCACAAACAGATAGGCAAAACTATCAGTCTCATGAAACCTACATATAAATGGAAAAGATAATTCAAAACAAATAAGCAGGACATATTATGTATTAATAATGGCTTTGAAGAATCCTAAATAAGTTAATGGGAGGAAGACTGAGTAATTTTATTTATTTATTTTGCTTTTTTTAAGGACCACACCTGCAGCCAATGAAGTTCCCAGACTAGGGGTCCAATCGGAGCTACAGCTGCCAGCCTACACCACAGCCACAGCAACAGAGTATCCTATACCACAGCTCATGGCAACACCAGATTCCAGACCGACTAAGAGAGGCCAGGGATCGAACCCACATCCTCATGGATACTAGTTGGATTCATTTCTGCTGAGCCATGACAGGAATTCCATGACTGATTACATTTTAAACTGAATAGTTATAGGCCCTTTGAAGAATATTTAACCTAAAACCAGAATGATATGGAATTTCTTAGTATGTGAAGATAAGGAGAAAAACATTCCATGAAACAGAAAAAAAAGATGCAGATTTACTAAGACAGGAAGCAAGTATGACTCATGCTAGGTAATAAAAGCAGGTTGCATGAACTGCTTGTGTGTCTGAAGAAAAGAGATTGCCTTAGATCAATCTGCATGATAAGGATGGGAGAGGTGACAGGACTTGGCACATTTTTTTTTTTTTTTGGCCACATCTACAGTATGTGAAAATTCCTGCGGCCAAGGATCAAAACCACACCCTAGCAGTGATAACATTGGATCCTTAACAGATAGCCCATCAGGGAACTCCCTAGATCTTCTTTCTAACAGCAGATGGTTTTATTTTAAATTTTTTTTAAAGAACCAACCCTGTGTGTCGAATCAATGATAACAGGCCAGAATGAAATAGGGAAACCCAGTGGGAGGCTGTTGCAGTTAGATGATGTCATCTTGGACTAAGTTTGCAGCAGTAGAGACATCATGTGCGTGCTTTCTAAATAGGTTTTGGAGGTAAAATGCACAGGTCTCACTCATAGATTGCATACAGAAGAGAAATGGGAAAAGCCATAGGAGACCGTTTGCCTCAAGATTTGACTTGAGCAAAAGAACATTTGTTATTGATTTACTAATACAGGGTTGACTTAAGAAAATAAGATTTAATTCAAGAGAGAATCAATGACTTATTTTGGGACTGGTAAAACGGAATTACCTATTAGACACAAGAGATGAAATCTGCTTCTATGTTTTTCATCCACTTTTTCTATTTCTACCTTAGTTCTAGAATCAGAAAACTTAATTCTTCTGCATAGCAGTACTTCAAATATTGGAGGTCTTCTTTGCTTTGCTCAGTTAACCTTCCCTCTAATGTTTGTCTTGAGATGTGTTTCCCTCACAATTTCATTTTCTCTCCTTTGGATATGCTCCAATTTGCTCTTATAATCCCAAGTGAAGGGCTGAGAACTAAACATAAGTGGACATAGTGACCCTTGGGAGATATTTTAAAGAGGATAATTTTAAAGCTCAAATCATAATGTTCCAAGCCCCCTATTCTAAGAAGTAACAGATAAAAAGATCCCAGCATTTAGAACTTTATATTACATCACTTAAGAAATTTGCATTACTTGGCCTAATTATATTAATTTAGGAATAGGACAGGTTGATAGCTAAGTAGGAAACAGAACACTCCACGGATGACAGCTTGAAGTTGTATATGAATGAGAAGTGCAGTGATAGTGAGCTAGGGGTACCATAACCAAATGCCATGGACTAGGTGATTTAAATAACAAAAATCTATTTTATCACAGTTCAGGAAGCTAGAAGTACAAGATCAAATGTTTAGCCCATTTGGTTTCTCCTGAGGTCTCTCCCCTTGTCTTGTAGAAGACTATCACTTTGCTATGTCCTCAAAATGGCCCTGGCATCTCTTACTCTTCTTATAAGGTTACTAGTCCTATAAGAGCACTGCCCACATTTACGATATAATTTAAACTCAATTATCTCTTTAAAAGCCCTGTATTCCCAAATATAGTTACACTAGGGGTTAGAACTCCAGCATATGGATTTGGTGGGGGGGTCACAATGTAATTCATAGCAGGTGCGAACTGGAGAATTTCCAGCACTGGGGAAAAGAATATTTAAAGGGCACGATAAATGATTTTATGCAACAGAGGGAGTGATGATTCTTTAGTGCACTATAAAGTGGGACAACATATGGAACTGTCTTAAACCAAAACTGGGTTAAACATATACTATTACCTACTTAGGATTTCAATTTACTCTTTAAACTATAAGACCAATCTCAGCATATGGAATTGGGAATGTCCTAAATGTTGCTTATTCATCATTATCTAGGCAATGGTGAAAGTCTACAAAATAATGTCAGAGCCAGGAATAGAGCCTTGGTATTCTAACTTTTAGACTCTCTCAGCCAAATCCTGTAGCTAATTATGTCAGCTTTATTTAAGAAAAGTGGCTTGAGTTTAAGACTATTTAAATTTGACAAACTGTCAGAGAGAACATGAATCAACTAAGGCTGCTTTAAGACACTGGGAAAAATTGCCCTATGGGAGAGAAACAAGACTTGATTTGTATTGTCCAGAAGGTAGAACTCAGACCATTTGGTGGGTGTCACTGGGAAACTATTTTACAAAAAGGCTCTTTTATCAGTTATATTATCCATCAAGTTAATGTTTCATATTTTAAGAATGGGAGCTTCACCTCTGCAGGGTAACTGATCAGTTGGATAGCAATGTAAATCATACAGGGAAATCAAACATCGTTTAGATATTTGAGCTATATTGACTTCAAGGTTTTTCGAACTCTACCACCTAACGTTCTGCAATAAATGAATGAAAAGGCTTTTACAGTTTAAGTAAATATCTATGAAAGACACTGAAACACAAATTTATTGAGATACTTAGCAGGAACTGAGATGATATTATTCAGTAATTTTTTAGCCCATAATTGATAATTAAAAACTGCCCAACTTGTGATCAAAATTACTATTATTCCTATATTCAAAATTCTCTTTTGAAACATAATGAAAATAATACTATTTTAACTTTCCCTCCTGAAGTACGGAAAGTAAAACTTACATACACTTAGGGTTCAGATACGGAGTATTTTGATTTAAAATCTTTCAAGTACCCAAGATACCTTTTAATGGTCAACACATTCTGAGCATGTTTTAAATTATTAAATGCTTCTGTAACTAAAACAAAGCAGTTTATTAAAAGTAATTCAAGCTTCAAATTTATGTCTGAGTTGTAGAATGAAAGAAGCAATATGAGAAATTACTACTCTTTTCAGTGAGCCACTCAAATCTCATATCTATCATAAAAGAATAAGGAAGAGGATCAAGCTCTGCTAGGAGTGGGGGAGATGTGAGTGAGACCAAACTGGTTCTATTAAGATGTCACCCAAACTTATAACTCATTCTACCTCTGAATAGAAGCTTTGCAGTTGTCAATGTACATGAGACATTGTATATGAGGAGCCATTACCACTGAATCCATTCTGATTTGCAATATCCCACAAGAACAAATTTCTTAAGGGAGAGAAAAGTTGAGTCAATGCTACTTTCTTCTTTCTTCATATCCTCAAGTGAATTATACTCCTTTTTTTTTTAAGTAACTGACAAAAAGCATCCCATCAAATATAAGGTGCATATAGGGTAAACAAGGAATATTCTGGCATCTGATTCTTCATAATAGTCTTTAATAAAAACTTTATTAAACAAAAAAAAACATAAGGTGCATTAGGGAATATGGAAATAGATGACATTCAGTTTACTCAAGTTCTTACTAAATCTATTCTAATATATACATAAATGTTCTATGCAATTTGTTAAAGAGAAAATGTAAGAAATTCAATGGTAGTCATTACTAAGCTTCTTCCATTTATAATTAAAAACATTATTTTCATTGATCTTTAAAGAACCAGAATAAGAATACTCCCCCCAATAAACTATATTATTGTTTATGACACTCAAAAGTAACATCAGCTCATGCACTATCAAATATTCACAAAACAGCAAAACAACATAAACTAATACTTATAAATATAATTCTTATATTTATAGATATTTGGAAACAAATTGTTTTTAGAGGTTAAACAAATCATTTCTTTAGGCAAATAGCATTTTTCCCGAATACTAATATTTTTATATTAAGAAAATGCATATGGTAGGCATTCCTAAACAATGAAAAAGTAATTTATCATAGAGGGAAAAAAGCCCTCGATTTTTCTAACATAAGCAGTATACATATTCAGTTATACACATGCAACCTCCAGATTTCATGCCTAATTATTGTCTTGGAACTAGTTTAACTACACGAATATGAATCAGGTTTGTAGTTACTTAGTCTTTAAAAAATATTTGCCTCATTATGCGAAATAAGTTTTTTTCAGTCCCTGTTATTGGAAACTGGGATTTTATAATACATTAGCAATTCACAGAGAAAAATATGAGGAACGAAAAAGGTAAATAAAAGAATTGACTAGATATGTCAGTTGATCAAAACATAAAATATGAGTAATACATGTCAATATAAGAATATATGAATAGGCAAATATCTATATGAAATATAGTAATGGTGTAATCCAACTAATGGATTTTACTAAAGTGCACGGGCAATGTTTTAATAGAGCAATGAACATTAAAGTGAATGTGCAATAAATCAGAGTTGCTTACAGGCAGAAAAAAAGAAAATAATCTTTGTTTTCCATGGGAATTTATTGGGAGAGAATTTCTGTTTTATGGACAGTGGGGGGCAAAATAAAACACAAAAGTAATGAGATGAAGATCACTTTGTACATTTGTATGTTTAAATGGCCTCAGTTATAAACATTGTAAATGAAGATGTTCCTCAAAGCAGTGTACTTCAGCGTTCAAAAATCCATTTCAAGATATTTAGTAAGATTATATTTAATTTGTAAACTTTTAAAACTGTTCACTAAGAAAAAAATAAACTATCGTATAAACTCTATCACATTCTGTTTGGCCAACTATAAATTTCATCGTTTTCTGTTGAAGAAAGTAAAATGTACATGGTGTAGTCTATTTTATATGTTCATTATAATTATTCTACTACTTTATTGAGACGTAGGAACTGCAGTACTTTAGCACTTTAAAAAATATTATAGTTGATTTATAATTTTCTGTTATTTTGTGCTGTACAGCAAAGTGACCCAGTTTATTTATACATATAGTGTGTGTGTGTATACATATATATATATATACACTTAGCCATACATACTTATATTCTTTTTCTTACATTACCCTCCATCATTTCCATCACAAGTGACTAGATATAGCTCCCTGTGCTATACAGCAGTACCTCATTGCTTACGCACTCCAAATGCAATAGTTTGCATCTATTAATCCCAAACTTCCAGGCAATCCCACTACCTCCTCCTCCCTCTTGGCAACCACAAGTCTGTTTTCCAAGTCCATGAGTTTGTTTTCTGCAGATAGGTTCATTTGTGCCCATATATTAAATTCCAAATATAAGTGATATCTTTCTGACTCACTTCACTTAGTATGAAAATCTCTACTGCAATCCATGTTGCTGCAAATGTCACTATTTTGTTCTTTTTTGTGGCTGAGGAGCACTTTATTTATAAAAAAGAACAAGGCCAAATGGATGAGCTATTATTCAGTCCACTACTGGGATGAAAAGTTAATTTCAATCTATCAAGAATCACAATGTTATATTTTCCTACAAAATTTAGCTCTAGTATATTTTAATTACTTTCAGCTATTCTATGTTAGAAAAGCCCAACACAGGTGAATAAATTGCAGAGTAGATAATTTTATAAAATTATAAAAGTCTGATTTTTTGAAAGAAGCAAATTAAAGATGGTATATATTTCTAGTGCCATAATTTATAATGGTAATAATAATAATTAATTATTATTATAGTTAGACTAATGATGGCATTGAAATATAATACACATAATACTTTCTCATGTGTTTACATAGGTTGATCCTCCTAACAGTCTTCTGTGCAAGAAAACACTATTTTCACCATTTTATAGATGGCAAAACTAATGCACAAGAATCTACGTAATTTGGGCACGGTCATTCACTGAAATAAGCAACATTACGGTTTTTAGAACACATGGCCTTATAGTCATAGCATGAGGTTTGCAATTGTTGGAGTTAATTACACATCCAAGTATGAGAAAAATCATAAAGTGACTAAATATACCAAGGGAATATTTACAAATAATTACATCTGTCTCAAACAAGGGAAACACGGGTCAGTATTTTTTTTTTTTTATCTTTTTCTCAAGAGTTGATGGTATTTTAGTTAATATGAGAATACCTGACTGAATCTCTTTCTTTTCTTCTCATGATCCATGCTCCTCTTCTAAAGATAACCATGAGCTTGTGGATTGTACTGGTTGAATTAATGTTATTCTAAAATTCTCTTGTTGCGAGATTATGAATGCTATTTCTAATAACACTAACATCAGGTCTATATATTTTTACTATCCAACCTTACTGCCCAGCTGCAAATTTTATTTGCTCATCAATTTCTTTTTACTTCTGCTTTCTATACTACTTTCTAATACTTCACTTATCTCTGTTTTTGTGGTGTCTTCTCTAAATTTGAGTTCTCTTTCCACTGTCATACTACTTACTGCTTCCTAAATTTTTTTCAGTCCTTATTATGTATTCTTTCATTAGTGTTTTAAACCATATTTCATCTTCATTCTCTGTATCATCCCATCTTTCTGGATTCCCCCTGGCTGTGACTCTATCTCTCTTCACTTCCAATTCACATTGCTCAAAAATATTAGCATATCCTGTCTCACTCTGTGTCAGTCATCAACCCAAAGTCATTTTGCTTTCTCTTCTGGTGCTTTAAGTCACTAATGGCTTCCAAATTACCAAAGCAATGGATAGTTTTCAGACCGTCTTTCCTGCAACCCTCAGTTGAATTTGACTGTATGTACTTTTGTTCCTGGATTCTTTTGCTCAGTTTTATCAATAAGATTTGCCAATGTTATAATGTTATACAAACAGTGTTTTTATCCCTCTTAATTTATAATACTATGTTTATAAATATATCATAAGTCATACATTGAGACTTGGTTGATAAACATCTGAGATGGGTGCAACTGAGGGTATTAGAGACAGCATTTCTATAAATATTCATAACCACTTCTTTTACTGAGATATGCACACAATCCTGAGGGGATATGGCATACCACTGGGTCATGGAGTATGCACACATTCACTTTTAGGAGATACTGCAAAAGAGTTTTCCAAACTGTTTGAACGTAATTTATGCAGATATCAGCAGTGTCAGGGAATTCTGCCTAATCTACATCTTTGCCAACTTCTGTTATAACTATTAATTTATCAGAAAATGCAAATAAGAAGTTCCTGTCATGGTGCAGTGGAAACGAATCTGACTAGGAACCAGGGAATCGTGTGTTCAATCCTTGGCCTCACTCAGTGGGTTAAGTATCCGGTGTTGCCGTAGGCTGTGGTGTAGGTTGCAAATGTGGCTCAGATCCCACATTGCTGTGGCTGTGGCACAGCCTGACAGCTGTAGTTCTGATTCAACCCCTAGCCTGGGAACTTCCATATGCCATGGGTGCGGCCTTAAAAAGCAAAAAAAAAAAAAAAAAAGAAAAGCTTCCTGGAGTTCCCATCGTGGCTCAGCAGTAAACAAATCTGACTAATCTGACTAGCATCCATGAGGTTAGGAACCTGGTATTGTTGTGAGTTGTGGTGTGGGTTACAGACAGGGCTCATATCCTGCGTTGCTGTGACTGTGGTATAGGCTGGCAGCTATAGCTCCAGTTCAACCCTAACCTGAGAATCTCCATATGCAGCAGGTTTGGGCCTAAAAAGCAAAAAAAAAATCATTTTCTTCTCATTTTCCTTATTGGTTTGTAACATGTATCTAGGTATTTATTTCTTTGTTCATCAAATATATCACATATCTTCTCTCAGTCTGTGCTTTTCTCTCTTTCGTTTATAAGCTTTGATAAATAGTAATTCTTTATTATATAGTGTAATTTATCATTATTTCTTCTGGTATAATTCATGTTTTTTGTCTCAAGAAATCTTTGCCTACTACAGCTAATAAATATATTGTTTTATATTATCTTCTAAAAGCATTACTGCTTAAGTTTCACATTGAGTTTTACAATGCAACTGGAATTTACCTTAATGCATAGCGTAAGATACAGATAAAGATTAATTTGATTTTTTTAACATGGATTCCAAATGACCTAGAATCATTTATTCGAGATCAGCTTTCACACATGCACCACAGTGTCACCAGAGCTACAAAGCAATAACTGAATTTCAGTCTGCAATTACTA
Source organism: Catagonus wagneri (assembly GCA_004024745.2). Taxonomy (NCBI): domain Eukaryota; kingdom Metazoa; phylum Chordata; class Mammalia; order Artiodactyla; family Tayassuidae; genus Catagonus; species Catagonus wagneri. The sequence continues at coordinate 23,583,158 of PVHT021183666.1, read as the reverse complement.
TTCTATTCCATTTATCTGTCTGTCTCTCTTTGTGCCAGGTTCACACTATCTTAATTAATGTCCCATTATAATGAGTCCTGCTACCACAAGTATAAACCTTCAACTGTGTCATTCTCAGATACAATGTTTGTGGGTGCTTGCATTTTCATTAAATTTAAAGTCATTCGTTAATTTAACAGATTGCTGGGGTTCTTATTTGGATTTGTTTATGTCCATGTAGATCAATTACATAAGTTATTTTTTTATCACATGATTTTTTGGTCATTTAATATTCTGAAAAGAGCTCATTACTAAGCATTAGGGATTTCTAATATTTAGATGTTGCAAAGTTTTTAGTTATATGAACAAAATTGGTATTTTTCCTAGGTGTAGAATGATGAGGGAGGACTTTTCAAAAGTGTTTTCCATTTGATCACTTTAATAAGTTTATAGTATTTCTTGGGAATGACAGTCTTATGCATGCATACTTTTAAATATATTTAATAGTGTTCTCATGTATTTCTGCTTTTGGTAGTATATACACAAATAGTAACTAAGCTGTTCTATCAAGAGTGCAGTAAAAAATCAAAAACATTCCTCCAGTGGGATTTAAAAGTTCCAGCTGCGGGAGTTCCTAGTTGGATTAATGAATTTGACTAGGAACCGTGAGGTTGCAGGTTCGATCCCTGGCCTTTATTTAAGAATCCAGCATTGCCATGAGCCGTGGTGTAGGTTGCAGACGAGGCTCGGATTCTGCATTGCTATGGCTGTGCCTGTGGTGTAGGCTGGTGGCCACAACTTTGATTAGACCCCTAGCCTGGGAACCTCCATATGCCGTGGGTGCAGCTCTAGGAAGGCAAAAAGACAAGAGAAAAAAAAAAAGGTTCCAGTTGTCATTAAGTATTATCAATTTCTTTGCCATTTAAGTTGTTATTTTTATCTCCTATAAATATGTGGCTATGTTAATAATATTCAAAACTTTTATGCATAACAATACTATGTCTGTATTTATTCAGTTTGAATTTGCTACAGCTTGAAATAGGTATAAAGAGAAAACACTAGGGAAGGAACTGCTGCGTTAGTGAAACTGATTATTATTTAGAGATTTGAAATTTTAAGTAGGGTAGGGTTTCTCCATCAAAGAGAAGCTTACTCAGGCTATAACTCAGTAGGATTAACCATCGCAGAACCCCACCACAGTCACGGTGGCTCTTCATCTTTTGAGGAGATGGACCCTGATAAATTCTCATTCATATCCAATCAGAAGATCTATTTTAACCACAACTGGATATAGATTCAATCCCTACTAAACTCCTTTTGTGTTAGGCTTTCATGGATTAGAGGTAGGCCAGATAGCATACAACTTTATTATCTCTTGGACAAAGAAATTTCTGATGGGTGCTCATTAAAATAAAATGTTCTCAATTGCCAAAATGACTTACATTATGTCTCTTCTTGTTCAAGAACCTGCATTCTCCTACTACATGAAACAATTTATTTTAATTTTTACAAGCTGCTTTCTTGTATTCTCTCACTTAGGTTGGATGTTTTTAAGTACAGACACTGTACAATTCATTTTCTTGTAGAATTTTTAATTAGGGATCCATGGGTTGCATTCATGAGTTTCCCACAGAATCATCAAAGTCTTTTTCTTGCATCTTAAATTACCAATTCCTTGCTAACAATATTCAGTTTGAAAAGCTGCAATAAGGCAAATCTGTATCCATGATTCTCAGAATCTTCTGAAATGCAGATTATAAGTCATTAATAAAACATACTTTAAAACCGCTTTTTCCAGCAATCAAATTGGCAGGAAAGAGAAAGATTTGTTGTCCCTAATACTAATAAAGGCATAGTAAACATGTAAAATCATGCAACATCAAATTGAGGGCAAACGATAGTATCTTCCAGATTGAAAAATGCACATCCAATTTGACCAAGAATATCCACTTCTAAGAATTTGTTTTATAGATATAATCATGATGTTGCATAAAATAATAGAATTATGCAGCCTTGCTTATAATGACAATGGCCTGAGGCAAGCTAACCATTCATTGATGAGTAACTGGTGAAATAAATTACAGTAGATCCATACTGTAATATGGAATGCTAGGAAACCATAAAAAAGAACGAGCTAGATTTTTATTTTGGTATGAAAATACAATTGCACTTGTGGAAAGAGAACCTCTGTAAAGCCATGCCATTTTCAGATACGTAGTAAACTACTACCTAAGCTAAAATGTTTGAAATGAATAATATACAATTCCTTTCCCTACACACACTTTGTTATGGGAATACTGTACAGAATTTATAAGATCATGACAGTAATAAAATAAAAGCTACTCTTCCTGGAAATTACAAATACAAATCCTGTATTTGTAATTACTGTGCTGGATATCTATTTAGCTCTATTTGACATTTAACACACTGTATTATAATTAATTCAGGCAAAAATACAGAGTGACAGTGAGTAGGAAGTGTTACATAGCCAAATCCCAAGCCTACAAATTATAAAAGAAGACTAAATTTTGCCTCCAGCAGCAGTGTGTGGTATAAGGCACCTCATTCAAAATCAAGAAATGAACAAACTGTTATTCTGTTAATTATCAATGTTTAAAGTTCAAAACTTTTAGTAACTCGTTTTGAAGCAACTGTGTTAAAACTAGAAGGCTGGATTATTTATGGTTGGGGAGGTAGATCTAAGATACCTGTAAAATAGTTTCTGCCATGTCTTCTAGCTTCAAAATACTCTGTGTATGATTATCTCTCCTTAAGTTTCAGGGGCAAAGGTGGAGGTAGGACTGAGACTAAGTATTTGCAAAGAAATTTAAAAAAAATGCATTACAGTAATAAAGTACCACCTTTCTTATTTGGCTAAACTTGTTCAGTTAATGAAACAGTGTCTTTATTACTGTGTGTACACTACTATGCCTAGCTCAGTGAGCAGCTTTTCAAAAATCATTTTCTGATTGCCTATGAGCCCCCGGCTGATGTTACCATTTGACTCTCCATCTTTCAAGGACCAGAACACTATCATGTAGACAAACTCTGGAGAGTAGAAAAAAGTACAGTACAGTAAGGGCATTTACATTTATGTTTTATTTAAAAAATACTCTACAGACATCATAAAAACACCAAAAATTAAAAGAAAAAATCAATGGACATTTCACTTCCTTACAAATTAACTTTTTGTTTTTGATCCATTTCATTTTTTAAAAATATAAATCTATAATTTTTCATAGTCATAATCACAGGTTTGATGTTATTTTTTTATCCTGCATTCCATGGAATGTATCTTAACTTGAAATAATTGAAAATGTGTTGTCTACTACAGCCTGAACCTAAACACTAAAAAATAAAATAGATTAACAACTGTAGTTAATAGAGAAAATTAAAAATTAAGTTGATAAATTATATTGAAATAAAAATAAATTAAATATTGAGGTTGAGTTGTAAACAATATTTTTAAAGCTTATGTAATATTCAGTGGAAAATACTGGATTTTTCTCTCACAAATAATAAATCCCCTAAAATAGAGATTTTAAAGATATAGAAACGTGTTTCATTTGGAGAAAATATAGGTCATAGACAAGAAGAGAAACAGGTTTAAAAAACAGGTTAAAATATAAGGTATTGAATTTTTATATTTACAAACATATACCAAACTAGGCAGCCTAAAAGACAAAGTGGATCGTTCCAAACCTCAAGTCACTCAAAAATTTATCTACTCAACCTCAACACAGTAATGGCCATATATAACAAGCCCACAGCTAACATTATACGCAATGATAAAAAGTTTGAAAGTTTTTTCTCTAAGGTCAAGAGAAAGATGCTCACCACTCCTATTCAAAAAGTACTGGAAGTCCTTGCCAGAGCAGACAGGAGGGAAAAAGGCCATGGGAATCTATCTGAAAAGAAGCAGTAAAATTGTCCCTATTTGCAGATGGCATGACTTTGTATGCTTATATGCTACAGAGTTTCCTAAAGATTAATGTACAAAATCAAGAGTGTTTCTATATACTAGTGATGAATCCCTGTTACAAAAACATCAAAAACAAAATACTTAGGAATAAATTTAAACAAGGAAGTGAAAGATCTCTATGAAAACTCTGACATTAATAAAAATAATTGAAAAAGACACAAGTAAATGGAAAGGTATCCCATTTTCACAAACTGAAGAATCAATATTGTTAAAATGCCCATATTACCCAAAGCTATCTCTAGATACAACACAATCCCTCAATCCCTATCAAAATGCCCAACTGTATTTTTTACAGAAGTAGCAAAAATCCTAAAATATATAGGAAAAAAACCCCTGAATATCCAAAAGTAATCCTGAGAAAGAAGAAAAAAGCAAGAAACTCTCCACTTCCTGATTTCTATAGTATAAAACTACAGTAATCACCAATATAGACAAGTATAAAAACTGATTCATGGACCAATGGAACAGAGTCAAGATCCCAGAAATAACCCATACACTTGGAAAAGCTCCTTGACATGGGTCTTGAAATGCTTCTTTTGGATATGAAACCTAAAGTATAAGCAGCAAAATTAAAAATTAACAACTGTGACTATATCAAATGAAATGGCTTCTGTACCCTAAAAGAAGTGATAGAACAAATTAAGGGCAAACTATAGAATAGGAGAAAACATTTTCAAATCATGTAAGTGATGAATGGTTAAATAAAAATATATAAATAATCCACACTACTCAATAGCAAAAATAAGCAAATAATCCAAATAATCCAATTTTGAGGAATTCCTCGTACGGCACAACAAAATTAGAGGCATATCTGTAGTGCCAGGACACAAATTCGATCCTGGCCCTGTGACAGTGGGTTAAAGGACCTGGTGTGCTCCAGCATAGGTCTCAACTGTGGCTCACATTTAGTCCCTGACCAGGTGGCCAAAAAAGAAAGAAACAAAGAAACAAAAACAAATAGTCCAATTTTGAAATGAACAAATAAGAAAGACATTTGCTTTCTTTCAAAAACAGGTATACAGTGGCCAATAAGTACATCAGGTTCTGAGTACTGGGTAGAATTTTCAACTAGTACTCAACATCAGTAATCATTAAAGAAATGAAAATCAAAACCATGCTGATATATCACCTCATGCCTGTAAGAATGGCTATCATCAAAAATATAAGAACTATAGCTGATGACGATGTGGAGAAAAGGGAATCCTTTTGCATTGCTGATGGGAATGTAACTTGGTTCAGACATTATGGAAAATAATATGAAGTTTCCTTTAAAATTACACATAGACCTACTGTGTGATACAGCAATTCCACTTCTGGGTATACATCCAAAAGAAAAAATTACCATGTTGAAGAGATAGGTGCACCTCCATGTTCACTGAAGCACTATTACGTTGTTTCTTTATGGTATGACTAGAATTTAAAACCAGGTAATCTGACTCTAATCATATGTATGGATTATTATGTAAATTTATACTAATTTAAAATTTGTAAAAGTATATTAGGATTTGCTACGGAGAGGCATAGGAGAGCTAACAAGAAGATGCTTAGAGTTCAAGATGAGAGCTTTCCTAATGGTCCCCTCAATCACATGCATTTTTAAAATCAGATCTGAAGAGTTTGAAATGTGAAATATGGTCTAAGAGCTAGGTTACCAGAGCTCAGAGAACATAACATGAATCTAGAATTATGAACAAATAATGCTTCCTAGCATAATAAGTTCAAGCTTGCTACATTTTATAGTTTTCACTTGTCATTATTTTTGCTCAACATCTGTATAGCTTGTGACTATGAGGCTTATTACATTTACATTCATCATCCTACCTTCTTCCAAGGTAAACTTCTAATGTTTTTTATCACAAAACTAAAACAATAAGAAATACAGATCAATAGACAAGTTTTATTAAATACACTGTTATTAGTGTACATAAACTTTCCAGCACACAACCTTAGTCACACAGGGAAAACACCATTACTTTCAAATAAAAAAAAACCTCACATTATAATGTATTCCTGTAGCACTTTTCAATTTATAAAACACTTTCAAAGTCTGTTTCTCATGTAATTCTCAGACTAACCCTGTGATGCTGCTGTTATTATTGTCTCTCTTCTACACGAGATCACTCCAATTTAGTGAGGTGAAGTGATTTGTTTAAGGTCCCACAGTCAACAGAACTAGCTTCAACCCATATCCCTTGATGGTTTGCCTAGAGTTCTTTACAGAGTATCATGTTTCTTTTCATGTGCCCAAGTGTATAGGGACATAAAGAAGAATAGGGTGGAAGTTAGAGGATAACAATAACCGTGTAGGCAGTTTGGAGCTCTTATAGGTATATTTATATACGCTTTTTAAATTGCCATAAGAAAAATGTAAACAGTACTTTTTGAAAGTAATTGTCTCAAAAATATCTGCTTAGCTTTTTGATATAACTGATGTCAAAGGAGTCATAACTGATCTATAAACCGGATGGCTTTTCCACCCTATCGTGAAACGGGTTCATGCTGCTGGTTTCAACAAATATATCACCACTGTGGTGAAAGAAAGAAAAGCAAACAAGGATTAGGAAAATATGGAGGAAGTATAAAGTTTAGTAAAATTACTAATTTAATACAGGAGCCAAGAAAACAAATATATATTGTACCTCTATTAAGTTTTCAAGAATGCCAGTTCATAGAAAGCCCAGTGATTAAAACAGCATTGGCAGGAATCATAACACAGAGTAAATAAATAGCACAGACCCTGAGATTAGGTAGAACTGGCCTCAAATCACTAAATCCTCAAATTGCTAGCTGCTGATCTCAAGCAAATAGCTTAATCTTTCTGAGCCACCACTTATAAAGATAAAATATATACCTAACATCAAGAAAACAATTTTTTTAACTTTATGAAAGCATTGTGAGGCACATAGTAGGTATTTAGGTGCTCAGCAGGCATTCTTAAAATATCTCTCTTCTCTTGTCAGTTGTCTCCCGCAGGATATAAAAAATAAAAATGGATGAATAATACAACAAGAATATTTCCAAATGGAAAGAGTCTCTGCTCTGGCAAGTTTTTGCAGTGATTTTATTATTTTAATGATAACATGAAGAAACTATGTGCAACTGAAATTATATTCTAGAATGATGTTCTATTCATGACGATTCTGTTTTAGATAATTAACATGTTTTGTGTAAGTTAATTTGTAGTAAAAGTCTGACTCTATTTTATTTTTCTTTTTACAGCTGTACTGTGGCATATGGAAAGTTCCAGGCTAAGGGTCGAATCTGTGCTGCAGCTGCCAGCCTACAATATAGCCACTGCAGTCTTAGCTGCATCCGTAACTTACTTTGCAGCTTGCATCCATGTTGGATCCTTAACCCACTGAGCAAGGCCAGGGATTAAACCCGCATCCATGGACACCATGCTGGGTTCTTAACCCACTGAGACACAACAGAAAGTCCCTGAATCTATTTCTGATATTTGATAGCTGTTAGTTCTAAACTCCACTCTTCCTCTTTTCTCTCTGCCCCACACCTGGATGAAACAATAAGAAAGATTAGGGACTCCTTTGCTTGACACAGGTGGGAAAATTCAAACCACACAAACCCTGGTCCTCTTACCCTACCACTTCATCACAATATAAGGCAAAATTGTCACCTACTTCCCTTAACTAAAGCCATCTAGAAACAGGTTTGATATCTGTCTATTCTCCCCAGAAAGACCCATTACGTGAGTGAAATGCTTTCCATACTCTCTTGGTATGTGTGTAGATTATCAGTCCTCACATGTGAACCAATTTTGGGTGATGAGGGTTGACAGTACTCTCAAAGGGATGATTTAAAGACAAGATACTATATATAGAAAATCCTAAAGACTCAACCCAAAACTACTCGAACTGATCAACAAATTCAGCAAAGTAGCAGGATATAAGATTAACATTCAGAAATCAGTTGCGTTTCTGTAACTAATAACGAAATATTACAAAAGGAATACAATACCTTTTAAAACTGCACCCCCCCAAAAAAAAATCAAATACCTGGTAATAAACCTGACCAAGGAGGTCAAAGACATATGCTGAGAACTATAAAGCATTAATCAAGGAAATTAAAGAGGATGCAAATAAATGGAAAGATATCCAACGCTCCTGGGTTACAAAAATTAACATTGTAAAAATGGCCATACTACCCAAAGTAATCTACAGATTCAATGCAATCCCTATCAAATTACACATGACATTTTTCACAGAACTAGAACAAACAATTCAAAAATTTACATGGAACCACAAAAGACCCAGAATTGCCAAAGCAATCCTGAGAAACAAAAACCGAGCAGGAGGCATAACTCTCCCAGACTTCAGGCAATATTACAGAGCCACAGTGATCAAGACAAGATGGTACTGGCACAAAGACAGATATACAGACCAGTGAAACAGAATAGAGACCCCAGAAATAAGCACAGACACCTACAGTCAATTAATCTTTGACAAAGGAGGCAAGAACATAAAATGGGAAAAAGACAGTCTTTCCAGCAAGTGGTGCTGGGAAAACTGGACAGCCACATGTAAATCAATGAAACAGGAACACGCCCTCACACCATACACAAAAATAAACTCGAAATGGCTTAAAGACTTAAATGTAAGACAAGACACCATCAAACTCCTAGAAGAGAACATAGGCAACACATTCTCTGATATCAGCCTTGCAAATATTTTCTCAGGTCAGTCTCCCAAAGCATCAGAAATAAAAGCACAAATAAATCAATGGGACCTAATCAAACTGACAAGCTTTTGCAAAGCAAAGGGAACCACACACACACAAAAAAAAAAGACAGCTTACAGAATGGGAGAAAATAGTTTCAAATGATGCAACTGACAAGAGCTTAATCTCTAAAATATACAAACAACTTATACGACTCAAAAGCAAAAAAGCCAACAACCCAATGGAAAAATGGGAAAAATATCTGAATAGACATTTCTCCAAAGAAGATATACAGATGCCCAACAAGCACATGAAAAAATTCTCAACATCACTGATTATTAGAGAAATGTAAATCAAAACTACTATGAGGTACCACCTCACGCCAGTCAGAATGGCCATCATTAATAAGTCCATGAATAACAATTGCTGGAGGGGGTGTGGAGAAAAGGGGCACCCTCCTGCACTGTTGGTAGGAATCTAAATTGCTACAACCACTATGGAAAACAGTATGGAGGTACCTTAGAAAACTATACATAGAACTACCATATGACCCAGCAATCCCACTCCTGGGCGTATATCCGGACAAAACTTTCCTTGAAAGACACATGTACTTGAATGTTCATTGCAGCACTAGTCACAATAACCAAGACATGGACAGACTATTGGATTAAGAAGATGTAGTATATATACACAATAGAATACTACTCACCTCCAAAAAAAAAAAGCCATTTGCAGCAACACAATTGGAACTACAGATTCTCATACTAAGTGAAGTAAGTCAGAAAGGAAAAGACAAATACCATATTGGAATCTAATATTGGGCACAAATGAGCCTTTCCACAGAAAAGAAAATTATGGACATGGAGAACAGACTTGTGGTTGCCAAGAGGGGGAGGTAGGGGGAGGAAGTGAGAGGGACTGGGAATTTGGGGTTAATATATGCAAACTATAGCCATTGGAATGGATAAGCAATGGGATCCTGCTGTATAGCACTGGGAACTATGGTCACTGGCGATGGAGCATGATAATGTGAGAAAAATAATGTATACATGTTTGTGTGACTGGGTCACCTTGCTGTGCAGCAGAAAATTTAGACAACACTGTAAATCAGCTATAATGGAAAAAATAAAAATCATTATAAAAAACAGACAAGATAATTTTCATAAGACAAAAAAACTGCATTAAAGAAAAATGTTATGCAAGAAAAATATTGGGGACTTAAGAATACATATACCTATATGTGAATGTATACACATATATATACAAAATTTACATATGCATGTATATTTGTTTATGTTTATATTTACACACACATAGGACAAACTCAAAAACAAAAGTGTACAAGTTGTTCTGGAATTCTTAGACAGTATGATGGCTGGAAGCACACTACATGATTAAGAGAAATGGAAAGAGGTTTTTATTATTCACTGATTGGGGCCACTAGTTTCTATCTAGGCTATCTTTTGAGTATGATCCAAAGAAACCCACGTGCGAATAGAAATAACTTGTGAATAAAAAATAAAATGAGTGGTTAGAGATCCAAGACTTTGTTGTAGGTTTCAGTTCAGAGTATGGTTTGATAGCTCTTTTAAAATCCACATCTCTTTAGGGTATACACCAGGAATGCCAAGAGCAGCAGCATTACCTCTTTGATCTGCAGAGTTCTTGGAATGAAATATAAAGCTCCCCATCAGTGTGCACCTTCAGTGATGAGCTGAGGGATATCATTTTGCAAAGTTAATTGGACAAAATGCCTGCTTGCAGAACAGAAAACGCCATTTTAGTGTGATTTTTAAGTAATGTTTAGACCAAATTCTGCTACATCTTACATGCACCATTAAATGGATATTTAAAAGTTCCACATAGTATCAAATACCTCCATTTTTTTTGAGAGAGAGAAAAAGAAAGAGGGAGAAGCTTTAAAAACAGTTCAAATGGTTTTTATTATAATCCAAATTTTCTTACTAAGCGTCTACTGTGAGAGTACAATATTCGTAATTTTTTCTTTAGTGCCTAATTAATTCACGTGATCATAGGAAATATGCTTAGTGATGAAGACTCTATTATTGTACTCTCATAAAATAATAGATTTATTGTTGACTGCCATCAACCAGATAATTTTTTCCTTTGCTTCCATCCTTCACAAACACTATTTTCAAAAATAATAACCACATTAATTATGTAACAATGTAATTATCTAGTACTTGTTATTAATTTATTAAATGTTTTATATAGGTTAAGACACCATATGTAAAATAATATATAATCTGGAAATTGGAAAGAGATGAAATATTCCCTCAATGTCTTCCAGCCAATAAACTGCAAGGTAGAACTTAAATATATTTATGTGTGATTCTATACTCCATTCTCTTTAAGTATTCCACTATCGTGTACAAAATAGGTAATAATGATTAAGTCAATGAATCTAAAGCAGGAAAAGAGTGGAATGAGAATATAAGATAAATGATAGGCAGAGGAAAATCTAATAGAGAAGATGGGCTAAAGAGGCAAATTTTATTTGAAGTTGGGGTATTAAAATGAGTAAAATGGAAAGATACTAGGTAGTCATTAAAAACTGTGATGCTTTGAGATTTTGGAAGGCAGGAAATTACTGAAAACAAAAAGATAAGGTCATGGTAGTGTTGGGAGAGGGGAACTGAGGGTCACAGAAGATGGAAAGCCTAAAGATATAAGGAGCTAGATAACTGGAGAGACAGAGAGAGACATAGAGAGAGAGAGCATATTATTGGAAAACGGAGAAGAATGACAAAGATATCCAGCAGCAAGGTGTGGTCCAGGTAATATAATCTGATATAACTAGCTTCAAATGAAGATGACAGGGAGGAGAGGGTAATAGCGGTATTCAAATGCTAATAAGGACCAAGATGGCACATTCTTTGGGGTGAACTATAAAGTTGTACAATTATGTGATGCAATATCCTCAGAGGACATCCAGATTTCTCTTGGGGTGAGAAAGTTTAGGGGACATTCAGCAAGACATCAGGATAGACACAACTTTGCTGAACCCATATTATGTGTTCCAGGGGTTACAGAGAAAAAAGTTGGGTCATCAGGAGATAAACTGGGGTTTACAGAGATGAATGAAGCATAAACAATGAGTATTGAATATTCTGCGATTACTAAGGTTAGCACAGTTATAGGGCAGTATGAACTCATCCTGAAAGTCTCTTAGAAGAGGTCAATGATATATTTTAATTATAACCTGGAACTGGTCTCTTAGACAGATTGTGATGGTCATTTGCACAGTATGAGTAGAAAGAAAAGTAAATTCTGCCAAAATCTGCAGCACACTATGGGTTCCCTTTTTAAACCTGCCAACAGCAATGCCAATGCCAAGCAATTAATATATTTCTCAAAGGTGAGAAATTATAATATAGTTGCTAAATTTATGTTCTTGTGTATATTTTGAAATATTTAGCTAAAGAATTTCAAACACTCATTAAACAAGAGGTTTCTTTTTAAACATAATTTTATGTAAGAATTCTTAAATAAAATACTTTAAATGATAACTGTTTAGGTGTTTGCCTGTCCAATAAGATAATTCAGTCTACTGTTTCCTGGCAAGGAAAATGTAGAACAGCTTCTTTCCTATATTCATTGGTTCTCTATCTTTTTCATCATTGGAATCAGGTAGAAATAAATAAGATCACATCTAAAAGTAAAAACCCAAAGCACTCATAGCATTATATATAAAAAAGCTTAAAAGATCTATACAGAACATAGCATGTATAGACCATATCAGAATGGACTCAAAGGGTAGCCTATAAGATCACCATATCAGAAACACCTAAGGTATTTATTTAACATATAGATGTTTTTTATGCCTCGAAACACCTTCTGAGTCATATTCCTAATGTATAGGATCCTAAAAGACTAAACACACACACACACACACACACACACACACACACACACACACACTAAAGTATGACAACTATTTTGGTTTCAGAGAGTTCAGGATTTGGAAGACGAAGAGACCACACATTTATGTTAATAATCAGGGATAACTGTTTTGACTAGAAGTATAGATAACAAGACTTTTCTTTCATTTTTACCATATGCTCTGTTCAGTGACGTTTTAAATTGAGTTCCCCTCAAGAAGAAATCCCTAGACCCAGAGACAAAATTTTGATTACAAATAGTTTATTTTAATGATGAAGGAAACATTATTTGGAGAAAGCGTGGTGATTTTGTACTGTGTCAACTGTATTTCCTCAGTTACCTTCTCTTTATGGTTCAGGTTAAAGTTGACCGCAGGTAATGTGCACAAGTTTGGGAAGACAGCACCTATCATGCTTAACAGGTTTAGGGAAGAATGCCAGGAATTTCTGTTGTTCAACCAAGTTTGACTGATCTGTTGGGTTGTCTTGGTAGTGAGTGGCAGCAGACTCCCCCGATCCCACAATATCCCCTTGCCAGCCTCCTAGAGTCCTGCACAAGCACATACATAGTTCTGTGACAAACAGCTCTAGCTTTTTCTATTAATCACCTGTGCCAATAAGGTTAGAGACGGTGTGAGACAAACGTGGATTCCTGTCTGTCTTCATGAATTCTAGTAATCACTTCTTTCCCTCTCTTCACATCAAACTTCTTTTTCTGACTTCCAGGCCTGCTGATATAGCACAACTTCAGGTGTCCAAGTAATGCAGAGGCAATAGCCTTCCATATTTTGTTCCCCTAGCTTTCATAATCTTGTAATTTTTAATCTTTATAATAAATCCTTTATTTCTTATCATTTGTAGTGATCCTACCTTCCTAATCAAACTGTGATTCATGAGACACGGAGAGGAAAAAAAACAGTCAAGAAGAAAAGATCAGGAGTTCCCACTGTGTCTCAGTGGAAACGAATCCCGCTAGGAACCAAGAGGCTGTGGTTTGGAACCCTGGCCTTGCTGAGTGGGTTAAGGATCAGGCATTGCCGTGAGCTCTGGTGTAGGTCGCAGACGCAGCTCGGATCTGACATTACTGTGGCTGTGGTGTAGTCCAGTGGCTATAGCTCTGATTAGACCCCTAGTCTGGGAACCTCCATATACCAAAAGACAAAAGACAAAAAAAAAGAAAGAAAAAGAAAAAGAAGGAATAATCAAACAAGTTATTACTATAGTTGACTGGGGCTCAATTCCACAGGAGACTCTGGGAGCCAATGCAGAACACATCTTCTCTGCTAGAGTTAGAGTTCTAGCAGAGAAGTAGCTGAAATGCTTAGCCACCTACTTCTGTCAATCACAGGTTAACACCAGCTCTCAAGGAGTAATTCTCCAAGTCTTATAACCTGTCACATCTATGAGCAAAGTAGGCTCAGGTGCCCAGATAAAGCCCTCCAGCAAAGACATGCTACTGCTGACGAGTGGAGGCTGAATGACCTGAGCAGGATAGTGGTGATCAAAAAGATGCACGAGTCACAGAAAGAATCATTTATGAGAACATTATAAGGATTAGTGCTTTTATCTTCACAGCAACTCTACAAAGTATTCAGTATAATTTACATTTGTCTTATTCATTAACACAACAAAGGCTGGGACAGCTTAGGCAAATTTCCCAGAACTCACAGAGGAGGTAGGTGAAGGAGTTAGGCTTTAAACCCAGGTGTAAATTATTTCAAAGTTTTTATTATTAATAAAATCTAATTTTTAATAAGAAATTTTAGCATGTTTTCCAAACGCATGGTTAATATTTTAAAATATTAATTAAATCTTTATAGTAGAAGAAACAATAAGATAAAATTAAATATTTATATTTTTAAAGTGCTGAAAAACACAATATGCTTAAGAAAAAATTATCAAAAGGAACATAAGACCTGTGCATTGCAAACTACAGAATGCTAAGAGAAATGAAAGCCCTAAAAAAAGGTGTAATGTTGTTCACATGGCATTCACCAAAAATTGATCTATAGATTCAGTTTAATCCAAATCAAACCCCAGCACAGGTGAGATCAGTGTAATCATGATATTTTCCATATGTTTTCTTCTAGGAATTTGACAATTTCAGGTGTCACATTTAAATCTCTAATCCATTTTAGGTTGAGTTTTGTATATGATGTAAGGTAAGAATTTTATTTCACTGTTCTGCATGTTGATAACAGGTTTTCCCAACACTACTCACTAAAGTGGTTATCTTTTCCCCATTGGGTATTCTTGGCACCCTTGTCAAATAGCAATTGATCACATACGTGTGGATTATTTCTGTGCTCTCTATTCTGTTCCACTGATCTGTATATCAGCTTTTATTTCAGTTTTATATTATTTTCATTACTGTAACTTTATAATATATTTTGAATCAGGAACTGTGATGCTTCAAAGCCACAATACGATATCACTTCACACCTTTTAGGATGACTACTATTATTTTCTAAAAAAAGATAAGTAGTGGTGAGGATATGAAGAAACCGGGACTTCATAAAAATGTAAAATAGTACAACCACTGTGAAAAACGATATGAGGTTTCAGAAAAAAATCAAAAATAGAACTACCATCAATCTCACATCTATGTACATATTCAAAAGAGTTGAAATCCAGGGTTAACTGCACTCCCATGTTCACTGAAGCATTATTCAAAATAGCTAAGATATAGAAAAAGCCTAAATGCCCATTAATAGATGAGTGGATAAAAAAATGTGATATACATACATGGAATTTTTTAAAAACTTTTATTTTATTTATTTGTTTGTTTGTTTGTTTTCAGCCATACCTGTGGCATGCTCAAGTTCCTGGGCCACGGATCAATCCCATACCATAGCTGGGACCTGAGCCACTGCAATGACAACAATGGATCCTTAACCCACTGTGTCACAAGAGAACTCCCACACAATGGAAGTTCCAGGCTTAAAAAGAAGAAAATCATCATGTGACAATTTAAAGGAACCTGGAATACATTATGCTTAGTGAAAGAATCCAGTAACAGAAGGAAAAAAAAAAACACTGTATTTGTCCATTTATATGTGGTATCTATCTAAAGTGTCAAAACTTACAGAAACAGAGAACAGAAAGGTGGTTCCCGGGGCCAAGAGAGAGGGGAAAATGGAGTGTTGCTGTTATACTCGTATAAAGTTTCAGTTATGCAAGATCACTAAGTTTTAAAGATCTATTTTAAAACACTGAGCCTATAGTAAACAATACTGTACTGTGTACTTAAAATCTGTAAATAAAGTAGATCTCATGTTAAATGTCCTTAGTATGAAATCAATCAATTAATAAATTTCTTTAATGACAGTTAAAAAAATATATACCTCATGTTGATAGTAAAAAGAATAATATCCAGGTCTAATTATTTACTGTATCACAAAAAAGGGAAAAGAAACAAACAAAAATCTTTCTAGCACTTGCCTAAATAATAGCCTGACAGCAACAAAAAAATGTTATTACATGAATATCAGTTTTGCACCAAAATAACACAATTAAATTTGCTGCACCATTAACTGATACCTATGTCATTATAATTATTCATACTAGGGTTACCAAAGTTAACAAATACCTGTTAATTGCCAAAGGCAATTTTTCACATTCTGCCTGGCAGTAACCTGTAGCTGTGCCAGAACAATTTTTGCAGCATTAAAATCTCTGCTCTAAAGAGCTGCTTAGCATGTCATTTCACTAATAATTGATTTTCTACCCTCCATTTTCAAAACCCTTCAGGTAGAAAAAATACTAATAAATTCACATCACCACAGGTAGAGATCTTTTTACATGTTCAGTTGTGATGCTGACGTCCTATTGGGCTCCATCTGAATAACTGTGTACGTCTCATGTCTCTATGTAAACTAATAATTTATTTTTCTGTATAAGAAAAACAATTATTGACTTTTATATTCTGTCTAAATAGTACTGATTACCTTCTAAATTATTCAGCACATTTAAAACAATAATTTCTGAATGTTCCCTTAGCTTTATGAAAGTTTAAATTACAGAATTATGAATTTTAATTCATTGCTTCATTTTTATCTTAGTGTTTGCTGTTCTGTTGTGTCACATCACAACTACAGATAGTAGAAAGAATATAATAGTTATGCACAAATACTGATTTTTATCTATATATACATGAAAAATGTACATGCAATTATTAAACATTTACTCAGTGCATGCTATGGAGTTCAAACTAATGAGAATTAAGATGTAGTTTCTGCTCCAATATGGTCTTATAACCTATGAGGTTAGTTTGCTCAAGTTCCCTTTTTTTTTCTTTTCCCCAGCACAGCCACAGCAATGCAGGATCTGAGCTGCATCTGTGACCTATACCACAGCTCATGGCAATGCCGGATCCTTAACACACTGAGACAGGCCAGGGATTGAACCCTCATCCTCATGGATACTAGTAGGGCTCATTACTGTTGAGCCCACGACAGGAATGCCTGTTCAAGTTCTTTGATGAAAGGAAAAAAAGACAGAATCATATGTGCAAGAGCTTTATTGTAGCGGGGGGGTCTTTGGTGGAAAAAGAGAAGGATGCATGAAAAGAGAGCATGAGCCTTTAGATCAGTATATAATTCTGACATTTTTGAAGAAGTGAGGGAAGGGAAGATTGGATAAGGAGGAGATTCAGACTTCAGCAGAGTTCTAAGTTTGATTAGGCAAATAAAGAGTCGATGTCAGAGTTGCCTGTCCGAAGAATCGTATATCTGCAGGTATAATCCAGAATTGGTACTTCTACCACATTAAGTTACTAAAGAGCAGCCCACAGGAATAATGTTCCTGGCACAAAATGCCATCCTCAATTTACAGGGAAAGCTGCTGGAGCTATCAGCTAACAACACATCTCCCTGTGGGCATAAGCAGTGCATTTTCATGACCATATGTCACAACTTCAACCACACAAATCATCTTCACCATGAAGTCCAGCAAAGAGGAATTATCTAGATAATTCCTTTTCACCTCTTTTTCTGAGGGGAAAACCTAGAAAAGGGAGGGCAAAGAGTCATTGGACAAATGTTTCCATCACTGAAGTCAGTCTTGGGCTACAGTTAGTACTCATCCTCTCCAGTCAATGGACTATAGATCAAAAAATGGGCAAAGGATCATAACTTGTTCTGTGACTACCACCCTCTAAGTCTTCTGCTTTATCAGTCTTGTTTTCTACTTATAGAATGTACTATTCATAGTTCTCTACAGAAACAGACCAATAGGAGATGAAAGATAGACTAGAGAATAGAATAGAATAAAATAGAATGGAATAGAATACCATAGAATAGAATAGAATAGACAAAAATGAGTTTTATTATAGAAATTGGCTCATGTGTTTCTGGAGGTGATTAGTCTCATCTCCAGCTGGAGAATGAGGAAGGCAGACAGTATAATTTAGACAAAGGTCCAAAGGCATGAGACCTGGCGGACTGATTATGTAAGTCTTGAACTCACTCTGAAAGTGTGAAAACCAGGAGTACCTATAACTGAGGGTAGGAAAAGATGAATGTCTCAGCTTAAGCAATGAGAAAGCAAATTTACCCTTCCTCTACTTTTTAGTTCTATTTGAGCACCCCCACGGATTAGAGGATGCCCGCTCACACTGGGGAGGATCATCAGCTTTACTCAGTTCATCAATTTAAATGCTAATCTATTTCAGAAACACTCAGAAATGCAGTTTTACCAGCTATTTGGTTACCCCTTGACACATAAAATAAACAGTCACAGAGACATTAAGTGGGACCTTTGTTGGCTGCTCATCCCTTCTGCCTCTAGGGAGAACATGGTCTACTAAACATTTCCACAAATCCCTGCAGATCAAGTCCCCATAGCTTTCTCTTTAACACGGCTGATAACTGGGGATCTCAGACTCCTGGCTGTTACACACTGTCAGGTGACTTCTATTTCATGGGGGTCCTGCAATTTTATTAGATATTAATGAGCCCAGCTCTGTACCACCTCTTTTGTCGTCACCACTTGCCTACACTGGAGAGTCATCACTGAACTTTATTGTGATACTGATTCCCCTCTCAGCAGAGTATTCCTAGTGGCTCCGGGCCATGCCATGTCAATAATACCCTGGTGGGTCCTCTGTTCTCGTACAACATACTCACTCCAGTATGACCACTTCGCCCCCTTTATTTATTCATTGAGAGTCTGCCAAGACGATTAGACATTACTTCACTCATTATTTTCAAGTTCTCTAGCTTCTAAAAGTCATTCAAGGAGCAATTTTGCTTTAGTGCTCAGCATAACCTTGTTAGGATATCGATATCCATATCCTGTTTACATTTGTGGAAACCTAGGTTTAAGAGATAAGCAACTGGCCCAACATCCTGCAGTTAATTTACAGTCACAAGTAAAATGCAGACCTGTCTTAGCTCCAAATCTCACAGTAAATAAATAAATGAGCAAAGCTACATGTACTTAATGTTCACTGCAGCATTATTTACAGGAGCCAAGACGTGGAGACAACCTAAACATCTATTGACAGAGGAATGGATAATGAAGATGTGGTACATACATATACTGGAATATTAATCAGCCATAAAAAAGATATAATGCCATTTGCAGCATGGGCTTAAGAGTTTATCATTACACGTAAAGTAAGTCACAGATAAAGACAAATAGCATATGATATCACTTATACAAGGAATCTAATTTAAAATGCTCCAAATTTATTTATAAAATAGGAACAAACTAATAGATTTTGATATCAAACCTATGGTTACCAAAGGAGAAACCATGATGGGGAGGGATAAATTAGAAGGATGGGAATAACATATACACAGTACTGTGCATGAAATAGATAACTAACAAGGACATACTATATAAGCACAGGGAGGTCTACTCAAAATTCTGCAATAACCTAAATGGGGAAAAAATGGATATATGTATATGTATAACTGATTCACTTTGTTGTACACTTGAAATTAATACAACATGGTAAGTCAACTACACATTTTTTTTTAAAAGAGTGATCTCACTCCATTTTATGTATTTTGGTAGGATGTTTAAATTCTGTATCATGAGAAATGCACAATGACCTGATTCACTTGCTCAGACACCCTTAAAATCCAATTATGGAGTATTCTTTCAGTTCTGTCCTACCATGCAAACTAATTCCTCCAGCTTCTTTTTTGTATAAAGCATTTCCTCCCTTTTTAGGCTCAGAACGTCACTGGCCAGGTTAGGCTGAGATTTAACCCAAGTCATCAGTCTGGTAGCAGGAGAGGAGATTTTGGTCACTTCTGAGGGTCACACCTGCTACTTTGCAATGGGGAGGCTTCTGCAGCATCTTCCAGCAGAAGAGTAATGCTAGCTATATTAGGGAATGGTGGCTAGCCTCTCTAAACTCTGAGATTTGAAGGATTGTTGCTGAGAAAATCCCTAAAATAAAGTCTTCAGAGATTCCTTCCAGGTATCTTTATTCATGTTTCAAGGTCTCAGTTTTCCCAACCAGCGTCTTGAACTTATCATATAGGATCTACTTTGGATGGCATTTATTCATCTCTAAAGCACCGAGACTCTGTTAGGTCAGCTGCTGTTCAGCTATTTTGGCTTTCCACTTTAGGAGATAAAGCAATTTGTAAGCTATCAAGAATTCTTCTACTCTTACATTTGGACCTTAGCTATTGTTAGTGGCCTCAAATATCTCATTAATGCCACTTAGCAATAATCAGCCAATGCTGTTGGCTTTGTATGCACTTTGAGCCCTCATATATTTCAAATCCTCAAATCACCAAAAGCACTAGGGGTGTTTCCCCAGGTCACCAGCAATGACAATAATGGGACTGTCACTCTGTGCTTTATTGTATGACTCAGGATGGTGCCTTCCAGGAGGCAGAGAGGGAGCCAATTCATATTGCCTGTTTTCTTACACTATATCTAGCTCCACTTGTTTTACTTTGGGTCCTCTGAAAAGCAGATGACAAGATTACACAAGCAAAAAGCGTATTGGGAGAGAGTCCTGTAAAGAGCAAAGGAGAGCAGGTGCGAGGAGCTATCACACTGCACTATAGTGCTTCTAGCTGTGAAAAAGGGGAGGAGAAGAAGGATTGATTAGGAAGAATCTCAGTCTGCAGTTTAACTGTAAGGAAAATTTGAAGATACAGAAATGTAGCTCTCAAGCCAAGCTTTCCATTGAGAACCTTTTCTCATCCGGAAGGAACGGACATCTATTATACTCATGCCATGCTCAGTCAATGTCTGGGAGCAGACTGTGGGAAGCACAGTCTTGATTTGAATGTGGTGTAAATCTATAGGAGGGCAGCAGCTGGAACTATCAGTCAAATATGCTCTGTACAAGAGAAGAGTGATGTGTTTTCATGATGTTCACATAGAGGAAGTAATTTGTATAAATAAAAATCCCAATACAGTGTAGAGTGATAAGAACCCCATGTGAGCTATGGATGAAATGAACTGGCAGTTTAGAAAAGTGAAATTATTTGATGAAAAGGAAATAGACAGGGAGCACTGGTCTGGAAAGAGATGACGTCTACAGAATATTTCATGAGGTAGGTAGCATTGGTAACTGGGACTTAAAGAATGTGAAAAAGGGATAGGGCTGAATTTTGAGGTACAGAGTTAAAAGGCATTCCATTCAGATGGAACAAAAGAAAAATGAGCTTCTTTGGCAAAGGGTAGGCAACAGGATTTGGACAGTGTGAAACAGAGTTACTGGAGAAATGCGTGGGAAGACTGTTGTGAGTACAATTTTTCATCTATTCTCCATTCTGGACTCTGAAATCACTTCTTATAGAACTCAATTATGTTAACTTGTGAGGTTGTCTTTTTTTTTAACCTCTATGAACTCAAGATAGGAAATCTGATTATTATTTTTAAATTCTAGCACCTAAGACTATGCTAACAATGAATAATATTCAATGAATGTGTGTTAATGACTGATTATCTATTAATAGAGATGAATAACTTTGGATACCAGACTCCCAAATTTTTGCTTTTATTGCTGTTGTCCGTACCTTCATTTTTTTCCTCTTATGAGTCATCTCAATAGTAAATCAAACTTATTTATATGAAAGATACTTTAAACAAAACTTATAACAGTTTTATTATAACAAATTCAAAAAGTAATGACATTTTAATTTTAGTTCCCTTCCTCCAATTAGTGCTAGTGCTTTTTAAAATTACTACCTAGCTAACTTTTAATATGTGATTTAAAATATATTATTCTTGGAGTTCCCGTTGTGGCTCAGCGGTTAATGAATCCGACTAGGAACCATGGGGTTGTGGGTTCGATCCCTGGTCTTGCTCAGTGGGTTAAGGATCCGGCGTTGCCCTGAGCTGTGGTGTAGGTTGCAGACATGGCTCGGATCCCGCGTTGCTGTGGCTGTGGCAAAGGTCAGCAGCTACAGCTCCTGTTAGACCCCTAGCCTGGGAACCTCCATATGCCGCGGGTGTGGACCTAGATAAGGCAAAAAAAAAAAAAAAAAAGACAAAAAAAATTATTTTTCTTATTATAAATGTAATATATAGAATGAAATTAAATCATTATAATATAATTAATGAGAAATAATCAGTTAATATTTTGATTAAGTTTCTTCTGTTTTATTTAAATATTTCTTAATTTGTTTTTAATAGGGTTTAATTGGCACAAGAACAGTTTTCTCTGTATTTTAAAGATATGGTGTAAAAGGAAAGGTACAGGAGAGTTTCAAACATTTTTAAAATAATCCAATGTCAGTTATTGCTTTGCCCTAAATAACCAGTATGGCTCTTTCCTTTTTATAAAGAGAGATAATTTTTTATATTTTCTTTATTCATATATGTTGTAGAAGCCTGGAGAAACAAATGTGTTGCCCAAGCCATAGAATCTTTTCCTAATCCTTATTTTTGATTTTTCAAAGTTCATTGACCTTATTATAAAATCTTTATTCTGCATAAAAAGATTTGAACACCAACCTACTTTAAAGAATCTCACCTGGATTTTTTTAAAGCCACAGTGGCATATGAAAGATCCCAGTCCAGGGACTAAATCTGAGCTACAGCTGTGGCCTACAGAACGGCTGCAGCAATGCCGGATCCTTTAACCCACTGCCCAGGCCTGGGATCTAACCTGTGCTTCTGCAGTGACCCAAGCTGCCACAGTCAGATTCTTAACCCACTGTACTACAACTGGAACTTCTCCCTTGGATTTTTAATATTCTCATCAATCGTGTGCCCGGGGCTCTTCCTAAAATAGACTTGTGATAATATCTACAAAAGCAGAAGAAAGACTTAATAGTATTCATAGTATTTAGAAATACTTAGCTATTTTATTACACAAAATGCATATTATTAAATGTTTCTGTTTTCAGGATTATTTTTACCTTAGAGGAACTTAGTCACAAAAGTACATCATTTCAACTATTAAAGGTTTATACTAAATAGAAGCACTGAATCATCTCTGCCTCTTATGGAATTTGATCTGATTATTAAATTTTAGTAAGTCTTCGAATCTACCCAATATCATTTAAATCGAGGACTTCAAGAGGCTCTTGGCTTTTGTGCTTAGTCTATTGAGAGGAAACATAATTAACATAACTGTGAAGCATAATTTCCTAAAGTGCTATTAAAAGAGTGCAAGGCATTTGAGCTTATGAAGTCACATCTGTTTGTGTCAGAAGACTCATTGTCTAGTCCAATAAATGCAATAAAGAAAATTGGTGTTTCTTTCAAATTAAAAATTTGAACACTAGAGAATATTGAATTTTAGAGTTAAAAGAGATCTTGGAAATATTCTAGTATTTGATGGCAAATGATTTTTTCTCAAGTAACAAATCCAGCTTATTGCTAGAGGTCAAATGAAGTTCTATTTTAACAATTTTAATGCTGATGCTGGCTTCAGTGGTGGAAAAATCAGACAGTTGTCCCTTGGTTTCTATGAGAGATATCAAAATCCAGAGATATTCAACTTCCCTATATAGAATGGTATACTGCAGTCATCCCTCCATATTCACAGGATTTGACTATACTATGATAGCAAACACCATACATTCTAACTGTATTAGGGATAGAAAAACCATACATGTAGGAAATAGACTGGTCTGACACATAGAGAGTATTTAACAATTTTAAATTTGACAATTTTAATTTTTTTTCTAAAATTTTAAGTAGAGGGACATCAATTTTTCAACGTTATATAGTAATACTAGCAGATCCCAAGACAGAATTTTGGACTCTCAGTTCCTAGATCAATGCCTTCTCTACTGTTTCATGTTCTCCGTGAGGAAGTCCCATCAAATCATAGATAAACTGTCTAAAACACCTGTATGTAATGAGAGTATAAGTTTTAACTATGATTTAAATGATTAAGTCTTTCATAAAGGCTTCTCAGAATGATTTTGCAAGCTGGATATATACATATATATTTATAAACTTTCATTTGTATGTATAGATATATGGCTTTCCAATCCTTATTTATTCACTATCCACAACTGAATAATAAAAATTATTTTAAGTGTATTGTTGAATCAAGATAGTCAAGATCTAAGTTATTACTTTGATCTAGCACTTGTAAGAACAGACAGATTAGCTATGATGGTTCATTAATTTCTTTATTTAGAAATGTCAAACAATATTCATATAAATATTTTTTAAAATGTTAAAAGGATTTTACTGTCAACTTGTAGTTCCATAGACTCAGGCATTCACTTAATCTCTTTTAAAAAATTAAGTAGGGGGTGAGCATCTTTTGGCTCTGACATTCTCCATGGTTTATCAGATGCCAACGTATACTCTCAGAAATTGTATTTTCCCTTTCATTCAATACTATGGAGACAATATTCTTGACCTAAAAACCAAATTCCTTAAATCTAGCTTAGTACTCCCTAGTCGCCTATCTTGGGACTTATTTTCTCCCTTAGCCATGTACTTTCTACTTCTGTAGACTGAAAATAATTTTCCCTTGGAAAGATAAAAAAATATAACTGGAACTTAGGAAGACTTGTTTTTCTACCATCTGTAAACATTCTGGGATCAAGCAATAAGTAAATTCATTTTGTTCCTTTTCACACTCTAGTTATTTCATATTAAAGGGCATCATGGATTTTAATTCTAAAGTTATATAATAATCGCTACATAATTTTGAAGTATACTGATAGGAGACAGGATTCTTCTTTATATGTCTGAATAATTAGTGATATCTTAATTCACCTTTTCATGGGTTTAGGATCAAGTAACATATTGTTATAATACATGTTATTTTTTCTAATAAACATTGTCAAAACTTTCATTTGGATGTATTTTAAAACTTAGTAGTACAAAGAACTCTCTTATACCCTTTATCCAGATGCATTAATTGACCCCATTCCTTTATTATTTCGGTTTACTTTTCTCTGGATCAGTTGACAATAAATTGCAGATATGGTACCTTTTATACATAACAATTTTACTGTTTACTTCTACAACTGCAGTATAATAAAGTAAGACATTAATACTGATATTTCTATTATGTAACATATACCCTATATTTGCAATGGTTAATTTTAAGTGTTAAACAAACTGGCCATGGGGTGCCCATATTAAACATCATTACTGTGTATGTTTGTTAGGGTGTTTCTGGATGAGATTAGCATTGAATTAGTGGCCTCAGTAGTTTTCCCTCCCCAGTGTGGATAGGCATCTTCCAATCTGTCGAGGCCCTGAATAGGACAAAAGCTGGAGGAAGGAGGAATTCACTCCTTTTTTCCTTGAATGACTAACTGAGATGGTACATGTCATCTCATTTTCTCTCGCCCTAAGCCTGGGATTTACATTACTAGCTCCGCTGATCCTCAGGATACATATATACAGTTGACACTTGAACAACATAGAACATATATCCAACATTAGCAATTGAGGGCTCAGAAATTAGCATTAATATATAAAGGAAAATATAACAAGATTAAAATTATTTTTTCAAAAGTTAAAGTTTTTGCAAATGATTATAAAAATAGTTTATCTTTAATGAAAAAATCTTACAGTATATAATAGAATTAAAGGAAAAATAAAACTAAATTTTTACCAAATGATGTCTTACATATTTGCATTCCTTTTGTTTGTGTATTTGCGTGCACGTGCATGAGCATGTCTGTATGTCTGTGTGTTTCTCATAATTTGATCAACAAATGTTGTGGGTAAATTTTCTTATTAAAAATTTGTATGTGTATTATTATTATTATTATTTTTTTGGCCATGCCTGCTACATGTGGAAGTTCTCGGACCAGAGATCAAACCTGTGCCACAGGAAATGACCAGAGCCATTACAGTGACAACGCTAGGTTCCTTTACTACTTACTTTATTAGAATTCAAATACATTTTTAACATCTAGTATTAAAGTTCTTCTTATGAAAGACAAAAATAAATTAGTTTTAAATCTGTAGAACATTTTGGAATAGATAGTTTGACTTTAAGGTATCTTGTAAGAAGATACAAACACAAATATATGCTAAATTTTTATGCATAAGTACATATTAGAGGTTGAAAGTGAGATGGAGGCCAGAGAGATAAAAGGATCTTGACAACATCATAGGAGGCTAAATTCTGGAGAGAAAGATGACTTCTGGGAAATTCCAATTTCCTGGTACATTGCCACACAACCTTAAAATATTTTGTTCTAGATAGTTTGGGACTCAGTTCTAGATTATGTGAGATACAACATATACATTGTTCTAAAACCTCTGAAAATCTACACTAATATACTAATTTGTGGGATACTGATTTGCTTAAGGAATATTAAGTGAAAAGTAGCATGTTCAAAGTCTAGGTTGCAAGTTTCAGCTTCTGCAGGAATGTGAATCCAAATGACCAAAAATATAAGCCCAAAGTATCAAATAATTTTAAGAGTACATGCTTTTTCACAACTTTTTTATCCTGCTGAGGTTTTTCATTCTAATCTTTACCAAACTCATTTATTCAACATACAGTGATTAATCATGGTTCTAGGACCTGGGGATATAATATGAAAATAAAGCATGTTTTTTTGTTCTCACAGTATTTACAATATGGTATATATTTGTGAGTTTAAGTCAGGAATGAAGGGTGCAGGGAGATGGTGGAGTGAGGGTAATAAACAATATTTATGTGAAAAGTAGAAATAATTGATAGATGAAAAATGATATTTCATTACATTAATTTTGCTTTTAGTTCTGTAGGTGTTTCCAGAACACATGTCCTATTTCTAACAGTAATCAAACAAAGACTCTTTCTTTCTGGTCTCATTATCAGCCCTAAAGATGCACTCAGGAAGAATATTAGATGATCTGTATTTTTGTCATAAGCAATTCAAATCTGAGTCCCTTCAGAAAAAGTACAGTTCAGATCTGTTCCATTAGAAATTATCTCCTCCTGGAAATTTCTAATATATTTAGAATGTTGTAATATACTAAGATTTTATTCAAGAATCAAAAGTACATTGATATTTCCTATTTTACCTGTATTTTTCCCCTTCGTGCAATTGGTTACCCCTAATTTCGTCAATGACATATCTAATTTTTTGCCTGTTGAACATAAACGTTCTTTTATAAGAGCTAGCTTTTCATTAAACTCAGGTCTTTATGGTTGAGATTTTTATCAACCATATTAAATCATGAATATTATCCATAAATGGAATTACATCCCAGAAACATATTCTTCCTATATTAGGAAGTTGCTGAAGCTAATAGAATAATTGGAAATTATTTATTATGGCTTCATCTACGCTTGTTTGCCCCTTTCTCCTCATCACTGACTTTCTTGCATATGCACCTAAATCACTGTGCTAAAGAATTCTTAATGGATTCTGTCCTTAAAAGCTAAATTCCTGGGTTCCATATCTCACTTACTTTATGAAGCTGTTGTTTGTGCTAGATTACGACTTCAGATGAAAAAACAAACAAAACAAAACAAAAGCAATTCCTAGATGTCATTAGCAATAGATAAGAGAGACTATAAGTAACATTTATTAAATGTTCATTATCGCCCAGATATTGCTAAAGATTAAAGAATCCATTTTATGTGTTCCTTATGTTCTTCCACTGTTTATTTCAGGAGTGCGCTTAGGGTGACAGCAATTACTCAAAAACATTCTGTAAGAGTGAAAATTCTGATTCACGGTTTGCCATGCTTTTGGTATACTCTCTTTCATTGGAATGGTGCATTTCTTTATCATGAAAGAAGTTAACGTATTTTCACGAATGTAGCCAAACTTACTGTTCTTGTAAGGAAATTCCTGTTTACACAGGACTAAATTATCAGACTGTTAATAAGGGAAATGTTGGCATCATGTCCATGTGTATCAAGCCTCATCATAATCACTTAAGGACTCAGGCCAGAGGAAGCCTATCTGTGTGCTTTCAAAACTACAACAATATAGGAAATAACATAATGAAGTACAATCTGGCTCATAAAGTTTTCTTCTTAGATGAGATATATATAAATTACATCAATATTTTGTTGGCCACTTTAAGTAGCATGGTCATGCCTGATTTTAATAGGAGATCAGGAAACATATTGGTATCACATCTCCAAAGGGAGATAATTAGAAGTATTCGGTGAATATCCACACTGACCATCACATACATGAAGCTTACTTTATCGATACCTGTGGTCTGATCGTATCATTTTAAATTAAAAAAAACACATCTAAAATGACACTATCTTTCAAAACGACTCAAGAGCTTACATTCAAATTGATTTTGTAAAGAATCCGATAAAAAAAAGAAAGAAAAACATCTCACTAAAAAAATCAGCATAGACTGAAATCTAATACTATTCATCTTTATATTAAACAGGTTAATATTATCTGTATGGATCAGTTGATGATTCCTGTTTTATTTTACAGCCCTTTTTATTTATCAAGTTATCTTCCCCTAAATGACTATATACTACAAAACATATTACTAACATATCGAATACAACAGTGACCCACCCAAAATTTATAATCAGTAGAATAGTACTTTTTTCCATCATATTATCTTCCACACTTTCATCAGGAAACAAATATATTTTTAAAAGGTAGAACATCATTAAAGGTTCAACTTTTATTTGCTTTATCTTCCTATACATATTTTTTGTTAACATTATGTTTATAAATGTAATAGCTGATCCTTAAAATGGTAATATAATAATTTCATTTATCATTCTTTAAATATTGTTCACAAAATTTTATTAGGTAAGTAGCACTAAAATAAGTGCAATCTAGGATATGCATCTTGGATTTTCTTGGATTATTTCCTTAGAATAAATTGCTAGGGATGGAATCAGTGCATAATTCAAAGATTAGTAATCATAGATTATTATTTATCTAATTCTGTGCACTTATGAGTCATGAAAGATTACTTGTCAAAATGAATAGTGAAATCTCCCCATTAAATGAGTAAATTTTTATATCTCTTATAATCTATTTTAATTTTTTCTGCTCTGGAAATTCCAGCTATTATTTGAAAATTTGTTTGTTTTTATTAGATGGGACATCTTAAGAAAATTTTTATAATATACTTTAAACAAATCACTACATGACAAAATTATGTGGTTTCTTGATAAGTAATTGGAGTCCTATAGCATATATGATCTATATGATCATATGCTATAGATCATATATGCTACAGATATATGCATATAATCTATATGCTATAGAATATGCATATGATCTATATGCTATAGAACATATGATCATTCAATATTCTTAGTGACATTTTTGGATGCAGTAAAACATTTTAAAGAACTGGAACAGTGTAATTTTTAGATTGTCTATTCATTTAATAAGCATTTTTGATCATTTAATATGTGCCGGACTCTATGGTAATCATTGGAGAGAAAAAGTAAATGATACAAAGTTCATATTGTGGAAATGAGGTAATAAGAGGGAAAAGTTCACAATTTTCCAGTAAAAGCAGCCACAGTATGGGAAGGAAAAGCACCAAAACCTGAAAAATAAGTAACCAGCTATGCTGTCCAACGTGATAGCTACCTACCACATGTGCTATATAAATTTAAATTCAAATAAGTTAAATTTAAGTGAAATTTAAAATTCAATTCTTCAGTCACACTGAACATTTTTCAGGTGCTCAATGAGCACATGGTATTAGGGCCTATTATGCTCGCCAGTGTAAACTGTAGAACATTTCCATCAACACAAACATTTCTATTCTATGGTCTAAAATATAAGATGTGTGTGAATGAGGCTAGATTGACAATTACTCCCCATTCCACTTAACCTATTTATCTGTTGATGGGAGGAGAGGGGTTTCCTCTAGTTGAGTGAATCTCTTTCTTTTTCTTTCCTCTCTCTTTTTCATCTTTATTTTACTTAATTTATCTATTTTTAAAAATATTTTGGATAAAGGTAAACAAATATTATTTTAAGTTGTGATAGTCTGTCTCACTGGATGGGAAGACTTTTATTACTCCTGGAAACATGTCTTTGATTTAGGTAATGCCTTGAATAGACTCTATGGATATTTCAGATGCGGAAATTCAAGGCAACTTTCCAGGCACGGCTCTGTGGGAAATAAGGAAAATCAGTATTATTTCTTTTTAAAGCAAATCTGTTTGTCCTGTTGCACTGGAGCTTCTCTACTTCAGAGACTCCTTGTCTTTGTGTTATTCAAGCACACATTAAGCCTGAAAGAGCATTTATTCACCTGGGAAACAGTGAGGAAGCTTAAGGACCTTAGCTCAAAGGATACAGGACACTGGTATGAATAGTTATTTGGTCCCTCAAAAGGACGCTGCTTTGAAGGCTTCCAATAAGTATCAAGGCAAAAAAAAAAAAAAAAAAAAAAGATAAATTTTATTCTAGATTTATTTTGAATTTTATTTGTATAATCATCATTGTACTCTTAATATTGTGCAACAATGTAATAGTTGAAACATTCCCGTGTGTAGCAATGGGAAATGGATGCCAAAATGACAAAAAGAAAAAAAAAAGAAAAAGAGAAAAAAGAAAGGAGTGTTGAAAGCGTTGAAAGAGATCAAATTTATTGGTTTGAATACAATACAGACCATTGAGGCTAGATTATTCTATGATTATTCTATGGTTCAGCCGCATGAATAATATAGCATTCTAATAATGGCAGACTTTGGGATGTAGGGGGTTTAGGAATTAATTGCCAAAAACATCAGTGAATGGAAATGGATGATAGAACCTTTGTTGATAACTGTGATAATGAGGGGTGGAGTCTACAGTAGTAAAATGAGAGATTAAGAATTTCAGAAGTTTTGTTTGCCATGGTTTGTTTGCATTAAAGAAGTGGAAAAACAGTCTCTCGGGAGGGGGAGGGGGTGGAAGGGAGTGGGAATTTGGGGTTAATAGATGCAAACTACTGCCTTTGGAATGGTTAAGCAATGGGATCCTTCTGTATAGCACTGGGAACTATGTCTGGTCACTTGTGATGGAACATGATAACATGAGAAAAAAGAATGTATACTTGTATACGTGACTGGGTCACCTCGCAGTGCAATAGAAAACAGAACACTGTAAATCAGCTATAACGGAAAAAATTAAAAACATTATTAAAAAAAGAAAACAAAAAAAATTTAAAAAGATTGCAAAAAATAATCTCTTTTTTTTTACAGTCACACCTGTGAAATACGTAAGTTCCCAGGCTGAAATCAAATCAAAGCAGCAACTGAGGCCTATGCCACAGCTTGTGACAACTCTGGATCCTTAACCCACTGAGAGTCCAGGGACCAGACCTGTATCCTCACAGAGATAACACTGGTTTCTTAGGCCACAAGACCACAACCAGAATTCTGGCAAAATAATATATTGAAATTAGTGATAAGAAGCCTGAAAGCTGCAGATAATGTCTCTAAGACCCTTATACACCTCTGGGGTGTGAGAAAGGAAAGTGTTTTCACTTAAGAGGGAAAGTGGTGTCCCCCAAAAGTTCCAGTTGCAGTTGAGGCAAGCAGGTAGACACTACATTGTTGTTAACATGTGCTAAGAGTTATGGAGGGAGAGTTGAGAGGTGTTAGGAACAACCTGCGCAATTAAATACTGAACCAGAGTACAACAGACAAAAAGAATATGACTTTGGTCAGAGAGAACTGCCTTTGTTTGGTGACAAGAATGAAAGACACGGGGAGTGACTGTATATCCTAAAGCCTGAATACATTCAGGGCCCAGGTGGAATGTGGATAAATCAGCAGTAGAAGTCTTTGCTCAACATTTAGGATGAGTGCTACTGAGTTGTTTGAACGTCTGCTACAACAACAACAGCAGCAACCATCCATTTGCCAAAGTTAATGGGACAAATTCTTTGGCTTCTTGAATTTTTAACTTTTCAAAATTGTAACCATCCACAGTCTAGATGGTTCAAGATTTTCCATAGTGGGCTATGAAAATTTATCCTAAGGATTAGGAGGTTCAAGGTAATCAATGTTTTGGGGGTCCCTCTCATCTTTGAACCTACACTCATGAAGTTCATGCCCCTTTAGTAATTTAGTAAGAATTTAATGAATGCCCTCTTTGAAAGTATTGTGCTACATGCAGATACAAAACCTCTTCAAGCATGGAGCTAATAGTCTGAAGATTGAACAATTAAGACAGTAAACAGCAAATTAAAATTGTTTTATTTAATTACAGTCATTGCAAATGTCCCACAAAGATTTATGAAATGCTTTGAAAGTATACTGGAGGACTAGCTGGCCTAATGAGAGAGAGGGCAGTGAGTGTTTGGGGTGCATGGGGGAAAGGAGAGAGAGGGAAGTTTTCCATAAAGAAATACAATTTCAGCTGAGTATTGAAAGGATACTGGTGTGAATCAAGGAGGAGGGAAGCAAAGTGCATTCAAGGCAAAGAAAATTGCATAACTTTATGTAAACAAACTTCAAGGTACAAAATAAATGAATTGTGGAAATGAAATGAACAATATGAGCCAATTACATCATAATGTCTTTGTATGGTGACATATGGTAACTAGATCTAACGTGACGATCACTTTATAATGCACAGAAATACTGAATCACTCTACTGTTCACCTGAAAATAATATAATGCTGTAGATCAGTTATACTTCAAATAAAAAAATAGGTAGACATTTCAAGAAAATGCATCAAATTGCTAATGATAACTATCTCTGAGGGTGGAAATAATAGATTCTTAGATTTTACTTTGTGATTTTATGTATTTCTAATTATCTGCAATGAATATATATTGCTGCAAAATAGAAAAAAACACCACAAATGGCATTAAAAGTTAAATAAATAAATACATAAGTAAATAAGTTCATGATATTTTATTTCATTAATTTCTTGTCCTATTCAGAATGAGGCTTTTTTCCCATATTTTTTCTGCCTTTTCTTCTGATTATTTCTGCTATCAGTATTATCTAGAATATACTGACCTGGACACTTAGATACACACTTTTCATCTTTATTTTCATGTTATTGCTTTACCAGATCCTTCGAATAACTGGCCACCTGTGCACAGAACAAAATAACTACCATAACATTTCTGAAGAAAAGAATCATCAACAAAAAAACAAAACCTTGTGTCCACATTTTCAAATTTGTTTTTGAAAAGCTTTCAGAAAAATCTCCACTAAATTTCTTTTGGAATGTTGCAGCAATTATACTTGCTAGAGTGATGTCAGGATCATATAATAAATCCTCTTCAATAAAAATGAAAAAGTATTGCCTGTTCTCAGAAATATTGTTTCATTTGATTCCAAATCAAGGAGATAATAGAATCTTTATTAAAAGTCTGCATTCTCGTGTGACTCCTGGAGTACTGTATTCAAACTACAGTTAGTTAGCAGGCAGTAGGATAATAAAAGAGCAACACAAAAAGAAATGGAGCTATAAAAGGATAACTAACAATTGATATGTTGAAAAAGGAATAATAAAAATTATAATTCTAGTTTTAATTATGAAAGTAATTGTTTTGTTTTTTACCTTATCTAGGGCCACACCCACAGGATATGGAGGTTCCCAGGGATCTAACAGGAGCTGTAGCTGCCGGCCTTCGCCACAGCCACAGCAACGCGGGATCCGAGCCGCGTCTGCAACCTACACCACAGCTCACGGCAACGCCGGATCCTTAACCCACTGAGCAAGGCCAGGGATTGAACCCTCAACCTCATGGTTCCTAGTCGAATTCGTTAACCACTGAGCCACGACGGGAACTCCAGTAAATTGTTATTTTGAACAAAGAGCTATAATGTAAAATATTTTGTGTTACAATTAAGGTTTTCATTAAAAATTATTCATGAGTTCTTACATTTATACATCATATACTAAAAACCTTCTTTTGTAAACCTAATATTTTTGCTGCAGTTAAACTGCCAGACTTCCAAATTCCATGACGCACACTTACATGTAGGCATGAAAAAGTAAGCAGAGAGTATGTTTTGTGACTGTTATTACTGGTGAAGACTGACTCAGGAAGTTACCAGAAAGTTAATATTCTGTAAATTCATGAGAATAATATTTCACTGTGTTTAGAGGATGATTATTTGCCCCTCTTGGGTGAAGAAGGCTATAGGGGAAAGCCAAAGTATGGAAATAACCTGGAAATGATGGAGCAGGGAATGTGGTAATGCTCAGAAAGAAACAGAATGAATTTCCTGACAGAGGATGCATTGCCTTAGAGAGGAAGACAACGTTTGTTAATCAAGTAACATAAAACATCAAAATGAGGCTAGAGTCAAGGAATCATGGGTAAAGCAGAAAAAACCTGTAACAGAATACTGACTCTTAAGATTCACTTTTATTTTATTTTTGGGGGGTTGTACCTGCGACATATGGAGGTTCCCAGGCTAGGGGCTGAATTGGAGCTGTAGTGGCTGGCCTACACCACAGCCACAGAAATGCCAGATCCGAGCCGCATCAGCTATCTACACCACAGCTCACAGCAACACCAGATCCTTAACCCACTGAGCGAGTCAGGTTTGTTGACGACTGAGCCACGATGGGAACTCTAAGATTCACTTTTTCTGTTGCAGTGCCTAAGAGTGTTTAGTAGATTGTCCAAATATGATGAAAATTAAACATATGTTAGCATTTTAACATTAACTTATAATATATAGATTTCAAGTATGTCATATAAATATACACATGCTAGATATGAAATCTAGTATACTGCTATTTAGGATAGGTGTCTGCCTTTCTTAGGATGCACTGCCATTTTGAATAGTGAAATTTTCATTACAAAAATGTGGAAAATTCAGACACAAAATAGAAATAAGAAGGAATTCTGCAAGCAAATTCTAATCAAATAGTCAAGAAATTCAATATTAGTACTTTACCTCCAAAAGAAATGGAGTGATAGAACCTGATTTACATGTTACCCATATTTATTTCATCTCTACTTTTTGCAGATTTTTGTGGATCTTTAAAAAATTGTAGTTGCTATCATAAAAAGTAAATCTGAGTAACACACATTGTAATCGGTAATTTTTTCACCATTATATGTACTAAACCTGCCTATTAACTTATTGATCTTACTATTTCCAGAAAATATCTATAGTTAGATATTAAAAAGCTAACAGACCTCCTTACCTACAAGGCATAAAATTAAAGGAAAACTCTAATATATAATATATGACAGCAAATCTGATATGGAAACAAAATGTTAAAAAAATAAAGGAAAATAAAAATTAAAAATCATAGTCCTGGTCTCACAAAATCCTGATTTCACACAGGTCTGGAATCTAATAGCCTTCTCCCGACAAATTATGATTTAACAAGAAATTCTGTTGCCATAATACTATTTTCACTATAGTTTTATGGATATAAATGATATCAGAATTAATCTTTTTTTTTTTTCCTTTTGTCATTTTAGGGCCACAACCGTGGCATGGGGAGGTTTCCAGGCTAGGGGTCTAAGCGGAGCTGTAGCCACTGCCCTATGCCACAGCAACGCAGGATCTGAGCAGCCGCGTCTGTGACCTACACCCACAGCTCTCAGCAACACTGGATTGTTAACTCACTGAGCAAGGCCAGGGATCGAAATGGCAACCTCAAGGTTCCCAGTCAGATTCGTTAATTGCTGTGCCACGACGGGAACTCTTATCAAAACTAATCTTAATTAACATTTTGAAAGCATATGATGAATAACATGAGGTGAACTTTTTCCTAGTTATATTTTCAAAATAGGTAGCTTGACACACAGTTCTAAGATTTTTACTGTAGTTATTGAACATTTACTACACAAAATTTTCATAAATATCCCTGTATTCCAATCTGCTTCTTTTAAATAAATTACTACATTCAATTTTTGAACACTCTATTGTACCTCAGGATAGTCACATATCCATCTCTGTGAATTTTTAGCTTTGAAGATAAACATCCCATGACAGAGTTAACAGATGAAGCCCCATTTTCAGATCAATCATCTTATTCAAACTCTCCATGGCCTGTATTGTGACAGAGAATCAAAACTGCAGCTGAAACCTGCTATAATATGTTTGAGAGGAAGGAAAGGAGAAGAAACACATTCGTTATCAGAATTTACCTGACAGCTGAGAATCAGAAGTGCACCTGGTTGCCTGGCTGCAATAAGAGCATAGGCTGGTTAAGGTAAATCCTGGATCCACAAACAGATGCATTAAGTACTTTACTTACTTAACAGAGGAGGAGGAAGAAAAGAGATAGAGTATGGGTTTGAGGGAGATGGTTATAACAATAAAGCCACCTGCAAAAAACATAAGTAAATGAGGGTGCTAGTGTCAACATAAATATTAATTAGCGGAGATGTTTGATTTCTTATACTTTAGAAAAACAAGTAGAAATAGAATATTTTCATTTTGCTTTCCTATATTCACCACGTGCATCTCCAGTTTGGAAATCACTAAATTACATAAAGGAAATAGTTATTCTTCAGTCATTTGATTCTTATATTTCCTATTGACCACATGCATTTTATTCCAATTTGCCACTATAGACAAGGTTGGACAATAATAGAATATTAATGAATATCTTGTATTTTTTGTAATTCATTTAATGATTTTAAGTGGTAGGTAATTCCATGGTTTCAGATGGCTTTGGTTTGTCAACAACTGTAGTTGCATTTCTGAATATCTGAATACTTAAATATGAATGGCTGTTAAGATAGTGTAACATACTGGAGCTGTGTGTAGGTCCTTTTTTTTTTCTTTCTTTCTTTTTTAGGGCTTTCTTTTTTCTTGTCTCCAACAGGAGACAAGAAAAATGGTAAATGTAATGATTCTTCCTGGTTAGTTTCCACTTAGATACATCACTGTATATCCATATATAGGAAGAAACTTCAAGTCTAAATATAGAAACACTTAACATTTTTACTTATTTAGTAGGTATTATCAACTGAGATATAGTCCCTTTCCTGCATCCTGAGGTAGGTCTCAACCATTCTCTTCACTAAGAAGAATTATATAAATTCAACACCACCACCAATGACTTCATATCAGTGCCACAAAGACTAACAGAGTTTTCTAGAGTCTCCATCAATTCCTCAAAGCTCTTTCTTGCAAGATGTGGACAAAGGATTATGCCTTCACAATTTTTATTGTCCCGACAGATAATACATAATGCTCAGATTTCAAGACTTATTTAGAAGATTCATCATCTCTTTTTGTTATTGTATAATGATTATTACCAGATACTACTGTAATAACTAATTGAAGGGATTGATATTATTAATCTGTCACTAACAGGGGTTGCTGTGGCTCAGTTTTAAGCCTGAAAGATATTTTATAAAATAAAATGCTTTACTTTTGAAAATGTAATTGAATATGGCATTTTCTCTCTTTAAGGTAATGATTTAAATTCTGATGTAATATCACCAAACTTTGTATTTTTTTCTCCCCACTTTGTTGTTGGGGCAGTGATGAGGGTAGTTGGGAACAGGTCTGGAACTAGAAACAAAATGTAGACATCTAACAACTTGTATATACTTCAAAAGAATAAGTCACTTTGCTACTAAAAGAGCTGATGAAAGTTGTTCTCTGGAACCAAATAAGGTCTGAGAGTTAATGGAAATCATTTACAAGTGAAATGATGAGGGAAATGAATTATTTCATGGATACAGAAAGTTGGAAATATTAGTGTCACGAAGGTGAACTTCTGAAATTACTCTATCTTCATATTAGAAAATCACAATTTAAATTTTAACAATGTCATTTCTTTAAAGCTTAAAAATGTCATGCTCAATTCCCAGTATGGAGATGCAGCAAGAGTATAATCTACTAGAATTCCCTTTACATATTCAAGCACCTAGACAACAAAGGTTTATTTAGTCATAAAGTCTCTAAATAAAAAATAATATTCTAGGTATAAGGAAATCAGAAAATACGCCTGACTTGAAACTTTACTTGTTGTCCCTGTCACATTCTTCAAATGTCTTTGCTGAGATTATACAATGATAAACAGTGCAAAATAACAAAAAATTTGTATTAAGGACAGAACCATATTTTTAATTTGGCAAGTCATCAAAGAGGGTGCAAACGGAACCAAAACATTCTGTTTTTCCCTTTCATTTCTCCACATCTGTGAAGATAAAGGTTTCTGATAATATGAACAGAGGTACTGATAATCCTAAAAAATAGATGTAGTGAGATTACTTTTGGAAACTATAATTTAAGGAATATTGAAAAATGGAATTTTGTTTAAAGAAATATAAGAACTCATATTCTATTGCCAGGAAAAGAAAAAATAAAAGGTTCTTCTAAGAACATGCAATGGATATGTAGTAATTTAGAAAATGAGGTAATTTATTTTTTAGACGCCTTAGTAATCTGTTAATAGGATACTTCTCTCTATGAATCTGATAACTTCCCAAAGGAAAACTTGTACATCCACAATAAGGCAGGCTTCAGTGAGGTTAATTAGAATCGATCTCCCGCAAAATGGTAACATAAATCAAGAAAAGAAACACAGGGTTCCTGTTGTGGCACACTGGAAACAAAACTGACTAGTGACCATGAGGTTGCAGGCTCTATCCCTGGCCTCGCTCAGCGGTTTGGGGACCCAGTGTTGCTGAGCTGTGGTATGGGTTCAGACATGGCTCAGATTTCACGTTGCTGTGGCCCTGGTGTAGGCCAGCAGGTGTAGCTCCAATTTGACCCCGAGTCTGGGAACCTCCAAATCCTGTGGGGCGGACCTTAAAATAAATAAATAAATAAACACCATAAAATGAATTATTTAAATTAATGTTCTCTGAAGAATAAACAAAATCCTTACATTTTAATTTTTAAAATTAAATAGTCAAAATTTTCAATTCCTAAGTTAGTAAATTTTTCTGTATTCAAGCAAGTACAATTTAGCTTACAAACCCCTGGCTCTTTTTTGAATGATTATGTACATTTGCATGTAAGGACCTCCTGAAAATAAATTGTTAAGGACCCCCCCAGAAAATAGTTTCAATGTATTTATATTTTATAGCAATAAGATATTGCTTAGCATACATATATTCTAAATCTCTGCAAGTCTGCATTCAAAACAATTTTCCAGAACTAATAAATAAAGTTATTATTTTTTTTTTAACATATGTTTGGAAAAGAGTGAGTCCTTATCAGAAGACTAAGCGAATGGTGGAAAATAACCTCTCTGAGGCACTGAAGCTATGGATGGGATGGCAATTTTAGTTAGTGAGCTAGAACTCAGTCCTGGAAGAACATCAGAGTTACCTGATGACCATTTAAAAACAAATGTAAGTATCTAAACTCAAATCTAGTGAACCGTAATGTGTAGGGAGTAGGTTCCAGGAACTATTAATAAGCTCCTTGAGTGATTCTGATCTACCTAGTCTATAAATAATATTGGAGAACCATAGAATTCAAATTTTTTTAAAGACACAGATATAACAAAAACCTGTACTCAGGAAAAATCTACAGAGAATGAAACATATTTGAAGAGCATAACATCACTTAATTATAGAAGCCTAAATTAAGATTAACATTAAATTTAGTTTCTCCATTCTGACTTGGTTCTCTATAATTAGCTGGCAAAGTGATTTGAATTACAGATTTCAAGGAAGACAAGCACTATGTTTTCACCTGCGTGATTGCATTTTTTCCCTTTTTTTTTTTTCTTTTAGGGCTGCGCCCATGGAGTTATGGAGGTTCCCAGGCTAGGGGTCAAATTGGAGCTTAGCTCCTGGCCTACACCACAGCCATAGCAATGCCAGATCCGAGACGCATCTGCAACCTACACCACAGCTCACAGCAATGCTGGATCCCTAACCTACTGAACAAGGCCAGGGATCAAACTTGCCTCCTCGTGGATATTAGTCTGATTCACTTCTGATCCACAACGGGAACTCCTGGTGAGACTGGATTTTCATTCCTACATTCAGTAAAAACTTACTGAGCAACTTCTTGGGACCAGACATTACTCTCTTGAACTTCTTGACATCCTAGACTCATCACGTTAAAAATTATGGTCCCCACTCTTAGACTCCCATATATGTATCTCTTTACTTGACACTGAGCCTATGAAGGACTGATTATTTCAAATATTCTATCTGACCCTAAGTTCTCTTTTCAAGGATGTCACACATGGGGAGGAAGACTACCCACACATGGGCAGGTGCCCTATATGTCTGAGAACATGTGGCCTGAGACCTAATCACTTCCCAGCAGACAACAACATAGATAGTGGCTGCTCTCAACCTTGATTCAGTTTTGATTCCACTTCACTTTAATAAATCTATGAAAACAAACTCAAGATTCTTTTCAGCTAAGGATATTTATCAGAAAAAATCAGAAGCATGCCAAACACAGAGCGATTCTAAATGGAGTAGAGAATATATCCAACAGTTTGGATCAGCTTCTAGAGAAAACAAACAAAAAATCTGAGGATGTGGGAAATGTAACATAAAAGATGCCCCTCTTAAAATATGGTAAGTATTTCTCATTTAATTTCTGTTTCAACAGACTTCCTATAAAATCCACATTTAAAAACAGCAGTGGGAACTATATCTAGTCACTTATGATGGGGCATGATAATGTGAGAAAAGAATGTATACATGTATGTGTGAACGGGTCACCCTGCTGTACAGGAGAAAACTGACAGAACACTCTAAACCAGCTATAATGGAAATAATAAAAATAATTATAAAAAAGGGTATGTTATTAACATCTGCCACTTTATGTAGTGATATTTTTTTCTTGTGATGAGAACTTAAAAGGTCTACTCTTTTAGCAGCTTTCAGATATACAATACTTTTGATTAACTACAGTCACCATGCTGTACATTACATCCCCATGACTCATTTATTTTATAACTAGAAGTGTATATGTTTTAACCCCCTTTCTTTGTCCACCCATCCCCCACACCCACCTCTGGCAACCACCAATCTGTTCCCTGTACCTATGAGCTTTACTGTACAACTGAAACTAATCAATGTTTTTCAAATTATACCTCAATAAAAATAAATTTAAAGATAAAAAAGGTGCTGCGTCCAGCGCTGCACGGAAATAGGGAATCCTGGAAAAGGGACAGAACAGTATAACAGAACATAAGACTCCTTTACATTTAGAAAGTGGGGGACCAGGAGGCACTCTGTTCCATAGAACAAAGACACCTAGGTTTTAGCCCACACATGACTTTTACTGAGGAATGTGATGAGATTAGTGTGGAAGGTAATGAGATTAGTATTACTCTTATTAAGGAAGGTGACAAGATTAGTGGGTAGGAATAGATATAAGTAATAACGAGGTTATCTTCTTAGTGATATCAAAGGAAATATCCTTAAGCCATAATGCAGCTGTTTATAGAATAACATGGTTAATGTATTAAGTCCTTATTTTGTCTTTGAAGAAGATCCTGTACTTTAGAACTCTGCATCCACAGATGTTTGCCTCCTGCAGAGTTCAGCTCTTCCATGGTCTCCAACAAAAAGGGTATCTATTTACTGAGGACAGGCCTTAAGACATTTGCATTTGTGAACATACCTATATCAATATTCTAGTTGTAGTAATTCAACTAACAAGATAAAAAAGAAGAATCAACCATCAACACTAATCTAAAATTGGCTAAGTATAATATAAGAGAGAGGTTCTTTGTTTCACCTATTTTTTTTTCACACCTACAACAATAATTCCACAGTGATGGCAAGTAAGCTTCAACTCACATGGTAATGTAAAATAATTGATAGCAGTTACATGAAACAACCTATTGAGAAAGAAATCAAGGTCACAATCAGCAAAAATAGAGCCCTGCAAGACTGTATTTCTGCCTTGTGCCAGTGAATGGGGATGGTGACACTTGGAATGTATTCATGTCTACCATGTCTGTGTTATCACACTGTATTATAATTATCTTCTTATATCTTATGTCCCTGCTAGTATAAGCTTTTGTTGATCAGCAATTAGATTCTATTCCTCTTTATATCGCCACTTACTTACACAGTTCCCAGCACACAAAAGATACTAGTAATTGCTGGGCGGTTGTTCTTTACTATTTGGCAGACAGTAATACATGGAAGTGAGGAACTAAGTGATGGTCACAGTTCTGTTCCTTTGCCAGGTAAGGTCAAATCTCTGTGTGCTTGTGTTGACTGAATACTGTGTTCAGATGAACCTAATATTCTGAGTAAAGAAATCAAACTAGACGAAAATGGAGATGTGCAAGTACTTGAAGTATATTAAATGAACCTCTATCACAGGTATCAATACTTAAGATTTGGTATTATTCAGTGAGACTGAGATGATTACCTAATATCTCAGAGATCACCTGATTATTCAGATGATCTCCTTTGTCTCCAAACAACTTTCTTCTTTAGAAGCATTTACTTATCAATCAAGGATTTAATGGAAATCTTGTTATAAAAAAAGAATTTGGGGAGATGTAAATAAGTTTATGCCATATTTTATGTGACTAAGAAACTTGCAGTCCATGGACAGGGAACAGAGCAGCCACAAAGAGATAAGGAAATGCTACGGAAAAGCAAATCAAGTCATCTATTTAGTGGTTCAGCGCATAAACCCAACAGCCACTTTTGACATCATGCCAGAAGTTATTTCTTCCTTTCCTTTTTCCTCATTCTGTCTTAGCCTATATCCCTCTTGATCATACTACCAGTTTTTACTGCTTCTGTGGCATTGCCAAACTAATATTTATGTCTATTGCATTACTCCATGCCTGAGATGTCTTACAAATTTCCTTCTCTACCATGCACTCTCATTTAATCAATCACCAAGTCAAATCTACCTGCCAGATTTCTCTTCAGTTCTTCCACTTCTATTTCTACTATCACCTGCTTTACCACTATCTCCAGTAACTTCTTTAAGAGATACCCTTCCTCTGAGCTGCTCATCCTTCCAATCCACATTCTCAGTGAGAGTGATATTCCTTAAACAACATGATTTTTTCTGTTTTTAATCTTGATTTAAAAGAACAACAACAACAAAAACCCTCTTAATAGCCATTTGCTTTGCTTAGGAACAATTTTCTCAGAAATAACTTTTGCAATCTGGTCTCAGCCTCCTGACCTGCCTTGTACCTTGCAATGCTCTCCTTTCTTACCGGAACTTCAATAACCTTATCTCTGCTGTAATTAGAGAAACAGGTTCTACAACTTCCAAAATATCATAATTTTCTCTATTTATTAAAGAAGTTGAACAGTGTCTGGTATGAACTTGGGAAAGGCATAGGAAAATTTAACAATATTGAGACAAAATATGGGAAGGATTTAAAAATGATATGAAGGAAATATAATGGAGAAAACATTTATTTTGCCCTTACTGTAGTCCAGGCATTGGCTCATGTACTTTTTTTTGATACTTTCACAGGGGGAGGCAATTGTATACAACAACATTGTTTATCAAAGAAGTTAAAGTATTTATTCAAAAGCAAATATTATTAAGTGGCAAAGACAGAA
This sequence comes from Catagonus wagneri, assembly GCA_004024745.2. NCBI lineage: Eukaryota > Metazoa > Chordata > Mammalia > Artiodactyla > Tayassuidae > Catagonus > Catagonus wagneri. Next base: position 23,539,849 of record PVHT021183666.1, on the reverse strand, counting down.
TTCAGACTGAGATCTCTACGATTTGTTCTAGATGTAGGGTATTTTACATCTACAATGTAGGGTATTTCAAACTTATTTTAAAGGAAAAGAGGAAATTTGTAAGACGTCTCAGGCATGGAATAATGCAATAGACATAAATATTAGTTTGGCAATGCCACAGAAGCAGTAAAAACTGGTAGTATGATCAAGAGGGATATAGGCAAAGACAGAATGAGGAAAAAGGAAAGGAAGAAATAACTTCTGGCATGAATTATACTGCAATGTATTTATATACCTGGGGTTAAGGGAAGAATACAGAGGCAAACTTCAAGGTATTTAAAGAATAAATATAAGGTGCTTGCTAGCCTAGGTTAGGAAAAGTGTTGCAAAAAAGAATCCAATTTCTGTCAATGCTATGATAACCCACTTAGGTCACTGTGGTAAAAGGAAATAAAATGTCGTATTTCTAACTTCATTAGTTGTGAAAACCTCCTAGCAAATTAAAAGGAAATGCAAGACTAAAAAGTAAAAATTATGATTGCTTTGTCACGATGCTCAAAGAATAACTTTGAAGTACACTCCTTAGAGGCAGTTATTAGAAGATCAAAAACAGATCCTCTTTTAAGTAAAAGATTCATAAATCTTGTAGGAAACCTCTGAAAATCAATTTACTAAGACAGTCATCCTCGCTTGAGTTCAAGCATCTTTTAAATGGGAAAGTGTTTATTAATAGGCTGTTGGTATAGCATAGATGGTTTTAATAAAATAAAGTACGCATAACTAAGAAAGGGATGACACAGTCTGACAATTATAATTATAAAATTTATAAAAATGATAGCAAAGAGAAAGCACAGTGATCAAGAGATTCAAACAAAGGATAAAAGGACAGAAAAAAACACTAAAAAAAGTTTGCATGATTTTTTTGGCAGGATAAACTGTATGTTATATTTTATTATATTATGACATTTGTGAATTTTAAGAAAAAATTGTAACTTAATTTTATACTAATAGAACTCATTCACACAAAATCTTCAACCTTTTAGAAATAGAGGTGCTAATATTGGATAATTGCTTATATGAATACTAGTTTCATGGAACAGGCAAGATATACATATTTGTATACAAAAGCAGAAAGAATATACACTGAAAATTCACTGTAGGATATGATCTGAGAGTAGAAATTTAGGAATAGCCTGAACGTCCATAACTCAGAGTCTAGCAAAGAAAATCTCATCCGTTCGATGAAATTTTAAATAAACAATTCAAAAAAATAAAAAAATGAAATATATGCATATGAGATGTTATTCAGATGGTAACCACAGTGGGTAGTTTCAATTTAAATTTATTGCAAAAAAGGTATATTGGACAACAGTGGTCCTGAAGGGAACAAATGGTAAAATGAAAACATTATTTCTGTATAGTGGGACTGTGCACTATTTTTTCCTATTATTTTAATTTGCATAACCCATGCTGTTCTTATAATTTATTACTTAAGTCTTTGGTTACATATAAAAATGTATAAATCATGTATAAAATTATAGGTTTATTTTGGATAGAAGTAAGTCTATTTTTAGTTGTTTAAATGCCACTTTATCTTGCTCTACTGTCTAATGAATTTATATATCCCTGGTAGCCAAAATAATGACATGTAGAAGTTGCTCACAAAGAGTCTAATAAATAGTTTGATAAGTAAAGAATTGGATTTTGGAGCCAAATTGCCTAGCTTTAAGTTAGAATTGCCACTTACTGGCTAGATAATCATGAACGGGTTTATTGTGTATTGAATGCCTTGGCTTTCTCATCAGTAGAATGTGTTAACAATAATGACAATATTTACATGCACTATGAGGATCAAGCATGTTGAAACATGTGGAATATTTAGATGAGTGTCCAAAGCAGAATACGAGCTCAGGAAAAGTTAATTACTTTTAGGACAAGAGTAGAAGTTGAAGAACTGTCTCTTGCAGTTGCAGCAGGTTTTGCAACTTATTCATTATTGTGCATCCCATATCTAGAACAGTGATGGGCATCTAATCAATGATCCAATATTTACTTAATGACTCAATTAATCTAAGAAATAAAGAGTACCTTATTGTGGTTGTGTCAAAAGGGCTTTATAAATGAATTTTATTTATAGTGCCAACTGTAAGGCAGGCGTTATGCTAAATAATGAATCTATGAGTCCTTATCCTAGAGGACTTAAAAGTCTGATGAGAAAAAGGACAAATAAACAGAAAATGAAAGTACATGGTAATGAGTTCTTTGTTAGAGGGAGTTGTAAGCAGTTGTGAGAGCTCAGAAAGAGAAACTAACTCAGCCTAGGAGGGGGAAAGTTTGAGAAATCCTCCTGGAGAAGGAGATTCTGCTCTAGTGCCTGGATGGATGGCCTTGCCATTCAGAAATTGCACAGAAGAAAACAAAGCTCTGAGGCTGCTGGGAACTTCTATGTTCATATTGAATATGCGTTCCTCTGGAACAAACAGATGGAGTCTCTAGGCAATTAATGAACACAAGTAGACCTACAGTTTGAGAAGTGCTTTTAAAGGGGAAAACTATATTAATATGATTACAAGCGTATATATAAAAGTGAATACTTATTAAGACAAATAACTATATTATTAAATGTAAAGATATGGCAAATATCAAATAATTATAAAATATTCCCCCAGAATGTAACTGAAACATTTACTTAGCTGACTGTCTCACTTATATACTACTGTTTGGCTTACATTTTTAGTAGTATACTATTAGCCCATCTCTTCCATTACAACAGTTCTGAAATAAGACTTTCTATAGAGAGAACAGAAGGATAATGCATCCTTCCTGCTGGTAGTTGATTGAAATGTAATTTTTATTATAATGGTTTAGAAAAATCTCTCAGCTTCACAATACCTTCTTGAAAAAAAAAAACTCTATGATTTAATCTGTAGTTTCTAACTCAAATTGTGCTTCTTGCCAAAGGAAAAACTTTATGAAAAACCCTTTTGCTTCATCTCACTTGGCATGGTCCACATTCAGCTGAGCCTGGCCGCTCCTGCTTTCCTTCTCCTTCCTGAGCTCCAAGAGTATCAGGAGCTAGGGGCGGGGGCATGGAGGACGGGGATATGGAAAAGTAGCTAAGAAGCCTGGGTCCTAATGCTTCCAAGCAGGGAGGAGAACAATGTCTACGATGAGCCTTTTTCTTGGGATCAAATACAGGGTCCAAAGAATTACTGAGATCCAACAAGGTGGTTCTTTACTTGAGAAGGAAAGAGACTGGGTAGGGAGAGTTACAATGGAGGTAATGTTGGAAGCCTATTAGCCTCACCAAAGATAAAAGCTCAGTGTGGAGAAACAGTGATTTAAAGCTGGGATAGTTTTCTAAGTCTCTAGCACAAGAGTTGGTTACCTTTTTCTTTTCCTTTTTTTTTTTTTTCCTGTAAAGGGCCAAACAGTAAATGTATTGGCTCTGTGGGCTACATGGTCTTTGTTGCAACTACTCAACTCAGCCAGCAAGCAAGCAATCATAGCCAATATATAAATGAGTAGATATGGCTGTGTTCCAATAAAACTTTGTTTACAAAAATTGGCAGCCAATGGGTTTGACCCACAGCCATAATTTGCCAACCTCTGCTTTGGCCTATCACGAGAGTTTGAAGATATATATATATATATATATATATATATATATATATATATATATATATATATTTGCTTTTTGTCTTTTCAGGGCCTCACCTAAGGCATATGGAGGTTCCCAGGCTAGAGGTCTAATCAGAGCTATAGCCACCGGCCTACACCAGAGCCACAGCAAAGCCAGATTGGAGCCGCATCTGCGACCTACACCACAGCTCACGGCCACGCCAGATCCTTAACCCACTGAGTGAGGCCAGGGATCAAAACCGCAACCTCATGGTTCCTAGTCAGATTCGTTTCTGCTGCGCCACGATAGAACTCCAAGAAGTCATATATTTTAAATTAATGTCACAGACAATAAATGATACAGAGAGGAACAAAAGATTATTTCACACTGAGTGATCAGAGAAGACTTCATAGAAGAGAGGAAATTTTAATAATCTCTTAAATCACAAAGAAAATTTATGTAAATGTGGAAATGTAATTCAAGTGTGAATAAATGGGAACAAAGGTGTGAAAGCTGCAATCCAGGATATCAAATACCATTATTCCAAGGAGTCATAAAAGATGGCTATTGAATCTAGCCAGTGTTTTTGAGGAAATTGTCTTCTAAACTATAGTTATACATGAAATAGAGTCTGTTAAACTTTTATCTTCAGACCAAGAAGAAATACAAAGAGAATGATTCTCCTTCCTTGATGACCTATTCCACAGACACTGTAATTTATAGAAGCAGAAGAAATAAGTACAAAGACAAGCTTCCATGTAACAAATCCACCTGGACTATGTAGGCTGTGAAAGTTATCACTTCTCTGTAGTGCATGGGATTTGTAGCCTCAATCCCCTAGGACATTCTGCAAAATAGAGACAATTCAGTACACCCCTTCAGGAATTGCAATGATAATGAAGTAGAAAAAAAAAATAATACGTTTTGCCTCCTGGATGCCTAGCTAGATTACAAAATAAAAATCTGGAGCTGCACTAGCTCTGTTAGCTGTATTTGCAAGCTGTTCACAAATAGCGGGCTGAATGATATAGATTTGCACATTCAGTGTAATAGTATTGAAAAAGGAATATAGTTAGGTATTTGAATAAGTAGTGAATATGTTCTCTTAAAACATAATTTCCCACTAAAAAAACAAAACAAAAATATTAAGAATAGCTTTTGTGGACAAGGGATAGCAAAATAAATGCTAAAATGATCTTTGTTCTACAAACAATCAAATTCTATTACGTTATGTACAAGTCTTCACTAGCAAGTCTTATTTTCTTTCACCATTTATTTTAACTCTATTAATGCTTAAGTAGAAAAATCTTTCTCAAAGGTAAAGAATCTGTGTGGCTTTATTAGGAGTCTGGTGTTGAACTTCGCTCAAAGAGCTAAACTTTTAAATATGGAATTGCTTCTTAGCTCAAATTAATCTATTTGAATCAAACTATAGTTGATCTCTCCCATTCTTGTTACTCTGACTGTTTAGAGAATGGACGACTTTAAAAAAGAGCACGTTTTTATAAAACGATCTATTTAAATGTTTACTTTTTAAATGTAAACTTTAGTACCTGATACCAAATATTACCTTTCAGGTGGTTACTTTTTTATAAATATATATCTGGAAAGAATATTTTTTATACATTAAACTTTCTTATAAAAAATACAACTAAATATTAGTTGCACTTACTATGTCTGATATTTTGCTATTGTTTTATGGTTTAACTTTTTTGATTTATATAACATCCATATAAACCAGATATTACTACATCTACATTTATTAAACTGAAACAGTTTCACCAGTTCAGTTTCAATCCATCTTATTCAAGAATCTATGTTCTTAAACACTAAGTTATTGCCTCTTTAACTGTATATAAATACGAAGATGTTTGCTAAAAGCACAGTAAATGTTAACTGAATTCAATATTTAAATAGATTTAAAATTTATAATGGAGATTCAGTTCCGTATAGGAAAATAATTTTAAATTAAAAAAAAATTAGCCACAAACCCCATCTGCTTCTCCAAAGAAAGCTAGTATTTATCCAATTAATAGTCAGTAAATATTAAATATATTTCGATCATCTTGTATTAGGGTGCTTTAGATATCATTGCTGAAGGAAAGATACCTGGGACACTTAAAAGATCTGTGAATAAGCTCCAAGAAAAGCTTATTTCAGAGCTCCCTAAAATTGCATACACATTTTTGAGTAGATACATATACTTTACTAGGTTGAGGGACCATGACTTTCATCACATTTTTAAAGAATCAGTGACAATCTAATTACCACTATCCTGGAGGAAATGGACCAAGCTAGTACACTTTCAGACTAGGCCACTTAGGACCCCCTACCTAAGTGAGAAGAGCGTAAACATACCCCAGAGACTTATTCTAACCTATCATTCACTTGGGGGTGGAAGATTCAAACTCTACTGTGTTCCTAGAGTTCTTGCTTTATGAGAGAGAATTCTAGAACTTGAGTAGTCACCTGTCTCACTCTTTCCACCTTAGAGATACAGCTAATTTAGCAACTACACTACCAGGAATGATGGAATGACAGGAAAACCACTAGAATTAGCACTGATGATAGTGACTCAGCTACCCTTGTGATAAAGAGTTTTTTCATGGTCAGAAAATTCCCTAATGGATATTTAATGGTGATAAAAAATGTGACTTTGACGTCCAAATTTAATACATTAAATAATACATATGAAATGAAATGGGGAGCACTCATTGTCATATGTTTATTTGACACTGTCATTCTCATATGTTTATTTAGTGTAGCAATCACAGTGTGGGGGAACATATTTTCAGAAAAACAAATAAACAAACAAAAAAACAACTGCTGGATTTTCAGTCTGCATGTTTAAGGAATGAATAAGGAGCAGTTGGACAATGCTATTTGAAAACTAGGCTGCCTAGATTCCATTTTCAGAAAGTTTATGTCCTTTAAAGTTTTCTCTTGCCTTTTTTTCTTTTTTCTTTTTCTTTTTTTTTTTTTTTAACTTCAAAGTAGGCAGAAGATTGCAGAAGCAGTGGTGGTATGATGCTTAGCCTAAAGGTATTAAAGGTATGCAAATCTCTTCTGAGGCAAGTCTGTTACCCCCATTGTCTGGAATGTCACATTAGCAGAATTAAACTCCTAGGTTAAAAGAGTTATTTGGGGTACTTGAAAAATATAGTGCATTTCACATAACAAATGTTTGTGTGCACTTTTCTTAATAGATTATGAATTGTAATTCTAGCTAGCATTTGGCACCTTTGTGAATGAAGCATTTTGAAGAGCACTGAAAATATCAACTGCTGATTTTCCTTGTAAGAAAAATTATTTGTACTTTTTCCAACACCAATTTATAGCTATGTGAAAGGTAAAAATATAAACCAATCACTTATTAAAACTCTTCAGTATCTCATTTTAGTCTGCAAGAAAATGTACAGGTTATTATAATAGCATATAAGGCCCTGAGACATATTTTGGAGAGTATCTTTCCAGTTTTCCCCTGGACACATCATTATCCAATGGGTAATCTGTATGGTCAAGAGGATATGCTGTACACATGTCTGTGGAGTGCTTCTTTGTGGAGGATATGCTGGAACTTGGGGGCCACGGATCCATAAGCATGAGCAACAGGTCTTTTATGGTATAGGATGGAGCTAGGTTTGGCAAAAGGAGAAAGCAAACCAAGAAGAAAGCTCTCCTCTTACTGGATCATTTTAGTGAGCAAGTCAAGAAGTATGATATTTCTAAATTAGAGCCCGGTTTGTCAGACCACCATGAAAGTCAATATGTAATGTACCTAACAGTTAGCTTAATTCATAACTTCTGAAGTTTAGACATATGGTATGTGGACATCCATGTGTCTCTTTGGCTTTACTTACAGAAATAATCTCTGAGTGTCTCTCTAGCCTCATCTTTTTATCAATGCTGTCACCTTCACTGCAATATGAATTGGAAACATCATTTATTATATATAGCTTTTTGTTTCATAACTTTCTACTTAGACATCTGCTTAGTGTGTAGTTTTCTTCAACTGCTCTATGCCCCAAACTCTACCCTGTCTAATAAGAAAATTCTTCTTTTAAGAGAGAAATAAAACATCATCTCTTTGGTGAGTCCTTTACTAATGGCCCTATTCTGCCCTCACTATCCGAAATGATACTTAAGGGATTCTTTCTCTATGATCCCACTCGTATTATATCTTCACCAATGAGGTTCTATTCCTATTGCTAGTTATTAAAGATATCTACTTTTTCTGAGACATCTTCAGAATACTTCAAACTATCTCTTGTTCTACATTTCCAAACCTATGAATATTTCAGCTTTATAAACTAAACACAATTCATATGCATCAGTAATTGTTAGGACACAGAGAATTAAAGTACCAACACAATGAAAAGAGAATAGAGATGAATCAAGGGAAGGTTTACTGTTAAAGTCTGTGAACTGAGTCCAATTCCTGATAATTACTTGCTATACATATTTCAGTTTATACCGATGCCATTTAAACACTGCATATTCTTCCGTAGTTATGTACTTCTATAATTTTTATAATAATCTAAGAGATAAATCACAAAGCAAAAACACAAAATGGGGATTGAAGTGGGAATATACACTCTAAATGCAATAGAGTAGTATTTATTTTATGGCTACTAAGGGTAATATCCAAAACTTTATTAATGTAAGACTGTTGTCTATATTGTTCTCAAAAGTAAAATATTCTCTTTGGAAAATGTGAAAGCTTATTCCATCATATCCAACCATTATAGCCTAAGAATGCTCAGCTAGATCAATAGAGATAAACTGCATATTCAATTATATATTACATTCCCAGAACAAATAATGCTGCAAGTAAAAAAAAAAAAAAATTCCCATATAATCAAAGGTAAGAGCATCTAACACCCAAGTTTTTAATTGAGATATCAGAGCATACATTTTGAATCCTCTCTAAATGATAAGTCTACATTGCATAAAGTTCTCAAGCACATAGGAATAAGGCAACACAGTTCCAATCACAGAAATACACTTAGTATATTGCATTACTTTTATTTTTGTTTGGTCTTTTTAGGGCCCTGCCAGTGGCATATGGAGCTTCCCAGGCTGGAGGTCAAATCAGAGCTGTAGTTGCGAGTCTACAACACAGCCACAGCAATGCCAGATGTGAACCACGTCTGTAACCTACACTACAGGTCACGGAAATGCCTGATCCTTAACCCCTGAGTGAGGCTAGGGATCACAACTGAGTCCTCACGGTTACAAGTCAGATTCATTTCTGCTGAGCCATGATGGGAACTCCTATTGTATTACTTCTTTAATTTTCCTTTCTTCATTTAATTCCAGCAAAAGGAAAGTGAGGAAATAGACGATATAATTATATTTTAAATTATGGAGAGGTAAGTGACATAAAATGGAGTGAGATTTCTACACTTCAGTCACCTGTAGCTTGTGATAAGATAAATGCCTAGAGCAAGCCTAAGACATATATAGATGGTAATATATTCACTAATTAAAGTGGAATGCTAAAAATTATTCAAGTAATCTACAGCAAGGCAAATAAAAAGAACCAGTTCACTGTGAAATATAGAGCCAAACATAAAATACATAATAAAATGTAACATATCAATAATTAAATGGATAAAAACACCAACTATAAGACAGAGATTCATAGAGTAGATAGAAATCATGACCCGGCTGTATGCTCTCTGTAGGAACTAACTTAAATATAAAAACATAGGCATGTGGAAAGTACAAAGATGGGAAAAAAAGTATAAAATTTAAATATTAATAAAAAGTCTATTAATATTATACAAATGGATTTTAAGGACAGAAAATTAATAGGGACAAAAGGGACATTAAATAGTGATAAAATAATTAATGTATCAAGAGGATATAGGAGTTCCTGTCATGGCTCAGCGGAAACAGATCTGACTAGGAACCTGAGGTTGCTGGTTCAATCTGTGGCCTTGCTCAGATCCACCGTTGCAGTGAGCTATGGTGTAGGTCGCAGATTTGGCTCCCACGTTGCTATAGCTGTGGCGTAGGCCAGCAGCTGTAGCTCCAATTCGACCCCTAGCCTGGGAACCTCCACATGCCATGAATACAGCCCTAAAAAGCAAAAAAAAAAAAAAAAAAAGAACAGAAATCCTATATGTGTATATACCAAAAAAGCTTCAAAATAATGAAACAAAAATATGAAAGTATGAAAGGATAAGTAGACAAATCCACATTTATTGATGGATTTCAAAATTGCACCTTCAGTAATTAGTAAAACAATGAGACAGAAAATTAACAATGTTAAAAAAAAAACTGCATAATACCATCGAACAGGACACAGCTGACATTTACAGATAATTCCAACAATATTAGCATACATATTCATTTGAAGCACACATGGGAAACTCCTCAAAATTAAATAAAAGACCTTAATATACTGAAAATAATTAAAATCATACAGAGTATACTCTCTGGCCACAATAGTATCAATGTAAGAAAGAATAAACTCAATAGGATTGAGTTGCTCAAATCTTATTTAAACGAAGGAGGAGGAGAAAAAACTTTGATCTAAATTTCACAACTCCTAAAAATTAACCAAATTAACTCAAGGTCAATCATGGTCTTAAATTTACAATACAAAATAATAAATCTTCTTGAAAAGTGCTATAAGAGAAAAACTTACAAATGCTTTTTTTTGCCATGGTAAACAAACAACAAAAACCTGCATTGTTTGACTACCTGAAGAATTGTTAAAGAGCTTATGTATTTCAAGTACATCTTTCACCCTTAATTCATCTTCTCTTTCTACATTAAAAAATATTTCCTACTTATTTCACTTTTACTCCTATTGTATTGAATAAGTCCAAGTAAAAAATTTAAGATCATTTTAAAATTGAGGCAGAATGCCACACAATGATTTTCCTAGAATTAAGCCATTTAGGATATGCTTCATAGTTTCAAAATGTATATACTTCGGCAGAGGGAAAAACAAATAACAGTCTTCATAATTAAGTTGAAATCTTCAATGAAAATATTACCTCAGTATATACAATACTGATATTTCTGAAAATAGTATTTCTGGTGCCAGTAGCCTAATGCTGACCATTCTATTCTTTAGATTGGAGTAGAAGTTTTAGAATGTAAAATGGCAATGTGATGACGTAAAATTAATGACATCAGCATTTCTCCAAATTTCATGTTTGCATTTTGAATCAGTTTACATTTGCCTATATTTTATGTAAATCCTGAAATGGATTTAAATGATTTTGTCTCTGTTTTTTTAGCTTGGAGTTATTAACAACGATTTGGGAATATCTGCTTTACTTCAAATATTGCTCCATCTAAGAACATCGTGTATCATTTAAGAAACTTGAGAAAACTACAAAAGCCCATCAAGCATCATTTATATTATCAGGTCATTAAATGTAGTTAGCTTCTTCACCAGTTCATAAAAGTAAGCCATGGGTGATTTCAGCAATTTGTAAAACCTCTTCCTACTTCATTTTGATCACCACGATGAAACACAACGTATTTTCCCAATGCCAGATTCCTGACTACAAACGCTGAATTCCCTTTTCCTTTCACTCATCCATCAAAGAATTTGCTCTCCAAATCCCTTTATGAAGTGTTTTACTCCCTCTTTCCTTCCTTCCCTCTCTTTCTTTCCTTCATTTTTCCTTATTTTTTTCTTTTTATCCTGCATTCTGTAAGGAAAAGGGATATTGGTATTTGTTAATGGGCTCTGTATTTTACTTCTGTTCTTTTGTTCTGAGTGAGAAATTCCTCACTCTTATACCTGATTCTGCATACACTGGACCCCTGCACTCTCCAATAAAAACGGGTACTAAGGAGAAAGATTCTGATATCAGGGAGTAAGAATTTAATAGTTTCTTAAGAGAAAAAAAAATCAGGCATTCGTTTATATTGATCCCATCTTTGCCATCATCTGTTCACTTGTTCATTCCTTACTTTTAATAAATTTTATTGAAAAAGATACAATACAATGTACACATTTCAAGTGTGCCATTCAGTGAGTTTAGAAAAAAAAAGTGTGTATACCCAAGAAATCACCATCACAATGTACGGAACATTTCCATCTCTTCAAATGTTCTCTAACTCTCCTTTACTGGCCATCCTCCACCCACTAAGTCAGTCAGCCAGTGCTCTGTTTTCTATTCACTAGCGCCCCCGTTCCAGAACTTCATTTAAAAAAAAAGTTAGACAGTATGTATTCTTTTGATACTCTTTATTTTCCTCAAGACACTATTTTTATTCAATAAAATGTTTTTGAGATGCAATTATGTCCTTGCAAGCCATGATACTGTATTTTATTGAAGTGTAGTATTCTATTGTATGAACCTACCTCAATTTGTGTATCCATTCATCTAATGATGTAAACTGTAATTTGATTCCAGTATTACGTTGTTACACATAAAGTGGTTATATATGTTTTATTAAAAATATTTTTGTATATATATGGTTTCATTTCTTTTAGGTAAGAATCTCTGGGTTAGGATCAGTGTATGTTTAACTCTCAAATAAACAAACTTTGTTCCCCAGTGGTTGTGTAATTTTGCACTCCCACAAATTAAAAATTCCAGTCAGTCTCTATTACTGTTAATCTTGGTACTGTTGGTCTTTTTAAATGTGGTTTTAATTTGCATTCCCCAATATCTCATTATCTTATTATTATTATTTTTATGGCCACACTTGCGACATATTCAAGTTCCCCAGGTCAGGGACTAAATTCAAGTCACGGCTGCAACCTATGCCACAGCTGCAGTAACACTCGTGCTTTAATCTACTCTGCCAGCTCAGGAACTGAACCCACTCTTCTGCAGTGACCTGAGCCACTGAAGTCAGATGCTTAACCCACTGTGCCACAGCAGGGACTCTTATTATTTATTTCTGAATCATCTTTTATAAGATACACGTTCAAATCTTTATTTTTTATTGGTGCATTTATTTTTTTAGGTTCAGTGAGTTGTAAATTTTCTAAATTCTGAATACAAATAATTTGTAAAATATACATAATGCAAGCATTTTTTTTTAGTTAGTGATTTCCTTTTCCTTTTTTACAGTTACATTGGAAGATCATTTTAACGAAATAAGTTTTCAGGCATTCCCGTAGTGGCTCAGTGGTTAACAAATCCAACTGGGAACCATGAGGTTTTGGGTTCGATCCCTGGCCTCACTCAGTGGATTAAGGATCCAGCGTTACTGTGAGCTGTGGTGTAGGTCGCAGATGCAGAACGGAACCCACATTGCTGTGGCTGTGGCATAGGCCAGCAGCTACAGCTCCTGTGAGACCCCTAACCTGGGAACCTCCATTAAAAAAAAAAAAAAAGAAAAGAAATGTTTTCATTTTTCTTATATAATTAATTTTGTTTGCTAATTAATATTTGCCTACCTCAAAGTCATAAAAATTTGCTGTATATTTTCTTTTGGGGTTTTATAATTTTAACTTTATATTAAGTTTAGATAGATTTGGGATTATCTTTTGTGCATGCTGTGAGATAGAACTCAAGGTTCATTTCTTCCACGTGGAATCTATTATCCTAGAATTTTTTGTTTAAAAAGATTTTCTTTTCACGATTTATTTTTTTAATGTTTTATCATAGTTGATTTATAATGTTCTGTCAATTTCTGTTGTACAGCAAGGTGACCCAGTTATACAAATATATACATCCTTTTCCTCACATTATCTTCCATCAAGTACGGAACGTTTTCAAATTTTTAAACCTTCAAAAAAAAAAAAAGTTTGGCCTTGCCCAGCTCCTGGGGAATAATCTCTAAACTCATGGAAGGTCCTACCTCATTAAGTGTCCTTGTTTACTTCAGAACCTTGGGCCATGCCTGGTAGTCTACTCTAACAATGCATTTTATAATGAGAGTCTTCGGCCAGACCAGAGACTAATGTCAGCCTCAGAGACACACACATACTTCACAGCCCCCAAATAAAATTCTTGGTCACTAGGGCTTGGCTGAACTTCTATGTTTGATAATACTCCATTCTGAAAGAAATAGGTGCTGTCTACATGGCTCCATTGGAAGAGGACAATAGGAAGCTTGCACCTAGAACTCTTGTGAACTCTGCCTTATGTACCTTTCCCCACTGCTGACTTTAATTTGTACGGTTTTTTCTGTAGTAAACCGTTACCTTAAGTATAGCAACATTATTGAATTATATGAATTCTTCTAACAAGTTAATTCCAAAGGAGGTCTGGGGAACCTCTCAAACCGCCAGTACTTCTGACAAAAATGAACTGCCCATATATGTGGTCAATAGGACTCTATTTTTTTGTTATAGCTTTGTCTACTTTTTAGCTCATGATCGCAAATACTGTAGTTTTATATTGCATTTCAATATCATTCACTATAAGACATATAGTTTTTACGAAAAGATTTTTTAGCTATTGGAAGTACTTTATACTTCTGTATATATTATAGAATCAGTCTTTCATTTTCTGCTAAAAACACTGCTAACATTTTGAATGTGGTCATCTAAAATACTGGCCCATTTTGGAGGGAAATGACATCTTAAAAATACTGAAATTTCTGATTCATGATCACAGATATCTGTTCATTTACTTAGTCTTTATTTTTTCAACACTATATTCTCACCTCTTGACTTTTTCTAAATATCTGTCTTTCCATAGCATCTGTTGCCCAGCACAAAAGCTGCCATGCATGCTTTAGCACTGTATGAATATCATGCTTCCCTCATGAGGACAACAGGGGAGCTCAGTCCTCAAGCTAAGGAAGGACCTGAACCAGTGACCAGACAAGGTAGGCTCCGTCCAAATCCAAAATAATTTTGCAATGTCAACAGTTATGCTAAACCACCAAGAATCATTAAGTATTAAATTTAAATGTCCAAGCTTAAAGATTGGAAAGGCAAAAAGAAATGAAGGGAGACAGGAAAGGAAAAAATAAAAGAAGTGAAAGAATAAAATGTGTTTTCTCTGTTAGATTACTATAACCTTTCATAGAACAGGAACTGTATTTTATTACTCTGTTACATACAGTCCTTCCCTTCTTCCCCTCACACACATTATAGCACTTACCATGATTAAATGAAACCTAAAGTAAAATCTCCAATATATTTATGACTTGTATCTGTGTCCTTTATTTGCCAAGTTTTTAGAATATTCAATATTTAAAAGGTAAAATGCTATATTCATAGCTTTGATTCATGTAACATTTTAATGAGTTGCAGCAACTCAATTTCTAAACTATATAGACAGAAAATAGAAGAAACAGCGTCAAACACAATTTATCCTTTTTTAAACAGTACATGGTTTTCCAGCTTTTTCTTGAATGCCAAAAAAGCAAGATTTAACTGCCAAAAAAAAAACCTACCTGAAAAAGTTTATATTAACAACACTTACCAAAAATTTTAAGGGTTCACGTTTTCAATTAATTTTCTAAATGAAAATGATCAACAATTTCAAACAAATTTTTAAGTTGCTGATTTTTTAACCTTTGTAATACATTTTTTGCTTCACTCTGAAGCAAAAACCTTTTCAGTTTTGTTTTGTTTTTCCTTTAAAATTTCAGTTTATTATTAGTGGATAAAGGCAAATTTTGTTAACTATAAATTATCAGTCTGCTGACATACTTAGATCCTATTCATAAGGTATGACACCTCATTAATTTAAGGCTGGTTGGAAAACAAACCAAAAAACCCTCAAAATCTGCATAGTAAATGCCAAATCAGTATCAAATTTATGGTCTTTGTGTGCTCTTATACATATGTGAAAAGATAAATGAATAAACATGCTATAAAAATTTAGCAAATAGACTACAGAAAGAAAACCATCTAGTTATTCTCATTACTCCTTTAACTGTTTGTTCTTTTGAATAACAATAATATGGATGAAAATATTATACATGGCTTTATGTGCGTTTGCTGTTTCTACCCATTTCTGGCAACCTAATTATACATGTTAAATACGAGGATCTTGTGTCACAGGTTGATGTTCAGTGGAGAGCGTCCTGACAGAAGGGATACTAAAAAACAAGTAACCAAAATTAGTTGGTCTGTTGAAGTCCAATCACTTCTTTCAACAACTCCAGATCTTATACAATTGTCACATCTATGGAATAACTATGGTCACAGGTGTAAAGTCTATGTATAGGCTCAATTGCCGGTATGCCTAATATGAAGGTCC
The DNA here is from genome assembly GCA_004024745.2 of Catagonus wagneri. Classification (NCBI taxonomy): domain Eukaryota; kingdom Metazoa; phylum Chordata; class Mammalia; order Artiodactyla; family Tayassuidae; genus Catagonus; species Catagonus wagneri. The sequence goes on along the minus strand of PVHT021183666.1, from coordinate 23,524,102 downwards.
CTTTAGCTATTGTTGTTGCTATTACCAGAAATTAAGTTCCTAATAAAGTGTGATCTACAAGAAAATCAACTGACCCCTTGATAATAAACTGACTTCAGTTAATCCTTTCTATCCTAGAAGAGACTACAATTCAGTCTAATAGAGATAGACACACAATCCAAATACATGCTTGACTTTAGTATCAACCAGAACCACCATCTGAGGGCTTAGAGGATATCTGATCCATCAGTATGAGATCCCATATAGCATCATGTCAAACCACAGGGCCCACAGGAAAATGGCAAAGAATATGCAGGAGTAGGCATATGATCAGAGGATTTACAACTCATATCATATATTCTACAACCTAGAGTCTGCCAATGTTAAAAATTTATCAAAATGCATGCTGGAGGCAAAGCTGAAGCACCAGGTTGCAGTCAATATTTGGCTAGGGTGATCTGCTTTCCTTAAGAATTCAGTAAACAACTTAAATCAATAAATTTTATGTAGTGTTGTACCTCCAATAAATAAAATAAACAGTATAGGGACCAAGAGTGGAAGCAGGAGTGGCCTAACTTACTTAACTTCAATCTCACTGATTTATTTGAGCAACTTGTTCTATTTCTATAGGTTTCAAGGTCCTATTTCCTATTTCAAAGGGAAATACTTTTTCCAGGAGAAAAAAGAAAAAACAAGACACCCATTGAACCATAAGCTACAGCTGTGGCTTCAACATTTCAGGGGTCTTATGCCAGTGAATCAGCAGGCAAGAAAAAGAGTTGCTGGGTTGTAGGGACACTTAACATGCTACAGGCTGGGCAGAAATGTATTGGCATCCAGTTGATCCACGTGGATACATTTTGGTATGCCCTAGCTCAGTTTTTACAGTAAATGACAAGAGGAAAAAGCATGGCTTGAAAAAAGCCATGGTGATAAGTAGTTTGGGTCTATAACAGATGACTCTGTGACACCTAAGCCACAAAACCACCAGAGGTGCTAGACTAGCTGAGTATACATTAGGAGGAGATGATTTCATAACCATCTGTGTGTCCAATCCAGCTACAGTGGAAGGGCCTGCAGTCTCTCTAAACTTTATTTTCTAAGTTTCTCCCAGCAAAGGAGTTGTTTTCAAGACTTAATAAAATAAGTAGATTTCAATGGTTCAAAGGGTTTAGAGGGGTAGACACCAATATGTACTTCCGTATTCCTTTTCAGGAAGGAATAACTTCAAGTCCCAGCTGCCAGAAATGCAGCTGAGCAAATTTCAGTGGAGTCCACTTTAAAAATTATCTCAACTGAAGAGCGCTGCTCTGTTTAAGTACCTAGCCCTTGCTGGGAGATACATATTCAGTGATTGGTGGGAATATAAAGTTCTGGCCCCCTTGCTTTAATTCAGCAAAACTCTGAAGGGTTATTTCAACTTCAGAGTTATCTGAAAAATAAACTGTGTTGTCCAATGAAAGGGCATTGTAGTCCAATTCTCTGCACAATACTGCCCCCCTTTACTTCCACCAGTGTTGATCTCAAGAGTATTACTGAATAAAATTCCTGTTCACTAATCTCCATTTAAGATTTTTCTTCCTAAGAAACCCAACATAAAATGTCATCTCTTAGACACTAAGATCCTAATTTAAGTATTGAAATTGAAAAATGTTATTCATTTGATTTATTTTTAAGGGTACCACAATAAAATATATCATGAATAAAAATAAAAATGTGCTTTTTGATTCATATGTTGCTATTTGAATTATAATTTAAAGGCCAAATTAAAACCAGAACTGAAATCAAATAGACCTTGGAAAACACTTTTTTGTAACTATATAGGATATAAATCTTTGGTTCAGACAAAGTCTATCTAACACTAGATGATTACTTCATTCATTTAATCTATTTAATGATATAAGCATTTTTCTGACAGTTTTTAAAAATAAAATGCATTAGTTTATAATATTTAGGTTTATAATATTTTTATTGAAAACCTGATGGATATTAATAATAAAAGATAAATAATAAAGACATTTAATAAAAGATAAATAATTTCAGAAAATACGATACATAAAAACAACAACAGATAAGTCCTACCAACCCAACTTTGTTATACTGGCTTTATTTTACTCTAAGCCTGATCAAAACTTAAATTGTTTTATACTAGTTAAATGAAGCAAGTTCGTGTAAGCATTTACAAATTAGCTGTCGTTTAAGTGTGTTCTATAAAATCAAAGTTGTATAATTTATTCTATTATTAAAAACAGAAAAAAATATTTGCAGTCAGATAAGTTTTCAAAGAAGGAAATATTAACCGTCTTGAATAATCACAATTCATATTAACATATTAGATTATTTAAAGAAGAAACTAGTAAAATATTCTCAATTACCACATGCGATTTTGCCAATGACATTAATTCAGTCATTTGGGTCATCCATTTATACTTCTCTCAATAGCGAAATATATTTTGGGAAATACTAGCTCAGAGATACCCTACATTTATTTGTATTCAACTAATGTTTGATGAGCTCCTACTATAGGTATAAGGAACATGGCTACAAAAGGAAAAGAGAAATATAAATTTGGATCTATTTGGAACTTAATTCAAGGGTAGAAACCAGAAGAGAAACAATCAAGTAAAATAATCACAATAGGTGCTAAATTCTGTTAAGAAAATTGATAGCAAATTTATTAAAATATAAGTAATAAAACAGGGTAAAACAATAGCTATTTATTAAATCATGATTGCAAACCTCCATATATTTACTTTTGTGTACTTGCATTTCTAACATAAAAAGAAATAACTTTTCAAAACTGTAATAAATTTTAGTTATTTAATTTTATTTAGACTGAAGGTGGTTTTTTCAAAGTACTATTTGTGATTTTTTCCCTTCTTGGAAGCACAAAACAATAGTAAACCATTAGTTTTTTTACCTAAAAATATGACAAGAAGTAAAAAATTCCAGAAGAATTTACAACATTCATAATCACTTTTCTTTAGCTAAGAAAATTTGCAAAATTTCCTTTGCTCCCAAAAGTTCATTCTATAATGATGCTCTTTGGATTCAGTTTTGGCCTGGGTAAAACATGAATTTTAATATTCAACCATTTGTCCTCTGGCCACAGTGTGTATCTGGCATACCTACAGAGTGCTGGATAAATTCCACCTTCGTTTAGAAACTGGCATACTTCCACTTTCTCAATAATGAGAATGCTGTAATTCATGTGTTCTTTTTTTATATAGGGTGTCAAAAAGCCCAATCATATTAACAGCCCAATTCCAATAATAATGTTAACTCCTCTGAATAAAAATTTACATGATCAGTTTTTCACTGGTCTTGATGCCTCTCTAATTTCTTTTATTTTTTAAATTATGAGATATTTCAATCTTAAAGGTAGCACATGGGTGTATATATATTATATTATATTATATTATATTATATTATATTATATTATTTTAATTATGCTTTCTGTCAGCCAAGTGTATTTTATTTCAGAAAGAAGAAAACATATTTTTGCAGATCAATAATTGCCAGCAGTTATTTCCACAATGAGTAAGACTTTCCACAAGTATATCCACTACACAGTGATGTTAAAATTATGGATTTTAATCCCAGAAATCAAGTCTGAATTCAAGGTGTACTGGAGAGTATCTCAAACCAAGCAAATCAGCCCATGTAGGTCTGACTCTAGTAGAAGTTAGCATCAATCTCCTATATTTTGGTCCACCAGAATTTTTTAGAAAGAAATCTTTAACTTTCACATTTAGGGAAACATAAAGAGTTATTTAAGGATCAGTTGATGGGTCATTCATGTGTATTGCAAGTACCGTTATTTGTAGATTCTAAAATACTACTGGCACTTCTTTTTTCTAAAGTGCAATTTCTTAAAGCCAACCAATCAGATCTTTATAGTGAAGATATCCACCAAAGTCACCCAGAAATGCTGCACAAGAGCAGATGTCCACAAAACAAATCACCAGATTCATTTTGAAATTAGCATATGACTCTAGCCACAGGAGGAAAAGGTTTGAATCAAATCCTTTACATTGACATATGTAAAAGGCAAATAAAAAGGAAGACTACATAGGCCCAGTACCAAATTTTGGTAAAGTGGTCAACAATAGATGTCTGCTTCATTATCCTGTTCTCTGATTAATTTTAGTTTCAGGTCACTAGATGGTTGTGAAGTCCAGGCTGGAGGTAATGCCTTCTTTAGAGAAGAAACATGAGTCTAAGAGTCAATGACCTTAAGTTTAGTGGTGCATGATTTAGTTAACAAAACTTGATAAGGTCCCTTCCAATAAGGTTGGAGGGCATCTTTGTGAAGCTGTCGTTTTCTATAGATACAGTCACCAGGCCAGGTTCTTATGATGTTTGAGGTCTTTGTCTCTGGGAGAATGTGTGAAAAATTTGCTCTACCAGTTTTATATTAATTTCAAGAGTTTTAGTTCATTATTGGCAGTAGGTGAAGAGAGCTCCTTTAATCATTAGTAGGCTCATATATTCCTTCATCTACTTACATGGACCTGTCAGTAACAATTTCAAATGGTGACATTTTTTTTCCCCCCTGAGGGAAGATTTTAGATTAACAAAACCAAGATTCTTAAACTGAGTCATTTGGATCTGATAACCCATGGCTGTAGTAGCATAGTAGCATTCTCTTTAAATTTCTAGGAAAGAGTCTGGAAAGATATTTAGTCAGAGTAGCCAGTTTGTGGGGTCTCAGGGTAACCCATTTTAAGGAATAGTGTTTAGCTAACGTACTTAAATTAGCCTGTTATCCTGCCATCAAGGTAGAGTTAAATAATCTGGCAGTTTTACCTGCTAGGTCCTTAATGTTTTTTTCAAAATGGCCGTAATAGTCATAGACATTTTCATCGGGCCAGTGGAGGCATTGTTGAATAGCACACCAGTCAATATATTTGGGAAACAGAATGAGAATTTGTTTGTGGAGATCTTTAGTCAATGTTTGAGCATCTACTTGTCCCCTCATGCCTATTCTGTAAAAATCATTTGGAAGATATTTTCAGTCCACAACTTACATTCATTTCTCTACCCATAACCTCTCCTATAAGCAGATGCAATAACTGATACAAATCTGAGTAGCCACGCTGATACATTTCAGTGAGATCACCTTGGCAAATTCAGTGGAGTCCTCTTTCATATTGGGAAAGTCCTTAGCTACAGCATGCAATTATGTCTTAGTAAAAGAGTATATATATGGTGGTTTTGGTGCCATTCTCATTGGACATGGTTTTAAAAAGGACTGTCATTACCAAAAGAGCAGAATGGCTAGCCATCTGTAAGGGATCAATCTAGATGTTATAAAAAGAAGTCCAGAAAGAGACAGGCAGCAAGGAGGAAAGCACTGTGCTGGACACTCAGAGGAACAGGAAGGAACATAAGTAGCCAAGAGAGAGCTCTCAGAAGCCTCTAAGAATTTTTCCAATCTGAAAATCCTTTGAGATAACTGTAAGTTAATTTCACTGAGGAAAGCAAAGAGTAGATTCACTATTAGGTTTGGAGGCCTCAAAACAACAGCTGAAATCTGCTTCCTATTCTTATTGTCCTGTTCTACAATTTTTCTCCAATTGAGTGCACAAATAAACAAGTGGGTCAACAGAGTTTCATATTCATCCTAGGTGATTTCAGTCCAATGCAACAGAAATTTACAAGATGCCTATGTTTTAAACAGAAAATAAGATGGAGTTCTAGACGATAACTGCCCAGTAGCAATGCCTTTAAAAACCAAACACTGCATAACTGAGTACTCACTAAGATGAAGGATTCCTTTCCTAGATAAAGCTGACAACAGAGGATATCCAAATAAAAGCTCAGAACCTCAACCGAACGGGAGGCTCTGAACCAGGAGGACTTACCCTCATGGTTCAAGGCTGATGAGGAGCCAACAGAGTGAAGGGTGACTTACTTGCATTGGAGGTAGAGGTAAATCACTTAAGATTCCGCTTCTGACATCCGGTAATGTTGAACAAAAGTATGATGGCTAGAAAACACAAAGAGCTTTATTTAAGGTCTTAGATTTTGCAATTTGGGATACATGGATTTAGGTAAAACTGAAACGCTGTCTCAGGAAAAACAGTCAGGGGCTTATAAAGGCCAAAGCCGCAAGACTGTTAAAGTTGTAACAATTATGACTGGCTCTGAAGCAAAAAGGGAAACACGTCCTTAAAAGCCTGCTGCAAGTTATTTGGGGTAAGGGTACAATGACTATCTTGAATTTCTGGAACAATGTGCAGATGTTCTGGATGCCTGTATTAAGATAATCAGTGCCTGGATTTCAGATTCTGTCTGGCTTGAGATGTGTATAAGCCACACTTTCTCAGTGGCCTCCACATTTCATTTTAGAGAGCTTTTCTAGCAATTCCAATCCATTTTGATTTTCCTTTCACATAACTTCTACTGAGTTTTTTTCATGTTTGCTATTTCTTAAAAGTAATCAGCATAAAATAATACTGATGTGAAAGAGACATATCTAAGGGTAAAAAATTCTACTCGCCTCCAAGACTAGATATGGAAATCATTTCCAAAGAAGAAAATCATTTTACCTATCTTAATTTTATGTATTAGGAAAGCTTTACTACATATATTTAAATTGATTTCAATTAAAGAAATAGCTATACAAAAAAAAACCAAAACCATTTTATATTTTTGATGTGGTTGACGTTCTTTATCCACATTTTATCTGAAGAATGTATTGTTTCCTAAAAAGAAAAAAGGGGGTACAATGATCATTCATCAGCTTATATATCCCCAATGCTGGAGGAAACTAAAACACATATTTTACTATCATAGACTGAGAGTCATAAATTGAATGCCTTTAGAGGCAATATTTCCATATTTGAATATATTTTCTTAAATTTGATGTTTCTGAAGAATAAAGGCAAATCTTTCCCACTAGCTTTATTTAAAACAGCTATGGCTGCTTCACGTAAATTTCTTACTCAAAATATTCTACCGAACTGCGTTCTAGAAAATTTTATTTGCAAACTGAACAGGGTATTGTTTTGCATCAAACAGAGCTCAATATTGGCTGAGAACATAAAGACTACCCATTTATTTACAGTTAAAGAATTTGGAGGTATTAATGTTACAAAATTAATTAGCACAAGGACAAAACATGGGATAAACTGATTATTTTCCTTCCTGAAAAGTATAAAACATCCTGGCACAAAAACATTTTGAACAAATCCACCTGGAATGGAAGCACAATTTGTCACACTAGAATATGACTCTTTGGCATAAGGATTATCTTGAGCTAGTTATTTTTAATTACTAACAGGTATAGAAGAAGATCTGTAAAGATATACAAGTTAGTTATCTTTCTGTAAAAGACCTTTACATTTATAAAAAAAATCTCCATTTTCAAGGGAAGAGGGGTATGACTAAATCACTAGAAACTCTTATCACTAGAGAAGGCAAAGACAAATTTGCATAACAATCACACACTTGTTTATTGTGCTTTACTCTATAACCTCCCATAACTAAATTTCCCCATCCCCACCCCCCCATCTTCTTTTTTCTTTAGCTGGAAATAGTACTTAAAGGAATGGCTTCGGTGTTTTTTGTAAAATTACTCACTTAACCTGGGTCTTCAATAGGTACACAGGTGTACATGTTAAAGTTTTGTTTATTTTTCTCCTATTAATCTGTTTTTTATTACAAGGGATCTTAGCCAAAAAACTAGAAGGGAAAAGGAAAAATAATTTTTCCTCTTCTACAATTGTTATACACGCAGTAGGTAAAAGAGAATTCTAAGCCTAAGTCAAAACTTACTCCAGGAGTTCCCATCATGGCTCAGCAGAAATGAATCTGACTAGTATCAATGAGGACGCAGGTTTGATCCCTGGCCTCACTCAGTGGTTTAATCATCTGGCATTGCGTGAGCTGTGGGGTAGGTTACAGATGCAGCTTGGATCTGGCGTTCCTGTGGCTGTGGCGCAGGCCAGCAGCTACAGCTCAGATCCAGCCCCTAGTCTGAGAACCTACCTATGCCTCTGGTGCAGCCCTAAACAACAAACAAACGAACAAAAACCAAACCAAACCAAACCAAACAAAACAAAACGAAAAATCCTGACTCTAAACATTATACCCCTTTTATACAAAATCACACATTTGTTTTTGTTTTTTTTGCTTTTTAGGGCTGCACCTGTGGCATACGGAAGTTTCTAGGCTATTGGTCAAACTGGAGCTGCCTATGCCACAGCCACAGCCACAGCAAATGCAGGATCTGAGCTGCATCTGCCACCTACACCACAGCTCATAACATCACAGGATCCTTAACCAACTGAGTAAGGCCCGGGATCAAATCCTCACCCTCATGGATACTAGCTGGGTTCCTAACCCACTAATCACTTCCTCTTCCTGAGTAAAGCACATATTAGATCAGACATGCAAATACAAATTATTTCTGGTTGTGGTTTTGTTCTTTCTTCCTATAGAGAGAAAATGGTATCTGCAAGACACAGTGTGCACGTGTCCAAAATTCTTTAAAAGATTCATTCCCTACTTAATCATATAGATCACATATGCAGACTACAATGTTTTTTGACTATCTCTGACAACTGCCTATAATGACCAACTGTGAGAAACGAATTATTATATATTTCACAGGATTGCTAAATATAACTTAATGAAATACTTGGACATACCAGTATGTTTTAAAAACTAAAGCCTTACATTTGCAGGGGAAAATAATTGCCATCCTAAAATACAGGTCTTTGAGTTGATGGTTATTTTAAGTTGCCTGCTTTTAGAAACAAAGGGCTCAGGAAGATCTTTTACCTCCTTCTCTCATCTGCTTAAAAAAATTTAGATAAAGGGCCAGTTCCAGGAAAATAGCTATCACAGTAGATAATTAAGGTATAATAGGATCTGTAGTGCTAGACTGGGGGAAATTTACTAAGTCTTCTTTGATCCTCTCTTTCATTATCTCTGCATAGTCTAGCAAACATTTATTTACTAAACATTTGCTCTCTTTCATCTCCCTGAAAATCTCCTTTCTTCTCTTTAAAGCCTCAAACCCCTATTCCCCTTCTTTTCTCAAATGGTCTATAAACTTCAATTGTCTAACATATTCTTGGGCCCATATTCTTATGAAACCTCCATATGCACATAATAATTAAATTTGGTTTTCTCCTGTTAATCTTCTGTCTCATGTCAATTTAATTCTTAGAACTGCCAGAAGGACCAGAACGGTAGAGGAAACCTTTTTCCTCTTACCTACCCTGAGTTCTTACCTGGAACATCCTTTTGTTAACATGTAACTATATTTTCTGTAATCATTAAAATAAATTGTTTTGAAAATATGCTGTACTTAAGATTAGGATAAATATCAAAATCAAATGGTTAATAAAAACTGATTTGTTTCTTTGGAGTACAAGACTGAACATTTAAAGGAATGTTTTCCCTTTTTTGCATGTATCCCTCTTATAATCACTTCCTCTTCCTGAGTAAAGCACATATTAGATCGAACATGCAAATACAAATTATTTCTGGTTGTGGTTTTGTTCTTTCTTCCTATAGAGGGAAAAGTGGTATCTGCAAGACACAGTGTGCATGTGTCCAAGATTCTTTAAAAGATTCATCCCCTACTTAATCATATAGATCACATATGCAGACTACTTAGCTCACAGGAGCTAGATCTGAACCTAAAGAAAACACAGCTGAGCAAAACCAAACATCTTTGGCAACTTCCATAAGTCAGTGTACCCATCGGTCACTCAGAATTGGCAACTGTACATACAAGTATCTATCAATGAGCACTGAAGTGCAGATGAAAACGTTCTGGTTAATGGAAGAGGAAACTGCAGGGAAATAACATCTGTCATTGAAGATTTAGCTCTTAATAAAGAGTAAGCCTTGTTAAAACTTTCTACCTAAAAATAACTTCTATGTTCCCAGAAAGTCCCCTACATTAATATCTAAGTAAAAACAGCCAGCCACAAACATATCATTAAAAACCTCGAGTCTGTATACCTGTGGGTATGTATGTATATTACTCATGATACATGCTGATCCTAAGAGAGTAACATTGTTAGAAGGATAGAGCTAAACTTCTAAGTATAAAATGAATAGTTTAACAGTTCTTTGTCAAAGAGCTCTAACGGGAAGAAAGAGGATTTAAAGTTAGACAATCTACATTTAAGCCACAATATTATTTTGGTAATAACAATGTAAATTTGTACACGTTCCACAACCTCTCTGATTATCAGTTTTCTCATCTGTATAAAAGAGACAGTGCTACCATGTCCAGAAATGTATACCAGGTATCCCTGGGCAGAACAACATGTAAGTGAATATCTCTAGGATGCTTGAGAGACAGAAATACTATTGTATAACAGTGTGGACTTCTACCCCATCTGAAAAGAGGAGTTACTATAGAGATGAAAACTCAGATCTTTGCCAGGGTGAGTGGTGAGCTCAGCCATACTGTTGTTTGGCTTCCTCGCCTTCCCAAGTCTCCATTATTGTGAAAATTACATCAAATCAGGAATCGTTCCTTCAATAACTGATGAGAACCAAGAATCTGACACGCATGACAGATCATTTCTTATGGGAATGGATGGAAGTGCTAGCAGATAATCAAGGAGATTCCTAGGTACCTTGTTGGGCAGATTTTAGAAGTAAAGACATCATTATAGGAGTTCCTGTCATGGCACAGCAGAAACAAATCCGACTAGGAACCATGAGGTAGCAGGTTTGATCCCTGGCCTCGCTTAGTGGGTTAAGGATCCGGTGTTGCCATGAGCTGTGGTGTAGGTCGCAGGCACGGCTCGGATCTGGCATTGCTGTGGCTGTGGTTGGCAGCTGTAGCTCTGATTGGACCCCTAGCCTGGGAACCTCCATATACTGAGGGTGCAGCCCTATAAGGGAAACAAAAACAAAAAAAAAGACAACACTATAAAGATACACTTTGAAACATGTTCATAATATTTGTTTTTATAGAAAGATTACATGCTATTTATAAACCCTGGACTAGAATGTCTACTCAGAGATCCAGCAAGAAAAAGGAGAGGAGCTACTGCTTAGGAGATATAAACCTTAAGAGACTGAGTAAGAAGATGTATTCCCAGAGTAAGAAGTTCTTAGGAAATTATAAGAACTCTTAGCCTGTTTACTGGTCAAGACCTGAGGAAGGGTCCAAGGTATTCTCTATACAACCCCACACAACATAGGTTAGTAGATAAACTAAAAACAATAAAGGACTGAAAGTACTTATTACTGAAATGATTAGATGCCACTGTTAAATTATAACTTCCATACCATAAAGTGCAAACGCTGTCATATTCCACAAAAAAGCCTAGCATTTTGGTTAGTTTGTTTTGAATGAAGTAAAAGATAGAAGGTAGAGTGGTCATTTCAGAACCAAACAAAAACTTGGGTGAAGACAATAGACAAGATAAGCTTGACAATCCATAGGAAACAAAGTAATCACAGAAAAGAGGAATCTCTTATTACATGCTTCTTCTTGTTTCCCTATGTTACTTATTTGATGTTGGAAAGTCAGCAAGAAAGTTTTGGGCCAAATCCAGATAAAGATATGGGAATTGAATGAAAGTTGGAAAAATCATTGGACAAGGCGAGAGAATAACACATGTTGTGGATCAATTGGAAATAACATTGATCAGGTACCACAAAATCAAAGTCCTTAGCAGACAGTATAATTAGTCACTGAAGCAATGGGACCTAAGGAGCCACTGAGGGCACTAATCAGAGAAGAAAATGATTACAAGCAATGTTAAACAGACGATAAATGTGGGAAATGGGATCTAAAGGAATAAGGCATAAAGGTACGGAGTTTTGCCATTCTAGATGTAAAGAATTTAATCACAGGGGAAGCAATGAAAAAAGAAAGATTATTGTGAAAACAGACACATTTAAGAAAATAGCAATAGTTTTGATGTGTGACTGACTATAGAAGAAAATAAGGAAATACTTAAAGACATCTCCATTATTTGGGTCCTGAATCAAAAGAGAGTAAATTTCCACTGAAGAAAAAGAAACTGGAGAGTTCATGTCATGGCTCAGAAGAAATGAATCTGACTAGTATCCCTGAGGATGTGGGTTTGATCCCTGGCCTTGCTCTGGGGGTTAATGATCTGGCGTGGCCACGAGTTGTGGTTTAGGTCTCAGACACCGCTCGGATCTGGGGTTGCTGTGGCCAGCTGCTACAGATCCAGTTTGACCCTTATCCTGAGAACCTCCGTATGCCTCGGGTGGGGGCCTAAAAAGAGAGAGAGAGAGAGAGAGAGAGAGAGAGAGAGAGAGAGAGAGAGAGAGAGGGAAAGAAAGAGAGAGAGGGAGGGAGGGAGGGAGGGAGGAAGGAAGAAAGGAAAGTGGGATAGCAAGTATCTTACATGTTTATCATCTACAAGGTACTAAAGTTTATTTTTTATGCATTTTATTTCATTTAATATCCACAGCAGGCCTATGAGATATCAACATTTCCCTGTTACAGACAAAACAAAAACAGAAACAAAAACAAACAAACAGGCTTTGAGAGTTTGGATAACTGGGTCAATGTCTAACAACCACAACAACAAAAATTTAGAAAGCCAGGATTCCAGTCTACGTTTGCCTGACACTAAAGCCCATATTTTTCTGTTTGCTACAAAGTACTTTCACTACCAAAGATCAATGTAAAGACATTAGGGAAAATCTTAGTCAAGTCCTGTAAAAACATACTGTCTAAGTAATAACAGGAAAGAATAATGTGAATATTCAAAATTATCGGTACAAAACTCATGTTAAATAAGTGGGAATTAAAATGCACAGACATATAAAATATATATGTTCATAGCAAAACAAATGGTTTTACTGAAATTTATGATTTGTCTTGTTATTTTTGAGCTTTTATGGATAGACTAATAAAACTGACACTTGAAAATTAACAGAAGTAAATGCTTTAATTCACATGAACAAATGTCTCATAGAAATGAGCCCTAAGAAGTGGTCAAATTAGGTAGCTTTTATACTTTTTTAGACAAAGAAGCAATACATTTGAGAGGAATAGACAGGGCAAAGAAATTTAAGTTTGAGGTACCCAATTAGTGAAGAATCTAAATGGAGTTTGGGCTTGGGGTTGTAAATTAAGGTAACAAGATTTATTTATATAGGATTCTCATTCAAATTCCCACTCTGTCGATAAGGATGTCCTTCTACTTTCAGATGGAAGCAGTTCACCTTTAACATGGGAAATTTATTTACTGCTTTCAGGGAGACAGAAAAGAGTGTAAGAACATTCTTCTCACATTGGTTGCTTCTTAGGTAACTTTATTTCAAAGTTATCAGCATACCACTTGTGACATATTTGGGGGCAGTGCACCCTGAGCTCCAATACTATCATAAGAAAGGTAAAGACTTCGGGTAAATATTTTTGGGGCTTTTAATTTTACGGCAATGTAGTTCACTCCTAAGACAGAGGTGATGTATTCGGAATCAAAGGAATGAATAAACGACGTTTTTTTCTCATACTACCACCAACTCGAGTGCAATTTAGCTTGATCCCACTGTGTTTTCATAAAACCCTAAGTTTACCTCTCTCATTTACAATACCACAGTTCAACTATGGATCTATGTTTGGCCTCATCCCCTAGACAGCTATCTCTAAGGATAAGAATTATTCTTTATCTCTGTACATCCAGGATACATTCAGAACTTAGTATAATACCCAACACGTAATAAGAACTTAAAATGAGAAGAACAAGACCATCTAGTAGCAAGAGAGTTGTCCTAACTCTATTAACCTAAAATGGCATAAGAGCTGTAAATTATTATTTTACTTAACACTTATAATCCAATAAGGTAGATATTATATTATATAGATTTTACAGATGTGAAAATTAAGACTTAAAGGGAAAAACGCATTTGCTCATAATCACAAGACTAGTTAATTGCAAATTTGGCAGCCAAATAATTTGACTCTAAAGTCAGTGTACTTAACCACTTGGTTATTTCATCTCTTCATTTAAGGCATTCAGTTACTGCGTATTCAATGAATAAAGGAAATAAAATAAATGGCTGTGTGATTACAAATGGAAATCATATTCCTCTAATCTATGTGAAAATTACCTTATTGGAAATAGACAACCACACCTCAACAATATTTAGATGTATATATTAATCTAATAAACATAGGACACATTCACATTTCAATTTCAGTTATTTTGAGTGTCATGGAAAGAGCACCTATTAGTTTATTAGTTAGGGGTTCTTCAGAGAAACAGAGTCAATAGAATATTGGAGATATGTAAATATATATACATATTTTATATATATATATCCAGTTATGTACAATACTTATATGTAGTTATGCATATATATAATTTTATGTAAAATATAAATATATCTTATATGATACATGAAATATATATATGTATGCACATATAATTGTTTTACACAATTATGAAGGCTGAGAAGTCCCACAGTCTGCTCTCTACAAGGTGGAGAATATGGAAATCTGGCAGTATAATTCAGTCTTAATCTAAAAGCCTGAGAACCAGGAAAGTAGGTAGTGCAAATCCCAGTCTGAGTCTAAACGCCCAAAGACCAAGAGCACAGATGTATGAGAACAGGAGAATTTGTATGTTCCAGCTTAGGTAGGAAAAGTAAATTTCCCCTTCCTTTGTCCTTTTAGTTCCATCTGGGCCCTCAATGGGTTGTCTGATGCCAACCCATATTGGTAAGAGTGACATTTTTAACTCATTCTATGCATTCAAAGGCTAATCACTCCTGGAAGTACCCTCTCAGATACACTTAAAAATAATGTTTTATAAGCTATCTGAGCATCATTTAGCCCAGTCAAGTTGACACATAAAATTAACCATCACAGGGCAATTACATGAAAAGGTCAGAAAATGCATTAACTCCGGAATATGCATAAAATTCAAGATTTCTCTCCTGAGAGGGAATTCCATGGAATTAGAGTCCTTGAAACGACTGTTTAAAAGTTGATATCCTGGAGTTCCCTTCGTGGCTCAGTGGTTAACAAATCTAAGAACCATGAGGTTGCGGGTTCGATCCCTGGCCTTGCTCAGTGGGTTAAGGATCCGGCGTTGCTGTGAGCTGTGGTGAAGGTTGCAGACGCGGCTTGGATCCCGCGTTGTTGTGGCTGTGGCGAAGGCCGGCAGCTACAGCTCCTGTTAGACCCCTAGCCTGGGAACCTCCATATGCCGCGGGTGCGGCTCTACATAAAGGCAAAAAGACATAAAAAAAAAAATGTTGATATCCTTTTTAAATATATTGTATATTGGGGGTGCAGATGGGAAGAATATGTTTAAAGTTATAGGAAGAAAGACAGCATTTGTAAATTTTCTGAGATGCAGTCTATGTTTTTCTGTTCTTGGAACTATAAATAATGCTAGTTTTTTATACCGCATATGTGGTGCATGGACTCACACCATTTGTCTTTTATACCAATCAAATAATCTTATAGAGGATGTTCACCTTGAATATTAAGTTTTACTTTTTTTCTTTAACTCTCTATTGAGAAATGGAAAACAGAAAACATAAGTAAAATGTTACATCATTTATTTAATCTGTATGTATAGTTTTCAAATCAATAATTTTATCATAAATGATTATATATCCTTTATTTAAGGACAAGGTTTTCATCTGTATAATTCTTCAGCTAACATGACATTAAAATAAAATTTCCTTCTATACAACAGTATTAAATAATCTTTGAAGGGTTGTAAAATCAACTTTTGAACATCCGTGATATTGGGTCCATTGTTGGTTTCCCCTTCCCTGAGTTATCAAGTAAAACTAATTAGATTTTTTAACAAATCTGAACAGACTTGATCAATGGTTATTTGATCAAAACTTAAAAAAATTACCTGTTTGCAGCAGGGTTAACTCATACATTATTACAGTGCTTTCATATGTCTAATAAGAAAATAAAGTTTTGTTTTGTTTTTTGCTTTTTAGGGGCCACACCCACGGCATATGGAAGTTCCCAGGAAAGGGGTGGAACTGGAACTACAGTTACTGGCCTACACCACAGACACATCAACACTGGATCTAAGCCACGTCTGCAACCTACACCTACACCACAACCACCAGCCTACGCCACAACCACAGCAATGCTGGATCCCTAACCCACTGAGCGAAGGTAGGGACCAAACCCACATCCTTATGGATACTGGTCAGATTCGTTTCCATTGAGCCTTTACGGGAACTCCTGAGAAAATAAAGTTTTGACTCCTCCAATTAAATTTTGAACCATGTGATCTTGAAATAAATATCCGACATCTATCCCATGACTCTGCAGAAAAAGAAGAGTAAAAGAAAAATAAACTATTGCATTTAGACTAAGAACCATGAGGTTGCGGGTTCGATCCCTGGCCTTGCTCAGTGGGTTAAGGATCCGGCATTGCCGTGAGCTGTGGTGTAGGTTGCAGATGTGGCTTGGATCCCGCGTTGCTGTGGCTGTGGCGAAGGCTGGCAGCTACAGCTCCTGTTAGACCCCTAGCCTGGGAACCTCCACATGCAGCGGGTGCGGCCCTAGAAAAGGCAAAAAGACAAAAAAAGAAGAAGAAGAAATGGGTGGGTCGTTGTCATTGTCTAGGGGCTTGTAGCCAGGTCTTTCTGTACCACTACACTGATGGTTTCCAAGAATTCTAAATCAAAACCTAGACATCCAAGTCATTAAAAATGTATCTTGTACCACATCTTCCTAATTCATTTATTTGTCGATGGACATTTAGGTTGTTTCCACATCTTGGCTATTGTGAATAGTGCTGCTGTGAACACAGGTGCGCTTGTATCTTTTTTAAGTATAGTTTTGTCCAAGTGAAGTCAGAAAAAGAAGTGAAGTCAGAAAAAGTGAAGTCAGAAAAAGAAGACAAATACCATATAATATCACTTACATGTAGAGTCTAAAATACGACACGGATGTACCTATCCACAAAACAGAAACAGACTCAGACACAGAAAACAAACTTGTGGTTGTGAAGGGGTGGGGAAGGGAGTGAGATGGACTGGGAGTTTGGGGTTAGTAGATGCAAACTATTGCATTTAGAATGGATAAATAATAAGGTCCTACTGTAGAGCACAGGGAACTAGTCCACTCTTCTGGGACAGACCATGATGATGAAAAATAATATAAAAAAGAGAATATATATAATATATATGTATGACTGAGTCACTGAGCTATACAGTATTAACTGACACAATAGTATAAATCAACTTTAATTAAAATGAAGAAAAATGTATATTTTTCAAGGTAAAGTGAAAGGAGAATATTTTGTTTTCAACTCTTGTTAAATACCATAAAAATACTGGGGATTGGTCTTTCCAGAAAAACATGTTCCTACTCTTTATGATATCCTCCTTCCTTAATCTGGTTATAAAATGTGTGTATGAAGATGGGAGAGCACACAACCTTATTACTAACATGATAAAGGAAAAATGTGCTTCCCTTTATCCTCTCAACTACATTTCATTAGTACTGTGTTTGACAGATCTCTTATAAATTAACAATATACTGGCAAGTCCCAAAGCTGAGAATGGAGATTCAAAATCATAATATAAAGAATAATGAAGCAATCCTTCAATCATTTACCTGGTAGTGCATCTAAAAAATGCTACACTAAAATATAATCAATTTCAGGTTTCCCAGCCTTTCATCAGCTACCATGATTTTCTCAAACCCTTTGTCAAATGTAAGGAAACATGTTACTTTCAGGTTTCTTTGCAGGTTTTTAAAAGTATTGATTATAATTTTTTTGGCTGTTCAAATACTCTCATTTTACTATATTTGATTAGGGGAAGCTTAAGTGTTTTTTTTTAGTTAGTATTTTTTTTAGTTATTCCATCAGATTAGCTATTCTTTTCATGCAATGTCTCATAGTGTTTTATTTGATCCAAAAATGCTTAAGGGGGAGGAAGCAAGATGGAGAATTGGATTAAGAGATACAAACTAATATGTAAAAAATAAATAAAAAACAAGGATATATTATATAGCACAAGCAAATATAGCCATTATTTTGTTATAACTTTAGAATGGAGTATAACCTGTTACTATCAATCTAAAATTACTGAATCACTACATGTTACACATATGAAACTACCACAATATTTTAAATCAACTGTACTTCAGGAAATGCTTATAATTTTAAACTAAACACATCTGTAAAAGGTCAATATTTTGAGTTTAGTTGGAATATCAGAAGAATTGAAAACAAGTATACTAAGACTAGCCAAAAAGAATAAGAAGGAAAAGACAATCATAAAAGGTCAACATTTCTTATCAAAAGTAGAACTTCCATTTCAAAAATCATTACTTTCGAAATTAAAAGTTAAAATATTTTTATTTTGAAAATTGAGCTTTGAAAGTCTTAGTCATATATGAGTGTAAACAATGTATAAGCCAGCCAGTAGATGGACAGTGCATGCCTCAGGAAAGCAAAAAAGAAACTAATACAGGAAAAGTTCACAACCATATTGCATTCCATTTAAAAAGTTTTCTGTGCGGTAATTTTGAACAGATTTTTTTATTAGACGATCTTTATTTTCTGAAGGTGAGATGGAAGTCCTTGTCATATCTACTTAGGTCTCCTTAAGGCATCCCGAAGAATACACAGATTAAACTGGACGCTTTTTCAGATTTCAACTTTTTCTGAGCCAATTTCTGCTTCCTCACCATGGCACTATTACATAATTCAGTTCAACTGCCTAGATAGAGAGTAGGGTTCATCCTTTGTGGTGAATCAAGAGACATTTAATTCATAGTATAATCTCTCAAAACAACTTGATTTTTAAAAATCATAACAGATAATGAGTATACATTGCCATTTGGCACTGAAAAAAAAAAGAGAATTTTAAAAAGAGAAGAGAGACTCAGCAAATGCACAACAACAAGCTATAGTGGACAGAAGAAACACAGTCTATCATTTCATGGCTTTGTCCATGCAATCCCCAGAATCAGAACGATGAGACAAATGATATGGATTTTTCAGTTGTATATTATGCAAATATTGGCAAAAGACAAAACAGAACCGTAAGTGTGGTCTACTATAAAACTGCATTGTTACTCAGTGAAACACTTAGGAAAACAGATGGTTGTAAAATTTTAGCATAGATTTCAGAAAGCATTCTTATTTATATTGTATTGTTGAGTAAGCTGTGATTACACAATGCTTAATGTGTAAGAAATGTTTGAAAAGTGAAATATTTCAACAAATGTTCTATTTGTTGGATAAAGTCATTTGACTCATTTCCTCCCTCCACCCCCACACATCAAATCAAGGAATTTTGGAAACTGAGAGACTCTCATAGCAATCTCTAACAGATGTGGCTAAATGCTAATCAAAAGGCCATTTTAGACAAGTTTATGTTCTATAGTTAAAATAGTGTTTGTTGTGGTTTTCAGTGTGAGATCTTACACTTTGCAGTAGCATAAAACCACACTGATGGCAACATTTAAAAGGCCTATATATGTATCTCTGGGGAGAAAGAACAGTTAACAGTGACATGATTTTTTTTCTATCACTTTTATCAAAAACTATTTAAGGATTTTAGCTTCTAAAAAATCTTTGAATCTATTTTGGGATTTTCTAGATCTAATTCTAAAGGGGGAAGTGAGATGAGAATGAAATATAGACACACCTGAAAGAGCTATTCATTAAGAACTGAAATTTAAAAAAAAAAAAAAAACTAGATGTGCAAAGCAACAAATTTCAAAAGTATGAAAATCTTTTGTCTTTGCTGTGGCTACTTAAGGTGCCTTTGGCACTTGGCTAATTCATACCGAAGACAGCATATTGATGAATATATTAATGTCTTATATGTATCTGTAACTTTCAACAAATGATAAAGACTAAATACTCTATTGGGATACTTCTGAGTACAGATTCTATGTGGAGTGCAATTGTGCATCAGACTCTATGGTGCTGGGATACTGGAAACAAAACAATTAGTAGAACGTAGTTCCTTCCCTTGGAGGAGCTGAAAATTAATACTTTTTCAATTGTTTCAATTTGATAAACAAATATGAGACAGAGAATGTTACTATTAAATCATAAATATTATGCTATATAGAAAAAGTTCGGGTTATAGATTAAAGTTCATCCCCATTGAATTCAGTAATTTTGTATACTCATGTTCAATAAGGTTAATAACACTTTTATCATAAGTTCTCATATCAGTATGCTGTACACCTGAAACTAACACAATACTGTAAAATAATTATGCTTCAATTAAAAGAAAATTAGGCGTTCCCATTGTGATTCAGTGGTAATGAACACAACTAATATCCATGAGGACATAGCTCTGATCCCTGGCCCTGCTCAGTGGGTTAAGGACCCAGAGTTGCCATGAGCTATGGTGTAGGCTGAGGATGTGGCTTGGATCCTACACTGCTCTGACTGTAGCATAGGCTGGCAACTGCGCTCTGATTTGACCCCTAGCCTGGGAACCTCCACATGCTGCAGGTGCAGCCCTAAAACACAAACAAACAAACAAAAAAACATTTTTTAAGGATTTCAGAAGTGGAAAGCAGGTTTTGTTCACTTCGCTTACATTTTCAATTCATCATCTAACATCCTCTGGCATCTTCACCTCCAGTCCCATGGTTTCCAAGTCTAGAAGCTCCTCAATGTCTCAAATTATTAATTTTAACAATAATTGCCAAAAATAACAGTTACACAATGTTTGTATTCTATCTTAAAAATTCCTTGCATTTAAAAATCGTTAAAATAACCACATGAGGTA
The DNA here is from genome assembly GCA_004024745.2 of Catagonus wagneri. Lineage (NCBI taxonomy): Eukaryota > Metazoa > Chordata > Mammalia > Artiodactyla > Tayassuidae > Catagonus > Catagonus wagneri. The sequence goes on along the minus strand of PVHT021183666.1, from coordinate 23,503,402 downwards.
GGTAATATAATCATTCTCTTTTTACTAAGGAGGTATTTGTTTTTGGAGTAATCGATACCCCACTAATCAATCAATCAATCAATCACTTTATCCAACAGCTATTTATTTACACCTACTCTTCCACAGGCATTAGAAGGGCCATAAAAGCACAATTTCAAAAAAAAATTCTCTGCTTTCACAGAATTTGTAATCTAATAGTGGGAGAGTTAAATTAACCAACAGCTCTAATAGAATGATATCTAATAAATGTATGTAAGAGAATGCCTTAGGTAACAAAAGAAAGCCATCTAAAAAAGTCAGTAAGGGTCTTAAAACATTTCATAGTGTAGGGAACTTCAACAAAGTACAAATTATATAGACAGAAGTTTGTGAGGGGAGTAAAAGTCATTGCAGGCAAGAGGAACACTACCCACCAACATAACTTGATTATTTGTAAGCCATTTGTACTTTTGTTAATATGCACTGAAAGAATGATTGAAGCAGTGAGCATTCAAGCCATGAGAAAGCTGCTAAATGCTGGAGTCAAACTCAAAGGATTTTCTTCCTTATTTAATTCACATCAAATATCATGATGTGATAAAAGCTGCATGTGCTTATTAAAAAATTTAAAAGTTAAGATTATGATTAAACTTTGATGTGAGCATATGATTAGGATATTTGATGGAGGGGTAGGTGAGATCCTAAAGAATACTGGAAACTGTTAAAAAACCTCACAATTAAAAAGGTCTTACAAAACACCCATCTTGGATGTTTTTCAAACTGTTAACATTGTGATTCAATCTAGCCTTGTGTGACTATATGGGATTTCTTCCCCACAACTGCTTCTTGCTACCAAAAGTGTTACAAATATGTCACTACAATTTAAAAGACCATATTATTTTGAATAGCAAATTACATTTACTTATTTCTGTTTTTTAATAATTTCATGATCCAAAACTTTCTCCTACTAAGTATTTCAAGTAAGCAAGACAGCATAACATTTAGAGTTTTAACTCTTAAATCAGGCAGACTTAGCTTTTCCTAATGCTGGCAGTGCAGGTAACTCCAATACAATCTTACTTTTGCAGGAACTATCACCAATGTCTTGCCACTAAGCTTCTTCAGAATTGGAGGCTGACTGAGTTAATGACCATTTTTAATTTTTCCAGGTTTATGTCAGTCATCGGTCCTCTGGTGGTTATCACTATAGGAAACACATTTCCAAGTTAATCAGGTGGAACTTTTGAAGCTAAACAAGAAGAAATAAGGAAGCCACCTTCTTTCTCTCTGCATATAGGAACTTAGAGCACAAAAATAGCTCTCTAAATAAATCTCTCTACCAGCAGGTTTTTCTACTCTCTTGAGTCATTCATATTCTAGAAATAGGTGAAAGAGTTCAAGTGTTATGAAACAGGTTCTCCTTCACTCTCTTTATAAAATGTATATGAGGTCAGGTGATGCATTCTTTTTTATTTTCATTTTTATCTTAAAACATTCAAAACAGTGGCAAGAATAATCCCATTTCTAGCTTATTACATAAGAGTTTGAAATTAAATCCAACTATGTGAATTTTAAAATTGTTTTCAGTAGTTCCCTAAAAACAGAGGTTTTACATACAATTTAAAAAACTAGAGAAATCAAAGCTTTGAATTCATGGTAGAGTCAGATTAGCAAATTCTAAAGAGAGAAATGAATTAGGAATGAAATTTGAATCGATGCTTTTGTGGCCTCCTCATATACTAAGAGTGTACCAGACTCCCAGATTATATAGTAACCAATAAAAATGTTGAATACTTTTGAAACCTCTGGCATCATATAAATATTTTAAGGCACTGTTTAAATTGATGAAATATCTCAGAAAAAAAGATAAAACACAAAGCAAAATCCATAAAAATATTTATTGTTGTTTCTATAGTGAATGTTCAAAATTTATTATAAGTTTATCTTCAATCAAACTATAAAGAGATGAATAGATAAACAGACATATAGAGAAACACAACAGACAGACAGTGCAAAGGTAGGGGACCGCACTGACGACAGTGTTAAGAATAAACCTTAAGGGACTGTGGTAGGCAGAATAATGACCTCCACATATCACCTTATATGAAAAAAATGGATCTCGAAAATGTTAAGGATCTTGAAATGGGGAGATTGGCCTAGATTATCCAGGTGGAACCAACGTAATCACAAGGGTCCTTGAAAGCAAAAGATGAAGGTAGGGGGGACAGTCAGAGAGAGATCCGAAGATGCTATGATGATGGCTTTGAAGGTGGAGGACGGAGTCACAGCAAGAAATGCAGACAAAAGTATTTTCCTAGAAGTTGGAAAAAGCAAGAGAAAAGATTCTCATCTAATGCTTTAGTAGAGATTCTATACTCGATGACATTGTGATTTCACCTCGTGAGATCCATTTCATCTAACCTCCAGAAATAGAAGACAGTAAAATTTGTATTGGTTGAAGCTACCATATTTTTGGTGATCTGCCAAAGGAAAATAACACAGGAAGTAAAGATATCATCACAGAGATAATGTGGGAGGTCGTTGCAGTAACTGACTCAAGAAAGAATGGAAACTTTGGAGTGCCCCTCGTGGCTCAGTGGTTAACGAACCTGAGTAGAAACCATGAGGTTGCGGGTTCGATCCCTGGCCTTGCTCAGTGGGTTAAGGATCGGCATTGCCGTGAGCTGTGGTGTAGGCTGCAGATGCGGCTCGTTGCTGTGGCTGTGGTGAAGGCCGGCCGCTACAGCTCCTGTTAGACCCCTAGCCTGGGATCCTCCATATGCTGCGGGTGCGGCTCTAGATAAAAGGCAAAAAGACAAAAAAAAAAAAAAAAAGAATGGGAACTTGGACTAGGATGCTAACAGAAGAGAGGGTACCAAATGTTTGAATTGTAGATACTACACAGCATTTTGAAGGACGATTTTAATTATTTACAACTCAATTAAGTATTAGATGTAAGGGAAAGATTGAGGTCAAGGATGAAGCCCAGCCTTTTGGCCTGAGATACTCATTTATTGAGATGGATAAAATGTGGGAAGAATGGGAGGAAGAAGTACCTATTAGACAACCAAGTGAGTTTGTCAAACAGCCCATTGGCTATTCCAGTCTAATTTCTGGAATGAAAACTAGGCTTGAAAGATAAACTTGTAAGTAACCACTTTTAAATAACATGTAAAGCCAGGTCAGGGAGGAGGATCTTCAAACAGAGTGAAAAAGATAGAAAAGAGGTCCAAAACCTAAGCTCTGAGTCTTTCTAACTTTTGGAGATAGTAAAACTAACAAGAAAAGAAATACCATAGGAAGCTACAAAGACTAAGAAGTAGCAACAAATAAAGTAGGAAATATGGAGCAGGTAAATATGATGAGAAGCCTGGGAAAGGACAGATTCCAGGAAAAGTAAGAAAATGCAGCAAATGTTGATGAGAAGTCAACATGAGGTTTGAGAAATGATTTGATCTCAGCAATGTATAGGTTATTTGGGGCCTTAACAATAGTACTTTCTGTAAAGTGTCAGGGTAGGAATCTGACTAGAGGAATTTGAGTGGTTTGACTTGGTAATTTGCTAAGTATGGACACATTTCTTAACCTCTGAAAAAACGTGAGTTTCCTCTTCCGAAATATGAGATAATTATCAATACGTTATAAAATTCTTGTGAAGATTAAATGATGGAATGCTTGTAAAGTGTAACTTACAATTTCTGGCACACAGAAAAATGTTAACTATTTTCCTTCCTTTTCTGTTCCTCTACTATATTCCAGTGATATTGTATTTGATATATTTTATACAATGAATACAGACAAAATATGTATGTAATCTGGATAAGATGTGTAATTACGTTATAACTTAAGACACTGATATGGCTACATACCCTCCATTTCTTGATTCATGGAAAGTCTAGTGACCTCTGAAGAATTTCTGTAAACTTCCATGAGTTCCCATTCTCTGAATTACCACTGGTCTGAACAATTAACTGCTTCTCAATTAATATAAGGACAGTTTCATTCTCCCTAGCAATTTGTTCACCTGCAAATACCATGAAGCCAAAAAAAAAAAAATAATAATGTCTTAGCATAAGAAAAAAAAAAGTTTAATATAATCACCTTATAAGAGCAAGGACAGTGATTCCCAGCTGGTGAAGAAGAACAGTGATGCCACAGAAAAGCCAGGGAAAGCAATGCTGGCTTCTGCTTTCTTATGCAGGTATTTTCTCTCAATATGTGGTCACACAGTGGCTGCTCTAAGTCCAGAGCTATAGATTACCCAGAAAGGAGAAAGAAGAGAGCAAAAGATAAAAGGGGTATGTCAGATAATTTAATTCTTTAAAAAATAGTATTCCTGTAAGGCCCGCCTGCACCTGAGGCATATGGAAGTTCCTGGGCTAGAGATGGAATCAGAGCTTCAAGTGCAGCCTATACCACAGTCATAGCAACACAAGATCCCAGACACATATGAGAACTGTGCTGCAGCTTGTAACAACACTGATCTTTAACTCACTGAGCCAGGCCAGGGATAAAACCTGCATCCTCATGGAGACAATGTCTGGTCCTTAACCCACTGAGAAACAATGGAAACTGCTAGCAACTTTCAATCACATCTTATTGTTTAGATCTATGTACAATATCATCTCTCAGTGGGTTTGAAGGATAACTGCTGTTCTCTCCAGCCTATGTAATAGAAGAAAAAGAGACTTGTGAAAGGTAAGGATTATCAAATCCAGAATTTATGTCTCTTTGATACAGATGTCAACCCACATACACACTGACACATGTACTCCTTATACATAAGCACAGACACATAATGCTGCAAGTGAGTAAAGACTTCACTGATGACCTGAGAGAGACAGAAATTTTATGTTGCAGAAATGCACACTACTTACAAATTGATTATTAGAAATATCTGTCTGTTTCTGCATGCAAATGTTCTCTCTTCTATTTTGACTGCCTGAATGCCAAAGGAAACAGAAAGAGGGCAGTTTACTTTCACACTTCCAAAAAATAAAAAAAAAACCATGATGCCAGTACAAAATATTAATTAGTAAATAATAATGGACTTTTATTTAAAAAGGAAGCCAGGTGATTTTGACAATTCCCAGTCATTAAGATGCTAGCATAGGAATGTTTCTTCCTTTCCTCTAACAGCTTACCTTAAAGCCATTAATCAAGGCAGACAATTGGTACATTAAGGCATAGATTGAAGAACATAAAGTGTGGTTTAAGTACAACTCAAAGAGATGGTTTTAAGTGGTACATTGATGGATACTTTTAATAGTAATATATTTTTAGAATCTTCTAGGGAAAAAAAAAAGGCCTACACATCAAGAGAATGATTTTTATGAATATGAATGCTTAAGCCTAAGCTATATAATAATAATTTAAAGAAAAATACTAAGTAAGTAATAGTTACGGTGGTAGTTTGACAAAGTGAAAACTATAACAATAAAGTAGAATGATTAAATCTAGGAAACATTAGATCGGGCCATTTTAGATTCTCTCTATGAAAACACAGAGGCACCCAGACCATCTCCAACTGATAAAGACCAGGCCATTCAGGTCCACAGCAAGGTCCATAGAAGGATGTGACAGAGGTGTGGAACTTAAGGAAGCCACCAGATAAGCCATAGAATACATTCAGCAAAGAGGATATAAAGCTGCTAAACAGCTCATGGGAGCCAAGGGAGACATTAAGCAGCATTTGTTCCTAAAACCCTCTGCTTCTTCCTGTTCATGTTTTCTTGTTTCCTTTATATCTCAGGCCCTCTGAGGTCAAATGACGCCTTACCTGTCTCTGATCAGATATGGTGCTGTTGGTTTCAACAAGCAATGTCATAGTCTCCTGAGACTGAAGTCAAGAGAGATGTCCATTTTACCTGAGAGCTAGGAGGCAAAAAGGAAAGCCTTTTTTCTCTTTGGCGAGTCTCCTTCCAAGAGCTGCCCAAGACATGGTTTCAGGGGTGCTGTTACCCTAGTTCCAGCTGCCTCAAGCAAGCTGCCAACGTATCACTGACGCTCTCAGATATAGATACACTACCAGATGTTTCACTTTTTTCATAATCCATATGACAATATCAAAAACTTCAGGAATAGTGAAATGGAACTGATTGTTAATGAAATGACTTTGGACAAAGTAGCTTCTTTTACTAAAACCTTGAATCTCCAACTCTAATCAATGCAATTATATATGTATATATGATCATAGACTTATAATTATGTATACACACTTATACATACTGTATACATATTCATATATACAACTGTGATTTTTAAAATTAAATATATTTGCTCTTTCTAGACACAGAGATTATGTAATCGAGTATACCTGGAACACATTTAAATTAGCCAGACTAATCCTCTTGAATAAGATTTAGTATAATCACTACAGAGAGATTAAGCTTAGATTACCCAGGTTAATATATTGAAATGGACTGTATTTAAAAAAAAAAAAAAAGCCCAGGATCCTCTGGAAACCTAGACTAAAGGTTTAGTTCAGTGGTTTTCATAGAGGGATCGGCCAAGTGTGTCTTCTCCCCTCCAACCCCACAGGAGATATCTGACAATATCTGGAGACGTTTTTGGTTGTCACAGCCGGGTAGGGGTCAGGTGCCAGAGGCATCTTGTAGGTGGAGACCAGGGCTACCGCTAACCATTCTACAATGTACAAGATAACCTCCATAAGCAAGAATCATGCTGCCCAAAACTGTGAACAGTCTAGGAGGTTGAGAAACCCTGCTCTAGAAGGATATGGTTGGTGATTCTTATAATTTGATTCAGAATCTTAGTCCCTATGACCGTTGGCTCTATGCAAGTTGTTATAGAAAGTGAAAAATATATATAGAAAAACATTTTTTCTGCCATATCATCTAATGCTCTTTGTAAAGCCAAACATTCTAGAAGTTAATTAGCTGGGAGTTCCTTTTGTGGCTCTGCAGGTTAAGAATCCATGGAGTTTCTATCATGGCTCAGCAGAAACAAATGTGACTAGTAACAATGAGGACACAGGTTCGATCCTTGATCTTATTTAGCAGGTTAAAGATTCGGCATTGCCGTGAGCTGTGGTGTAGGCTGCAGATGCAGCTTGGATCTGGTGTTGCTGTGGCTGTGGCATAGGCCAGCAGCTACAGCTCATTTTTAACCCCTAGCCTGGGAACCTCAATGTGCCTCGGGTGCAGCCCTAAAGAGACAAAAAAAAAAAAAAAGTCATTTAGCTTGGTCTTCTCTGTATACAATTACATCTATGTCCATCCTTTTCTACCTTGCTCTCTGCCCTGGAGTGCTGATCCCATGAGTGGGATTCAGATTCTCTGTGAGTTTGGCCTATGGGATCCTCAACTGAAGACCGAAAAGAGATAGAGAGTTAAGTTTATATATTTCTTTCCCTAATTCTTTTTTTGTCAAGTAATCTGTATCTGTTTCTCAAAAGTCACTAATGTTTTCCGTATGAATTTCACCTTCCTGGGTTCCATAATCCCTCCACTTTCTCCCATTTTAGAGTTTAGTGTTTTATTATCTCTACTGTTATAAACTCAAGGTTACTGAACTATTCCGTTTATTTTTCCTACTCTGACTCCAAAATTTGATACAATTCTTGTGCAAATGAAAAGTCTTGAATTACACTGAGTATATCATGTGTTTTTAGCTATAGAACTAAACCTTTTTCTAAATGCTTTTTGTGTCTCTGTGTTTATCTAGTGCATCACTGCTCCTTTATGTCATGCCCACCTAAATAACACAGTATATAACCCAAGAAGCAGCACCAAGGAGAAAAAATAAAAATGCAAACAGTTCATAAAACACAAATTTTTCTAAGTGTTTTACTTTTCAAACACAATAGATAATAGTGGATGAAATCAGTTCTACAGCTTGTGAAAATAAGTCTCAATTATGTTTGCTCTATTAATATATAAGATTTGACAATTGTTCTCAGGGTAGCAACTAAGATCAGACTATGAACATCTACTTGTGGCAAACTTAGTACTGTCACGTCAGATTGTGCCTTCACCCCACCATCTGTTGGCCATATATCTCCTCCAGACCCTTTACCATCCCGCACGTGGAAGGTATCAGTAGCTTCCTAGTTCATGATCCAATCTCCAGTATTCTTACACCATTCCATTCAGCAAACTACTGCTATTCTAAAATGTCAGTTTGATCTTTCTTGCTTAAAAGTTTTAGTTTTTTTTTTTCCACATGTGCCTACTGAATACTGCTAATCTCCTTAGCAAAGTTTTTTTTGCAAGCTGAACTCGGTTTCTTTATGATAAAAGACACTATCTTACATTCCTTTAGGAATTTGCTCTACCCAAGTTAAAAGCAATAGGTTCACTCATACTACTTTAAAAAAAAAAAGTCAGAATACCACAAGTCTAAATGATTACAGCTGTCTGTTAACAGTTCTTTTATAGTGAAAATAGTGCTTTGTTTAAAACGTGTTTGATTCAGCTTTTAACTTTTTCTTGAGGTAACCATCATACTCTCGTTTGCAGTAGAAATGTTTTATGTGTATTTCCTCCTAATTGCCCAAAATACTAAAAAGGAATTAAGATTTAGTGTGATTCACAATTTTACTTTTTCTTCAGAGCAATTTAAATGAAGGATATCATAGCTATTAATAGAATGTGGTGTCACAATTATGATTCAGGCTGTAGCACCAACAGTTTATCCATTATTTTCACATCATCAGTGCAATATCAGCAGAGAAAAAGACAAATAACCTCTTGGTATTACTAAGAAAATGGCTTTTGACGACAGATACCTTAAAAGATTTTCAGGAACCCATATGGCTCCATGGACCACATTTTTGTAACTGCTGCTATAAACACTGAATTAAGATCTTCAAATTGCTTCTATGTTTCTCAGAAATCTCTGGTTATTGCTAACAAAGTACAAGAAATCACTAGTTGAAGAGAAGAAAGATGGAACCATGGACCTTATGTTCTGGTACTGTTGTTTTTTCAGGGCTTCAATTATGTGTCTTCTATTCCATGTGTGCCCTTGGACATGGGCCAAGATGCTGCTCCTCTCTGGAGCTTTACCTCAAACCTGCCGTCTGTGTTTCCACAGCATTTTTATGTGGCATATGACAGTTTCTATCATATTGCTTATAGCTATTGATTTTCATGTCTTTCTTCTTTGATAGAAATCAAGCTTCTAAAAAGTAGGAAGTATGCTTTATTCATTTTAGCACCTTGATACCTAGGGTTGGTACATCATAGGTGCCAAAAAAAAAAAAAAAAAGAAAAAAGAAAAAAATTATGAAACAGCTCAGGGGCAGAGGAGTTTCTGGCTGTGGTTAAGTTTTCACTGCAATAACTACTGATTGAAATAATAATCACAGGCATCTTTTATGGCAGGCTTACTATATTTCAAGCATGGTCCTAAGTGTTTTCCACATATTTAATCTCTATACATTTTTTCTACATTCATCTTTTATTATTCTCAACTCCTCCACATCTGTATTTTGTTGAAACACAAACTGAAGGCTAAAATTTTAAGTGAATTTTTTTTTCCTAAAGTCACTCCACTAACAAATATTGGAGTCAGCATTCAATAGTATAATACTTATCTCGATGTTAGAGGATTCTTGTACAAGAAACAAAGCAGGTTTCTGGAGGCTTTATTATGGAACTCTGATGACAATATCACCTGTTTGTTGATCTGAGAACACATGTCAGGATCGGATAACTTTTTTTCCACTCAGGTAGGGGACTCCTTTGGGTTTCCATGCTGTTTTAATGGCGCTAACTGTGTGTGTGTGTGAGTGTGTGTGTTGTGTTTATTGAAATATATTTCTGTATGAAAATACTTTTCTCCTGGTCCTATTAGTTTCTTCACATAAAACAAGTCTAAATTTGTGTCATGTTGCCTGTCTCATTGCATTTAGCTCAGGGACCTTATAGACTGATTGTCAGTGGCCACGGCTGGGGAAGAGAAAAACTGGCTTTTAAAGCAGAATCACTCCTAATCACTGTGAAAAAAAATTTAAGTGGGCTTATCTTCTCTAAAGGCTATAATGGTCTAATTTTCTAGATGCAATTATCTCTTGGTAGCAGACTTCCCCAAACTAAACTCAACTTGCAAAGACATATAAGCATGACTTCACTTGTTGCTAAAAGAAAATAGTCATTCTTGATGGGGATATCTGAAATCTTGATGAAGGGAGTATTTTTCCAACAGGAAGATACTTAAGTAGGCAGCATTTTAATTGGGGGTATATTTAGTAATTCTGGATTATAATTGTTTGAGAATAATACTTCCCTAAAGTCAAAGTGAGTTAGTTATCTCCCATTTGACTGCACAGGGAAATTTTCTCTAGGCTACAGAATTCTTGGGGATCTTTATTTGTATGTTCATTTGTTTTGCATTTTTCCCTCAAGAACTGTACTTCCTCACTACAGTACTGGAGTCAATGATAAAGTTCCTTCTCTGTACTCTATCCTACTAAAATGAGCAATTTATTACATTCACCTCAGCCTTCTCAGTTCAGGCAATGCCTCGGTGGTTACTGATCCAGAGTGTGTCTCATTTTACTTTTAAACTATTCGGTGGCTTTTTGACCATTGCCCACAGGAAGACATACATTGTTCATCAATGTCCATGAAAAATCAGAATTATACAAATCAACTTTTGTCTTACGAAGTGTAGTATGCTTTGATACTCTTTCATATATTCTCTCTACAGGTCCACTAAATTGATTATGTGGTTCACTAATAGGTCATAATCTCCTGTTTGAAAACGACAGTCTATTCTAAAGTATTTGCTTTCAGAGTGTAGGAAAATTCAAGAAAAGCCATCTAAAATTCATCGATAAAAATGCATATTTACCATAAGAAAACCAACAGTGCACTGGTTCAAAAATTTTGCCTTGCATCATTATCACCTGGAAGGTTTGTTTATATGTCCACAGATTACTGGGCTCGATACCCTGAATTTGATGAGCAGTCCAATAATCTGCATTTTAAATAAGTTCCCAGGTAATGCTAATGCTGCTGCTTTGGGGGATACACTTTGAGAACTACTGGTCTAGGTGAAAATCAAGGATTTCCTCCCACTGAGCCTTAATTTACAACTTAGGTCCTCAGAGTTCTAAGGCCGCCCCCTTGTGGCAAGCCAAGGTAAAAGTTTGGAAGACAATGCTTCCAAAATATCAGCGATGAAAGCAGTAGAAATAACACTCAAATTTAAAATATCCCCTCCACATTATGTAAGATACTATAGTGATTAAATAATAATAGAAGATGCTATGAAAATTTTGTCAATAAATTTGAAAATGCAAATGAGAAAAAAATAAAAATAAAATACGCCCTCTATCTCTCTCAGGAAGAACTATGTAAGCAATAAAACATATGCTCAAAAAGCCAGAATTTAGAATCGAATGAACCTGGTTTCAAAACTACTACTTCAGTATATAATATTGAGCAGTCTACTTAACTTTTCTAATTTTTATCTTCCTCATCTATAAAGTGGCATAGTGATAGCACTTTATAGCTCTTAACATTATTGTGATAATTAAGTGTATTGATATATAAAGACTGGAGTATCCTGATTTATAGTTTAGGCCATGAGGCTGTGTCCTCACTTTAATATTTGGAAGTGCAACCCTTGAGCCACTCCTACTCCCATTCCCACTGTCAAGCCTTCCATCTAATATATCTTTCCCTAGATACATCCAGAAAGAAGTGCTATTCTTACCAAAGAACTACTGTGAATTTAGAACTCCAATATATCCTTTATCTCTGCAGGATTCTAAAACTTCTCCTGCCACTGGAAGTTTGTTCCTTCAGAACAAGCGAATGTGCTACACAAAAAGAGAAAAAAAAAGGCACATCTCTTTCATTACTAATGATTTGCCTGTTTTCTCACTATCTGAAAATAATGAAAGGAAATTAAAATGATCAATTCCTGCCCTAAAGGAGCTCACTGCTAACTGAGGAGATAAACACATATTGAATTTCTTTGATCTAAAGAATTGTTCCCACATTTGGGTATTTCTAAGATTTAGATGATGTTTTTAAATGTAGTAATGTTCATTTTTTCTCTGAAAGTAAAACCTAGTAATAAATCAACACTGTATTTATAGTCTGTGGTATTTCAGAATCAAAACCAGGGAATTTAGAAACCAACTATAATACAATACAAAGGCTTGTGTAAATGTCTGATCAGATAATTCTAGGTTATACATTTGTTGGGAGACAATTTTGAATCATAGAAATTTTGAGAATTGAAAATGCAGACACTGACTTTTACACACACACACACATACAATGTGCCCTGATCCCACCACCACCGCCATTATTATAATCATCACTATCAAAACTCATAATTATAGGGAGTTCCCGTCATGGCGCAGTGGTTAACGAATCCGACTAGAAACCATGAGGTTGCGGGTTCGATCCCTGGCCTCGCTCAGTGGGTTAAGGATCTGGCGTTGCTGTGAGCTGTGGTGTAGGTCGCAGACGTGGCTCGGATCCTTCGTTGCTGTGGCTGAGGCGAAGGCCAGTGGCTACAGCTCCGATTAGACCCCTAGCCTGGGAACCTCCATATGCCGCAGTGCGGCCCTAAAATAACAAAAGGCAAAAAAAACCCCAAAAAACTCATAATTATAAACCTTACAGTGCTTTTATATAAAAAGTGGCTATTCCTCATCTCCAGGAACTGGTCAATCTCAAAGCATTATTAATAAGCATATGATAGTGCTCAAGTACTTAGAAATGGTAGTCTAAAAATAAACCCCAGGAACAACACCCATGAATCCCAACCAAAAATATTAAATCATGATAGTAAAATATAAAACCTGTTTCTGCATTACTTGAAAAGAATGTACCTTTCTTGATACATAAATAAATGTCACATGTAAAGTTTCAAAACTGAATCTTAAAAATTTAATTGCAGGACTGAGGATGAAAATGACTTCAGGCTTGGCATTAAATTTTTCCTCATTCTGGGCAAATCACTTGAACCATCTAAGCCTTGTTTTCTCATATCTAAAATGGGATAATAATATCTACCACATGGGTTGTTGCTAATATTTAATAAATAATCTGGGAGTTCCCAATGTGGCTCAGCAGTGACAAGCTAACTACTAAACTTTAGGATGTGCATTTGATCTCTGGCCTTGCTCAGTGGGTTAAGGATCCAGCGTTGCCGTGAGCTGTGGCGTACGTCACAGACATGGCTCAGATCCTGAATTACTGTGGCTCTGGTGAGGGCCAGCAGCTGTAGCTCTGATTCAACCCCTAGTCTGAGAACTTCCACGGTGGGTGAGGCCCTAAAAAGACAAAAAAAACAAAACAAAAAAAAAGCTCTTCAAAATATTTTGTCAGGGGCCTGTTAAGAGCTCAACAAATTGTACCTTCATAGCTTTATTATGATTCTCAAAGTAGAATAAAAGATACACATGGTATGAATTCACTGGTTTTCCTATCTAAAAAATATGTACAGGGAATTCCCTTAGTGGTTCAATAGTTAACCAACACAACTAGGAACCACGAGATTATGGGTGCAATCCCTGGCCTTGCTCAGTAGGTTAAGGATCCAGCATTGACATGAGCTGTGGGGTAGGTCTCAGACGTGGCATGGATTCCCTGTTACTATGGCTATGGCGTAGGCCAGAGGCTACAGCTCCAATTTGACCCCCAGCCTGGGAACTTCCATATGCCACATTTTTTTTAGGTATAACCCTAAAAAAATTTTTAAAAATGTACAGGAACATCTCCATAAATAAAAATTATAACTGCCCAAAGAAAACATTAGAAAATGATGATCTTGTTACAAAGGAATTCACTAAAATGTTCATTTAAATACTGCATTCCTTGAATTCACTTAAAATCTGACTGATAACATTTGATTTGTATGGAAATTTGCAGAAGTACATATCATATAAAGCATGGTATATCTGTATGTCTTTTCAAAATGCCAAAATCCGTATACTTTATATATCTGTAAATTAAACATTATCTTCTGGTCCAAACGTTTCTGTTTCAGAACTTTTCATTAATAGCAATGGAAATTTTATAGTAAGTATCTGTGAGATAAGTGAAATTTGGGCCTAGAGTTTTCCAGACAGACAATATCTAGCCGTGTAAACCATATGCATGCAGCAGACATGTACTTGTTTCTGTGGCTGTGGGTCTGGGAGGGGGAACAGAGGAGGCAGACGAGAGTGAATAGAATTCCTTTTCTTTTACAGATTTGCAGCATGTCAGAGAGTATATGGAATTCCAGCTGGTTGAGTTCCACGGTTTCTTTTTCATTTTGTACTGGGCCATGAAACTTCTGTAAGAAAGTCTATGTAGAGTTAATATAAAATTGAAAGGGAAGAGTATAGTTTTTGTTTGTTTGTTTGTTTTTTAAATGTCAGCAAAGAGGAGTGCTATGCTATAAGCAGAAACACTCGTAAGAAAGACTTTCTAATTACTGAGTTGGTAATCTCTGGATGCTCTTACACATGGGTGCTCAAATATAATTCTCTTGTCTGCCACATAACCTTCCCTACCTCTCACAGACATGAATTAGCCTCCGAGATCTCCATATCTTACTGCAGGGGTACCGTTTATGAATGTCATTGCTGCTTCTGTCCCAGATGTAGAGAGACACAGGCTATCCTTTAATAATAGGCTATTCATTTGACTCAAACCTTTACTGTCAGTTTCATGTGAGGCTCTGGCTTGAGTTCTGCTGGAAAGGTGATGTGAAATGATCTAAAGGACAGGGATACAGTTCCAATATCCACTTATTTCATCTAGGTTCGAGGTAAGGTCAACAAAATCAGAACATAGATTCAGAGCCCATTTGCTATATGCTCTATCTAAACTTTATTCATATTCACAACTGAAAATTTTAAATGTGTGTCCTTGAACACAGAAGCAATCAGGGAAATAGCCCTAAATTTTGAAATCTTCCGTGGGTTGGAATCAAGACTGTACCACTTACTTGACAAGTTAATCACCGTCTAAATGAACTTCCTCATTAATAGTGAATCAATTGTAACATATTCATGTTTTTTTCACAAAAGATGGAAAATTATAACCGAAGCCAACAATCAGTAGTAGAGGGAAAAAGATACGTGGATATTTGCCTTCTTTTGGCAATTCATAATCTGAATTCCTTTGCTACATTTAGGAATTTTCCTCCTTGTGAAACAAAACCCTTTATCAAAATTTAGAATGTTAGATATTTACTCTCCCGACATTTCCAGTAACAAGGCTAGGTGGCATAACCTAGAGTCCCTCAATACATGCATTCACCCAAAATTTTGAGTAATAAGCTATAGATGCCTATGAAGAATTGAGGACGTCTAGGACTTCTTCTACTAAGCCTGGCCTTAGCAGCCGCAGATAAACTAGGTTGCAGAAGCATCAAGGATAACCATTCTAAAGGTTATGCCAATGCCCAATGTCAATGCAGTAAGCTCTGATGTCCATTCCCAGGGGCAACAATACTAGTGTCTGTGCCAGGGCAGCACTGGACCGTAATTTATATCATTGTTCCTCTGATATATACATATATACACACATACATATATGTATATTTATATACACATATATATAATTCCCTGCCTTGGTTCTATGTCTCTTCTGGAGATTTTGAGACTTGCCTGATAACCTTTGAATAAATTTTCCACTTGTATTAGCTAGAGTTGTTTTCTCTTCCTTGAACTAATAACCCTGATTGATGCAGATGATAAATGCATTCATATATTCCAAGAGACCTTGACAAATGACACAGGGATAAATAAAACTTCATTTCTAAGGGAAGATTTCTAGTCTAGAAAGGCCAGCCAAATCATATTGATGACTGACTACACTCTGAAGGAAAAACAACAGATGTTTATTTCATATTGTGTTAGAGAAATAACTGCTGAATCTGAATGTACAAGATCACTTTTAAAGGAATAAGTTAATTTAAAGAAAGGAGTATATATAGTTTGCTTTAAGTTTGTATGGATAATATGGATAACATAAAAATCCTCATACAATATGACACTGTCATTCCTGAAAGATGGTAACAGACACCCAGAGCCAAGTTCATAAAAGACTCTCGGGAAAGGATTTATTTTTTTCCTTTTTGGGACCATACCCAATGGCATATGAAAGTTCCGGGTTAGGGGTCAAATCAGAGCTGCAGCTGCTGGCCTATACACAGCTCACAGCTGGTTCCTTAAACACTGAGTGAGGCCAGGGATTGAATTGATGTCTTCATGGATACTAGCTGGGTTCATTACCCTTGAGCCACAACGGGAACTCCAGGAAAGGCTTTTTGACTGGCCTCTGTAAAGTACAGTATAAGGAAGAGGCATACATATATTCTTGGCATCTCACTTGCTGAGAAAGAAGTCTGCTATTTCTGAAAATCTTAAAGGAGATATTAGGGAATCATATATTTGAAACTCTCTTAAAATGATGAACCCTCTCCTTCATACAAAAGGATGTATGTTTTAAGAGTCAAAGAAGAATAGAAAAGGTCCTGGAATTTTGGAAACAGTCATCCACGCATTTCCCTTATTTGTGCTTTCAAGGGAGATTCAGTAACTCCTTTGGTGGTAGAAAAGAATCCAATTACCACCAGCCTTGGGCATCCTAGCCTTTTCATTGGATTTATTTAACTTGTTTACTTGGCCTCTCTCTGGCATCTATTCCTTTTTCTGGAGGTTCTCTGAGATTAATTTGCTTCCTATACTTAGTCTCAAATATACCTTTTGGACGTTATGTAAGACAGTTTTTCCTCTGGTAAAACTATGAAATTTCTATGATTTAAAATGACACTTAGTCTCAGTTTCTGTTGTTGTTGTTTTTCTCCTTTGGACCTCAGGGTTCTTTCTCCTTTGGACCCAGCTCTGCCTCCCTAAACCACTTCCTGGCATCAATCCATCAGCCAAAGTCCCATCCCTCTCCAAAGTACAAGGAAGAAACTAGATCCCACACCTATCAATGAAAAACCTTCAGCAGCAAGAAAAATTCTCCAACTAAAACAGAGCTAACAGAATAGACACTCTATTCCTCAATCAGACATTTATATTAGAAAGTTTCAGTCTTGGTACAGTCACTTAGTAATAATACGAATCACTCAAAGACCTCACATATTTCTGCAACGTGGAAGAATTTTGCCAATAACTTTTCTCATGGCCCCAATATTTCAGCTATATCTCCAGGCATTATAACCTCATAAGAGAGCATCCAAAATAGGAAGGATGGGAGCAGAGATTAAGTGGGTCATTTTTCCTATGGCTTTCCACTTTTACCAAGAAGGGACATTTTTGTCAGAATATTCTAAAATTATCCCTTCCATTTCACTGAATGACTCTTTCCCTCCATTAAAATAAATACTGAGTTCCCATTGCGGCTCAGAAGGTTAAGAACCCAAAGTTGTCTCTGTGAGGATGAGGGTTCAATCCCTGGCCTTGATCAGTAGGTTAAAGATCTGGTGTTACTATAAGCTGCAGCATAGGTTACAGATGCGGCTAGGATCCTGCATTGCTGTGAGTGTGGTGTAGGCCTGCAGTTGCACTGGCCCAGGAACTTCCATATGTCGCAGGTGTGACTGTAAAAAAAGAATGGAAAATGCCCTGTGACAAATACCTTAGCAGCCAACAAAATCTGTTTTTATTTATTTAATAAGAAAGTGTTAGTTTTCTTTTGGATACATAGTCGACAGTGGGTGTGATATCATGGCTTCCAACAAGTTTTAGAGAGGGGCAACAATTTCTCACAAAACTCTCAGCTTTTAAATAAGAAGTTTAGGACTCAGATTTCAGTAAAGCGGTTATGTTCACTATGACTAAAGCATTCACTCATGAAGGGGGAACCCTTTAGTGTCAATGATAAATGTCTTTGCTTCTGTTTCCTTTCACCACGTCTGAAGCATGATATGAGGCAGGATGGTTGCAGGGGTAGTGGAGCTGAGATGTCCACATGAAGGGGATGAATTGCATCCACACATTTTTCTACAGAATTCTGGATCATGGCAGGTGAAGAAGTGAAAAACTGCATGTGGAGACAGATGAGCCAAAGGCAGATGTAAACCTTACTTTGTATGAAGCACTGTGCCCTGAAGAGACTGTGGAGATGTGGCCCATGGTTTTTAACGTTAGGAAAAAAGAGGGATTCAGCTGAAAACTATTCTGACTACATCACAGAAAAAGCTGCTGAATGGCTGGGGTATTTTCTAAAATAGAAGGCTTTAGATAGACTTACAAAATGGAAATTATAATAGCACATCCTCAGTCAACATCCAAGGCTGCATAACACAGTTTGTAATTAATTACCTGCACTAACAGAAAAGGTTGGATCCAAACAATTCCCACACACGAGAACCTTCTTTGTGATCTTTTACTTTTTTGTCATATTTTCTGCTCCAGAAAACGGTCCTGAACTTGACTCATCAACCTTACTTTATCTTTAATACAGGAATTTAAAAAATGTCAATGTCAAACAACCAAGCAATGTCAGTAGCAATCGATTTAGGGAGTATAACTGTAGGAGTAGTAATAAAATATAAAATCTTTCACTGACATTTTATTTTCCTGACTGGATGAAATAGCTAATAATACTATTGATCATTTCTTTTAATCTCATGCTAAGGACCTCACCTCTCACGTGTTATTTTTAATGGTTATAAAACCCTGTCTCAGAAATAAATAAACTGTCTTAATTCACTCAGGGCTATGCAGCCAGTGAGAGACGGAACTAGTATTAAAATTATAAGCCCTGTCTTATTTCTATTTTTTTTTGTCTTTTTTTTTAGGGCCACAACCATGGCATATGGCGGTTCCCAGGCGAGAGGTCAAATCAGAGCTGCAGCAACTGCCCTACACCATAGCCACAGCTATGCCAGATCCAAGACATCTCAGCGACCTACACCACAGCTCAGGGCAGTGCCAGATCCTTAACCCACTGAGTGAGGCCAGGGATTGAACCTGCAACCTCAGTCAGATTCGTTTCCACTGAGCTCCAACAGAAACTCTAGGCCCTGTCTTATTTCTAATAGGTTGCTTTGGAAAAGTTACCTTGTCCCATAAAACCTGTTTTATCTTGAGACAATAATAGCTGGATGTTTTCTCAGGATGCCAGACGAATGAAAGGGAGAGAATAACAAAGAAAGAGTCACTGCTTCTGTTCTAAATGAAGATCGAAGAAAAAACTAAGAATAAGGCTGATAAAATATCGCGTCCATATCAGGAATAGAAGTAAGGATTGTCCAGAGGGGGGAAAAAAGAAAACAGAATAAATGGGATGTGTGTGTATGTGTGTCTAAGTATATAGGTATAGATATATTTCTTAAGGAATTGGCTCACAGGATTGTAGAGCTGTCAAATATGAAATCTGCAGGACAGGCTGGCAGGATAGAGACCCAAGAAGAGTTGATGTAACTAGAGTCTAAAGGCAGGCTGGAGGCAGAATTTCTTAGTCTTTAGGGGCTTTAGGCTTTTTTCTAAAAACTTTCAACCAATTACATGATTTTGGTATGACGAAGAGTAATTTACTTAATTCAAAATCAGCTGATTTAAGTGCCAACCTCATCTAAACAAATATCTTCACTGCAACATCTAGATCAGTATTCCACCAAAAATTCAGTACCTTGGGTGCTATGGTCTATCCAAATGGACATATAAAATTACTAATCAAATCAGGGAACTGACACTTGAAAAATGCTACACAGAGCATGGATAAAACTTAAACTGAGACAAAATATACCCTAATACTGGCTTTTGCTACTAAATTTTAATATACTAATTGTATATTAATATATCATGTATAAGTAACATTAATAATAGTTCACACCAAATTTTATCATTATATACAGTACATATATCACTTTCCCTCCATCAAGTTCATGCACAAAAACATCTCAAAATATATTAATTCAGTAATTTAAGTATTAAACATCTAATACAAGACATGCAATATGCCAAGCACAGGAGACAAAAGGAGAAAAAAAAAAGAGACATAGTCTCTCTCCTCGAGGGGGCTGATAATCTGATGAGGGGATCAGAGAAACAGAATGCCTATATGTAAAACAATTTGAGTTCCTGCTGTGATTCAGTTAAGAACCCGACCAGTATTCATGAGGGTGCGGGATTAATCCCTGGCCTCACTCAGTGAGTTAAGGATCTGGCATTGCCCTGAGCTGTGGGTAGGTGGCAGCTGCAGCTCTGATTCAGCCCCTAGCCCAGGAACTTCCATACTCTTGTAGGTATGGCCGTAAAAACAAACAAACCAATTAGATCTTCTTTTCACTATTAGTCAGTGTCAAAGCCAAGGTTATTATATTTATTAAAGCTGCATTGTCACTTTTGTCTGATAGGCTGATGAAGGTGAGCTCTGTATCTCCAAGAAGATGTCTTCTTGTTATGGGTAATTTACCAGCATAAATAGGAATATTAACAAAAATTTTCAAATCAGTAATAATAACTTACTGGAAATGGAACGCATACACGTTAAAAGACAAAAGAAATATAAACTGCAAGGATTTTATAATTTCAATGGAAGTCTTTATATTAATTATGGATTAACATTAGAGTTTTAAATAGGCAAATGCCACATAGGTACTAAATAAAAATGTGGAAAGGGCCTTGCTCAGAGGATTGAATTAAACTTATTGGTTGCTCCCAGAATCAGTGGGAAAGCAGGTACTTTTGATTTAGATCTGAGTTCAAGAATCTGCTTTGTCATTACCAGGTACCAAGCAGCACCTGAGAGTCAAATGCTCTCAGAAAGCATTATTTCCTTATTTGTATTAAATTTGAAGCATAGGAAAACACAAGAGAGTAGCTCACAGGAAAATAACTAAAGAGATTGTCCATTATATTTTGCACCATCCATACCCTTTGGTATATAAATTGCTAATTAATGTACAGTAAAATTGTTTCTATTCTCTACCTGCATAATAGCTGCTGATATACACATACACAGACACAGATACAAACACACACCATCCCTGTGAAACAGAGCATGTAATTCTACATTATGAAATTATCATTATTAGACACACCTATAATGATTTCTTGCTGTCACTTAAAGGTGTCTTATGTTATCCAAAAAGCCAAGTACACTTGAAATACACTGGTTTATACAGCAGTAACTAATAGGCTTAGAGGCTGATGAAGACTAGCAAGGTGAAGGGAGCAAACACAGACGCACGTTTTTGAGCCTGACCTTTGTTCCTGTTGTTCTCTGACAATTTCATTTCTCCAGCTAATGGACTTAAGACGTGTGTCGACGGGAGATGTGATTGGAGAATATCATGTCCTCCGAAGCTATCCAGTGACAAATGTGCTTTCCATACCTTTTGTTTCATTCTGGAAAGCAAACAAATTTTTATACATGTTTCTTAGGACACCATGTAAAAATGGAGAGTGAGTGATTAAATATCAAACCTGAGGCTTTTCAGCTTAGATCACAAAACTGTAGAGATGCATAAAATCTCTTAGACCAAACTTCTCTTTTTAGAGCTGTAGTGACTGTTATTCAGAAAACTGGAGGTTAAACTTTTGTCATAGAGAAGGCTTATTTTCTTTTCTTTTTTAATTATAAAATCATTGATTCACATTTAGAAAAATTGTGAAAATAATTGTTTTGGGGAGTAGAAAATGTTAAAACAGTAGAAAAACAAAGCATGGCTTTTTTAAAATAAGGTACATTATCTGTATTTTCCCATATAGTTTTTTGTCATTAAACAGACAAAAATCTTCTCTATTTAGGAATTAAACTTTTTAATCTTGTGACACAGAAATGTTGATACTATTGATAAAGAAAATGTTAAATCAGATTTATATTTTTAAGTTTCAGGACCGGAAACTTCCTAAGCAAATGTAAATATCATTAAATTATCTCCTAATTATTTTAATGTTCATGGATGCATGTATAATTTTAAAATAATGTTTTAACTTTATACAAAGTAATATAGTAAATATACAAAGGAAATCACACAAATATCAATTAAACATGTAAAGTTACTTAATAGTATAATAGTAAAATAAACACTTGCTAGAGCACTAACTGTAAGAGTCTTTTCCTGAGGTTTAACCTTGTTCTTTTGTTTGGAACACATTCTTTGTTTCTGCACTTGCTTAACTCTGCCTGTTGGTTTCTATGCATTTGATAAGATAAGCCACCTCTCTGTCTTGAAGGACTAGCCTCTTGTAGGAGATAAATCTTATCCTGCAACTTTGTCCTTACTCAGGGTTGTCTCGCATACCTTGGTGACTGTCCACGCAGCCTATTTTTAGAGGCTCCTAGTAGTGGAGGATGTGAGAAGACCTGTCTGTGTTCCAAAGCGGATGATTTCAGTCAGCACCTTGATTTAGGCCGATTGGAAGCCAGAATCTCAAGCAACGACTTTTAAAGGATGCCGGTATTTATATGTGGCACTGCCACCTGTGCCGAGTGATGGATGTCGAAGTGTCTCTGGGGGCAGCCACCAAAGCACTGCGCCAGACATAAAAAAGGGGCATCATACATAAAATCGCGACGCCAGACGTAAAACAGGTGAAGCAGACGTAAAACAGGCCTCGGACGTAAAACTGGGCAGCAGACATGCGTGAAAGCTTCCCTGCGGAAATACCTGCGCCCTGGAACACGCGAAGATGGCGCCTGCAAGTCTTTACCCGCCGGTAGCGTGCCAGTGGCCCCGAAGCGGGTGTCAAACAGACGCCTGCCCTCAGGCCTGCACTCTGAGACAAAGAGCATCTCCACAGACAGTTTGGGTGCACCTTGATCTGCGGCTTCCACGCTGGCCGGGAAGGTGAGTCCCCGTGTGCTCGAGCCCTGTCGGAACATCCTCAGCCTAGTACAGGCATGTGGGTCTCATAAACGCAAGCTCCCATGGTTTTCAAGGGTAATGTTTTGGGGGCCTGCTTCTCGGGTGTAGGTGTTAGAAGTCAGGGGTGCCTGAGGTGGGCCTTAAGCTCCTCGCTCCTCAGGGAGAAGCTCCAGTATTGAGGTGCACATTAACTGAATTCCATTCCTGTTCAGGTTCTAACTCCTCCACAAGAATACAGTCAATAGTCTGACTGCCTTTTAGATGCCAGGTACTGTTCTTGGAACAGGGAATAAGCCATGATGAAAGACACAGAGGGAATCATTGTTTGCCTTTGTCAAAAAATAAGCAGATATTGCCTCATGTGAGTTTCACTGGCACTAGACACTTTTACACTTAGTTTACCCTGAAATTAAAAAAGAGAATACTCTCGAGTTAGATCTTTAGCTCTGAAACATCAACATGGCAGATCAACTACTAATCTGACATTCCTTAAAATTCTTGAAAATATGTTCCTGGTTTATAAGCAAAGAGTGCCCTCTGTTAAGGACAGAGGGACACATTCTACAATGAAACCTGCTTAGTTCACAAAGTATATATATTGTAATCCAAACTTCATGGGGAAGGAAACTTGTTTACTTCATTGATTATATACTTCATTTAATTGACTTCACATGATTCTGGTTTTTATCCCAACTTTAGGGAAAGGAACTTGTTTATGTCATTGATTATTTACTTAATTTAATTGACTTCACATGATTCTGATTTTATAATCCCAGCTTTAGGGAAAGAAACTTGTTTGTCGTTGATTATTTACTTTAATTGACCTCACATGATTCTGATTTTATCTCAAATGCCAACTACTTAGGCTCAAAGAAAACACATTCCATACACAATGGTGTTGCTTCATATGCTGCATGTCTAAGTTTCTATATACTGTTTTTCTCTGGCACTCTGGCACATGCATCAGTGTCTCACATTTTTTATTCATGGTAATAGGTATTTTATGAAATTATTTTTCAACTGTTGTCAATTTCTGCCACAAGAATGTAATGTCCTCAAGGACAGAGTATGTTTGTTTTATTGTTGCATGTGTAGAGGCTAGAGCAGTGATTGGCAAATGGTTGACACTCGGGAAATATTTGTTGAATTAATGGACAAAGAATATCTTAAGTAATAATCTGGTAAATGGCAGAACCAGGACACATGCAAACTCGGGGTTTTTCTGGAGTGGCCAAAACTTACATTTCCTTTTATGTTTTTTCTTCTGTATTTCACATTTTATATATAGCCTCTTAGCTCAAGGTTATCAGGTTTTACATATCATGACATCAGAGTCTCCAATAATTGAAGAGTTTTGCCCAGTGAGAACATACCCAGCTACCATGTGTGAGAGCATTGCCACAGCTTTCATGTCTACCATATAGTTACATCGTCTGGGTGAATAATAGTCTTTAAAGAAAATATATGTCCTTGTTGAGATCCACTAGATTGTAACCAAGATTAGACAATGATAAACTCACCCCCCATCAGCACATCAACAACAATAATACTTGAAAACTCCAGGGTTAGAGCTGAGTTCAGCTACTAGAAAATATAGAATGGAGCTTTTTAGTCAGCTGTACCATTAGCATCAACTGAAACATTCCAGTACTTATAAACACAGGATAACATAAGTGTAGATTCTATTTAAAAAAAAAGAAACTCTATCTCTGAATGTTTTGAATTTATTGCAGTTTGCAGAAGTCATCTAGGCAAATACATTCATTTATTCATTCCATTCATAAATATTTATTGAGTACTTCCTATGTAATTTTTGCAATACTGGGAACAATGTACTGTTATAAGTGCCAAATGTCACAGGTAATGCTAATTAATTCAGAGAGTAGACTGTATCAAATTGTCCAAACAAATATTATTTAGTTTTCTATCTAATCTAAAAATATCACCAAGCAGTATGCAGCTGTTGCTTCATATCCACAGGTTCTGCATTCTATATGCAGTTTGTTGAACTGGTGAATGCAGAACCCGCAGATAGGCTAGCTGAGTGTACTGTGTCGTTTTATATAAGAAACTTGAATATCCAGGGATGTTTGTTTCCATGAAGGGCCTGGAACCAATACCTCATGGATACTGAGGGAGAACTGTATGTTAATGTACTTGCTTTGTGGATTTTGGTAATTCTTAGGAAAAGGCACCATATGTGTTTGACACACTAATTTTTTGCAGCCATGTACCATATCGATACCTGTAAGACACAAAATTTCCTGCACTTCTGATTTGCTTGCTTGCACATTTTTCATTTACTTACAAAGTAGAATTCAACCCTACAGCCCATTTACTAGTCTCAGGATATGCGTGTAAGTCATCACTGCTTGCTCATCTTTAGTAAGATTTTTTTTTTTTAATAGAATGGGTCTAGGAATGTGTATAAGAATTGATAAACCTTGGTGCTCTTTAATGTCTTTCTCGTTATCCCATCTCATCTGCTCTTGTACATTCATTCTTGGCAATCTTGACTTGTGAAATCTCTAGTTATTTGAGCTGGACCACAACATTATTTTTACTTCTGTCCCCTCCAATAATCTTCATATTTAAAAAAAACTGTCACCAAAACTTACTTCAAGTCCTGTGTTTTTATCTTCCTCCTAAATGCTCAGTTTTACTAAAGATGTCCTGAAGCAAGGATGGACCCTTCATGACTTGGCTCTAACCTAACCTTTCACTTTCCTTTTTGGCACTTTACTCTGACACCTTCAAAATATCTATCACCCCCACACCAAGCCCCATCCAAACACACGAACACATACACCCTTTGTACTTTTCTTAACATTATATTAATTTCCCCATATTCATAATTCCACTGCTGTTTTTCTTTACTTAGGCTGTGTCTAATGAATTCCTACTCATTCATTTAGCCAGGCACCCTGACACAGATGCCACCACTCATGGGACTTTTTCTATAACTACATGGCTTTGTGGCAATCTGTATTTGCCTATTACGAAAGTTACAATTATTGTAAACATTTTCTTCCCCCTTTGCCTCTTTTATGGCACAGACAATGGGCTTTTCTTCATTGTGAAACTGTAATACTAAGAAAAAGGACATGTGAATATCTGATAAATGTCTCATGATTGAATTAGACTCTTAACATCAAGATGCCATGATTCATTCAACTAGACATTCTTGTCAGGTAATTAAATGTGAGATTAATTTAAATTTAATTGCTATTACAAAATAATAACAAACATGCTATAATTTTCTACGTATAGGATCCTTTTCTCATTTTTTATTAACATGCCAGGGTGAAAATGAAAATCTTTATTTTAGGGAGTGTTTTCAATAATGGTGAAACTTAACTTTCTGATTATTTTGTTTCTTACTTGGAAGTTAAGTGTGTAAGGAGTGCTTACACCCAGGTGCACGATATTATTTAAAATCTTGTGATAAATATGTAAAGAGAAAACTTAGTTCTGGGAAAGTTATATGAATCAGATCAATGAATAGAGTTACACTATATGCCATAGAAATTTTATGGGCTTCAATTTATAATGTTCAGTGCCAAAATATTATAAAATTTTGTTTTAATAAAAATACTAGATAAAATACCAAAGAAACTAGGAACAGTTTTGAACTCTAGGAATGTTATGAATTTAAGTTCTTTTGTTTATAATCAGCCAGAGGTAGAATTGATTTGACTCCACATCTATTAGGCAAATAATGTTTGGATATTTTGAGGCTAGCTATAGCAGCTGCTGTTGCCTACCCTTAAATCCATTGCAAATTTACATTCCCTCACATAAAAAAATTAGTCCTATCACTCTCTTCATTGCAGTTGTTCAATGCTTCCTGAGTAATGAGTGAAAACTTCTTAGGTGGTATAGGAGGCTTTTCAAAAACCAGTTCCTCTTACCTAACTAAAATCGTATCCTGGCCCTCTACACCTCACATGCTATGCTTCAGTCATACTCTTCTGCTTGTTGTGCCACATTTTGCTGTGATTGGTGACCTCCAACTGTGTACATGCTATTATATCTGCCTGGTCTTTCTTGTCTGCTCAGTAAATCAAAGCTACTATTGGAGTCCCCTTCCTGATGCAGCCTATGCTATTATACTGATTTTAAAGTTCCATTATAATCATAATCAGTATTTTTCATTATTATTTGAATATTACTTTTTTAACAAGCACCTATTG
Organism: Catagonus wagneri; assembly: GCA_004024745.2. Classification (NCBI taxonomy): domain Eukaryota; kingdom Metazoa; phylum Chordata; class Mammalia; order Artiodactyla; family Tayassuidae; genus Catagonus; species Catagonus wagneri. Next base: position 23,476,478 of record PVHT021183666.1, on the reverse strand, counting down.
CATTCTTCTAACTACACTTGAAACAAAGGATAGAGTGATGAACAATAATATTTATCATCTCTGATCTCTGTATGTATATAGATGATGAGTGGAAAAGTCAGTATGAAAGCGACGATAGTAAAGATGGTCCTAAACTTATGGTGTTTCAACTTAATTCTTTAACTTTACAGTGGTGTGAAAGTGATATACATTTGGAAACTGAACTTCACATTTTTAATTTTTGAGCTCTTGGCCATGTTAGCAACATGTGCTCTCTTGTGATGTTGGACAGCAGCAGGGAGCCTCAGCTCCCAGTTGGCCATGCAATAAGAGTAAACAACTGATATACTGACAGACGTTCTGTACCCAGACAACCTTTCTTTTTTTCACTTTCGGTGCAGTATTAAATAAATTACATGATACATTCAACACTTTATTATAAATGGGCTTTGTGTTGGATGATTTGCCCAGCTGTATGCTAATATAATTGTTCTGAGCATGTTTAATGTAGGCTAGGCTAAACCTTGCTGTTCAGTATTTTACATGTAGTAAATACATTTTTGACTTACAACTTTCTCAACTTACAGTGGGTTAATTAGGATATAATGTCATAAGTTGAGGAAGATCCATGATATGATAGAGAAAGGTGTGATATGAAATTATAAGGCAAGGAAACCAAACAAGTGAGAGACTTCTCTGTGGAAATGATGTGGAAACCAAACCAAGTGAGAGACTAAGTCTTCTCTGGGGAAATGTTTAAATTGAGACCTGAACTCATATCAGCCAAAACTATTTTGTATTAAGGGAAGCAGCTTGATATAGGAAATAGATCAAAGGTTTTGTCCCTAGGCAGTGGAAATAAAATTCTCATGTACCCTTGAGTGAATCATTTACTTTGGGCCTCAGTGTTCTCCACTCTAAAATGCAAAACATAATATCTAAATCTGCTTGAATTACAGAAATAATTATATGTAATGTAATATGAAAAGTTTACATCATTTGTTGATATTTATAGAATTAAAAGCCTTACCTTTTCTAGCAAACCATGCTAAGAAAAGTGAGAACTTTTGCAGATAATAGGCGCAGTCTCTGTGGAAGACTTTTTGTTTTTTTAATTTTGTTATTATGTTTGATTTACAATGTTCTGTCAATTTCTGCTGTACAGCAGAGTGGCCTGGCTATACATATAGAGATGTACACATTCTTTTTCTCACACTATCCTCCATCATGTCCATCACAAGTGGTTAGATATAGTTCCCTGTGCTGTACAGCAGGCTCTCATTGCTTATCCACTCCAAATTCAGTAAATTACTTCTACTAATCCCAAACTCCCAGGCCATCCACTCTCTCCCACTCCCTCTTGGCAACCACAAGACTGCTCTCCATGTCCATGAGTTTCTTTCCTTTCTGTAGATAGGTTCATTTGTGCCATATATTAGATTACATAGATAAGCGTATCATACGGTATTTGTCTTTCTCTTTTTGACTTACTTCACTTAGTATGAAAGTCTCTAGTTCCATCCATGCTGCTGAAGATGGCATTATTGTGTTCTTTTTTATGTCTGAGTAGTATTCCATTGTGTATATGTGCCACATCTTTTTTTAGAAACAATTTATAATGATTTTTATTTTTTCCATTATAGCTGATTTACAGTGTTCTGTCAACTTTCTGCTGTACAGCAAGGTGACCCAGTTTCACATGCATGTATACATTCTTTTTTCTCACATTATCACGCTCATCGTAAGTGACTAGCCACAGTTCCCAGTGCTATACAGCAGGATCTCATTGCTTATCCATTCCAAAGGCAAAGTTTGCATCTGTTAACCCCAAATTCCTAATTCATCCCACTCTCTCCCCCTCCCGCTTGGCAACCACAAATCTGTTCTCCATGTCGATGATTTTCTTTTCTGTGGAAAGGTTCATTTGTGCCAGATATTAGATTCCAGATATAAGTGAAATCGTATGGTATTTGTCTTTCTCTTTCTGACTTACTTCACTTAGTATGAGAGTCTCTAGTTCCATCCAGTATTTTCTAATATTTAGTTTTTAGTACACAGAAATGTGACTGATTTCTAAATGTTACTCTTATATCCTGCTACTTGGCTAAATTTGTTGATTAGTTCAAGTAGTTTTTGGGTTGAGTCCTTAGGGTTTTCTATATATAGTATCGTGTCATGTGCATACAGTGACAATTTTACCTCTTCTCTTCCATTTTAGATACATTTTATTTCTTTCGTTGGTCTGTTGGTCTGATTGCTGTGGCTAGGACTTCCAGTACTCTGTTGAATAACAGTGGAGAGAGTGGGCGTCCTTGTTTTGTTCCACATTTGGTGTGGTCCTATTTGGGTTTAACTTGTTTGGGGCCCTCTGTGCTTCCTGTATCTTGATATCAGTTTCCTTTAGATTTGAAATGTTTTCAGCTGTAATTTCTTGAAATATATTTTCAATCCCCTTTTCTTTTTCTCCTCTTTCCAGAATTCCTATTCTGTGTGGATTGGCTTGCTTTAGATTATCCCATAGATCTCTTATATTGCTTTCATGTTTTTTCATTTGGTTTGCTGTCTGCTGTCCTGATTGGGTGATTTCCATTATTCTATCTTCATCAAGTCAGTAATTCATTCCTCTGCATTATTCATTCTGCTATTTAGTGCCTTTAGCTCAGTTTGCATCTCTGCAAATGAATTTTCTAATTTTTCTATGTTCCTCCTTATATTTTCTAGTTCCTATCTAAAGGAATCTGCATTACTGTTCATATCAGCTCTTAATTCCTTGATATTCAGCCTTAATTCCTTCACTATTTTCACTTCCTCCCTTTTGAACTCAATGTCTGTCAGACTGTGGAGGTCTGTTTCATTGTTTGATGCTTCGTGTGAGTTTTATTCTTTTAACTGGGAGTTGTTCCTGAGCTTCGTCACCTTGCTTATGTTTTTCTTTTTCTCTGCATTTAGGGAAGCCAAATTATAGTCTTGGAGGGCTACCTCTATACAAGAGCACCCGTTTGTATTTTGTGGGAGGTTACTATTTATTTTTGTTGTGGGAGTTTGAATATTTGCTGTCTTTTCCTTCGGTGTGAGCAGGCTATTATTCCCAGAGTGCTGAGTGTGTTTCCAGGGAGAAGGATGGCATTGGGTAGGGCTAGTAGTCAGAGCCTGGTTGCTAGGCTCTTAACAGCAACAAGGACCTGCAGGAAGATGTCACAGGCTACTCCTAGTTGCAGGGCCCTGGGGAGTGGTAATGAGCCTAGGAAGATTTATAAGGTGCCCAGAGCACTTGGCAGGGGCAGCAGCAGTGTGTGTATTAGTTCCCAGGGTAGTGAGAGCAACAACGGGTAGTGTTTGATTTCAGTGCCCTGCTGTGAGGTGATTGGAGCTGCAAGTGGTGCCCATTCAGGGACCCACTAGTGGTAGCCAGCCACGCCCACCTCTGGAGTCAGTGATAACTGTGGTGGTTTGCCCTACCACCTGCAGAATATGCAAGAAGCACCCCATCTCGCTTAGCCCATGCAGGAGGTGCTGTACCAGCTGCTCCTAGTTGTAGGGTCTTGGGAAAGGACAGTGATCAAGTGTCTGGGTGCTATCCAGAGTGTTTGGCAGTGGCAGCTGCAGGGCGGGTGTGTTCCCAGGAGGGTGAGAGCAACAATGTGTGGTGCTTGGTTGCAGTGCCCTCTTTTTTTTTTTTCCAATCCTTGAGGTGACTGTGGCTGCAGGTGGTGCCCACCCACAGGCCCCCAGTGATGGCAGGCCACACCTCCCTCTGTCTTCCCAGATGACCATTCCTGCTGCCTGTAGATCACTCAAGAGACACCACATTGCACCCAGCCCCACGCTGCTCTTAGCCCACACAAGAGGTTCCCAGCCTGGGCTTCTTGCCACTACTAGCCTGCACCAGAGGTGCCTCGCCCTCTGAGAGCCTGGGCACCTGTGTGCAGGAAGATTCCTATGAGGTCTGCCTGTGGGCCCAGACCTTCTCCTGGGTTTCCTCTACCGTGGGGTTCCACTCCTCAGCCTATAGCACCGCTCCCCCGCCTGTGGCATACTGCTCCTTAGCCCCTCAGGCTGTCCCCACACAGCCAACCCCAGTCCCCTCCCTGGGACTGACCTCCGGAGCCTGAGTCTCAGAGCCTAGCCTCTGCCCAAGCCTCTCAGGCTGTGGTATCTGGGGCGGTGGTTCAAATTATCTCTGGGGCTCTCACTCTGCTTTGTTCTCAGTCCAGGTGCTGCACTTTTCTCGGCAATTTTGAGGTCCCTTTGTCTCTGCTGATCTCCCCGTCAGTTAGGTGGCTTCCCAGCGTGTGTGTTCCCTTTCTCCTTCACAGCTCCCTCTCAGGAATGCTAGTCCCATCCTGATTCCTTTTCTCGTTCTCGCTCTCTTTTTCTTTTCTTCTACCCAGTTATGTCAAGGGTTACTTGCCCTTTTTGGAGGTTTAAGTTCTTCTGCCAGCATTCAGTAGATGTTTTACATGTAGATGTGTGTTGTTTTACATGTAGATGTGTTTTTTTAATGTGTTTGTGGGAGGAGGTGAGTGGGACCTCTTACTCCTTCCCCATCTTGATCCCCCTCCCTCCCTCCCTTCCTTTCTTCCTTCTTTCCTTTCTCTCTTCCTTCCTTCCTTTTCTTTTTTTGCTTTTTAGGGCTGCAGGTGTGGCATATGGAAGTTCCTATCCTGGGGGGGGGGTTGAATTGGAGCTACAGCTGGTGGCCTACACCACAGCTATAGCAACATGGGATCCAAGCCTCGTCTGCCACCTACACTGTATCACATCTTCTTAATGCATTCATATGTCAGTGGACATTTAGGATGTTTCCATGTCTTGATTTTTGTGAATAGTGCTGAAATGAACATGGGGTGCCTGTATCTCCTCCAGTGAAAGTGTTGTCTGAATATGTCCAGGAGTGGGATTACTGGATCATATGCTAGTTCTGTATTTAATTTTCTGAGGTACTTCCATACTGTTTTCTGCAGTGGTTGTACTGATTTATATTCCCACAAACAGTGTAGGAGGGTTCCCTTTTTTCCACACCCTCTCCAGCATTTGTTATTTGTAGACCAGTGTGAAGTGGTACCTCACTGTAGCTTTCATTTGCATATCTCTAATAATTAGTGATGTTGAGCATTGTTTCATGTGCCTGTTGGCCATCTGTATGTCTGAATAGAAATGTCTATTCAGGTCTTCTGCTCCCCCCCCCCTTTTTTGTCTTTTTAGGCCTGCACCTGTGGCATATGGAATTTCCCATGCTAGGGGTCTAATCGGCGCTGTAGCCACCTGCCTACACCACAGCCATAGCAATGCAGGATCCTTTACCCCCTGAGGAGGCCAGGGATTGAACCCACGTCCTCATGGATACCAGTTGGGTTTGTTACCACAGAGTCACAATGGGAACTCCTTCTTCTGTCCATTTTTCAGTTGGGTTGATTGTTTTGTTTTGTTTTTTGCTGTTGATATGTATGAGTTATTTGTATATTTTGGAGATTAAGCCCTTGTTTTTGCATCATTTAAAACTATTTTCTTCCATTCCATAGGTTTTTTTTTTTTTTTTTTAATGGTTTCCTTTGCTGTGCAAAACTTGTAAGATTGATTAGGTCCCATTGATTTACTTTCATTTTTATTTCCATTGCTTTGGAAGATTGACCTAAGAAAACATTTGTACTGTTGATGTCAGAGAATGTTTTGCCTGTGTTCTCTTCTAGAAGTTTTATGTTGTCTTGTCTTACAGTTTAAGTCTTTAAGCTATTTTGAGTTTATTTTTGTGCATGGTGTGAGTGTATGTTCTAGTTTCACTGATTTACATGCAATTGTCCAGTTTTCCCAGAACCGCTTGCTTAAGAGACTTTTTCCCGTTTTATATTCTTGCCTCCTTTATCAAAGATTGTGGAAGAGTCTTTGAATTAAGTAAGAATGGTCTGTGAATGGACACGTTAACATAATGGCTTGTATAATCAAATATATGATAATTAGCTCCAGACTTCAAAGAAAGGCCTGTTTGAGCATTATGTATTGTTCAGATGGAACTATTTTAAAAATATCTATAAAGATCAACTTTACGACTTTGAGATGGAGAAAAAAATTGCTGGCAGAAGCCTTATCTTTGACCATCCTCTTTGGAAGAAAAGTGTAACTCAAAATGAACAGCATTTTGAACATAAAAGTATAAATATATGCCCAAAGGAAATGAGAAAAAGGAAGATATAAACTGTTAAAATTTTATTTGACTTTTTTCCTACTCCTACTTTTCCATAATTTAAAATGTTGCCTGAATTAAGAAAACTATTCTATCCAAATATGAATTATACTAGACTGGTCATAACTATGAAAGAAATATATCCTAATTTGTTGTGAATTGTACACAGTTAATAGATTTTCAATTTTTAAATATATTTTATCAAAATATACAGTGTGCACATCTATCAGAGATGGAAACCAGTCAGTGGTTTAATTCATTGAAATACCAACATTCTTAAATGCACTCTAAGGCAGTTTGAAACTGTGGTAAATAATTGCTTTGAGCAAAGCTCCTTGTGTTTGACATGGAAAGGCTCTCTACTTACAGCAAGGGCACATAATTATAAGTCCTTGGCTTAGTACCTGGACCTTAACACACAAAAGTATTCAGGCTTTTATAAAAGTGTGTGTGAGGGCCTCGTATCTTGGGGTTGGGTGGTGGTCCATTACTCAACCCTGATTCTGGTTTCCATAATGAGTCCCTTTGTCCATTTTCCTCCACAACATTTCACTACAGTCTGTGGGAGTTTTTCTTTTTTTCTCATCTCCATTCTCTGCGTTGCCATATCTATAGTAGATACTGGGGAATATATCCTGCTTGGGCAGTAGTGCGTTGTTCTCAGCCTGCTTATTGTTAAAGAAAATTAATGACTGAAGAATGTGTTAAGTCTATATGAATCTCTGGAAATTTTAGTCTAATAGTTAATTTGGCACTTGAAACTTAGTTTGACACTTAAAACTGTTTTGTTTTAATTTTTATTTAGCCTTTTTAATCTTATAATTGTCTCCTTTGCTCTCAACTTTAGAGGAATACTTTGACTGTCAAACATCTGTTGTATACCTACCTCTTTAACTTGATCTTTGCCCTGAGATATGTTAGCTCTCAGTTCCTGAGCCTCAGTTTCTCTCTACTTGTTTTTTTTCCAAGGGGCTCTTATAAGTCCTCATGGCAAGATGGCTAGCTTCTCCCAGAACAAGCTATCCAAGAGAAAAAAGTGGAGGGTGTTATTATTTTTATGGTCTAGCCTTGCATGGAATACTAACATATAAATTAATGAAATATATGCAACATCTTTCTGCTGAAAACCAGAAACATGTATGAAATACATCAAAAGAAAGCTAATATAATGGGAGAGATATATTGTCATTATTAATTACGAGATTCAGTATTGAAAAGATGTAATTTCTGCCCCAAATTATCTATAGATTAAATCTAATACTAATCACATTTTCATCATAAAATTTCTTAGATAGCAGCAACTTAATTCAAACTTTCTGTGGAATGGGATTTGGATTATAATATACAAAAGAAGTCTTAAAAGGAAGAAAAATTTTGTTTGATCACATTATCTTTTTTCAAGTTTTCTATAGTGTTAAATTTATCAATATAGTGTTGGCAAAATGATAAACATAGATTAATGGAACAAAATAGAGAGTCTGCAATTGAACCACACAAATAGATTTAATTGATTTGACAGAAATACAAAAGCAATTCCATGAAAAAGAATAGTCTTTTCAACAAATGATGCTGGAAAATTTCAATATGCCTGTCTTAGAAAAATGGATCTCAACCCTTATTGTATACTGAAAAATCTATACTATAAAAATTTTTAAATAAAACATGGGAAAAATCTTTGTGGACTTGGGTCAGGCAAATGTTCTTTAATAGAATATAAAAATGACACTCAGTATATGAACATCAGTAAATTGAAATATTAAATTTAATATTTGAATTTATCAAAAATTAAAATTTCCAATGTTTGAAAGATAATGTTAAAAAAAATAAAGGACATGCAACAGACTGGGAGTAATATTTGCAAATAAAACACATGAGAAAGTAATTATATGCATACCATGAAAAGAATGCTCAAAACTCAATAAGGTGAAGACACAATGTGCAATAAGAAAAAAGCAAAAAAAAAAAATTTGACTTAAAGGCAAAATCAAAAGATTACACACTGTATGTGTTTATGTGAATTTTTGAAGAGGCAAAATTGTAAGAACAGAAAATAGATCAGTGGCTTCCTGATTTGATGTGGGAATGAGGAGTTGACTAAAAAGGACCAAGGTAAGGGAATTAGGGAGAGGTGATGAAATATTCTCTACCTTGTTTGTGGTTACACAACTGCATACAGTTGTCAAATTCAAAAAACTGTACATTTAAAAGAGTGAATTTTGCTGTATGAAGAAAAAAATGAAACTGGAAAAATGCTGTATAGTTGTCTCTGGAAATGTTGATAACACAGTACCCTCGATCCACATTCACTCCATAAATTCTATATCCTCATCTGATCCAGTGCAACAGCAACCTAAAACTTAATGGATTGTGGGAATGACATGCTTCAGATAACACATACTTTTTAAAGAAATGAAGGTGGAGGGGGAAAAAAGGCCCTTGGTATTAGATACAGAAAATATAGTTCCATATATTAAAATCGGCCATGAGAAATTTAGTGTGAAGGATGGGACTGAAGTCCTTAAATGACACTACTTACACATCTACCTTGTAAGCTATCGCAATCTTACCTTTTTCATTTCATCATGCTTTCCTTTTATTCAAATTGCATGCTGAGTCATCACTGCCTAGAACTGGCATTTTATTTATCAAAAACCTATTACATTTTACTTTAAAGATTCAGATTTCTACCCTGTAATCTGACATTCTGAGGTTTTTAGTTTGCAAGTTCAGGTTGAAACTTAGGGGCGTTAGGGGTTGCAGTCCAAGCAAAAATCACTTTTGCCTTTATTTGGTTTCTTTTAAACTTCTGGTAAGGTGGTTTATGGCCTCACCTGAATACTTTGCACATTCATTTTATCCAGCTCATCAAAGCTCCTTTATGGATTTTCTTCTAAATGTGAACATGTATATATTTGATCATTCTTTACTTTGACATTAATCCAAATAAGTGTCCTCAGATTTGTGCAGTAATTTTCAGGCTGGCAACTGTTTAAAGACAGGTATTTTCAGCCATGGTCAGTGAGAGTGAATGGTGGGTGGAAACTGAGGTCCTGCATATCTCTGCCCATTAATCATGATAGAAGGGGCATTTGGGAATTCCATTACCATCTACAACAATCTCATTTGAGAAAAACTCCTGCTTATCATGTCTTGGACTGCAAAGAGTCAGAAGAAAAAAATAACAAGATACACTGTTAAAGTCAATACGATATCAAGCATGTCAGCTTTATAAATAAAACTTCTTCTGACTATAAGTTATATATAAGGTATATATAAAGGAAAGTCAACAGAAAATGTCCTAAACCAGTGAAGGAAATTAACCAGCCCAGGTGATTTGCAAATTGAGAAGTATGGTAACCATCAGCATTAGTTTGATCTAGCACCCTCAAATGGTGACATCCAAGGACATAGGTTTGTTGTTTTGCTCTGCTCTTTTTCAAGCATCATCTTGCTCTCTTTAGTTTCTGCTGATGGTTAGCGTCAGCTCTAGAAGCAACATGCTTCTCTGTTTAGATTCAGAAAGATTGCAAGAATCTCTCATCCTTAAATATAAAATGAAAATTCATGGTTTCAGCCATGGTTGAAAAGCCTAGCTGCCTGTTCCCGAGGGAGAGAAATTGTGGCTATTGATTGACATGAATCAGAGTTATAAGCCCTTACTGAAATTAGCACTAGCTATAACAAGGGAGATGGACTTTTTTGGTTGGAAAGGCACATGGAATTATAATCCCTATAGCTAGGGATAGGTTTAGACATACCAATCATTACGTTTGCTGTACTAAAATGAGGAAGTGTAGCTGAGCAAGCAGATTGCTCACCACATCCAAAAGGATATACAGTTGGTGCTGGACAAAACTTTTTACTGTTTAATAAATTAATTTATTAAATTAATGGCCATTGTTGTTTTGCTAGTTATTAAAAATATAGGCAAAAATCCTTCAATAATCAAAATATGTCCTTATTTTAGAAATGAACTCAGGAACTTCCTTAGAGAGTTGTTATGAGGATTAGAAAAGATAATGCATGTAATAGTCCTTTGCCAATTGAAATATGCTGTCTTTGAAATAATTTTTGAAATTATTTACATGATTTTGTAAAATCATTTGCAGTATAGCAAGACTTCACATTTTAATAATTTTAAAACATTCCAAAATAATGTAAATCTTATTTTTTACTGACAGAGTCTTCAAACCTGAGCACTTGAAAGCCAGTACAATAAAATAGAAAGATTCTCAAATTAGTTTGGAGAAGAAATTTTCTCAAGTTCAGAGTGCAACAATAATTCAAGAAATTATATCTTTTTAAGCAAGCACTGAACTTTTCTTTTTGTTAGGAATAAATAATTGTAAAGGGTAATCGAGTAGAGAATTTCTTTAGAGAAATATATTAATAGGAACTTGTGTGAAGTGAGTGTACTTATTTTTTAAGCATCCTACTGCATCTTTTTTTTTTTTGGATGGGGGGACTAACTTTAATTTCTAAATTCCAGATCTATACTAAATATTGTAAGATGCAAAGAAACCAAAAAACAAAACAAAAACAGCAACAGAAGACCACCTCCTAAAATGAAAAATTCATCTCAGCAGATAGACAAATCATTATCATAACTGTCATTTTTAAATCAGTGTAAATATCCTTAACTGAAGAGTCATATTAGCAAAAATAGATAAGATTTATGTCCACGTGCACTGCATATGAGTATGTGTCTACTTTTACATATGCAATTATAGAGTTACATAATCAGTCTAACCCTTAGCAAGTAGGTAATCCTTTCATGTTATCTTTTAAGAATGTGCATTTTAATTCATATCCCTTTTTAAAATTAATTTCAAAGATAGGAATAAATTTGCACTGCATGTGAATCATATTTTAGCAAACAATAATTAATTTGCTGATTCAGTTAGGTTTTCATAGACAAATACACTCATATATTAAATATAAATAAAATATGCTCATTTTAATTTCTCATAATTTTATTTCTATCTTTAATTTCACAGCAACACTGATTACCAATAACTTTAAGTACAAATATGATCAGAATGGCATTTCTTAGAACAATCGGAGAGCTTGACTAACCAAAGAATGGTGGAAGGTTTCTTTTCTTTGACCTATGCTGATATCTGAGATACTTGCAGCCACTGAATATACTAAGAAAAACATGCTTTAAGAGGCCAGGCAACAGCAATGTGTGGCAAATGTACAGAAGCTCATAGTATGGGAGATTAGTATTTTTGCCTTTTTAAAATTAAAAATGCTTTAACTATCAAATATACAGTAAAGCAAACATAGCTGCATTATTAAGAACCCATCCATTAGGCATAATGATTAAATCATAAAGAAAGGACTGAATTCACTCCTTCAGTTCACATTAGCCATGTGAATGTGGGCAATTTATTTCTTAAAACTACTTGCATCTCCATTTTCTCACCTGAAAATGAAAAAATAAATAATGACCCATCTCATAGTTTCTCATGAAAATTTCATGATAATTTGGGCCTTGAAATATCATAAATGCTGACATAAATAATAATGTTTTATTACATTATATTTAAAAATCTAAGTAACACAGTATCATTTTGCTAAAAGTCAGATTTTTGTTTTAGAAACAATGAGAAAGATCTTGGGATATCTTTATCACAAAGTACTTTTTTTGCGTGAGGAAAACCAGACTTGTGGTTGCCCCTGGGGGAAGCGGGAGGCAATGGCATGGACTGGGAGATTGGGATTAGTAAAAGCAAACTTTTATATTTAGAATGGATGGGCAATAAGGTCCTACTGTACAGCACAGGGATTGTGTCCAGTCTCTTGAGATAGAGCATGATAGGGGATGACAGGATGAAAAGAAAAAAAAATATGTATATATATGAATGGGTAATTTTCCTGTATTACAGAAATTGGCACATTGTAAATCAACTATAGTTTAATAAAAAATAAATAATGTTGAAAAACACAGCTCCCACAATAGCCAGTTCCCTATAATATATCTTTCTATCTGGCATCTATCTATTATCTGTCATCTGTTCAACAATCTAATCTTCCACGAGTTCTGCTTCTTTTATTGAACGCTCACTGATTTAGAAATGGTTTCCCATTGTAAATTATTTTGAAAAAAATGTCACAAGACTTATTCCTGTTTGAAAATTCACAATAGATGTTATCATATTAAAGTCTCTTAAGACAGCCTAGAATAAAGAACCCTCACTCTTTTCATAAAAAAAAATGCATTTCCCTAATAATTAATGATGTTGAGCAATTTTTTATGTCCCTGTGGCCATCTGTATATGTTCCTTGGAGGAATGTCTATTCATGTCTTCTGCCCACTTTTCAGTTGGATTGTTGTTCTTTTTGCTGTTGAGTTGTATAAGTTATTTGTATATTTTAGCAATTAAGCCATTGTCAGTTACATCATTTGAAACTATTTTCTCCCATTCCATAGGTGGTCTTTTTTTTTTTTTAATGGTTTCCTTTGCTGTGCAAAAGCTTGTCCGTTTGATTGGGTACATTGGTTTATTTTTGTTTTTATTTCTGTTGCCTTGGGAGACCAACGCAAGAAAACATTTGTGCTGTTGATGTCATAGAATATTTTGCCTGTGTTCTCTTTTAGGAATTTTATGGTGTCTTATGTTATGTTTAACTCTTTAAGCCATTTAGAGTTTATCTGTGTTCATGGTGTAAGGGCTTGTTCTAGTTTCATTGACATGCAGCTGTCCAGTTTTCCTTCCACCACTTGCTAAAGAGACTTTTTCCCGTTTTATATTCTTGCCTCCTTTGACGAAGATTAAATGACCATAGGTGTCTCAGTTTATTTCTGGATTCTCTATTCTGTTCCATTGGTCTGAATGTCTGTTTTGATTACTGTCACTTTATAATAATGTCAGAAGTCTGGAAGAGTTATGTCTCTTGCTTTTTTTTTTTTTTTTTCCTCTCAGGATTGCTTTGGCAATTCTGGGTCTTTTATGGTTCCATATAAATTTTTGGATCGTTTGTCCTAGTTCTGTGGAAAATGACATGGGTCATTTGATAGGGATTGCATTGAGTCTGTAGATTGCTTTGGGTATTATGGCCATTTTAACTATTCATTCTTCCAATTCAGGAGCATGGAATATCTTCCCATTTCTTTGAATCCTCTTTAATTGCCTTGATTATTTTATAGTTCTAAGCATATAAGTCTTCCACGTCTTTAGTTAGGTTTATTCATAAGTGTTACATTTTTGGGGCTGTGACTTTGAAAGGCATTGCATTTTTGTATTCCTTTTCTAGTATTTCATTGTCAGTATACAGAAAAGCAATCAACTTCTGAATGTTAATCACATATACTGCTACTTTGCTGAACTGATCAGTTCAAGTAGTTTTTGTGTGGAGTTCTAAGAGTTTTCTATAAAGTAGCATATCTTCTGTATAGAGTGACAATATTACCTTTTTTCTTTCAGTTTGGATATCTTTAATTTCTTTTGTTTATCTGATTGCTGGGGCTAGGACTTCCAATACTATGTAGAATAAAAGTGATGACGGTGGAATCCTTGTCTTATTCCATATTTTAGTGGGAAGGCTTTCAGCTTTTCTCTTTTGAGTGTTTCATTGGCTGTGGGCTTATCATAAATGGCTTTTATTATGTTAAGGTATGTTCCCTTTATACCCACTTTGGTAAGACTTTTTATGAAGAATGGATGTTGGATTTTTTCAAATGCTTTTTCTGTGTCTATTGAGATGTTCATGTAGTTTTTGACTTTTTAATGTGGTGTATGACATTGATTTGTGTGTATGGAACCATCCTTGATGAATCCCACTTGGTTGTGGAGTATGATCTTTTTTATATGTTTTGGATTCAGTTGGCTAAAATTTAGTTGAGAATTTTTTGTATTCATCAAAGATATTGGCCTATAATTTTCTTTTTTGATAGTATCTTTGATTTTGATGTTAGGGTGATGTTGGCTTCATAGAAAGTCCTTGGGAATATTCTTCTTGGGCATTTTGGAAAAGTTTAAGAAAGATGGGTACAAGTTCTTCATTGTGTATTTGGTAGAATTCACCTCTGAAGGCATCTGGTCCTGGACTTTTGTTTATTCGGACTGTTTTTATTACGTATTCAGTTTTGTTTCTAGTGATCATTCTGTTCAGTTCATCTGTTTCTTCTTGGTTCAGTTTTGGTGGGCTTTATGTCTCCAGAAAGTGGTCCATTTCTTCTAGGTTGTAAAATTTGTTGGCATATAATTGTTCATAGTATTCTCTTATGGTTTTTGTATTTCTAAAGTCTCCATTGAGATTTCTCTTTTTCATTTCTTATTTTGTTTATTTGAGTTCTTTCTTCTTGGGTCTGGCCAGAGGTTTTGCCAATTTTATTTACCCTTTCAAAGACCCAGCTCTTGGTTTTGTGGATTTTTTTTTTTTAATCTCTGTTGATTTCCTCTTTCATCTCTGTGACGTCGTTCCTTCTGTTGACTAGGATTCATCTTTTCTAATTTTTGTAATTTATTTTGGTATTGAGTTAAGTGATCTCTATGAGATTTTTCTTCTTTTTTGAGGAAGGCATGTATCACTATGAATTTTCCTGTAAGCATTGCTTTTGTGGCATCCTGTAGATTTTGAATGGTTGTGTTTTGATTATCATTTGACTTGAGATTTGTTTGTTTGTTTGTTTTTTGTCTTTTGAGGGCTGCATACTGGGCACATGGAGGTTCCCAGGCTAGGGGTCAAATCGGAGCTATAGTTGCCGTCCTACACCACAGCCACAGCAATGCAGGATTCAGGCTGTGTCTGCGACCTATTCCACAGCTCATGGCAACACCAGATCCTTAACCCACTGACCAAGGCCAGGGAGCAAACCCACCTCCTGGTCTGGTTCATTAACCACTGAGCCATGACAAGAACTCCTTGAGGTATTTTTTTACATTTACGTTTTCATTTACACATTGACATGGTTATTTTTAGTAGCATGTTGTTTAGTCTTCATGACTAAGCTAATGAGTCAGTTTTTCTCATTTCTTTTCCTGTGGTTGATAGAATAATGAAAATCACCCAATAAGGACAGCAGACAGAAAACCAAATGAAACAACATGAAAGCAATATAGGTTGTCTATTGGATAATATAAAGCGGGCCAATCTTTGCATAGTAGGGGTTCCAGAAGAAGAAGAAAAAGAAAAGGGGATTGAAAATATATTTGAAAATGTATTTGAAATTATGGCTGAAAACTTTCCAAATCTAAAGGAAACAGATATCAAGATACAGGAAGCACAGAGGACTCCAACAAGTGGAATGCAAACAGGCCCATACCAAGATGCATTACAATAAAAATGGCAGAATTTGAAGATAGAGAGTTGTAGAGACAGCAAGAGAAAAACAAAGAGTTAATTATAAGGGAACCCCCATAAGGCTATTAGCTCATTTCTGTACAGAAACACTACAGGCCAGAAGAGAGTGGCAAGATATATTCAAAGTTCTAGAAAGGAAAAATTTTGCAGCCTAGAATATTCTACCCGGCGAGAATATCATTTAAAATAGAAGGAGAAATAAAGAATTTCTCTAACAAACTAAAACTTAAAGAATGTAGCAATACTAAACCCATTCTAACGGAAATACTGAAAGGGCTCCTGCAAATAAGAAAGAAGTTAGAAGAAATGGGATGGAGGGAATCACAAATGGAAAGCAGTCACTTAAATAAGCCAGTATACAGCTCTAAGGGGGGGAAAATCTATTGTAAAAGCAATGATAGACACAAGGAACAGCAAAAGGACAAACATGGTGATGTTAAAAAAATACTCAAAATCATAAAATGTGGGAAGTAAGGTAAGAAAATCTAGACTCATTTTTTCCAGAATGTGTTTGAGCCTATGTGACTATCAGGCTAAATCAAGTGATGTAGGAAGGGGATAGCATACTTGAAAAACAGGACTACCACAAATCAAAACCAAATATTACATTCAGAAAAACAAAAAAGAGGACACAAGCATAAAATATATGGAAATCATCCAACAAAAAAATTAAGGAACAATTGAGAAACATAGAAAAAACTGGAAAACAAGGTTTAAAATAGCAATGAATACATATTTACCAATAATTACCTTAACTGTCAATGGACTGAATGCTCCAATCAAAGGACATAGAGTGGCAGACTGAATAAGAAAGCAAGAGCCTACAATATGCTGTCTACAAGGGACTCACCTTAGGGCAAAGGACACATATGAATTGAAAGTGAGGGGATGGAAGAACATATTTCATGTGAATTAAAAAGCAGGAAGGCAGGAGTTAACACTCCTCGTATCAGACAAAATAGACTTTAAAACAAGTGCTACAAGGAAGACAACAAAGGATACTATTTAATGATAAAATGATCCATTCAAGATGAGGATATTACACTCCTCAATATATATGCCCCTAATACAGGTGCACCCAAATTCATACAACAAATAATAACAGACATAAAAGAAGAAATTGATGGGAATGCAATAATAGTAGAAGACTTTAACACCCCACTCACATCAGTGGACAGATCTCAGACAGAAGTTCAGTAAGGCGACAGAGATCCTAAATGACACAATAGAAAATTTAGACTTAATTGACATTTTCAGGACATGCATCCAAAAAAATCAGTATATACTTTCTTTTCAAGTGCAAATGGAACATTCTCCAGGATCAGCCACATACTGGGGCACAAAAGTAATCTCACCAAATTTAAGAGTATAGAAATTATTTCAAGTATCTTCTCCTATCACAATGGCATAAAACTGGAAGTCAACTACAGGAGAAATACATGAGAAAAAATTGATTATAGGGACAGACATTTAGATTTATAGATATTGACAAATTTTCCGCCATAAAGACCAACAGTTTTCATTCTCACCGACATATGAGAAAGTCTGTTTTCCTTACTCGGTCACACCAACAAAGTATCAATTTTTTTTGTCTTAAGAAAAACTGTATTTCCTGTGTATATGCCTGTATAAGAATATATATATATATATATATATATATATATATATATATATATATAACACATATATAGTTATTAATGTGATATATTTAATAATATTTATTGTTATTTTAATTATAATCAACATATTTGCCTCCTACATTCCCTTTCTCATATTCTTCCTTTATGGTTTTTACATTAATGCCTTACTAGTTTTGTAAAATCCTTTTAGGAATATCCCCTCTTTTTACATTTTTTAATATATAATAGGGATTATCAGCTTTTTGAATTTATGTTAAAAATTACTTTAAAATTGTGGCTTGTTAAGTCACAACTTGTGGCTTACATGAATCCTTGTGAGTGGAATTTATGATTTTCACCCATGACTTTTATCTGTTTTCTGATTTGGAATTTTATATGTTTAAGTTCAAGACATTTTAATAGTATTGTAAATCAAAGTTTAAAATTCCATGAGTTGTCTAATTATTTTATTAACAAATAAAAAAAATAGTGCCTAAATTAGAGAAAAGCTTTGCCCAGGAATAGATTAATGATTTTCTTAGTACATGAATTCACAATCCCTCAGTTGTTCACACAGACATACTCATGTTATTAAAGATTTCTTAGTGGCACTAAGTTTGAACCACTAAGCCTTTTTTCATTGGAGTCCTCTTTTACTTACTTCTCTTTTTGTTAATTTATTAGTTTCTGAGACATTGATGATGCAACTAGAGTAGTCTGCTTCTGTCAGAAATATTTTACAAGTTGCCAAAGAACACAGCATGTCACATGTTAGCATATTCTAACACATTAAAATTATGATACTACCCTAGCTAGCATTGCTCCCTGACCTTATTGTACTCCACAAGGGCTCAAGAGGAGGAACGCCCTTCCCATGGTATGTATCCCTCACCACCAGCCCATTTTGGTCTTAAGATTTAGTTCTTCATTTTAAGTGAAGAAATAAAGCCTCTGCTACAGATGACTGATGGCAGGAATGAGGGATGTTATCCTTTAACTTAACATGACCCTTAGTAAGTAAGTTGTCCTTTTTGTCATGACAGGTCCACTGACATAGTAATAGCTAAACCCAACAAAACTCTCACAGAGCTTACAGAAGATATTTTGCACAATATAAAACAAAGTTTTCCCAACTATTAAGTGTTATGTATTGAAACAAAGAAGATTTTAATAATAATATTATTATATTTGTATTTGCAGTTTTACTCTTGATACCTATTAGAAGTAGTACGGTGCTGTAAGCATGTAAATTAATATTACTTTGATTTTTTGTTCTATTTTTTACAGATAAAGTAGTGAGACTCCTAGAGGTTTAGAGAGGTGCCATTTTGTGAAAGGTTATGCTTTTTTTTTTTTTTGTCTTTTCTAGGGCCACACCTGCGGCATATGGAGGTTCCCAGGCTAGGGGTCCAATCAGAGCTGTAGCCGCCTGCTTATGCCAGCTACAGCAACACGGGATCCAAGCTGCATCTGCAACCTACACCACAGCTCACGGCAATGCCGGATCCTTAACCCACTGGGCGAGGCCAGGGATCAAACCCACAACCTCATGGTTCCTAGTTGGATTTGTTAACTACTGAGCCATGACAGGAACTCCAAAATTATGCATTTTTTTTAACCCTCTAGCTGGGCATTCCTCTGAGTTCACCATAGTTGCATTATTATCACTGAGTTTTTCCTGAGTGTAAGAAAACAGGATGCTTAGCTGCATTTGTAAGCATCAACTGAAAAAAAAAAAAATTCCCCTTTCTGACAGTTCATCATGAATATTACCTCTATAACAAGAGAAGCCAAAAGAATATTGAGGATACATCAGATATGATTAAGTTCTATGTTTGAATACCTTCACTTCTCAAGACTCATTCCAGAGTATGACACTATATTTGTGAAAAGTTAATAGATACAAATTCATGTTTAATGTGACGTGTCAGTTTATTTTTTGATGCTGAAATTATTTTCTGTAGACAGAATTCAGTAAGATATAAAAAGCAAACATTGTCTTTCCTTTGGATTTGAATGGACTAATGTGTGGATAAACAATGAGTTAATTAGGTAAGGATACCAGAAATCATTAATGGATACACTTCTAGTACAGAAAAAAAAAAAAAAAGTTACACCAGTGACAGTCAAATCCACTCACTTGGTTTAATTTTTACAGCTGGTTTCAAAAAAGTCTGGCAACCAGATATTGCCTTTATAAGGCCATTTTTTTCCCTACAGTTATTTTGAGATACCAGATTTCAGTGGGCTGTTTGCAGGCTCCATTTAGGGGATAAGTACTTAATGCCCAAATTGGTTAATTGCACCCATTAATAATCAGTACATAAAATTATAATACACAAAAATGAAAGATGAAAATATGTCCTCATCACTGTCTCCTAGGATATCCTACCCTGGAAATGACATTATTGTTATTTTAATAAGTAGAAATTAAATAATCTTTTTTCTTCCTCATTTCTAGCAGCATAATTTTTTTTTCTTTTTGCAAAATTCTAACAAAGAGCAACTGCTTGGCTCCAGTACCCAGGGATACCACTTCAGTGACTTTTAACAAAGAAGAACTGGCTAGAGAATGAGTGAAAATATCTTAGACTATTCAGACCCATTGAACCATGAACCCAAATGTGGTGCCACTTTGCTATTTAGATGACAAAAATCCCTCTCCCTTCTTCCCGTTTCTTTCAGAATTTGTTGTTCTTTCACATTTTATGAATACATGTTTGCAAATTATTTAATGGTTTAAAAAAGTTAAATTGAGTATTAACAATGATGTGTAATTTCTTACTTAATTGAACTGTAGTGTGTCATAAAATATTTTGTTTCAAACTAAAAGATATCTTCATAATCATCCAGCCTAAATCCTTTGCTTTACAGAAACAGAAACTATGGCTTTGTAATAAAAAATGACTTGTCCAAATTCAAACAACTAGAAACATCATGTCACTTTAATTATTTCTGTTTTTAATAACTCTTTGTAGCTGGTAGTTATGTAGCTGAATTATTTTACTTCAAGTTTACCTTGGCTTATCGAGGTCTTTTGAATGATTAGAAATATTTTAGACTGACATTGTCAGTTTCCCAGAATTTCCAGGATTTTTATTTGTACTGAATTAAATTTGGTGGAAAACTGACATCTTTTTAATATTTGTTTACATATTTAGATCTTCCTTATAGTTCATCAACAAAATTTTGTATCTTTCAGTGTAGAGATCTATAAATTTCTTTGAGATTTATTCATTGCTGCTTCGTGCTTTTTATTTTTGTTTGTCAATTTTTTTCTGTTTGTTGCTAATACATGAAATACAATACATTTAGCTATATTAACCTTTATTCAGTGGTATATTTATTTATCATTTTGAATAACTTATTTATGAACAGCCAAATACCCTGCTTTGCTTTTAAAAAATTTTTAGCTTAACTGTAGGCATTTTAGTCCAGGAAGCATGAGAGTTAAACAAATGTTATAATTGGACACCTGAGAAAACAATTGATCCTCTAATATTTCCACCAAAATCTCTGCTAAATGGTCTGTTACTCACCAGCCTTCCCTCTGACCAGGTAAAGCTTGTATTCTCAGCCTCTTTCCAAACCC
Organism: Catagonus wagneri; assembly: GCA_004024745.2. Lineage (NCBI taxonomy): Eukaryota > Metazoa > Chordata > Mammalia > Artiodactyla > Tayassuidae > Catagonus > Catagonus wagneri. The sequence continues at coordinate 23,455,798 of PVHT021183666.1, read as the reverse complement.
AGAATCAACAAACACTCTCCGGAAATATTGGCCAGCAGAAGGTCAGCTGACCTCCCTATTGTATGTCCTTCTCTGGAATCTTAGCTCTTAGTATTTAAACTTAGTATTTTAGCAGAATACTGTGAACAGAAGAGTCTTGTATTTGTTTATCTGACTTCTTATTATTTGACTCTTTTTAGGGCTGCACCTGTGGCATACATAAGTTCCCAGGCTAGGGGTCAAATCTGAGCTGCAGGCGTGTGCCGCAGCAGCACGGGATCTGAGCCCTGTGACCACAGTTCACAGCAAAGCCAGATCTTTAACCCTCCGAGCAAGGCCAGGGATTGAATTTGCATCCTTGTAGATAGTAACTAGTCTGGTTCTTAACCCGCTGAGCCACAACGGGAACTCTTCATCTGACCTCTTTGGTTGTCCTTTTTTTTTGGGCAGGTCTCCATCGGACCTTAGAGGGATATTGCATGTTGGATTTTATCAAATTATTATATAACTGTGTGGAAAAGATTACATATTTTTTCTGCCTTAAACTAGAGTTTCTAGTATTAAAATATATTTTATTACCCTTATAAAGCCATTTTGATTAAATTTTTTTAAATTTTTTTATGGCCATACCTGTGGCTTCAGCTTGTGACAGTGCTGGGTCTGTAACCCATTAAGTGAGGCCAGGCATCAAACCTACATCCTCACAGAGGCATAACTTGCTAAGCCACAATGGAAATTCCAATTTTGATTATTTTTTAATAAAATTTCTTTATATTTTATTTTTTACATTTATGAATTTTAACTCAAAAAGTTTAGCTGTAGAGTTTTAGCCTTTTGTCTCAAATATAAATAAATATTCATATTTATAAATTTAACTATAATCCCTACTTTTGCCATACCTCAAAGTATTAGAATATTTTAACACTGCAGTATTAAATCTTTTTAGTATATATTTTAATATGTATTCTTTCTTTTTTTTTTTTTTTTGTCTTTTTGCCTTTTATCTAGAGCCGCACCCGTGGCATATGGAGGTTCCCAGGCTAGGGGTCTAACAGGAGCTGTAGCTGCCGGCCTTCGCCACAGCCACAGCAACGCGGGATCCGAGCCACATCTGCAACCTACACCACAGCTCACGGCAACGCCAGATCCTTAACCCACTGAGTGAGGCCAGGGATAGAACCTGCAAGTTCATGGTTCCTAGTCAGATTCGTTAACCACTGAGCCATGAAGGGAACTCCGTATTCTTTCTTTTTGAATCATAAGATATTTAGAATATGTTTATAATTTTAAAAACATGAATATTTGAGGTATAATATCAGCGTTAAGTTAGAATGGAATTAAAATCATAGTTGAAACATGACATAAAGAATACAGACTCTTTGAAGTCTATTGAAATTGTTTCTTTGTTTTTGACTTTTACGGCCGCACCTGTGGCATATGGAGGTTCCCAGGCTAGGGATCCAGTTGGAGCTGTAGCTGCAGCCTACACCACAGCCACAATAATGCCAGATAGAGCTGCGTCTGTGACCTATACCACAGCTCAAGGCAGTGCTTTATCTTTCACCCACTGAGCGAAGCCAGGGATGGAACACATATCCTCATGGATCCTAGTCAGGTTCGTTAACCACTGAACCACTACGGGAACTCCCTATTGAAATTGTTTTTGATCTAATATTTGTATACTGTTAAAAATACTCCTTGTATACTTGAAAGAATATATACTCTAAAATTTGGAACACAGATTTCTGTATATATCCTACTTGACTTTGCAAATAATTGTAATTTGAATATTCTGTATCCCTGGAGTTCCCATTGTGGGTCAGCAGCTTATGAACCTGACTAGTATCCATAAGGATGTAAGTTTGATCCCTGACCTCACTTGGTGGATTAAGGATCCAGCATTAGCGTGAGCTGTGGTGTAGGTCACAGACAAGGCTCAGATCCCACATTGCTGTAGCCATGGCATTAGCCAGCAGCTGCAGCTCAGTTTGACCCCTAGCCTGGAAATTTCAGTATGCTGCAGCTGTGACCCTAAAAAGCAAAATAAATACAAAATAAATCTTCTTTATCCTCTGTTAGTTACTCCTGACGGTTGATTGATTTTACTCCCTCACGTATTTTCTTTTTCGTTTGTGAGTTTATGATCTTTAATGGAGGGATTTTTGTAAACGTAAGGTCTGTCCTGATCATCTTTCTCTCCACACAGCTTTGGACTGGCTTTTGCTAGAAATCAAAGAGGTAACCTGGCCTCGGATTTTCAAACACTTTTTGTATGAGGTTTCATTTTCTCTTTTTCTCTTAAACAAATTACCTCCATTCTTAGAAGCTTTAAACAATGAATATATATTATAATGTATCATTTATAAATTATAAATAGGCCAGGAATTTAGGAGCATCTTAACTAGATAGTTCTGGCTTAGGATATCTTGTGAGGCTACAGTTAAAGCACTGCTCAAAATTCAGTCATCTTCTTCAGTGGATCTGAAGATCCATTTTCAAGATGGCTTACTCATGTAGCTAATGGCAGGAGGCCTTAAATCTCTGCTTTTTATTGTTGTGTGTTTTAGTTTGTTTCCACATGAACCTTTTCATAAGAATGTCTTAAGTGTCCACACCACAAGCCATTTGGTCACTAAGATTCTCCCATAGATTTAGGGCACCAGTACACTCTTGCACTGCACTATATAACCTCTGATTTCCCTTGCGTTCTTGAAAACACAACCTTAAATTTGGAAATATGTTTATTGTATAATATCCTGAATGTTTGAGGTTTTGTTGTAAAAGCTGTAACAGGATAACCATTCTAATTTATTTCTAGAAATGGAAGTCTCTGAAAAGAGATTTATAGTGAAGTCATGCACTAAATCTCAATTGAAGTATTAGGTACTACAAATCCACAATAAGCTTTTGGCTACCCTTTGGTTATAATTTTCACTGACCAATTCTGCCTGTTTTCCAAAAATTCTCTTTTTCTTCTTTCTTGTACTAATTCTACCTTTGATGATGCATCTACCTCTGCTAGTTTCACACTTTTTCGAGGTGGCTGAATATCAAGCCTTTGTTTTCACAGAGCATTTCAAGTTATCTCTTTTACGAAACCTTTTTCCTTCCTAAGAGAAATTCTGGCTAAAATTATTAATGTAATTGATGTAAGTTTTTGAATTTTAGCTGTCTGTCTTTCTAGTTGTTATCTTTCTGGTGGTCAAGTATTAACTATTTTATCACCATTTAGCAAAATAATTTTAACTTATCGATATTTTGTATTCTTAATATTCACAAAGCACTAAGTTAGGCACTGGAAAAGAAAAAAGATGGAAAACAGTCTAGTTTTATTTTCACAGAGTTAATATTGTAAACATTAAAGAAAAGTTGGTGAAACCATACACTGTAATAAATATGTAAGTTGAGTGCTTTAGGGTATAATAATGAGAAGAGGGATTATTTTTATGTAAGTTGGAATAGAGGAGGGAGAATTAATAGAGAATGCTTTGTAGAGACCGACTTTGAATTAGTCTTTGATGGGAAGAAACAGTTTAGTTGAAACTGAGCTGGTGGTAGGGAGGAGGGTAGAATGAGATGTGCAAAGGAAAAGGCTGTGGAAAAGACAGAAGCTCGGGAAGATAAATAAGAGCAAGGGCATGGAGACATTAGTACTAAAGGAACATTCAAACAACAACATGCATTCAACTGTCTGAAATATAGGGTGAAACTGGTGCATGACATAAGAGTAGTAAAGAAGGTTGAAATTTTGTAAGGCTTTGAACAAGATGGTGTGGATTTAATAATTTATCCTATGGGGAATAGCTTATAAACAAAGTGAGAAATTTCAGATAAAAATGAGAATTCATATGACGAATTCTTAAAATGCTAAAATTTTCAGGACTTTCGTTAAAGTAATGCATATTAGGGACTGGCCTTCCTAGACTCAAGTCGCACTTTGACCAGTTAAATTTCCTTCAAAACAAATGTTCCTTCTTTATTTTTCTTTTTGTTGACTATCATTGATATATCTGAACTGCTTTTCAGATACACAAACCAGTGATATCTAACTTCTTTGATTCTGCTTCCTTTGTTACTAAGGAAAAAAAAAAACTGGGGAGATAGCAGTTAAAGAGGGGTAGTGATTATACCTACTTGATGTGACTATTGTAAATCTAAGATGGCATCACGTGAAAAAACAAAGTTCAAACGTCATAATTTTATTTTCTATTATTTATTTATTTCTGTTCTTTCAGGATCACACCTGTGGCATATGGATGTTCCCAGGCTAAGGGTCTAATGGGAGCTAGAGCTGCTGGCCTACACCACAGCCACAGCCACACCAGATCCAAGCTGCATCTGCAGTCTACACCACAGCTCACAGCAATGCTGGTTCCTTAACCCACTGAGTGTGGCCAGGGATCGAACCTGCATCCTCATGGATGCTAGTCAGATTCCTTTCTGCTGAACCACAATGAGAACTCCCACACTGCATAATTTTAAACCAGTCCTTATGACAAAGTAATCATTTGATGAATGGTTTACTTATTAAACTCTCATGAATTTGGCTCAAAAATAAATATATATTTTTTAATACCATGGGTCTCTGGATGCTACCACCCCTGCCATGCTTAAAATGATTTGTTAAAACTTGGCTCATTAGGGACATCATTTTAATCTAGATCCACATATTTCAGAGAAGAAATGGTTCTATTAAGTAAAATTGACACTGATTCATATAAATAAAGGTGATTTCAGTAAAAACCTGCAGGAATTTCAACCAAACAATTTATGAGTTTATGTTATAGTCATGTTTATGTTTTGTGAGCTTCTTTCCCTTGCCTTTGTTCATTAGATAAAGCAAGGACTGACTTTAACTTGGGCGGTAAGATTTTCTTTTTACGGGATATAAACTAAAAGACATTGAATTGGGAGTTGAGTCACTCACCAAAAAAGCTCTCTAGAAAGATCTATAGACTCATGGGAAATCTGACTAATGCCTCCAAATTTGTTTTGTTTCCTATCACTCTGAGTTGCTATTTACTTGAATTTTTTGAATTTCGGTTCATAGAAATTTTATTGTCTTTTTGATAAATTCATGAAAAATGTGGACGTTTGACTGCAAAGCTTAGTACACCTAGACGTCCCTCAGCGGGATTGTGAGCCACTTACTAGATCTCATGAGTTTTCTAAACTTACGATAAAGTATCTGAAGTATGATGCTTTGAACATATATAACCATTGAAGATCATGAATTTCCGTAAGATATAAAGTTATATAGAAAATGTCCTCAGAATGACATCTCTGAGCATCAGTTTCCCTTGTAACTATATCCATCTTAGAGTCTGCAGTCTAAATTGCTTAAGCAAAGAAGAAACCAGTTGACAAGAGGTGGTTTTATGACTCCATACTTTTTGCCAAACCATGTAATACTCATCTTTATGCAACCATAAGTCAAATATAGTATGTAAAGTTTTGGGTTGCTTTAGAGACCAAATGGAAAGGAGAAATAATCTCTCATTAGCATAATTCTCAAACAATGAGAACTTTAATTTCGAGCTTCAGATCTATCTAGTTTCAGTTTCTTTCTTTGGCACTAATACTGAAACTTTCAGTATAATACCAAAAAATTCCCTATGCTTCATTTTCTTTCATCTTATAGTAAGAACAGGAAAATGCTTGGCCTGATTTTTTTTTCACTGTTTTATCTTCAGCACCTAGAATATTGACTGATGCATTAGACTTCAATAATATTGAATGAATGTGTGAACAATCTTATGTTTGTTTTTAGGTTCAAATGAAGCAATGTATGTGTATGCTCTGTTGGTAAAGTTTTTCACAGTAAAAGAGAAACAAAATACCAGTTGCTAACACAAAACAAAACAAAAACTGAGAAGCATTGTAATTGATTAACATATCAGAACTGTAGCCTGGATAGCTGTAAATCTGGCTGTAGAACTGTAGGGAATCATTAGAAACAAGGCTTTTAAAACAAGTATGCTTCTTCTAAGTCTGTTTTCTCTGAATATTGTCTTTGTTCTGTCAAAGAAAGTTCTCCATGATAGTTAGCTGCCTAATCCTAGGCTCATGTCCTTAAAGCTGCGTGATCAGAGAGAACAAAGTTTCTTCTCTCTCAGCTCCAGTTTTTAAGAAAATGCTGAGGAAGTGTTCTAATTGTGATGGGGAGATACATTTCTATTATCTTAGGGAGGACAGACATCCGTTGTAGAAAATAAAACAATAGCCATTAAAAATCACTTAAAACAATATTTTACCTATTAAACATTTAATACATGTTAAATCATATTACTGTTGTTTATAGTTAAGAGTAAGAACAATGTGTGTGGAACTGGCAGTCGGAAAATGTCAATTTTAATCTAGCTCTCATGTTAAAAAGGTGATGTCTGATAAACTGGTGTGGCTCTCTGATCATCATGTTCTTTAGTGTAGATGACCGCAGTTTACTGGGCATTTATTTATTGATTTATTGATTTATTGATTTATTTATTTATTTATTTAGGCTGCATCCTGAGCATTTGGAAGTTCCAGGGCCAAGGATTAAACTTGAGCCACAGCACTGACCCAAGTCACTGCAGATAATGCCAGATCCTAAACCTGCTATGCCATAGGAAAACTCCTGCCTTGAGAAAATAAGATAAAAATTTTTTTACGGTGCCTACTGTAGTGCCTGGCCTGTGGTAGGTTATTTATAAATTCCATTTCACCCCTCTGTTCTCTTAACGAGAGTGTGGTTTTCATCTCCATTCTGACATTATCTGTGAAGCCTCAGAAACTCACCTAACTTCTCTGTTCAGTATCCCCATCCACCTGTTAAACTTGATGACTAATTCCTTCCAAATAAAATTGTTATTTGGAAGTTAAAAGAAACAGTATAAATGATAAGCCTTTGAGAAGTTACACTTAATATTTGGACAAAGGGATAGTTAAAGTAGCTGAAAAAAAAAAGGTTTCACTTTTTCACTGTTTAAATAGCTAACAATAAGACACTGGAAACTGGAAACTAAAAACACTAAACAACATTATCTAGTTATAACAGATAAACAACAAATTCCAATATTATCATATAAATTATTGATATTGCATAAGTGAGTGTTTATCATGACTCAAGCTGTTTGGTGAGAAATAAATTTGACTAGAAATAAGCGAACATTAGAGAAACCCCACAGATGCTGCTGCTGCTGCGCTCAAGGAAATCTCATTCCTGAAAGTGAGGAGTGTTAGCAGGCTTTCATGTCTGGCCCAGCTCTCCATCAGTTTTGAGGTATATTTACATGATAGATTCTTAACATCTTTCTTTTTGAAATCTTACATATATATCTTTAAAGAACTAGTCTTTACTCATCATGCTAAAAAAATAATTTGTGGCGTAAGAAGAACCCACCTGCCACAATGAGGAGTCTCCGATATGAATTTATTACACAGCACTGGGGGTAGGTGAGAAAGTACAAGTTTTTAGCAGAAGGAAGCTTCCAGTTATACCAAAAGGAATTGATACTTCCAAGGTCTATAAGATTCTTGCTTTTTTTTTTTTTTGGTCTTTTTGCCTTTTCTAGGGCCGCACCCGCAGCATATGGAACTTCCCAGGCTAGGGACTGAATCGGAGCTATAGCTGCCGGCCTACGCCAGAGGCACAGCAACATGGGATCTAAGCCGCGTCTGCGACCTACACCACAGCTCACAGCAACGCCGGATCCTTAACCCACTGAGCAAGGCCAGGGATCGAACCCGCAACCTCATGGTTCCTAGTCAGATTCGTTAACCACTGAGCCACGATGGGAACTCCTATAAGATTCTTAAGGTAAAATGATCAAGGCCATATGTTGTGATGAAGTATTATTAGGTGAGACTACCAGGGAAGATCTGGGATTCTGAGAATTTTCTGGAATGTGAACGAGCTGTTGAAGGATTCATTTGATGAGTAGTGAGGCTTTGGAAAGGAAGTGATATGTGATACTAGAATTGTATCGCCTAACCATACTGAAAGAAAAATAAGCTTCCTATTCTGAATGATTTGACATTAGAGTATATTCTCCTAGTTAGGCATCCATGTGCAGTGAGCCACTACTCCACCCTGTGTGCCGTGTGCATCCCTCTTTCCATGTTCTGTTGTGTTACTCTACTCAGAATGCATTTCATCTCTGCTTCTCATTTTTTGAAGTGACTTATCCTTCAAAATTTAGTGTAGGTTTTCCAGTTTTGTGAGTGGCCAAAGGACAGGAATTGTCTACAAAAGTCACAAATTCATTCTTTGTGCGTCACTTTCTTTCTTTTCTTTTCTTTTCTTTCTCTCACCTTCCTTCCTTCCTCTTATCTTTCCCTCCCTTCTTTCCTTCCTTCCTTCCTTTCTTTCTTTCTTTCTTTCTTTCTTTCTTTCCTTCCTTCCTTCCTTCCTTCCTTCCTTCCTTCATTCTTTCTTTCTTTCCCCCCACACCTCCCTCTCTCTCTCTCTCTCTCTCTCTCTCTCTCTCTCTCTTTCTCTCTCTTTCTCTCTCTTTCTCTCTCTTTCTCTCTCTTTCTCTCTCTTTCTCTCTCTTTCTCTCTTGCCATGCCTGGAGCATGTGGAAGTTCCCAGGACCAGGGATCAAACCCATGCCACAGTAGCAACCCTAGACACTATAGTGACAATGCCTGATCCTTAACGTGCTGCACACAAGGGAACTCTGTTCTTTGCATTTTCATTGCATTTATATGACAATTTTCTTAGTCCTTATGTGGTTCAAGTTACTTTTAACAGTGTTTTTAATTAATTTAAATTAGTTACATATTATTTAGATATAATCATAGATTGACATGCAGTTATAATAATACAGAAAGATCTTGTGACCATTTATCTAGTTTCTCCCAAAGGTAACATCTGAAAAACTATAGCATAATATCAAAACCAAAATATTTAAATTGATAGAATCAAGGCTTGGAATATTTCTATCACCACAGAAATCCCTCATGTTGCCTTTTGTTAGTCATGCCTTCTTTCCTCCCAGCGCATCTGTTGTTTAACCCCCAGGAAACACTGATTTGTTCTCCATTTCTAAAATTTTGTCATTTCATAAATATTTTATAAATGGAATCATACAATATGCAGTCTTTGGAGATTTTGCCTTTTTCGTTCAGAATAGTGTCTTGGAGATTCATCCAAGTTGTTGTTGACTTCTTTTTATTTCATAATGTAGGTGCACTATAGTTTAACCATTCATCCATTGATGAACATCTGGATTGTTGCCAGTTTGGGGCTATTAGAACAAATTTTCTGTAAACATTTTGTGCACAGGTTTTATTCAACACAAGTCTTTATTCATTTTATTTATATGGGATAAATGCCCAGGTGTACAACTTATAGGTCATATGTCAGTTGTATGTTAAGTTTTTTTTTTTTAATTTTAGCATTTGCCAAACTGTTTTCCAAAGTGACAGAACCATTTTACATTCTCACCTGCAATGTAGAAGTGATTCAGTTTCTCTACATTTTGCTAGCATTTGATTGTCATCAGTTTTAAAAATTAACTGTTCTAATAGGTATATAATGATATCAAAGTATGTTTTTAATTTGAATTTCCTTACTGGGTAATGATGTTGGACTTATTTTTTCATGTGTTTATTTGATATCTGCGGGTTAAATGTCTCTTCCTGGTTTTTGTTCATTTTGTGATTGGATTTTGTTTTTATTGTTGAGTTTTGAGGGTCTTCTCAATATTCCATATACCTGTCCTTTGTAGTATTTTCTTTCAGTCTGTAGTTTGTCTTTTCACCATCTTTTCAGGGAGTTTTGCAGAGAAATAGTTATTTTTTAAAATTTGTTTGAAGTCCAATATATCAGTGTATTTCTTTTTATAAGTATCATACTGTTGATGTCAGTTGGAGCACTCATTGCCTATTCTTAGCTCCTGAATATGTTATCCTGTTTTCCCCCAAAGTTTTATAGATTATGTTTTACATTTAAGTGGGGTGGAGGGCAATTTCTGTACCTCCTAGTAGGGATAAATGTGTTGGCTCCTTATTTCATCTTGTCTGGCGTTACACTAGCTAGCGTTTCAGACATATCCTAATAAGAAAACTGGTAAGAATGAAAGTTTAGGCTGCCAGTGCAGCCTTGGCTGGCATGGGTAAAGAAGAGCCACTATTTTTCTGTGGTATTTGACTAGATTAAAACAGTTATTGTCCAAACATTTTCTCTCTTGCTAGGCTGTCTCTTTTCTAGTCTTGGGTAAAAAGAGTATACTTTTGTTGGGCTTTTTGTGTGTGTGACTCTTGGTGTTTCTGGGTTGCCAGCTTCTTCAGATCAACGTGTATAATATTTGAGGTAAAAAGAATACTCAGTGCAGTCTCCAGTCTTTTGTTCCTTGGCTCACAACATTCCAGTCTTGTCTCCTGACCACTTTTTGTAGCTTTCTTAAATTATTTTACATATAATGTCCAGGAGTTTTACTTGTACTTGGTGGGAAAATAGAAAAATGTATAACTTTTCCATTTTTCCAGGTTCTCTCACTGGTACTTTAAATTATGTGGCATGTGTGTGTGTGTGTGTGTGTTCACACGCGAGCGCGTGCATGTACGCTATGTCTCCTGGGTATTTCTTAGGTCTTTGCAACCTGATGTGTTGTTTTGTGCCTTGGCAATTGTATATATCGTAGCACCTAGGTTTATGGTTGTAATTAATGCTATTAGTTTGAATATTTAACCTTACCACTTGGCAACATCAGAAAGGTGGCCCTCTGTAGCCACATCTTTGCTACTGAACACTGTTCTTCAGGCTATCAGTAGACATTTGACTCAATTCAGGTCATATGAAGTCCTGTTGCTGAGATATTTAAATAAAATGTAGAGGTATGTGGAAAGAGAGTAAGTGCAGAGATTGACATAGAGAGATTAAGAAAGATCAGATTATTTCCATATCTTCATGTAAAGAGAACTTTAAAACTGAGGGTAGCTGCATTCTTCCATGTGGGCCAAAGACAGTAGTCTCTAGAAAGAAAAAGAATGAAGCCAGTGCATAAGAAAATCAGGGCAAGAGACACAAAGAGAGCTCACTGCCTATGTTGTATGTTGTGTTTAGATCCTGTTCCAAATTTTTCCCAGAGTAGGTACCATTTTTAACATAATTTTTCACGTTTCTTGTTCCATCCTTTCCCACTGTAACTACACTTGGTTTCTTCTATTTGTGATCAAATAATAATAATTAATGCAGTAGCATATACACATTGGATGCACATGTGTGAACCTATATTCCATAGCTTCTCTTACTTTCACTTTGATGTCTTTTCCTTTTTTTTCCTGGTTCTCTCTTATTTTATGTTGACAGTAGAGGAATAGCAGCATTACAGGTAGAGGACTAGTAAGAGAATGTTTCAATTTTTTTTTCCAGACCTTCCATCCTAAGACTCACAAAGTACATAATACTTATAAAATCTTGTCCACCTCTGGAGTGAGTAGCAGATAATAGCACATTAAACTGCATCCGTAACTTTGAAGCAGTGCTGGATTGCTGTGCATTCGGTTTGACAATACATATCTAATTGCCAACTTATTATGAGTGCAGTAACATTATAGACACTTTAGAGCTATGAAATCTTTATATAGAAATGCCCGACTCATAATTTTAAGTAGATGCACCAAGTATGTTTTGAGGACCTTATGACATTTGGAGTTTATAATTATTTACTTCATTTGGAGGAGGGATGTTAAAAGTATTTATCGAAAGTTATGGGAAAGGGTTCCTGTTCCTGTGAGCATTATGGTTTATGAACTTGTGGGAAATCACTCCTCTGCTGATGCAAGATTTGGTGGAGTTATAAATAACAAGCTCATAAAAGCCCTAGGTAAGATCTAGGATCTTTGTTAATGTAAAACTGTTTCCTTAGCTAGGAGAATTCATTGCACAGAGGTATTAAAAAAAAATTAGAGTATATTCAATTTATAGTGTGCCAGTTTGTGCCATTTGCATGGCAGATGGGTGCAACTAGAGTTTCTCATACTAAATGAAGTCAGAAAGAGAAAGACAAATATCATATGATACCACTTATATGTGGAATCTAAACATGCCACAAATGATCCTATCTACAGAACAGAAATAGACTCACTGACATGGTAAACAGACTTGTGGTTGCCAAGGGGGCAGGATGGGGGGAGGAAGTGGGATGGACAAGGAGTTTGGGGGATGGTAGATGCAAACTACACAGAGATACTTTTAAAGCCTGTTTAGAAAATTCTCTTTTTGTTGTTCAAGAGAATCGTATACCAGCAATACCACCCTGTTGGATCTTTAATATATTCGTTACTGTTATTTGGTTTTCTTATGGAAACTATTTATAGTTTACGATATGGTAAGACTCAGAATGTTTGGAAAAGGTCTAGGAAAATGCCCTTATCCTGAAATGAAGATGAGGGTCACTTGTAATTTTCATTCTAATCATGAGAACATACTGTGGCTCTCTTCTACTTCAATCTAATTTAGTTCACGAGACAAAGGATGCAGAGGTACAACTAGCCAAACAACGATAATTTATAGAGCAGCAACTATGTGCCAAGGATGGTGAAATCAGCTCTCTATATTCATTGTTTTCCCTAATTCTCACAAATACCAGTGAAAAAAGGAGTAGTGGCCATTTCGCATACAAAGAATCCAAGTGTTTTGATGAAGTTAAGCAACTGGTTCACAGTCACATATACAGGGAACAATGGAACCAGGTTCTGAACTCAGATCCAGCTGTAAAATTTGCTGTGCTAATCAAATTGCTATATTGTTTTTTTGTGAGTGCCACACAATTTTTTTCTTGCCTAACCTTTAGACTATTTTTATTCTCACCTAAGAGAGCCTTTGCAGGAATTAATTGGTGTTCAGAGGTCTAGTGTTTTTCTTTTACTCAAAGTATCCTTCTGGAATTCTCTAATTTCCTTTTAGAAAAAAAAAATTAAAGGATTTATAAATGATAAGAACATGACTAGTTTATCTTAGACAATGATCATGGATAGGGAACTGGATTTCCTCAAATATGTTAAGATACTGGGCAATATAAATAGCTGAGTCTATATACCCTTCCTTTACCTGGTCTGTAATTTTCATTCATACATGCTAAGTTTTAGAAGATGCATTCCTTATAAATCTTGTATTTTTCATGCCTTCATGATATGGGATAATAAAATTAGTTATGTTGCTTGGAATCTTAACAGCACAGATTTTACCAGTTTGTTTTAGGGGAAAAAATAAGACAGCAGGAATACACGGAATTCAATTGAATACATATTAAATTTGTAAACAATATATATATAGGTCAGCAAAGGGCTAGATATGGGCCCCGTCCCCCTGAAGGAAAAAAACAATGTCTCAGTAGTCTACTGGGATGATAAACTATTATTACAGGTGTTAAAATAAAACTGTCAGATTTTGAATATGAATAAGATTATATCTACTTGAAAGATTGAGAGAGGTGAAGCAGGAAGTCTATAAAAAGGTGATTATTTGAGATGGAACTTGAAAGGTGGTTGTGATTTCAGCCATAGTGGAAAAGTTCATAAAAGGAAATAAGATACTCATGAGGAAAGATATTGATAAAGTTAGGCCATCGAATGAGGCGTTGGGTACAGTAAGCCTAGAGCATTACTAATGTAATGTCAAGTCATGCTGAATGTCAGACTGAAGCTTTTGTGTATCATTTTATGGGAAGTCTTGAGGATATTTTTGGCATTTTTGTTTTGTTGTGTTTTGTTTTGTTTGGAGATAGGGTAGTCCAGCATTGTAAGAGTGACTGGTCACTTGTGTGGGAGAGTTAAACCAATCTGGGGTAATAAAGCATTCCTTAGCCCAACCATAAAACTTGTCATTAGATATTGATTTAGGGGGAATAGAAAAGCAAAGGGACAAGCTAATGCAAGTTGTCTAGGTAGCAGAAAATAATAATCTATGTAAAGGTTTAACAGAAATGAAAAGATATATTCTGGGGATACTATAAAGTTAATTAGAGCCTTGGTTCTTGGCAAATGGTTATATGGAAAAGATAGGGAAAACACATGCATTCATAAATGTTCTGAGAAGATATTGAAAAGAAAACACATGTGTGAAGCTCTTTTTATTCTTAGAACCCCGCCTATAATTAGGTATTTATTACAATGATATACATGGCTGGAAGGGAATTTGGAATCTAATGGGACTCCAGGAATTGTTGTACTGCCAGGCTTCATAAAGATAGGAAGATTCATGAGCCAAGGCTGTGCTAGGGGTCATGATGTCTTGTGGTTGCTGCTGAATCAGGAGTTTGGTGGTATTTAATTTAGGACTCTGCATTATCATCACATAGGCACTTTGATAATGCATGTCTTGGTGCAGCCCTTTTTTTTTACAGTTCTCAGTGAAAACTAATGATTCTCTCTCCAAAACCTACATTTTGGATTCTAAAGAAAGGGAATATAATGGAACTATTTTGTACTTCTTTACGCTTGCTGTCACTTCTGTCTCCTAGGCCACCAGCCAGTGATACCTGTCAGAATCATTTTTGACTGAGAATAGTAAACTGTCAAAAAAATAATCATTTAAACAAAGCAGAAGTCTTTTCCTTCATGTTAAACATGGAGGTTATACAGCCTGGAAGATGTGTCAAGGGAGCAGTAACCTTCTCATTTTGGCTTCTATTTCTGGGATAACATCAAGGCTATGACATTTTGGCCATTATGTTTACATTATATGCATCAGGAGGGAGAAGAAAAGGGGAAACTTCCTAACTAGAAGGAATTGTGTGCATCTATTGTTCATTCGTCTGACAGGAGAAAGATAATTGATATTGGGAGGCAAATAGTAGTCTCTGGCTTGATTTCATAGTAGATTGGCCGACAGGTTAAATGCTCACTACTGGTCCAGGTATGTGGTTAAGTCAAAGAGGAGTTAAACCAGCTAGAGACTTGCCTAACCTGCCTATGCCACTTCCTCACAAAAGGCAGTTTTCCTTAGACAAAGACTGAGAGCAAACCAGCGTTATGACTGGCTTGCCCAAGACAAAGCAGGCTTGGGGTATAGTCAACTTGGTAGTAGCAGGGAAATTGATGAGATGAGTTTTGTCCTCATTAAGTTTTTACTGATGGTGGGGCAAAACTGCTCGTAACTGTGTTTCTGCAGGCCAAATAAAATTGTTACAAACTAAGCTATAATATTGTAATAGTAACTTAGAATCTGTTCAGTCATAGTCTGCTTCCCAAAGGGGTCACATGGCCTCTTATACTATGTATAGTTGTAGAATTTCTTCACTTTCATTCTAGCCACAGGTTTTTCCTACATTCTCACCTCTGAAGTCAGGCCTAAGGAGAATTCTAAGTTTACTTGCATGTAGTAAATGGTATTTTGCATGAAGATTTCAGTCTTGTTACTTTCCAATGCACACTTCTGCTTCACAGTATGACAGGGTTCAGGACCATGGCTCATCTGTGCCCTCAGATGAGCTAAAAAGCACACTGAGTTTCTTGAATTCAGAGGCAGTTTCTTTTTTTCTTATCAAGGAGTTCCTGTCAGAGTAGTCAAGGCAGCCTGAAGTGCAAGAAGTACCAGACCCTCCTACATTAAAATTTGGAAATGTTATCCCCAACCAGTGTATTACATAGAGGCTGCACTGCAAAAGACAAAGGAGCACTTGGAAGAAATTTCAGAATATCTCATAAGATTTACATTTTAGGCTCCAAATTTCACACTGTTTTTATGTTTCACATTCACACATGCGTGCACACAAAAACTTATTCTAATTGTCATTTAATCCAAACTCCACCCAGCCTCTTATGTTCAAAGCTCTATTTTCCAGCTTGTCAAAGCTGACCTGCTGCTTCACTTATTTCTTCTTGGTATCGTCATCTCTCTTACTATAATCTGAATAGAAGCTATGGTGTTTCTGTTCATTCTATAGCATGCATTTTCAACTACACATTAGAAATTGTGTCTAGTACAAGTTCATGTTTTTGTTATGGTAGATATTGTTTTTAGTTCTTTTACATTTTGCATTAATATTTAATTTTTTAAACTGTTCATCCTTGTAGCTTTTGTATATGCACAACAAAAAGAATTTGGGTTCATCCAAACACTTTGTAATTAAGAATGGTTCCATATGATGTTTTGTGACTAGAACTGCTGGGTCAGGTAAACAGATGAGTGTGTTATTACTTGAATTTATGCCAAAATATCAATTATTGTAGTGTATTTATCATTTTGGGTGAAGATTGTATTATATTCAAAATAAAGAATCACCTAAAAAGTAGTATAAATTTTCCAAAGCCTTATGGAGAAATACTGTAAGTCTGTAGTTTATGTGACTTCTCTTAATATAGCATTTGAGCTGAAGAAGCAGTGGTTCCCACCTCAGCTGCCTCTCCCTCACCACACTCCCCAGCAGCAATAAAAAGTAGCACATAAGCTTTTTCCTAGACTCCATTTTCTGGGAACTTGGACAGTTATCTCCCTAGGACAACATGGACACCTTTCCTTTATCTGAGGTACCTGGCCATCTTCTGCTTGCCATTCATAAAAGCAGCCATCCTGTTTGTTCTCAGTGCTTTATTAGATTCATCAACTCTTTCCCTCTGTGCTATGTGGCATGAAAATTGAATTTAAGGGGAAGAGACAGAAGCCAATGCTAATTTCACCAGAACTAGAAGCCCCTAATAAAATAGTATCTCTATTTCATTTTTAACCTTCCTTAAAGTTACCTCCTTTATTCTACCTGCCAAGGGCCAGATGGAGCTGTCCTGGCCTTAATTTTCATTTGGCCTCAGTTCGCTATGGCAAATACCAGAAATTTCATCTCTGGGGGTTAAAACTCTGAATAACCAGTATGAGGACTCTTATTTGGCTTGTGTCCACTCCACTGTAATCAACTAGGAAGGAAACGGTTTAAAGAGGTAGAACACGAGCTTGCACCTTCTGAAGCCACAGACAGACTTAGGAAGGACAGGTAGAGACATGAGACAAAAGATGGAAATTTATTCATTCAACATTTTCTTTTAAGTGCATACTGTTTGCTGGGCTTTTAAGCATCTGTAATTCAATAGATACATAACATCAGCGCTGTATGTGTATCAGAGTAGTGGTAGCTACAAAAGCCCTGGACTAGCAATAAAAGACACTGCTTTTAGGTTAAATCCTGCCTTTGAGTAGCACTGTGCCTTGAGCAGATCCACTGTCCACTCAGGGACCCATTTGTCTCATCCATAAAAGAAGAATGTTGAGCTGGGTAAAACCTAGTTCTCTTCATCTAAAATACAGTGATACTAGTTCCTTTGTGTGACATTTTATTACTCACTTGCAAAATGAGAAGATTTGCAGGGGTGGCTTACTTTAGTGATAGTAAAAATATGTTTTTTCAAATATATTGAGTGCTATATAAATGCAAAGCAGTTGTGGGTGGTTTTAGATATGTTTTAATGCTTTTATGTTAGCTTTTTTAAAACCACTACACTATGCTACGAGATTTGAGCATCTGTTATATTTCTTGTTCTATATTTGTATACTAGGAAAAACTTTAAAAAGAATCTAGTATACAAATATGTACTTTGAGAACTAGACCAGAGCATTTGTATATCTTTCCTGAACAAAAGTTTTAAAAAAAAATGGAAGTTGAAACATGCTGCTAAGTTTTTGTTTTTTTCTGTTCATTTCTTTTATATATATTTTTCCTCTTCTCTTCCAGATGCTTTACTAAAGTCTTGTGGTGAAATAAGACGTATTTTTTCACTTTGTTGCAGGTGACTTATTCACTCACTGTCCAGAAGCAGACTTTATCTCTTCCTCCTAAAAAAATTTGCACCCTACTCCCTTTACACTTATGCTCTTGGTGTCAATTGATTTAACACTATTGGAGGTTCTGAGCTGACTTTTCAGGGAATAATGAAATGGGCTGAAAACTCACGTGGAAGTTGAATTGCAGCTATTTAAAGGTCTTTTGACGTATCCTAGGTTTTGTGTTAAGAACATCTGCTTTTGCAGCAAACTCCACCGCAAGATTATCCTGTGTTTATACAGTTTCTTAACACTTCTGAGCCTCAAATATCTTACTGCAAAATTAAAAACCTCACTCTTTTGTTTTGAGGGATGTTAAAAAGAGTTAGTACCTAGCAGATTACTTAGTATGTTGTAGATGATCAATAAATACAACATAATCCCCCATCCTTCAGCATTTTCAATCCCCTTACCAAGTTTGACTTTTTATTATCATCCATGAAGTAAAAATATATATATGTATCAAATACATATTTATGACTTACATATTGTCTGTTTCTTCCACTAAGTGTCCAGGAACATATAATCCCAGCCTCTCTGACAGTGTATAGAACAAAGTAGTTTTAAACAAAAGAATGATCTATATTTGTATTATGGTTATGGCTACTATCAGGATTATCATAAAAAGTATTAAAATTAATATTTATGCTAACTTACATCTAAAACAGAGAATAATGAGGAACAAAAGGCGCTGTCAGTTCTTGTGTTGTCAGTATTTCACACTAACTGGCATTATAATTTTAGGCCACTTTCAGAGTTGCTGCATGAAGAATCAAACTAAATAAAAAGGGGGAGGCAATGCTTTCTAGTTTCTTTTTTAACCTACTACTATATGAAAGTATTGAATTACTGGATTTTGGAACTGGCAGGGCCTATGAAATCCTCAAATCACTATCATTTTCATCAATACTTGTAACCATTCATATACTGATTGAGCTCATGTCTAGTGAAAAAAAAAAAAAAGGTGGCCAGAGATAGCTTATCTCTTTCTCTTTGTCCTTTTAAGATTTGCATTATAATTATGGATAAATCCAAGCACTCATTCAGCATGCATTTGTTGTGTGTCTACAAGTCTTTGTGGAGCCAGATATCTTGCTATATGTTCGAGACAAAGAGATGAAATAAACAGTCCCTTTATACAAAAAGTTCACAGTCTCGAGAAGGGGACTTACAAGTAATAAAACCGTCAGTATGTGATCTTATATAAATAATAATAAGCGGAAAGGAATCAGATTAGGAATCATGAGGTTGCGGTTTCGATCCCTGCCCTTGCTCAGTGGGTTAAGGATCCGGCATTGCCGTGAGCTGTGGTGTGGGTTGCAAATGCTGCTCGGATCCCACGTTGCTGTGGCTGTGGTATATGCCAGCAGCTGTGGCTCCGATGAGACCTCTAGCCTGGGAACCTCCACATGCCGCAGGTGTGGCCCTAAAATGACAAAAGACAAAATAATAATAATACACACATACATACATAATAGAGGAAAACTGCTGGTATGGTGACCAGCAACAGCATAGTAGATTATGTAATACATGGACATAATCTTAAAATGCATTTGATATGTAATTAGATACAGAAAGACAAAAAGATGATCAGTCAGAAAAACCTGAATGTGTAAAGACAGGTGAGACTGGCATGTGTTTGGTGATCCACAAGTGGTTCTACGGTCACTGAGGTATGGAATTCTGGAAAGTCACAGTTTGTGAGGCTGGAGAAGTGAAGAGGATTAATACCTGAAGTAGCTAATATGTCAGTGGAATCTTAGCTTTATATTCTGTTTCAGGCTGTGAGGATAGGTAGCATGGTGATGTGATAAAACATTGTGGAAGATGGAATGGAGAAAAGGAAAGTATGTTATTGAGCTAGACTTCTAAAAGAACAGGAAGATGATTCAAAAACTAGAAACATAGGTAAAGCTGCATTTGGAATTAAATGTACAAATTTTAAAGACTGTATCTTGGGAATGGAATATGAACCATGGTGGACAGTAGGATTCATTGCAGAGAGACACCTTCCACAGCAAAGACATGGTATCCCAGCTTCTGGGAATGGTGCTAGCTGACAGCTCTCAGTTGTCAACCTCTTTGGGGATTTTCTCTGGATTTGAAGTGAGGTTCCTTGCCCATCAAGCTTGCTACCCCAGGTCTTCTGTATCCAAAGACTGAATTTGGAATATAATATTTGAACCCTCTTAACCCAATACTGAAAAAGCTCTGTAAAGATGGGTCACACCAGCTTTGGGACTCTACCTAGAGTCCCACTGAATTACATACAGCTCCAGTTCTTGCTCTGTCAAATGCTACTTACTCCTCTTTCCTTTCACAAATATAATGTTTTCTTTAATCAGTCTCCTGCACAGTAACTTCCATCTTAGAGTCTGCTTGCAAGTACCAAAACAAGAAATGTAGGAATAGCGGTAATCCCATGTATAGATATTTAACTTCGTAATCATAACTCTTTTTAAAAATTCAAATCTAATAGGACAGGCTAGAAAACGGTTACAGTGAACTCAGGGAAAACCGTGACTGAAAAGAGTCCTAATGGGATCTGTGGCCTTTGATGGAGGGACAGGGGCACAGTCACTACTCAGAGGACACCACAGATGCGCTCCAGAGAATAAAACTTCATACATTCTTTTTATCACTTCAGTTATCTTTCTGATTCCTCCAGTTGAACCCAATCAGAAGCAAAAGGGCAAGGAAGATAGCTGATATAATATCAACTTTCTGTTGACCAAAGCATGCTGAAAAAGGATGGAGCATGGATGTAAAGGAGAAACTATCGAGAACAAGTCACAAAAACTAAAGTTGCCATAAGTGATGAATCTTTTTGGAAAAGAAAATCTGTAGTAATTATGAAAAGATAGCCGACAATTGCTTAGTGTCTTTAACTCTTATTTGACACACCCCTATGTACTGTAGAGAAGTACTCAATCAGTATTTAACAGATGATTAAATTTTAATGAATGAATAATTCTGTTTTCCTTCATCATAGCTTTAGGCTCCATTTCTTATTGTGGCTCTGAACTTAATCTCTGGACTTCATTTTGGTTTACATATCTTCCAGTTATGACAGTTGGCTATAGATGGGTAGTGGTTGATATTGCTTTCCCTCCCATCCAGGACCAGTCTCATCTGTCTTTTATCTTTATCCAAATTTCCATTCAGTTGCTCTGCCTTGCATTTGGTATTTTAAATAGCTCTTTCACTTCTTTTCTTCTCTAAATTCCTCCTATCACCGTCCCATTTCACACCACCATGATGTTTTCCCTGGCCTATTAAGACAGAGTCTATATTTGACTCCTGCAAATAGTTTAACTGTATACCAGTCTGTACTCTACACTGCAATTCTAGTAATTTTCCAAATTTCAGATATTTTCTATTTAATATATTTTGTTGTCTTCCATCAAGATAAGATAGTAGAGGACTTGTACATTTCTCTGCAATCTGGCTTTTGTTTTATACTTAAGTCATAAATCTCACCATTCTACATCATCTTCTCTGATTCCCTGAGTTAGCCAAACTGAACTTATTTGATTTCTTCAACAAAGCATGTTCTCGCTTATTTCTGCTGCCTGTGGATGTCTTTCCTGCAACAAGCCTTACTTCCCTTTGCATCCAACCACCGCTTCCGGATCAGCTGTTATTGTCTGTGCAATGTCTGTCTTTTCTGAGAGATTTTAGGTTCCATGGTCTTTTCCATGCTCTCAGCTCCTCTGTTTCTTTTTCTCCCCCTTTCTTACTTTTGCTCCCATACATTAGCACAGCACATGGTATGTATATTTTTAGTTTTTTAGTTAATAAATATTTGTGGAATAAATCATGCCTTCCAAGAGAGGGATTGACATTATTTTATAAATATATTGAAATATATTTTAATTCTAATAAACTACTAAAAAGCATAAAAATAAACATATTTAATGAGCAAAACTGGCTTGTTCCCATTCATTTATAGTAACTTACACAGAAGCATCAAGTG
The DNA here is from genome assembly GCA_004024745.2 of Catagonus wagneri. Classification (NCBI taxonomy): domain Eukaryota; kingdom Metazoa; phylum Chordata; class Mammalia; order Artiodactyla; family Tayassuidae; genus Catagonus; species Catagonus wagneri. The sequence goes on along the minus strand of PVHT021183666.1, from coordinate 23,434,103 downwards.
CTGAAACTTATTTCCAGATATTGGGATCTAAACTATACTGACAACTGAGGCAATTTTTATATATTAGGAAAGCACAAATACTCTTGTGAATAATGCGAGTCCTATACATATAAACTTTCTTTACAGAATTTCTACAGTCTGTATGCAATAGGAGATATTTTACTTCTCTTTCCAAAAATTCATTATTTCAATAAATTTTCATTAAGCAACAAATATTGTTATACCATATATTATGCTAGATAGTGGAGATAAAATAATGATTAAAAGAAGTAAAGATCCTTCTGTTATGAAATTATTATGTTAATTTAGGGATATAATCAAGAAACTAAAAAACTGAGTATATAGCAGATGAGATGCAGATAAACAATGGAGGAAAATAGATCAGAGCAAATGTATCAGATAAAACCTAGTCAAATGAAACATATCAAGTTATGTAAAAGATATTTCTTATGAAATTAATAACTAGATAATTATCCTTAATTACTGAAAGAGAAAATTCTAAAGTATAACAAGAGTAGCTACAAAAAGCACCTGCTACCCCTGGGACTGAAGAAAAACTTAAATTTTGAGGAAGGCCCCACAGGATTGATATTAAGACCACTAAAGAGGTTGTCTACCTGCTCTTCAAATACATTGCCTGCTGCCACAGTAAAGCGGAAACTTTTCGGAGGTCACCCAGTAACTGGAAGAACAGCTCATCACCATGGGAAATGCTAAAAAGGCTATGCTGAACATGCCACTGCAGAAAAAACAAAAACATGAAGAAAGAAAAAGCTGTCCTTTTCTCCTCCATTCTTGTCTTCTCATTTTAGTGCCTCCCATTGTCAGAACTTGACAGAGAGCCAACTGGCCAAAGAGAAGTATATGTTTAGCAACCAACTCCTCTAGCAAAAAGTAGGCTATAAAGGGATAGGTGTGAGGTCAAGAGGCAATGCATTAGTAACCAGCACAAATCCCTCATAATGTAGGATTTTATCAGGGGTGCATGTGAATTAAGGAATCCAGCTATAGATTTCCCTGGAGGAAAAAAAAATTCAGATGAAGGAAAGAAAAATTGCAAAGAACTGGAAGCTGGGTCGTATTTGGTAGGCTTGATGAAGAGCAAGGAAGTCAACATTGCTGGAAGGGACATAGGAGATGAGTTCAGAGAGAGAGCAATGAAACAGACTGTGGACAGGACAGACTCTTGCTTTGAGTGAGATGGGAATTGATCAGCAGAATGATGTAACCTTAATCAATTTTAAAAAGGTCCCTTAGCCTCTGTGTTGGGAAATGACTGTGGGTTGTCATGAGGCAAACTGGAAGATAAAATAACCAAGTGTGATAAATGAAAATGTCTTGGATTGAAGTTGTTGTAGCAGAGGTAATAAGAAGCTGTTGAATTGAAGATGGAAGTAAAAGTTGGCAGAGTTCAGTGATTAATTGTAGGGGAAATATGTGGGAGGAAGAGTGAAATAAAGAATGATGACAACTTTTTTTTCTTGACCTGCTGAAGGGATAGAGATGTCATGGAATTGTAATGGGGAAGACAAAAGAGTTTCAGTATGAAAAAAAAACCGGGAGTTCAGTTTTAGATATTTTAGTTGTATTATGCCTGTTGGACATCCAAATAGGGATGTCTAATAAGTAGTAGGATATACTGCATGCATAGGAGTAATCCAAGCTAAAATCCTATATTATATTTAAAGTCATTGGCTCATAGATTTAGAGATATTATGTAATCTGTGAGATTAATATTGAGATCAAGTGCAAATAAAGAAATGAAGAGTTGGACAGTGAGCTTGGGGACATGATAATATTTATAGGTTGAGGATATGAGGGGAAACCAACAAAGACGTTAAGACAGTTCACCAATAAGGTCATATGAGAACCAAGAAACACTGGTAATATAGAAGCCCAATAAGAGAACTGTTAAGAAGAGTGATCATTTTGATCAAATGCGGTTGATAGGGAAGTAAGAGAAAGATAAAAGTTGACCATTGGATTTATACCCTTGCAGCTACCCACATTACTTCCTCTCTTTACCTACAATTTTCCTATGTCCAATTAACAACAAATGAGATACAGTTTTGCCTTGTAGTAATGCAAATGGATCACAAACTCAGGTTTTAAGTGGTTGCATGATTACATAACTAGTGACTACCCTTTCCAGCTTCCCTTGCTTTGTGACTGTTTATACCCCACGGGATATAATGTAAATGCTTAGTTTCTGTTTCAAGGTCAGGTTCTTAGAGGTGCTTTCTTTCCTCTTTCCTACTGTTTTAGAAGTCATAATGACTGGAACAAACTTAAAATCCATTGTAGCACAGGACACTATATCCAATCTCTTGGAATAATGGAAGATAATATAAGAAAAGGAATATATAGATATATACACACCTATATGTATATATACATATTTATATGTATATATGACTGGGTAACTTTGCAGCACAGCAGAAATTGGCACAACAGTGTAAATTAACTATAATAAAAATATGAAAAAAAATTTGAGTTTAATAAGTTTAAATCCTAGAGAATAACAAATCATATTCATGTGACTGACTACTAAAGGAAGGTCAGAGATAAAAAGTTTATTGAAAACTGTCACCAATGATCTAAAATGAGATCAGGGTGTATCCTAACACCCTCCACCTCCTTATGAAGACCTATTGTTTATTTTAAATATTTCCATCATTAAAGGCATCTAGTACATCCATTGTATTAGATATTATAGTCTGGTCTTCTTATAACTAGGGAGAACCAAACTAATTGTGTCATTGTACTTAGCTCTTAAAAGAATTGTTATGTAAATAAACCTAGTTTCTTCTTTCTTTCATTTTGTTAGGGTATTCTGATATTAATATCATTCTAATATATGTTTCTAAGTGATTAAGATAAATTAAGTTATCACTAAAGCTTAAGATAATGGGTCACTGGTATTGCTTTCTCTGGAAACAAAACAATTTGCTGAAGGAGTTATGGGATAATTCCCGATTGCTTCTGGCATTATTACAATTTTCTAATACAATTTCCTATGTGGAATTTAGGTATTTCCTTTGAAAGAGAAAGCTAACCTATATCATGAAGAGTCCTGGTCTTGCCTAGAATGAGAGGATCTAGTTTTGTGAGAAAATAAGTGGTATTTTTAATTTACCTTCAGGCAGGAATCCCTGTAAATACAAAAAGGCCAGATGTTAGGAAGAATGACAGCTCCAGGTGATAGGACAGTCTCTATTCTAAGCCATGACCCTGCTCCTGGTTACATCATCTGGATTCAAATCATGAGACCCTCCTCTCACTATAACTTTCAGACTCACTTAGACAGGTTCTTCCGTTTCTCCTTTAAAAACAAAATTAAAGTGTAGTTGATTTACAGTGTTTCTTCAAGTTCTTTTGTACAGCAGAGTGACCCAAGCACACACATTTCCCTGTGCTTTACAGTAGGGCCCCATTGCTCATCAATTCCAAATATAACAGATTGCATCCAAAAAAAAAAACCCGGAGTCTGTCTACCACACTCCCTCCCTCTTCCCCCCAGGAACCCCAAGTTTGCTCTTCTTGGCCATGATCTGTTCCATATATATATATATATATATATATATATATATATATATATATATGAAATCATCTCTTCCATATTTTATGAGACTGATGTGCTGCCTACTGTGCTAAGGAGGCAGATCTCTTCCATATTTTATATTCCACAAGTAAGTTATATCATATGGTATCTGTCTTTTTCTTTCTGGCTTACTCCTCTTAGTATGAGAATCTCTAGTTCCATTCATGTTGCTGCAAATGGCATCATTTTGTCTTTTCATGGCTGAATAATATTCCATACTACATATTACCACATCTTCTTAATCCTTTCATTTGTCAGTGGGCATTTAGGTTGTTTCCATCCCTTGGCTATTGTAAATAGCACTTTGATGAACATAGGGGTACATGTATATTTTTCAGTGAAAGTTTTGTCTAGATAGATGCCCAGGAGTGGGGTTGCTGGATCATATGGTAGTTCTATATTTTGTTTTCCTGAGGTACCTCCATGCTGGTTTCCATAGAGGTTATACCAATTTAGTCTCACCAACAGTGAAGGAGGGTACCTTTTTCTCCACACCCTCTCCAGCATTTGTTATTTCTTGACTTGTTAATTATGGCTATTCTGACTGGTGTGAGGTGGTACCTCATTGTAGTTTTGATTTGCATTTCTGTAATAATTAGTGATGTAGAGCATTTTTCATATACCTGTTGGGCATCTGTATGTCTTTGGAGAAGTGTCTGTTTAGGTCTTCAGCCCATTTTTCAGTTGGGTTTTTTTTTTTTTTTTTCTTCTTCGGTTGCATCAGTTATTTGTGTATTTCAGAGATTAGGCCTATGTCTTTTGCATCATTGTCAAAGATTTTTTTCCATTCTGTGGGTTGCCTTTTTATTTTTTAATGGTTCCCTTTGCTGTGCAAAAACTTTTGAGTGTAATTAGGTCCCATTGGTCTATTTGTATCTTATTTGTCATTATTCTAGGAGGTAGATCAAACAAAATGTTGCTGTGATTTATGTCAAAGAGAATTTTGCCTGTTTTCCTCTAGAATTTTTATAATATGTGGTCTTTAATCCATTTTGAGCTTATTTTTGTGTATGGTATTTGAAAGTGTTCTACTTTCATTGTTTTACCTGTAGCTTTCCAGTTTCCCCAGCGTCATTTATTGAAGAGACTATCTTACACTATATATTCTTGCTTCCTTAGTCATAGATTAGTTGACCACAGGTGCTGGGGTTTATTTCTGGGCTTTCTATCCTTTTTGCATTGATCTGTATTTCTATTTTAGTGCCAGTATCATATTGTTTTCATGACTGTAACTTTGTAGTATTGTCTAAAATCTGGAAATTTGGTTTCTCCATTTTCATTTTTCTTTTTCAGTATTGCTTTGGCTATTCAGGGTCTCTTATGTTTCCATACAAATTTTAAAATATTCTGTTCTAGTTCTGTGAAGAATGCCCTTGGTAATTTGATAGGGATTGAACTGACTCTGTAGGTTGCTTGGGTAGTACAGTAATTTTGACAATGCTGATTCTTCCAATGCGAGAGCATGGTATATCTTTCCATCTGTTGGTGTCATCTTTGATTTCTTTCATCAGTATTTTACAGTTTTCAGAGTATAGGTCTTTGTCTCTTTAGGTAGGTTTACTCTTAGGTATTTTATTCTTTTTGATGTGATTGTAAATGGAATGGTTTTTCTGATTTCTCTTTATGATCTTTCATTATTAGTATATAGAAATGCAATTGATTTCTTTGTATTAATTTTGTAGCCTGCAACTTTGCTAAATTCATTGACAGTTCTGACAGTTTTCTGGTGCTGTCTTTAGGGTTTTCTAGGTATAGAATCATGTCATCTACAAACAGTTATAATTTTACTTCTTCCTTTCTAATTTGGATTCCTTTTATTTACTTTTCTTCTCTGATTGCTGTGGCTAGGACTTCCTAAATTATGTAGAATAATAGTGGTGAAAGTGTACATCCTTGTCTTGTTCCTGATCTTAATGGGTATGTTTTTAGTTTTTCACCATTGGGAATGGTGTTAGCTGTGGTTTTTCATATATTATTTTTACTATGTTGAGGTAGGTTTCCACTATGCCTACTCTGGAGATATTTTAAGAAACAGGTGTTGAATTTTGTCAAAATCCTTGTCTGTATCTGTTAAGGTAATCATATTGTTTTTATTCTTCAGTTTGTGAATGTGGTGTATCACACTGATAAATTTACAGATATTGAAGAATCCTAACATCCTTAGCTCTTTCTGAGAGAAACATACTGGGCTTCACAATACTTTATTTTGACTCTGTTGCAATATTTTTCACACATCATCTCTCTTAAAAATACTGTGCTCTTTATCCCAAGGTGCTGCTTGACCTTTTGTCAAATTTAAGATCCCATTAGACTACATGTAATAACAGCCTAAACTATTGTTAGTGATTCTTGTATGTGAGATATTGTTTTAATTACTTTACTCAGTTACTCCTCACAACTCTATAAAGTGTATACTATTATTATTCCCGTTTTACATATGAAAACACTAAGGCAAATAATAGAAGCTGAAGGGAGTTTCTATTGTGTCTCAGCGGTTATGAACCTGACTAGTATTCATGAGGATGGTGCTTTGGTCTCTGGCCTTGTTCAGTGGGTTAAGGAACCAGTGTTGCCGTGAGCTGTGGTGTAGGTCGCAGACATGGCTTGGTTCTCCCAGTTGCTATGGCATAGGCCAGCAGGCACAACTCTGATTTGACCCCTAGCCTGGGAATTTCCATATGCTGCAGGAGCAGCCCTAAAATAAAACAAAAAACAAAAAAAGACTAGAGGATGAATAATTTACTTCAGCTTACAAAACTGATACCATTTAGAGCTAGGGATTCATGATTGACATCGGATTCTGAGATTTTAATCCCAACTTTATATTTAAACTATAAAATAGTCTACACATACAGAGTACTTATTATCATTATAGTTTGCCTACCTACTTAATGGCTTACATAGGGACTTAGTCAATATTGCTCTTTGAAACTTCTGTATAAGTTAAAAACTTGTGTTCCTTGACTATAAAGAAAGGTCTGGGAGATTAACACAACACCTTGATTTTATTTGCCAATGTTAAGTGAGAAGCCAGTTTATGCTGTTTTCCCAACTTTATAATAGGAGATCATGTATTTTGTTCATACGGAATCTTTTATCTAAGAATTGCAAAGGGCTCTACAAGTGTTATCTCATTAACAATCTCATCATCTCTTTATCATATAATTTGTCTCTGAAGTGGGTGGCAAATAATTGAACCTGAGATGTATTACTTGACTTATCCAAGGTCACAGACCCAACTCTTCATAAACAGCAAAGAAATAAAACAAAAGGCAAGAAAGCACACCTGGAAGTGTAGGAAAACAGTATGGGAAATAAATCCAGGGAAATGTTTAAAGTAAATGTAATCAATATCTGCCATAAAAGAGTTGTCATACCCAGTTCCTCAAGCATAGGGAAAACAGAAGGGGATTGGCAATAGACATCACTTCTGAATATATCATAGAAGTCACAAAAGTCAAGTAAATGAAATTTTAAAAGTGGCCTAGAAAGGCTTAACAGTCTAATGTGATGTTTGAGGTGAATCAAAGTCTTATGAGTTTATATGCATGTTTGTTTTATACTTGCAATAACCCATCCTAAGCCAGTATTGTGACCAGAGTATAGAATATGCTGATTAGGTAAATCTTAAGGTTTATGACTACTTCTGAAACCAAGACATTGTGTCAGCTCTATTCAGATCATAACTGAGAAAAGACAGATGTTTTACCAAAGGGAAATAAACTGTTACTTACAGAAGCAGGATAATGGGCAGCAGAGCAAGCAGAAAATATGATCCCAGTTTATATATGTATATGTGTGTGTGTGTATTATACACTATGTATGTATATATACACTATATGTTATGCTTATAATATAATATATATAACATACACATTTACTTATTTCTACTCAGAAAAAGTAGTGGAGCATCAAATATTTGGTGGTCATGATCTTTATACAAGGTCACTTTGGGTTGCATTTTGGCATGAAATTTTCAGCTTTGATTTCAGTAGCATGTACAGAGACATGTTTGATATCTGATTTGGTAAAGTGTAAGACTTTGCCAATATGACTGAGAATGTTTATATTCCTTTATGTGACTCTTTGGAAGAAATGCCATAATCACTAGCAAAGTGTCTGGTTTAATTTTTGGGTTTCATAGAAAAGAAGCAGAAACAACTAAAGCATATGTGTAACTTTTTTAGAAATGGAAAAATAAACTAATATATATTGATAATTTTTTCAGTACAATTCTGATGCTGTAGATTTTTAATTATATTGTTCCCTAAGGAGGCTGTATTTAAATAAAACCAAAATAGAGCATTTTTATAAAACTCAGAAATAGGCAGTTTTAACCATACTGTATGAACATCTTTAACTGCAAAAATTCAAACATCGGAGAGCTTTAAATTAGAGAACTTATATATTGGTTGTTTATAACAGGTTCTGTAGCTCTGTTATTTGGCACTTAATGTATTTGAGCAGCATTAATCTAAGTAATAAACATCAAAAAACAAGTGTAGATCCCAAAATGTAAACTTGGTTTATACAGTCCATATTTTAAATCAATAGTGCAGATCAAGTTAAAAAAAATTTTGCTTATGGAGGAAGTGGTATAGAGAAAAGTTATTTTTAAATAAAAGCAGAAAGTAACCAGATTGGATATGAGAAAATCTGAGATCACTTTCTCCGCAGAAATTGGCGAACTGTATTGACTTTGGACTATTTACAAGTTCTCAATTTTCCTATCCGTAAAATAGATAAATTGAGTTCAAATCTAAGCACTGATTCCTGTATGATTATGGACAAGCTGTATAACTTCCTAAGCTCAGCTTTTATATCTATACAACGGAAATAAGAATTTCTACTCCACTGAATTACCGTGAGGATTAGATGAATTACTGTTCTTAAAAAGCACTTGTAAATAGTAATACATTACATGGAAGTTTGCACTTCCTGTTAAAGAATATATTGTATCCTTGAAAAAAATTAACAAATGAATCTGCAAGTGTTTTGCAATTCTAAAAAATCAGTAAGATTTAGCAAATAATAGGTTAAATTCTGTAACCAAAATAAAATAAATGTAAAAGTTTTTTATACATCTGGTCATGTCACAGATTGATATTATCTATTGTAAAATCTCATGGCTCATAAGAAATTGTTCTAAAGCATAGCACCATAAAACAATCTCAGTTTCTATTGGTAAGGAATCTGAAAGCAGCTTAGCTGACTGGTTCTGCTAAATTCTGCTTATGGTGTCTCGTGAATTTGCATTCAAGTTTTCAGCCAGAGTGTGTCACCTCAAGGTTACTTGGGCTAAAGAATAAACAGCATTAACTTACCACTACTTTCCCATGTTCTGTTGCCCCCAGATCTACACTGGTAGTATGTGAGAGGGAACTAATTATGGTGGGATTAGCAAGAAGCAGAACCGTTGGGGGTTATCTTGGAGGGTATCACTACACTCTTATTTAAAAATCTTTCAGTGGCTGTCCATAACTTCCAAGATAAAATTCAAATTCTCTACAATGAAATAGAAGTCTTGTAAGAAGCTGACCCTTCCAGATTCTCCAGTCTTGTTTCTTAGACTCTGTCACCTGTGGGAACATTCCATTCTAAACAGTAATGTGGTCTTCTTCACTTTACAGCTTAAGCTATTTGTAGTTTTTTAATAGTGATGTTATACTGAAAATACATTTTTATATTTATAGCAAATAATTATTAGGCATTTATTATGTCCTTCTTATAGTCATATTTAATCCTCACAGTAATCCTTGGATACTGGCACTATTATTTTCCAGATAAAAATGTTAATTCTCAAGTTTTAAGGTAAAGGAAGAATGACATGACAAGTGTAGTTACGCAATCCCTGCATGCTTTAAGTGCAACCAAGAGTGATAATTTAACCTTGGCCAAAGCCTGAAATGCGGTTCTCAAGTGATCTCTAAGTTAATGACTGTTGATGTCATATTGAATGCTTATAAAGCAACAGGACAGTGTGCATGCTTGTTGAGATTTCTTAGCAAGATGTCTGATGTCCATTTGGTATCTATGCTGGGTCCTGAGTTTTAGTTACTGTGGTTGGCTGCATAATGGGAATGTACTTATGTGATCAGTCCTGCATAAATGTCTTAACCTTTGAGACTCATTCAGTTTCCAAAGGCAGAGCTATCTTACATTATTCTTGTGTTCTCTGATAGAAAGTTGGTCTTGTGGGATTCTGGTAAGGAAAGGAATCAGAAGACTTCATCTGACTTCTCTTGATATTGACTAAAGATTTTTTCTCCCAGTTGCTTTTACTTTGTGTCCTTTGCTGGAAGGAATCTTCTTCATGAAAATAATCCACTGTTGGATTCTGTGACTCCTGATAACTTCCTAGATGTGAGGGTAGTCAAAGTCTTAGAGCCAGTGAGAGGCAATATGATATTCAAACTGGAAGGGTTTGTCTCTACAATCAGAGCTGTGTTATGACCTTGGATCAACATTCATAGTCGTGTTTTTGCCTAGTATACTCGTTCTTATCCTCCATGGTCTGTATAGATTTTATCTTCCCTAAGAAGATTCCTTGACTTCAAAAGCTGAATTAGAGCCCTTGAATAGTAATTTTTGCATGCTCTTCCAGAGAACTTGTACACTTGTTCAGTAATTTCATATTTACATCAATTGCAGCTCCACTGAAATCTTCAAATTATCAGTAATTGATTAGTAAAGTTGACTAGATGCTCTTAATAAATAAATGGATAAATATGTGAATGGATTAATGGATGGATAGGTAGATGAAGTCCTAGCCAGTGTTTTATTACAAATAAATATTGCTATTATGATTAATCCTATTTTATAGGTAAATTTTTTGTAAAGTGAAACACAGATATTAAGTGTAAAATTTTATGATTATACCTCAGTAAAGCTAATGAAACTGTTAAATTTTTAAAATTTGATGGGCTTTAGAAAATTTGACACCTTAGTAACCAACACCTTAGTCAGAAAAATAAAACATTTTGATTGACCAAAAAAAATCTCCTTGTACTTAATTGCATTAATAAATATCCTTCGTGAGCAACTCCTGGTCTGATTTTTATTATCATAGATTAGTTTTCCCTATTGTTGAACCTAATATAAGTGAATTAATTATTATGAACTTTGTGTTATATGGCTTATTTGGTTATAGCAGTGATTTATTTTTAAAACTCTTATTAATATACATCAAATATGCACGCATTCTTGTGTTGACAGATATTTGAATTGTTTACAAATTTTGCATAGTTATGAATAGAGCTATTATACATATTGTTGTAAAAGTCATTTTTGTGGATTCACACTATCACATTTATTGAGCAAATGACTAGGATTGAAATTTCTGGGTCAGAGTATATGCATTTGTTTATAGGAAGTGGCCAGTCTGCAGTGACTGCGTCATTTTATAATCTAAATATAGTGTATGAGTTCAAGATGTACCCTTAAACTCATACTCCCTTGAGTCTCTTCTGTTCTTGAATTATATTTAAAAATTTTATTCTTAAGTACTGATACAAAGTCATTATATCTTTCTGATGACTTTATATTTTTATCAGTATCCAATATACCTCTTTGTCTTTAGTAATATTCTATGTCATGAATCTTTTTTTTCTAATATTAATTTAACCACTCAAGTTTTCTTACACAGATTTATTTATTTGGTCTTTATATTTAAAATATGTTTCTTATAGACAACCTCTAGTTGCATATGTAAGCAATCTGGCAATCTCTTATTTTTAATCAATGCTCTTTTAATTAAATTTAAATTAAATTTAATTATTAATATAGCTTATGTCTACTGTTTTACTATTTGTTTTCTATTTCTCCCATATAAGCTATTGTTCCTCTGTTCTTTCTTGCTTGCCTCTTTTTGGACTAATCTTTCTTTGTTATAATTGTTTTCTTTCTATGTTTTGAAATATGTACTGTATGCATTTGCACTTTAGTTTTAATTACTTTAGTAAATATTATGCATTCATATTTTTCATAAGCTTTAAAACTTTCTATAACAGAAGATCCTTCTAGTAGTATAATTCCTTTACCATCTCTATCACTTGTGTTATTGTTGCCATATATATTAGTTTTATATTTTCAAGCCACAGAATGTAATGTGACAGGTTTTAATACTTACTTTGAAAAGAATAAGAGAAACCATAGCCTTTTGTATTCACCTAAATCTGTATTTTTCTGGAAATACTCATTCTTTCCTCTAAATGTGCATTTTCACGTTGTATCATGAACAATGTTAAGCCTGACCAATGTCTTTTAGTGTCTGTGATGGAGCAGATTTTCTGTTAACAATTCTTTCAAGGTTTATTTATTTGAGATGTCTTTATTTTGGCCTCATTTTAAAAGAGTATTTTTGCTGAATATAAATTTATAGATTTAAGACTCTTCCACTGTCTTCTCCACCCTGTTGTTTCCGTTGAGAATCTGTCATGAATATTGACATTACTTTGTATTGTGATGCTCCTATTTAAGATGTTCTCTTCTATTTTTCTTTTTAGCAACTTGAGTGTGATATATCTCAGCGTAGTTCGTCATGGATTCATCCTGCTTAAATTTGGTGGAACTTCTTGCAAATGTAAAGGTATGTTTTTAAAATGTATTTGGCATTTGGGCATTTTTAAAATACAATTTATGTGTCCTAATGTTTTTCTCATATCCCTTTGGGACTCCAAATATAGACAATTTAATATGAAACCATAATTCACTAAATTCTTGTTCATATATTTCTTCAATTTTTCTTCTCCTTCAGATAGGATTATTTTTATGCCTTCAATTTCACTAACCTTTATTTTTCATAATTCAAACTGTATTTTTATTTCATATATTATATTTTAAATTCTAGAATTTTCATTTGTTCCTTTTTTATGGTTTAAATTTCTCTGAGGTCCCTGTCTACTATTTCAGAATCTGAAATAGATTCAAATATAAATTTCAAAATCTGTGTTGCTTTGGGTTCTGTTTCCACTAATTACTTTTATTTTTGATTCTGAGTACGTGTCCATGTTTCTTCATGTTTTCAGTAATTCGATTCTATTGTTGACATTATGCTGAATAAACTATTGAGATTCTAGATCGTGTCATCTTCCAGTAATGAATGTTAAATTTTCCTCTCTAAACAGTTAAATTACTGGTGGCTCTTTACATTACTGTCAGGTTTTTAAAAATTAATTTCATGGTGAATCTCTGTCAGTTTTGTCACTAGTTCTAAGTTACATCTTTTATTCCAAGGCCTCACTTTTATTGCAAAAGCTTGCTCTTTCTGGAGCTGCAACTAAATGCATGACGTATTTACAAAGCCATGTTTGGTCTTCTCCAGTTTGGTTGAATGAGAATTACAAGAGCTAACAGTTTTACAAGAACTTCAATGTTTCTATTCCAGACTCATTGCAACTGCAGAATAGCAGAACTAGGCCTTTCAGAGTCTGGCTTGCATTTATGAAGCCCAGTCCTTGGCCCGGATCCATGGTAAATCCCCGTGCAGTATTTTGGAGGTTTTTGCAAAGCTGCTTCTTCTTCTGATACTATTTCCTACAACTCCTAAGCACTTTAGCAGATCGAAACATTGCCTCCTCAGCTAAGGGGACTATTGTTTCCTTTGTACTCAACCTTCCTATGCTATAGTAGTTAAAATATTCCTCTTGATAAAGCTGGGATGAGCATGAGCTTGCTTTCTATGATCCTGCTCTTCCTATTTCCCAGTGCTTGAAATAGCCATTTCATTTTTTTCTCAAATGTTATTTTTGTTGATAGTAGGAGGAAAGTCCTATATCAGTTATTCCTTCATGCCTGGAAGCAGACTTCTCATCATTAATTATGTTTTGAGTTAAATATATTGTTGAATGAGAGGGTATTTTGTCCATATGTCCAGTGTTACATAAAGTGAGCATGGGAAAACTATGCCTTAGAAATCCTGATTTAACAGTGGTTCTATAATGAGAGATACTCATAGAAGAGGCATAAATTGGGTCTTAAATTTATCTGTTATGAAATTCACTGAGACAGACAAATGTGGGCAGCGAAAGGAAACCAGGTAATAAACCAAATGCCATTGATTTTTAAAAGTTAGGTGGTTAGGTTAACTGATCCAGTGAATGGATCAGTTCAGCAGACCAGATTCCTTTGTAAATATATTGAAAAATATGAAAATACTTTTAAAAAGAGTTTAAATTTTACACATTAAAGCATTGCTGTGCGTATTACAAAAGACTTCTTTAGTTTACAAAACGACTCATTGAGGTCTCCGTACTCTGGTGAATTCCCAATATAATTGCCAAAAGCAGAATCATTTATCTCTTGCATGTGGATAAAAGAAAGCAGAGCGACAGTTTTCTTTTTATTGTGTTTATCTCTTTCTCCAAGTTAACTGACCTAGTCCCAGAGTAACTCACATACAGGGTAAAACTAACAAAGAAGAGGACATAGGGTTGTTTCCAGAGCAGCAAGTGTAATGTAGATAAGGTTCCTGAGTCCCTTTTCCTTTCTGAGGAGGTCCCACTCCAGGGCTCTTGCACAGACTTCTCACCATTCATGTAAACCAGTAGAATAACTTATCCAGAAGATGGGGAATTCAGTGGGTCAAAGCCATTCAGTGTTTTTGACTCGGCTCAAGAGAACTAGGGAGTATAGATTTTGGTCTTGTTTTGCCTTTTTTTTTTTCTTTTTTGATGTTTTTCTTTTATTTTTGTATGGAATACAGACATTTGTATTAGCTTTATATTTCTCTTTTCTTTTTTATGGTGTATTTGGTTTAAAAGGGATAATTGGCTTTAATAAAGTAAATTTCCTTCAGGTAATTTCATTAGCAACAATAAAACAGTGAGTATGAAAACTATAAGCATATTTCAGTGAGCCATGTAAAACCTCTTTTTTTTTTTTAAGTCTAACCCCTGGGTCAACAAATATCTGAATAAAATCAGTGACTGACTTAGAAAATATATTAATTAAAATATAATTTTTACAATAACTTTACCTTCTTTAGCACCAAGAAAAGTGAGAAATGTCCCTCTTCTATTCTTAATAGATTTATAGTGTAGTGAGGAACAGAAACATATAATTACTAGGTTAACATTTTAAGTGCAGTATCAAGGCAATCTGTCAATGCCAAAACACACTAAAAAGGGAGACCTTACCTAGTTCGTAGTGGCAGATTGATTAAGGAAAATATTCTAGAAAGAGGTGATGCCCTTGGTGAGTCTTCAATAATTAAAGTAAGTTACAGTCGCCCATCAGTAATCATGGGCGGAATTGGTTCCAGGACCCCCACAGATACCAAACTCTTGGCATGCTCAGGTGTCTTTTATAAAATGGTATAGTATTTGCATATAACCTGTGCACATCCCCCAGTATACTTGAAATCATTTCATGATTAGTTATGATATCAGCATGAAAGATTGTAAAGGCACATCAAGAAAAACTGCTGTTGCTTTGTTTAGAGTGTGACATGGAAGGAAAACAGAGAAGAGACAAGTATTGAAAATATTAAGAATAATTCCCTAGGATCTTTAAAGCATTAAAAATGTTTGCAGTAAAGTATATTATACTGGGAGATGAATTTGAAGAATATCCACCTGCTAGTAAGGAACACACTTTAGAATCAAAAGACGATGAACTCTAAATAGAGCCTTGGTGACAGGTTCAACATAGGGGCAGGTGATCACCATAAAGAAATACGTAGGAAGTAAAATCTGTAGAACTTGTTGACAGACTAAATGTGAGTAAAGTGAGAGCTAAAAGTCATAATGATTCCCAGTTTTCGAACTTGAGTGACTGAATTTTTGGAGATATGAAGGAATAAACAAGGGTGATCAGATAGAAAGAGGAAGTTCATTGTGACTGAGTTTGACTTTGAGGTACCCAAGAGAAGTATATGCAAGGGCTCAGTGAAGAAATCTAGGCTGGGTATTTAACATAATTGGAATTGTAAAACCAAACTAAAACAAAACAAAAAAAATCTAAATTCACCATGGAAAGAAAAATACAGAGTTTTATAAAAGGAGGATCAAGGATTTGGGAGTTTAGAATAGAGAAGTAGAAAAGGAGACAGTTCCCGTTCTGACTCAGCCAGTTACAAACCCTACTAGTGTCCATGGGGATGTGGGTTCAGTGTGTCTCGCCTCACTCAGTGGGTTAAAGATCCTGCATTGCTGTGAGCCATGGTGTAGGTTGTGGATGTGGCATAGACTGACAGCTGCAGCTCCAGTTTGACCCTTAGCCTGGAAACTTCCATATGCCACAAAAACAGACCTAAAAAAAGAGAGAGAGGAAAGTAAACGTAGAAATGACGAAAACATAGTACTCTGAGAGAAAAGAAATAGCAGGACAGTTAAATGGGGCAAATGATAACCTTTTCAACAAATGATGCCAGCACAATTAGATACCCACATGCAAAGAATTAAATTGAACGCTTATCTCTTACTACACAAAAAATTGATTCCAAATGAATCAAAGCTAAAACAGTAAAACTCCTAGAAGAATGGAATTCCTGTTGTGGCTCAGTGGGTTAAGAAACCGACTGCTATACATGAGGATACAGTTCGATCCCTGGCCTTGCTCATTGGGTTAAGGATCTGGAGTTGCCACAAGCTTCAGCATAGGTCATAGATGCAGCTTGGATCTGGCATTGCTGTGGCTGTGGTGTATAGACTAGCAGCTGCAGCTCTGATTTGACCACTACCTGGGAATTTCTAGGGAAATTCAATATGCTACAGGTGGTGAGGCCCTAAATAAAAAAACAACAGCTCTTAGAAGAAAATACATATAAATCTTTAAGAGCTCAAGTGATGAAAGGGAAAAACACATTAATTGGACTTCTTAACCATCAAGAAAATGAAAAGATAATCCATGGATTGAGAGAAAACATTTTCAAATCACATATCTAAGGATGATATCAAGGATGTATAACAAATTTCTTATAATTAAAAAAATCATGGCAATTAAAATGGGAAAAAATTTGAATAAGCATATTTCCAAATATTGTATATGAATGGCCAGTATGCACAGGAAAAAATGTGCAGTAAGATTAACCATCGGGTAAACACAAATCAAAACCATAATGAAAGACCACTTTGTACCCATAGGATGGCTATAATAATAATAATAAATACTAAAAATACCAAGTATTAGAATGCAGAGAAACTGACATTTTCATATATTATAGTGGGTATAATAGTGCAGCTATTTTGGAAAGCAATTTGACAGTTTCTCAGAAAAATTAAACATAGCATTCTCATATGACCAAGAAATTCCTCTCCTAGGTATAGACCCAAGAGAACTGGGAACTCATGTCCGCAAAGGAACCTTTATATGAATGTTCATAGCAGTATCATGCATAATAGGTAAAACAGGAAAGCTACCCTAATGCCCATCAATTGATGAATGGTTTAAGCACAATGTGTTCATCTCTGTAAGGGAGCGTTATTCATCAATAAAAAAGAAATGAAGTACTGATACATAGCACAGCATAGTTGAACTTCGAAACAGTGTGAAAGAAGTCAGTCATATAAGACCACATATAGTATGATTCAGTTTATATTTAATGCCGAGAATTAGGCAAATCCATAGATACATTAATTAGATTGGTTCTTGCCAGTGTTGGGAAAGAGATAACTAAAGTAGTGGTGGTGACTGCTAGTGGGTTCAGGGTTTATTTTGAGGATAAATAAAATGTTCTGATATTAGTAATGATGATTTCATCACAGGGTGAATATATTAAAAAATACTGAATTATACACTCTAAAATGGTGTTTGGGGACCTCAATTGTCTCAGTAAAACTGTTTAAAAAATAGCTTCAGTGTCTCCCAAGTCCAGCATTTTATGGAGACTATCCTTACAGTGAATCTACATGGGCTTTTTAAATGTCCTTTATCCAGACTTGAATATAGTTACTGCAGAAAACTTCTGCTGAGTTCAGGCATATGACTCAGCATAGGACAAGTGATTTCAGCTAAGTGAATCTCCTATCTGCACTGCTGAATTTTAACATTCATACACCAACTCTCTGAAGCCATAAGATCAGTTCTGGATTTGAGCTTTTCCTGTGACAGTGTGGATGGAATATCATGGGTGTTGGAGACTTACAGTCTTATAATTCCCTAAGAAGAAGAATTCGCTGGGAGGCAGATCTATACTGGAATTCAGAATATAATACTTCAGTCCTCTAAATCTGCAGGAACTTCTACAATCTCACTTAGGCTCACCATCCAAGATGTGTTTGCCTGATGTTCCTATGCCCTCCTAAAGTTAGATGTCTTTTTTTCTGCTTACAGAGAATCCACAAAGGTCAACAACCTTGTGATTTTGTTATTGGTACACAATACAGTGGCACAACATATCTATGAGACACCATCTAAACAAAGTTCATTCTGTTACTTTCCTTTCTTAGTTAACAATCTACAGTAGACTCTTGTTTTATGTTGCATATCTAATGTAAAGTAGTATAGTTTAGGTTGGGGAAAATCATTTCTCACATATTAAAAAAACTTTTCCTTAAGAAAACAAATGTTTTAAAGTGGTACAGGTGTAAGTTGAATGTCGTCTCCACTGTATAAGTTACTGAATGACCTTAGACAAATTACTTAACCACTCAGTCTGTCGCCTCAACTGTGAAAGAGGAGAATAACAGAAATGACTAACACACTTGATTCTTGTGAGGGCACAATAAATTCATACTTGTTAGGTAAAATATATTCTACAAATGAGTTATTCTCAAGTATATGTGTGTGTGTGCGTGTGTGTGTGTGTGTGTGTGTGTGTGTGTTCAGGTAGTCATATGTCTTTTTTTTGAGTATACAACTCAAATAATCACCATCCAAAGTGAGCAGGAAATCTATTGTAGGTTAATTATGGCAGGAACAAACTAAAATATGCATTTTCCTTTGGAGTTAGAGTTCTAAGAAAATGTACATTTTTTTGTAAGTGACATGCAATTCACAAGTGAGTTGATTTGTGTATGTCTAGTTATATCTGTTGTGGATCTTCCTATGGCCCAAGAGGAAAATATTCAGTTTGCAAAAGTTATTACTCATCTGTTTTATTGGCCTGGGATTCAAAGCAATATCTGTTCTGTATGAGTGAATTAACTTCAGTCCCATTAGAAATAAAAACAAAAACAGATCAGTAAATTAGACAGTTAATCCTTTAAACTTGTATCCTCTTTAAAGCTTTATAACAAATGTATTTTTCCTACAACTAATATCTTCAAAGATTACAGTAAAGGGGATATTTCATCTAAATTTTACAGTAAATGGCTTGTCCCTGAAACAAGTGGAATATTAGGTGGACCATCTGGATAGGAATTGCTGGAGACTACCTGACTTTTGCCGCCTAGGTTCTTTCGTATACATCAGTCTCTATTTGAATCACTAGGTTAGTTATGCTAGTTATGATGTTCTGTAACAGCAAGGTTAACTTAAGATTTAGAAGAACCCAGTTCTTTGTTGAAACAAAACAAAACAAAAAAACCCAGCTTAGATCTGGATGGTCTTCAGTTTCCTCATCTCTATAATAGGGGTCGTATCTATTTCTCCAGATTGGCTCTTGTAACAATCTAATGAAATAATGTATGAAGTAGTGCCGCATGAATATTTTACCAGGATATTCTGCTAAACTATGAAAAAAAATATGTATTCCATGTTGTGGAAAGTCTTAGAATTGAACACCTCAGTAGATGAAGTTGGCTCTTTTCCAGAATCACTTCTGCAAAATATATTTGGTTTGAGTTCTGTTATTTCATCTTTCTAATTAACTTCTCAAAATAAAGCTTACTAAATATCAGATGTCCATTACAGATAATTTGGGAAATACAGAAAACAAAATGAAAGATAAAATCTTCTACCTTCCAGTATCACCACTCTGAGTTAATTACAGTTAACATTTTGATGACTTTCTTAGTTACATTTCCTCACCTGAAGAAAAGCAACCCTTTAGGTGAATGAATGAAACTGGGCTCTCATCTCCAACCTCACTGCCATTTGCTGCTACAAACAGAAATTGAAATTAGAGGAAGATCAGTAATCTCTAAAACACGGAAACAGCAGACCTCTTAACTGGCCCTAAACCTCTTTATAAGTCCTCATCTGTGGACTAAGAAGCTTGCAACAGCAATACCGGCTCAGGGTGCATTTCTGGATGCTGCTCACCCCTGCTGTCCTTCTATCCGCATCAGAGAAATCATTGTACATTTCTAATTAGAATAATATTTTTAACACTCTCCCTAGAGCAAGGTTTTTCCAAACACTGTTTGGAAAACAGGTGAGGGACACCTGCCTGTGACTCAAATCTTCTGAGAGTCTTTCCCAGTTAATTCTGTCTCACCTCCTGCCTCGAATGCCAGTTCAGTTAGTGGCAGAATAGCTTTCTCTCCTGGCCCCCGCCCCGCCCCCCGCCTCCATCCTCTGGGGAAGGAAGGATAAAAGATCAGCCCCGGTGGGTGTGCAGACCCGAGCGCGAGCGCGCGGGGCCATCGCTGGGAACCCCCGCCCTCTCCCCTTGCCGCCTCCAGCGCAAGTGACAACGCGCGCCCTCCAGGCTCGGGAGCAGCACCGAACAATCCCGGGTAGGGCTCGCCTCGCCGGTGACATCACTCCCGAAGATACTCCCCACTCTCAGCGCCTGCCTTCGCGAGGCGTTCGTCCGTTTGTCGGTTTCCTCCTGTCCGCTGCTGGAGAGGGCTCATTGCTGGCAGGGACAGAGCCGGGCACAGAGGAGCGACAGGACCTGGAGGAAGAGGGAGAGCTAAGGCAGCGTGGAAAGGAGGACCCCGGCAGGCGACAAGCATGAAATTCAGTCCAGCGCACTACTTGCTGCCTCTCTTGCCAGCGCTGGTCCTCAGCACCAGGTGAGTCCAGGAGCGTGAGTGACCTGAGCTGAGGGGCGCTGCCGGTAGGGTAGGTTAGTCCCACCATAGGTCACCTACAGGGGCCAAGGACAGACATTTAAGCTGTTTATATCTCCCGCCTAAGTTAGGGGGTTTCTCTGTAGTCCTCTCTGTTTCAGAAGGACTCTGAAATCCTTCTGGGAGAGAGGAGCCCTTTTTCTAGTTATCCTAGTCCTTAAAGAAATCCTTAGTATTCCTCCCAGGGAGGAAACCAAGTGCTTTCCCTTCCAAAGACTTGTTTCCCTCCGGCCCTGGTAGTGTCAAAGAGATATAATGTGTTAACAGACCAAAATAAAGAAAGGAAATTAGACAAGGAGAGTATTGTCACCAGGCAGCATCTTTACATTGGAGCTGCCTTAGTAGCCTAAGAGTTTACCCCCTTCCCTGTGTCTGGTTTTAAGGTACAGAGCATCAGAAAAGAAAAGAAAAAAGAAAAATGATTAATCTTGGGATATGATATGCCTTGCACAAAAGTTCCTGGACTTGTGAAATGATCTGTTTTAATGTCTTGAGTAAGCTTAGTAGTGGACATTTTCTCTTCCCTCTCTTATGTATAGGTCTAATTAAAAAGCACACGAGGCAGTTAAAAGTTAGAGTGCTGATGCAAGGACCCAAGTCAGAAACAATTAAGTACTGTAGTCCATCATTGGCCATAGATGGCACTTTAAGCCCCAGCACAGAGGAGCTATTTTTAGTGGAGGTTTAAAATGCAGTGATTGAATAGAGTTTTGTGACTCCCCACTGTTGATCAAGCCCCAAAGTTAGTGATGGGCTTGCATTCTTCTTCCACAAGAGCAGCACAAAGGTGGACTGTTTCATTGCCCAGGACTGAGCCTTTATTCTACATGGCCTGAACATCATATTGGCAGCAACCTCTTTTCCTTGGCTACTATAAAATAAAATGACCCACACAGGATGAGAATCTTTTCAATTCCATGTGAATGGAAACATTATCTGATTGTGCATCTGACTGAAAATGAAGAGAGGAAATAGGATTATATCTAATTCTGACATTGAGAAGTATGAAGGAAACTCATTATCTATGAAAAATTGGAGTGGCAAAATTCTTGATTCTATTCCTAATCACCATACCCTCTTTTAGGCTCGTGTAACCAAACTTTTCTTTCAGTATGAGGACTATTTGATTAGTATTTGCTTGCAAACAAGCCCAAGTGACTTTCCTGGACTAAAATATAATATGATTTCTTTATTTTCTTTAAGGGTTGCTTGTTACTGGACTTCCCAAAATCAGGTGTTTTTAAAATCACTTTCCTTCCCAGTGTTATAATAACTTGCTCCAATTATAGGGCTCATTTTAATACTTGTAGCTAACTCCAAACTACTCAGTACAAATCATGCAAAATAGTCATTTTCGAAGTACTTTGGCATATACTCTGAACTCTTGTGTTGTGGTTTAATAATTTCTTGTGGATTCTTATGGAGAAAGAAAATTCTCAAGTTGTATGGAACTTATGTAGATGTCTACCAGCATATGCAGAAAATAATAAAATATTTAAACAATGGAAGCCCTGCCCACAATTATTTTAATACGGTGAATCTCTAGTGTTCCAAAAGTACACTTGCTTTTTAAAGATGCTATAATTTAAGTGATTCAGAAAGCTCTATAGTCTCCAGTTTCCAAAGTTTTAGTGTTGGTTATATAATACAAAAACAAAGAGCCATCATCTTTCCATTTATAAAAGGGTTAATTTTTATCAGGATAAATTTGTGAAAAATAGTCAACGTGCTTTTTTCCAACAAAACATTGATTTAGTCATTCACTTTAGAAATGAAACTTCTGCAGTGTTGGTTGCATGTGAAAATTGCGACAGATCTTTAAATTTTTTCTCTTGACAACTCAAAAAAAAAGAGCATGCTGGCCTTTAAAAAGTGAAACTTTTCCTAATCAGTGACATGTCTTATTGTGATTACGCTATAACAATTTATTTTACTGGATACTCAGTAAAGTACCTTGTGACAGTGAGAGAACTTGGACAATAAATTTGGTACTATCAGTATGTCATTTTGCAAGGAAGGGCTTAGGTTTCAGTGGATTCTAGCAAAAGTTTATTTTCTGTGTATTATTTAAGGGGTTTTTTTTGTAGGCATTCGGTTAATATGTGGGTTAGAACCTAAAATGAACAAGTTTGCAAGAAGAGTTGCATTAGTAGAAGGGAGCTTTATTGTCCTGCTTAGAAAACCTATGTTGCTGAGCCATGACCACCTGTGACAGTGGGTGTTCTAGCCAAAGACTTCTGTTAACTTAGTTTCTTAGTCAGTGGTCCTATTTGTGAAGCAAAAGCCATTTCACATGCTTAAATTGTGTTGGATGCATTAGCA
The DNA here is from genome assembly GCA_004024745.2 of Catagonus wagneri. Taxonomy (NCBI): domain Eukaryota; kingdom Metazoa; phylum Chordata; class Mammalia; order Artiodactyla; family Tayassuidae; genus Catagonus; species Catagonus wagneri. The sequence goes on along the minus strand of PVHT021183666.1, from coordinate 23,411,282 downwards.
GAGGGTGGCAGTTGCTAGATTTTCCTATAACCTTTGGGTGTTATCACTTTTTTTGTTGTTAAGATCTTTTCAAAGTGAGAAAAATAATGCAGATGAGACTCTTCATCGGAAAAAAAAACATGTATTTTCCTCAACATCTCTTTCTTTTGGGATCATTCTTTAATACTTTGCTATTATCTTTCTAGTAAGTCTAAATTCAGTTCTTGCTTTAAAGTAAAACAAAACAAATGCTGCACTTAGAGAAGGACAGTTAATATAGCATAGTATTCTACCCACAAGGATGACAACTCAAACAATTTTGCCTTTGAAGTATGAATTTCTGAATAGCTTTAAGTTTTTCATTGTTCCTTATCCTCCCCTTTTCTGTAGAGACTTTATGTGTTGAGGCACAAACATTCCATAATTTTCACCATAGTGAATATTTATGCCCCACAATCAGAATTGCTGAATTTGTCCTGAAAGAAAGCTAAATGTTCACCTTCAACAATACTCAAGAACGGTTCCCTGTTTTACTTACTAGTAAACCCCATAGAGTTAAAGAGAGCTGTTAAATTTCTTGGCATATTGTCTCTCCTGTCTAGAAAGTATATACAAATTCAAAAAAAAAAAAAAAAGAGTTAATATTATGAATAGTGTAGGTAATGCAGAAACCCATTTAACCTGTGCATAAGTAAATGTAGTCAAAGAAAGCAATCATATATGTTGGCTTAATACCTTCAGAGTAGAATGACTTTACTTTTTAAAAAGCTTCATTCTGTAAAAGCATTAAATTGCTATTCCAAGGCAGCTAGCAATTCACTTCAGAAAGATGTAGTGTAGGTATTGAAAGGAATAGTAGGGTGAAAAAAATCTTTAGAAGTTCTTGGTGAAAAGGGACCCATGGAGTGCTGGAGAAGGCTTGTGCTTTAGTTGCTGAACCTCCCTTCCTTTATGTTGTGAGTCTACTCTTGATAACTTTGGATTTTTAAGTTTTAAATGACTTAATGGGGAGAGAACATGGCAGGCAGGAGTGAAGGTCTACTGACTTCTGGTGGTTTTCAATCAAGCAAGAACTTTAAGCAGATGGTTGGTTAGAGTCCTCCCAATAGGAGTCCCCTTAGAGGTCTGTCCTGGGCCCTCTGACCAGCAGTCACACCACATGATTATTTTGGAGTCTATTTTTAGATGGTACTATATATTGAAGATGTCCCAGGTGCCTATTTGCGCTGTGCCTTAAACTTATCTCAGAAACAAGTTGATAAATAGGATAAAGGAAAGACAATTGTCATAATAAGAACAAAGTGAGCACCCCAAATCTGATCTTTAAGTAAATAAATTTGATGTTGGAGGGAGTCTTAACTTTAATTTTTCCAAATGTGATATGTGTGTTTTTTTTCCTCGGCCCTGCATACCTTTACATGACCCTGCATATATTTATTTGTAAGAACTGCACCGTTCTGTGTAATTGAATTAGATAAATGTTTACATGATAGTAATAGAAAACTTTTAAAATTCCAGTTCTAGGCTTTAGTTGTCTGCTTTTAGCTGTTTTTAAAGTGACTGATTTGTGGACTATCTTTGTGTTAAATTTTCCCTATGACTAATGAAAGAGATACCTCAAACATTTATGAATTGACTGTACAATTGTCCCAGACCAAACTACATGTAATTGAAAGGTAGAATTTGACCTACCAACCAGGAAGCAAAAATCACTGAAATCACTGATGAGTATATGGGTGTAATGAAATTATATTTTCTCATGTGTGAAGGAGAACACGTGTGTTTGTGTGTATGTGCATGCATGACTTCAGAGGAAAATATTTTTAATAAATAGGACTAAGTAATTTAAGTAACTTGATTAAACAGATAATGATTAAAATTAAATTTTTTTCTCTAGAAAACCCCAAAAAATCCATTTGAAGTTGTTTCCATAACATTCAGGAATGTTTTTGATGTTTTCATTATCACACATCAAAAGTGTACCTGCAGTAAGTCAATTGCTGCATAAGGCATCAAAGTAATAAAATAATGTTAGTTACAAATGCATCTCCCTATAATATCTAGTGACTTTCAGAAGTAATTATATATAAGATGAAGTTGGGTAAATATTAACAACAGGTTTTAAACAAAGTTTGAAGTGTGAGTATAAGAAAGAATGAATGATATCAATTAAAGAATATCAAAAATAACTTCTGCTCTCCAAGGGCAATGGGAAAAATGATATTTTGTAATCAACTTTAGTATTGTGTGACACGTGTTAGCAGTGTGATGTTAGATGGTTTTATCCTCTTTATTCAGTTTTTCTCATGTAGAAAAAAACTCATAGAAACAATCTGAGGGAGCTTTGGTAAAGTCTGAATGAGATCATCTAAAAAAGAGTTCACCGTATTCCCTGGAACACAGTAAGTACTTAACAAAGGTTAGCCTGTTCAGCTATTACTACATGGTTGTTATTTTCATGAAAGTTTTGTATCTTGATTTATCTGGACATAGAATAAATGAAAACTTGGATACAAATCACTTGGATGATACAAAATTAAAAGTCATCATCCAAAAGAAATAAAAGATTGGCAAAGAAGAGGGGGAGCAGAAGAAATCATGAGGATTACGTGGTAACTAGACTGGTCCTTTCAAAAATGTTTTGATGGCAAAGTGCCTGGATGGTGCTATGTACTTTGGTGAACACCATGGAAAATTGTAATATTTAATTTTATTATATGAGTATGCTTTAGCACAAAAGTACATAGTTAGCTATTTAACTTGTTAGCTACACATTAAATTGCATTTATGGTGCATAAATAGTAATATCAAATCAAAGCCATGCACATAAGCCTCAATGAATAAAAAGCTACTTTCAAACTACATAGGCAAGATTGATATAAAAGTTTTTACAGTTTTATTTTCTAATTGTTAATCCCATCATCCATTAGCAAGCTATAAAGGGACAAGCACTTAGAGAAATTAAGGGAAGAAAATGTAACATTGAGATTTTTTTCTCCTATTAACAACAATTTAAGGACTTGCTGATATAGAAAAGGCTCACCTACTAAATGTTTTAAGAATCATCACATAAAAGGGCTTTTATACTAAGCCAGTTTTTAAAACAGCTTTAGAGATCATGTAGTCTCAACTGGTTTTCACATATTTTATTTTAAGCTCTTCACATTTGTGGAGTGAAATTGTGACCATTAAATGAAAAGTATGTATTTTTGCCATAGATTACTGTATGTGTGTGCATGTTTGTCAGTATATATCTGTTGAGTAGACCACAGAACAGGATGTGATTTGCTAAGGAGAAGTAAAGGCATAGATCATTTAAAGGCTGTATCAGTAAAGGGCACGTGTTTAGTGGGACGTTGAGAAACATTGCTTCATGATTATAGGATAAAAAAATATATTGATAATAAACCATTCCATTCAGATACATGCTAAGGTTCAGCCAAATAAACGCTGTGCTCTGAGAATGCTTTCATAAACACTAGGAGACATCATTATACCATAGGTAGTGATTGCATTGCAATTATGTCTAACTTGTTTGGTGCTGCTTTTGAGTGTTTTAATCTCTTTGAGTGTACTTTAAAGAGTCTGTTATTGGGAAACATGCTGTGAATACAATGCTGTATTCTCATCCAAAGCCCTTCATTTTAGAGGTGAGAAAACTGAGGTCCAGAGTGACTGAGTCTTGTCTAAGATCACAGAGGAAAATCAAAACAGGAACCCAGAACTTTTGCAACTACTCCTTCTCTTCTCTCACGTCATGAGCGCTTTCTATGACATCTTCTCTGTAATTAAGCCACATTGGTATATATGTGTGTATCTGTGTGTGTGTGTGTGTGTGTGTATACACATATGCATATATATATACATATATATATATGTATATGCATATAGTACTTTCCTTATATCCAGAAGTTCTATATATTGTTAAGTATAAAGTAATTTTAAAAACTTTCTGGCCACATAGAATCATGATAGAACAACAGGTTATAGTCAAAAGGTCAAAGGGAGTTACAGTAATAAGGAGTTGAATACCATTTGTTCACCTATATTCAGCTGTGGGTTTTTTTGTTTTGTTTTGTTTTGTTTTTTTGAAGAATGAGTTGGCCTAAAATAAGATTTCCAGGTCATTTTCAAAACCCAAGGCAGAGTCATTGATGAGTTCTCACCTTTTGCACACAGTTTATCTTTCAAGAGACATACCCATGATGGTTGCTCTTTATTTTTCAGTTCTGTTGTAACCTGATATTTTTATGCTTTTGGGATCTTTTCCTTGAGACTCTTTATTATAAATGTAGTTCCTAGTAGACATTTGCTTATATATTCCATACCCATTAAATCTATACTTCAAATGTGTGGTGTTATTTAATGGGTAGCACACTGAACTATCTTACAAAGATGAGATCCTAAATATGTTCACATCTAGCTTTAATGTATGATGACATTGCATTTCATTTAATTCAGATGTCTTTGGACAATTTATAGTTATATAACATTTTTTTAGAATTAGGTGGTCATAGATTTTATTCTACACAAACATACCGTAAACTCTCTGCCTTTAGATAAGTTTCTTAACCGTTCTGAGATTTAAATTTCTCGTTCATAAAATGGAAGAGAATAAGTCCCTTAAGATCCACTAGAATTGAACAAAGTATATTTAAGTTCTTTCTCAATGCATGCACATAGCTATATACTCTGTAGTCCTTCTGGAAACCCTAAAATGTATTAGCTATCGTTGTACATAGGAATTACAATTTAGTGTGTTGATTTTGTATTGGATACCTCAAGCAAACAACATTTAATTTGATCATTTTATTAAAATTAGATTAAATGGTTTCCTTAAATGAGTTTCAAAGTTCTTGACTGACTCAGCCAAAATAATGAAGTTGTAGTTTATTCCTGATAAGATTCTTTTAGTGGAAAAGATGAGAGAATTGAGCTCAGTGAATGATTCTTAGGAAAAATGAAACAAAAAGCATCGAATGGCTTGATGCTTCCCAAAGTAGTCCTTTGAGCTGAGCTAAAGTATCAGCAAAGGTTAATGCAGATTTTGGGTCAGGCTTCAATCGCATATCCCCAATGGAGGATGTGACTTTCTGTTCCTCCTGTTTAATCATCAAAAGGGTTATGAGGGTTTCTAGTTCCCTACCCTTTAAACTCTATTCAAACGCAACTCCGAGCAAATAGAAACAATTACTCAGTGAGTAGCTTGAGATAAATGGAGTAGGAGTTACAGGAAATGTCTGTGCTGTCATATGTATTGAATCAAAAGAATATGGAATCAAACAGATTTTAGGTCAGCCTTAGTAACTCCCTGATGTTAAAAATGTCAATTAACATCTCCTAGGCACATTTTTCTCATCAATAAAAAGGTTATAACATTGCCTCTCTCATAGATTAGTAAAGATGATTGAATAAGCTAATGTAATAAAGAATAGTGTCTAACACAGAGAAATACAACTCAGTATATTGTGAATCTTATGTTATCTGAATGAAAGATTAGAGAGGTTTACTTGAAGTGTAGAAAGAGCAATCCTTATTAATTGGCATAGATAAGACAAAAGTGTTGGTGAAGAGATTTTGGAGCCCAGCTTTGTTATCCTCTTTTATGACAGATGAACAAAAAATCTGAATGGAGAATGTGTTTCTCCTCCAAGCTCATGTGAATTATTCGTGGCCAATGTGAAAGCCAATTCTGTCTTATCATAACCAGTTCCAGTTAGGAACACTGATTTAAATCCCTGCAATATACTCAAGAAAAATATTGTAGGAAATCAGTCTGATATGACCTAGCTTATGTATGAGTCTGAAAGCTCCAAATTATGTTGCTAATTATGTTGCTTACCTCGTTAACCATTTAATATAATTATTTAAATTATATTAATATATCACATTAATGCCTTTAAAGGAGGTTCATTTTTCAATTTTACATAAAGATGGTAGAACCAAAGTAATGTATCTTAAAGTAGGAGAGCATGAATACCAACAGCCCTTTGGAGAAGTTGAAAGTTCTGGATTTTATAATTAAGTGGTCTCACAACGGCATGATGTTGGTCATGATCCCTACAGAATGGTGGATAAGAAGGGACTGGGGAGGCAGAAGGAAAGAAGAAACCTAGCACAGTAGGGCCCGTTGATTGCTGTGTACATGGACAGAGATAGTTGGAGTAGAAAGTAAAGTGCCCGGCCACTAACATCCTCCCTCCACTTTTTTTTGGTTATTATGTTTTTAATTTTCTCTATTTTAATGCTGACAGTCATTCATTGCCAATCTTTGCAGTAAACTAAGTTCTTAGTATTGGTCAGGAAAGAGAGAGGGAACCCTTTGAATTATAAAAGAAATAAGAAAATGCATGAAAAATTAAAGTGGCATGTTGGCAAGAAGCAGATATAATTGAGTAAGCTTTATGTTGTTGAGAGCATGTAGCTTTTTCCTTCAGATGTCACAAAGTGAAATGTTAGCTCATTCTGCACAAAAGAAGTTCACATAAAAATGGAGGCACACTGTTTTTGTTTTTCTTTATGTTTCTCTGACACTACAATTTAGAAAAACATTAAAAGATGTTGAATCACTTTTGTATGTTGTAGGTATGTTATTTATTTTCAATTGATATTTTATATACCATGTAAGGTAGAAATTCATCTTGCAATGTTGAGAACTAATTATTGTCCTGGAAATATGCTAGATGCTAATAACTTTCTGTCGCTCAACCCTCACTCCCTTGCAACACATTGTACTTATACATGTTTTATCATGAGGGAGAAGGAGTTTTGGACACATTAAATGATAAGTCCTTATTTTCACAGCTAGAAAATAGTCAGATCCTGGCTCATCATTTCTGAGAATCGTTTTATGAATGAAACTATAGCACTGCCTATAAAATCTAATCTCTGTTTAAATACACACTGAAGAAAAAATAATTTATAATACAAAGAAAAATACTGAACCTAAACTATGTTGGCAAATAGCTACGTTTGCATGAGGTGGGACAGGCTATATTAAAAATGTTCTTGAAATAAAGCAGCCAGCCAAAAAAAATTCATTGGTTTTAAACCAGATAAATTGAAGCTTATACTTTAAATACAAACTTGCAAACTAATTTCAGTATTTCTATATGGAAAACGTATATGTTCTCAGATCAGTATTTCTCAAAGTACATTTCTCAGTGTACATAAATCAGAATCTCCTGGGACATTTATTTAAAAGGCTACATCAGGAGGAGTTCCCATCTTGGCTCAGAAGAAGTGAATCTGAGTAGCATACATGAGGATGCAGGTTCGATCCCTAGCCTTGCTCAGTGGGTTAAAGATCTGGCATTGCCGTGAGCTGTAGGTAGGTCACAGACACAGCTTGGATCTGGTGTTGCTTTGGCTGTGGCAGTTGTAGTGATGATTCGACCCCAAGCCTGGGAACCTCCATATGCTGCAGTTGCGACCCTAAAAAGACAAAAATAAAATAAAATAAAATAAAATCCTTGTCCCTACCACATATTAATTAGATTTTGTGGGGGAGAAACCAGGAAATTTTTATTTTAATATGAAATTTGGATGCTTTGTGTGTACGTGGATGCTTGGAAAGTGCTACTACATCTATGTTTAAAACTGTATAGTCTAGAACACTTTGATCTCAGACATTTGCTTAGCATGGCATTGCAGCTAAAGTCAGGAGGATGGAAAGATGGTGATGTTTTAGTAAAAATCACACTTGTTTTCACATGTATGTAAATAAATGGAACAGGTATCTTGTCACATACGGAGCTGCATTTATCAGTTAAGTTACATGAAAATAACTCTCTGCCTCCTGTGCATTTCTGCAAAGGGCTGAGAGAAATGCGCAAATAAATGATATAAAGCTATATGACATGGATTTATCAGGGCTATACTCTATTTAGAAAGCACTTGACAGCAAGGTAAAATCTTGTAGATAAAACTGAAAAGAATGGAAACTTAATCCACCTCCTCATTCACGTTCTTCACTTCAGTTTATAAAGTGGCAGTGAAAACTAAGATATGTACGTGAGGCTATATCCCTGCTTGTTTTTCTACTTGGGACAGGGCATTTGAGTTTTTAGACCAGGGAGGAATAATGTTTAGCATGGTAAAAATGAAAGTTTTGATCTTCCTCCTCCCCCTTCATTAATTAGTAGCAGTTGGTTTTGACTGATGTGGAAAAACAGATTTTGTTGCGATTAATCTTCTGTTTAACAGAATGTGCAGCTATGTCAACCATATTTGCCTTTGTTCACTTCCTTAGTTCTCTTGGAGTAATAAAGGACTCAAATGATGATAGGATAATAAACAAGATCCAACATTTCTATACAGTCTTTAAAATTTATTGGAGTATAGTTGATTTACAATGTCGTATTGGCTTTAGGCTTACAGCAAAGTGAATCAGTTATACATATACGTATATCTATTCTTTTTTTCCCATATAGATTATTACAGAACATTGAGTAGACCTCCCTGTGTTACACAATAGGTCTCTGTTAGTTATCTATCCTATATATAGTGGTATGCATGTCTCAATCCCACCCTCCCAAGTTATCCCTCCCCCCTCACTTTCCCCTTTGGTAACCCTGAGTTGAACCTCAAAGTCTTTGAGTCTGTTTCTGTCCTACAAACAAGTTCTTTGGTGTTATTTTCTGTTGGATTCCACATATAAGTGATGTCATGATATTTGCCTTTCTCTACCTGGTTTACTTAATATGATAATTCTAGTTCCGTCTGTGTTGCTGCAAATGGCATTATTTTATTCTTTTTTATGGCTGAGTAAATTCCCATTGTATGTATGTGCCACATGTTCTTTATCCATTCTTCTCTTGATGGATATTTAGGTTGTTTCTATGTCTTGGCTATTGTAAATAGTGCCACAGTGAATATAGGGGTGCATGTATCTTTTTGAACTATGATTTTCTCCAGATGTATGCCCAGGAGTGGGATCACATGGTCATATGATAGTTCTATATTTAGTTTTTCTTTTTTATTTGATTTAGAGTATGGTTGATTTACAGAGTTGTACCAATTTCTGCTGTACATCATAGTGACCTAGTCATTCCCCTACACACACACACACACACACACACACACACACACAAACATTATTTTTCTCATGTTATGAATCTGTCAACAAAATGGAAACAGATTTACAGACATAGAGAAGAGACTGCTTGTGATTGCCAGTGGGCATGGGGAGGAAAATTGGGATGGATGGGGAGTTTGGGGTTGGCAGATGCAAAATATTACATTTAGAATGGATAAGCAATGAGATCCTACTGTATAGCACAAGAAACTATGCCTTGTCTCTTGGACTAGACTATGATGTAAGATAATATGAGAAAATAATGTATGTTTAATATCTTACAAAGGTTATTCCTCACGATAGACTTCTTGTGAGGCTGATGTTACCTCCATTTTATACTTGTGGGGATCAAGACACATAGGGGTTAGATTACTCACCCGAGGTTATAAAGTGATAGGTGGTGGCCTCTCAAGTCCAATAGTACCTTTAGCCCTTGTTCTTAATCACTGTGCTACAGCGCCTCCTAGTGTGCAATTTAGAACACTGGTATGGCCCCAATTCTGCATCAGCCTCATTTGTGCGTTCTGATTTACATAGTGAGAGGATAGAACAATGTACCTTCCTCTCGGGTTTCCTCTAAGCCCACAGCTAAATATGACAGAAGATCGTTTCTTTAATGTTCTAACTAAAATAATTTTTATTTTATTTTTATTGTGAAAGAAAAATGTGTATTTGTGTAATATCTTTATTTGTGGATGCTGTCTTTAAAAGTCGTATCAGGGACCTATAGTGTCCTACCATCTGGCTCCAGATGGCTCCCAAGTTTCAACTTTGGAGTTTAGAAACAAGTGGTAGGAATCAGACTGACCTGCATTCTGATTGTAACTGTGTGATCCCAGGGAGCTGTAGTTACTGCTTGGACTTATAATTTGATTTTTAAATTTTGACAGTAGTTAAAGGTTTTTGTTTTATGTGTGTAAGAACTGTATACATATTTCTTTAAGGTTACTGTATTTAGTTCATTTTTATACCTAATGAAAGTACTTTATAGATTAGGGCATTAAAGATTAGAAAAGTCAATATATCTAAAATTATAAAATTACTAAAGGTGAAGGTGAGATTTTATTTAACAGACATAGCCTCAAGGTCTGGGCCCTTCTAGAGTGAAAGTTAACATTAAATTTTGTGGTGTTAGGTATTTGGGGAGTAACTCAGGAAAAAAAAAAAAAAGATGCGGAGAAACACATACAGACTACTGTAAAAACCAAGCATGTCCATGCATGAACAAAAGGGTCTGCCACACAGTAGCTGTAAGCTTTATTTGTAAGCAGACCCTCACAGTATCCCCATGTTGTGAACAGACACTTTTTGTTTTAGAGACATGCAAAGCAACAAACTCATTATTTGAAAAACTAACTTCGTAATAAAAGAATAATGGCAGCCAGATTTACCTTAGAAAGTTAGTTTTACTAGAACTGCACTTCCATTGGTAATCAGAAGATGGCACTGTGAAGTATGAAGTATAGTACGGTTATTCTCTGTTCTAGATTTAACCCATTTATAGACCAACACATTCATCTAAAAACTGATGTCTAAAAAGTGTTGGCTTCATTTCATATCAAAATAATTATTGTAAAGATATATGTATTATATTCTTGAACATGTACGTATGCACGTGTAAATATAATACATACTATATAGTATAGGTATTTTATATGTACAATTTAAATAAATTATCAATTTAGTACACATAGTTATTGTACAATTTTTTGGAGAACTTATCCTTGAAAATAGACTTTATTTGGAAACATAGTGCTGTTAGCTTGATTTTTAGATGTATGGTTTCCTCCTAAGTGGAATTAGACCTGAACGTTTAATAATGTACCATTTCCCCTGTATGTTCTTATTTAAAATAATTTTCAAGGGCAAACTTGAAGTAGGCGTTATGTGAGGGAGACAAGAGTATCTGTCATTTTTTTAGTGTTTAAATTTTAATTTTTGTATGTGCCCATACCTTTTCACATTATCCTGTGTAGCAATTGATAATAACTCCTTTTCATAGGAGGAGACTGTTAATAATGACAGGTAGGTGGCCCAGAGACAGTGCTGAGTTTCACTTTTATAAGACATAAATAACCTTGGGATCTAGAAAATCAGAGTGTAATGGAGCAGAGTTGCCTTGTCTTAGTCTGCTTTGACTCCTGTAACAAGATAGCATAGATTGGGTGACTTAAGCCACAAACATTGACTCCTCACAGTTCTGCAGACTAGGAAGTCCAAGATTAAGGTCCTGGCAGATCTGGTATCTACTGAGAGCTCTCTACTTGGCCTTCTCATCGTACCCTTAAATGATGGAACAAAGAGAGAAGAATCACTGTCTTGTGTGTCTCCTTGTAAGAGCACTAATATCATCATGAGGACTCTATCCTCATGACCTCTCATTACTCTCAAAGGACGCACCTCCTCATTCCATTCCAGTGAGGATTAGGGGTTCAACATATGGATTTTGGGTAGAACACAAACATGCATCCATAATATGCCTATTGGAAGATGAAGCAAGGCTAGTAGCCTGATAGGATTAAAGGAGGTGATGTATATGCAACATGTGACATGTTTGGTCATGCATGATTTTGGTCCTGTATTTATTTGTGTGCTTTTTGTAAGTCGACGTGAATAGCTGCCTGTAGACCTTTTCTCTTTAATCAGCTACAATGCAGTGTCTTGGTATGTATCAGAACACTCCAAATAACAGTGCCTTAAACAAGATAGAGTTTCATCTCTCTCTTCCCTAAGGTATTCATAGAGGAAGAATCGCAAGACTGGTTGATTCCCATGGCCAGAAGCAGGTCTGCTTTATAACTTTCCTGGACCTGAAGCACCTTTCCCTGCATCCACTCATTCCTCCACGAAAGATATATGAAATGTTTTGTGACTGTGTTGGTTTGAAGACGACATATTAATATTACATACACTTTAGCCTAAAAGTTCATTTTAAAACATTTAATTTTAAAAGAAATTTTAAAATGCTTATGGGCCCCTCAAAGTGTCAGGGGCCTGAAGCACTGTGCCCACTGAGCCTGATGGACAAGCTGGCCCTGTCAGCAGGACCCAGGCTCCTTCCAGCTGTCTGCTATCTGGGCCCTAGACTTCATGGTCCAAGAGGGCTGCCAGAGCTCAGTTCACCCTTTTGATCAATAGCATGAAAGAGGGGCCCACCATCTTCCACATATAAGTACTTCTTACTTGCTATCCATAGGGAGGCTGAGACTTGCAGTCCCCTTCTTGGGGTGATATATTCAGGTAAAAAGTCAGGGTTTTGTTACTAAGACACAAAGGGAAAATGGGTATTGGAAGCTCTGTCTTATTTGTCTTCCCTTGTGACTGCTTCTCCGGTTCTCTGCTAGGTAAATGGTTCCCATTGCTCTAAAATAAACTTTTCTTTTTTGAGTACGATGAAGTAGACGTTGGGTATCTCTTACTAGAAATTAAAATAAAAGCAAAACCAAGAAACAAAAAAAATAGATGATGGTGAGTTTTCTATATGGGGTTTACTGTTTTTATTTATAGGTAAGATAAAAGCTTAGTAAGTAGTTTGAGCTTCAAGATGGGGTATTTATAATTAATTATTATGTGACTCCAAGAAATTCACCAACAATGAAATAATAATCAGTAAATGGTGGGACCTTGAACCTAGTATATCTGTTCTGAAGGTGACTGCTTTCAAGGCAAGGTTAACATGTATTTTTGGGCTTCATACAGTGGTTGACATATAACAAGTACTTAAATATGTGTTTTACTCTTTGCCTCACTGGTTTTCTTTGTACTTTTTCTGTAGGTGAAAAGACTATGATATAGATGATTTTTAAATTTTAAAGTAAATGATGCTATTTTTTCAGGGAATTAGATATCTAGTCTTTAGGTTAGCTTCCAAATCATGCTGTGTTGATATTCAGTAGGCAACCACATTTATTTATGTTTGGATCTTAAAGTACCAGGGGCTGCCATTTTCTCAAACGCTCCCTCTTGCAAGGAACATTTCTTCAAGCGGAAAAAAAAAAAGGTTGAAAAAATTGTGTATATAGTTTTGTCCAATGGGAAAGAGGGGTGCTGTGGTTAAGAAAACAGAGTGACTGAAATAGTGGATCTTGGATAAAAGGCTAACCAGGCAAGGAGGTGAAGCCCAGATGGTGCTGGAAGCAAAGAAAGAAGTAAAGGGGCTGCTTATCTCCACAGGTACTGAACAATGTTGTAGTGGGTACCGGCTGAAAAACCAGAGGAGTGGTGGCCAAATACTGGAAGTATAAACTTTAAGAACCCTCTTAGAACCATAACATTTCAGTTCTCAGTGGGTCTTTACTTTCTACTGCAGCTTTTAATTTTATGAATGTATAAATTGAGGCTCCTAGATGTCGCGACCTCTCAAAAGTGATGCAATTATTTAATAGTGCAACCACAACAGGGGAAAAAAATCAAATAACGTATTCACATTATATTTTTATTGCCAATACAGCATCAGACTTTCAAAAAAATCAACAGAATTTGATCATAATTTACCTAATGTAAAGCTTTCTGAAAAATTATAAATGAATAATTAATTTTTTCATTTCAAATATCCAGATTGTCTTTAACAAAAATATAAATCTTAAAGAAGTCATAATGAAGTTGTAATGACTTTGGCTTCTTACTTGGTTTCTTTCTAACACTAAGAAAAGTTTAATATTAATTTATATATAATATATAGTAAATATAGCTTGTCAATGGGTCTTTTACTTTCTGGTTCTAATATTTTATCCTGTCTGGCATATTTTTATTCTTAGTCTCTCTTTTTCTTTATTATGACTGTTTTAACAAAATAGATGGTAATTTATGGCCATCTGAGACATTAATGTAATTTTTATTTCAATTGATAGAGACTAGCTAATATTACAAATTTCTCTTAAATATAAATAATGCCTTTGTTGTCATGCCAGTTAACCAAAGTGAAATCATTTTTGCTTGGTTTGAAATTCACAAAAGTTTTGATCATGTCTGAGCTGGAAGTATCTAAACATGGAAGAAAATCTACACAGAGTCGTAGGATGATTAGTCATGATCCTGTAGTGATCATTGGTAATGTTTTAATTTATTTTTATAATCAGTGTAACAAATAAAAAGAAATGGATGAGATTTGTCCCAGGCCAGCAACTATTTTTAAAGCACTTTGTTATAAATTTATCAGTACCCACTTTTAAATTAGGTTTCTGTTGTGACTGTCTCTTTAAAGAATTAAAAGTGTAATTTTTTAATATGCTCAGGACCTGTATAGCACACAAAAAATAGTTTTTTCTGTGACTTCTCTCTATGCATCATCCCTTACAGCTACAGTAAGTTTCAGGGCCAAGATTTGGACTCTAGACTCTGATTCCAAAGCCTTGATTGTACCATGAAAGATCAGTCGATGAACCCCATCAATCGTAAGCAAAGGCTCAACTTCGGTAGAAATGTGTAAATTGTTCTTTCAGGAAATCACCAGCTTTTGTCTACCAGTAACCTTTCAGACACTGAATGTAGAAAGTGTTTATCCCAAAGAAGTGATGAAAGGGTGATAGGCTGGAAAATAAGACTTGCCAGACAGAATGCTAAGCGGAGGGCAACGTAAGAACGGAGTTGATTTAGTGTTTGGGTATGTGCAAGTTTAGCACATTCTGCATGTGTAGTCAGGTTTCCCTGGTGGCGTTTTTGTGATAAGAAGCACATCTGAGTAAAACAAACAGCATATCAAAACCCACAGACCTCTGGAAAATAGAATGTTTTAAAGATGAGTAGTGAGCACAGTGACCATAAACAGATACCAATGGTGCACCCCCGGCACTGAAGTAGTTTGTGGAAGAGGATATTGGATTAGTGGAAGAGAAATTCTCCACTGAGCGCAGGCAGTCACTGTTTTCTGTTGTTTGGTGGGTTTGTTTTGTTCTGGCTATAAAAAGGGATCTAGGAGACAAACTGGCAGAGAGAGGGAGATAAAGAGTTGGTGATGATGCGTCCCTTATTCCTCATTCGCATTGAAACTGAGCGCATAGTAACATGAGAAGAATGGATGCAGAATAAGGGAGTTTGCCCATATAGATGAACCACCCTAAACAAATCACACAGTCTCTGTATCTCAGGAGAGCAGAGAGGGTAGAGGAATAAAGAAGGTATGCTGTGGTATTTAGGGGAAATTCGGACTGGGAGCATGCCCCTACCTCTCTCTAGTCCCATTTTCAGCTGGATAATTATGAATTTCACTTTTTGGGCAATAGTAATGCATGGTGAAGCCAACTGAATTTATGCTCTTCTGTAACAAATTATTAGCATAATTCTGTGATTAATGATTGTGAGGGTTTGTTTTTGTCCCTCCCCCATATAAGTTTCAGGGATGAGGAGATTGAGGTTATGACAACACAGCAGTACTACATGAAACTGACCCTCCCTACAGGTGTTGGGGAGAGCAATGCTGTTGGCATAAGCCCCTCAGATGAGAACAGTTCTTTTGGGGTGTGCATCTCCAGGAAAGCCAGTTTCACAAAACGAAGGGGAGGATGGGACAGGCTCAAGCTCATTAGTGTCAAATGTAAATACTGAGTTTTCGTATGACTTTGGGTCAGGAATTCCAAAGAGGAGAGTGAATGGACAACAAGCCCAAAAGTTGTAGTGAACAATCACTGTCATTAAGACTTTTCTGCTGATTTGAGCCCTACTGCTTATTCATAAAGGAAGCTGCGAGGTCAGTCACTTGCTGTTTCCCAGATTTCTGCGGAGAAAGCTAGAGCCAGGCAGCCTGTCATAAATTCTTAGAAATTAACCCAGAGTCTTAGTTTCAGGTTTTTGTTTTGTTTTGTTTTTGTTTGTTTTGTTTTCTTGAGTAGACTGTGGAATCAAATGCTGTGCCCAGTAGCCAGGGTGTGTGAGTTTAGAGGAAAGAAATGGGTAGTTATGCTGGGGAGACCGTGTGTTCCCTAACTTATTTTTCTCTTCCTGAAGGAGAGGTTGGTCTCCTGAAACCAGGAATCCTACTTGATAAATGACGCTTTTGGCAACCAACAAGATAGTACCTTGGCACTTGGTTGGTTTAATAGTAAATTCGGGTATGTAAATAAAATCAATTAATATTTATTAAGAACCTGTACATACTAGGAAATAATGTTAAGGGTTAGTATTTATTAAGAACCTATACATACTAGGAAATAATGTTAAGTGCTTAGGAGCCCAGATGTGTAAGAAATTGACTTTTATGGAATGTGAGGGAGGCCAAATATCCAAACAAAAGAGAAAAGTACCCTACCTCTGGGAATAGAGAGGAGATGGTTATAGAATTTATCACAGAACTAAATGACTTTTCTGTGAATTTCAATACTAAGAAGTAGTCGGGAAAAAAAAATGGTCTAGGGAAATAAATCTCAGGAATAAAACAGCTATGTATAAAGCACTAAGATTAATAATAATAGCAATAATAACATTCAAAGTTATAACTAGGAAGAATTATAAAAAGTTAGTGGAAAATGTATGGGCCACTTGCCCATCTTCCATACCAAAAAAAAAACAAAAAAAAAGAAAAAACTAAGAAAAAACCTTTCTTCTAGTCATATAAATTTGAATTAAAATTGTCACATAAATGAATTTCCTGTGACTTGAAGACCTCAAGCAAATTCTACTTTAAGAATTTATATATAAGTAATGTATTATAACTAATGTATTATCACTATCTACAAGTACACTTTATAATTTTCAAATATGAGAAAACTTTATTGGGTTCACAAATAAGTGACACAGATCTTCCTTTGAGCAGACACTACATGCATACACATACACACACACATATACACATTCATACACACACACGCATGCTACATCTTCAGCTTTGTATAAAATTATATAGTAACTGTACAGTCTTGCCTGTGTCAGGGTGAAGAGTCAGGTTGGCCAGAAAATTTTCAAGGTTAAGTTCCTACCCCCATAAGAGAAAGAGAATTAAAATGCAGATGGCAAGGGAAATAACAGTTACAGGGAATTGAGAAGATATCAGTTTGGTCCAGTATCCAACAGCCCATCTTGTGGAATGTTCATATGAAAAAAATAACATGTTGTAATGGATTTTAGAGGCTGTAGTGGATTTTCTATTGGTGTCTGGTCCAGATTTTCTTCACTAGGAGTGTCCCCTCTGCTAATTGCTTTTCTGTGGTAACAGTTGTTTTTTTGTGCTACCAATAGTTAATGAATAACCTAAAAAAAAAAACCAGAAAAATGATCTTAATGAGATTTTTGGCCTAATCCTGATTTTATTCATCCTGTCTTTTGGCAAAACTTAACCCTAATAGGGTTTCTCTCTCTATCCCTAGGAGTTAAGGGTTTTCTTTCACCACCCCCAGCCCCAAGGCTTCCTCTTCCATCCTGTGTACTATACATCCTCTCCCTCCATTGTCTCCTGTTACCTCATCCCCAGTCTCTGTAGTCAACAGCCATAGGGGCCTGCCTATGTAGTGCATGCTCCAGACCTTCCCTTGGGACCAAGTGGAACTAGTCTTCTGGTAGGACCACTTCTTTGCTGAACATTTTTGTCCTATCATGTTTTCTTCTCACTTTTGAAAGTAATCACTTGTGGAGATAAATCATTTTCCGAAGGAGGCCCCATTTAGGCTTTACTTTTGGGAAAACTGATCTTGAATGAGCTGTTGAAAATCCTTTATGATAATCTGTTTCATTTGAATTGGAAAAATAACCAATCTCAAAGTCCTGTTGTGAAGATTAGCAGATAACAGATTTAAAACACCTGGCACTTATGCATACTTAATATATGCTACTTTTTCATTACCATTCAACTATGGAAATTAGTTTAAAGCCTAAAGGTATTTTTATGAAATGCAAGTAAGTTTTATGTGAATTTGAAGTTCTGTTATCCACCCAAGGTAGAATAACATCTGTGATGCAATCTATGCCCCAAAGTTCTAAGTGTGAGGTCCTTTCCAGGATTTGATAATTTCCTGTTTCCTGTAATCCTTCTTAACACAAAATATACGATTTTTAAAAGTCATGTTTTCCCTATTCTAAGTTGAACTGTATGAATGAAATCTTATTTGTCTGAAAAGTGTTTGTAAAGCTTAAGAATACTATATATCTTTTACATATCTCTATTTCTTCAGTCTTATATTTATATTTTCTTATATACTATTGACTCCAAAAATATCAACCATATCAGTGAGGGCATCAGTCTCATCACTTGCATAGGTTTAGTTTAATTAATTAAACCAATTTCTGTAATTTTTTCTTAAAAATCTGTTTAAGAAGATTGAATTTATCAGATCATGTGAGGTAGTTAAAATTTAATCTTGGAGTTCCCATCATTGCGCAGCAGAGATGAATTTGACTAGGAACCATGAGGTTTCGGGTTCAGTCCCTGGTGGGTGTGGCCCTAAAAACCAAAAAAAAAAAAAAAATAGTCTTGACTTATTGAAAAATGACTTTATGTTGCTGCCTAAAGTTTTCATGTTGCATCTGAAAAACAAAAAATTCCTTTATGTATTTACACTTACGGTATATGAGAGAATCTCTTTAATTATATCAAATTCCAGCCTTTTTAATCACAGGGAAAAATCAATTTCAAAAAAAAAATCAATTCCCTTTATATTTCTGTTTTTAAAACAGCACGTTCCAGGGGGTCTGGGGTTAATAGTTGTAGACTGTTGCCTCTGGGTTGGAAAAGCAAGGAGATCCTACTGTATAGCACTGGGAACCATGTCTAACCACTTTTGATGAATCCATATATGTATGTGTAACCCTGTTACCATGCTGTGCAGCTGGGTATAATGGAAAAAAATTCAATAAAATTAATTAAAAAAAACATATTCCAAGAATTATTTTTGAAATGTGGCCTGCTTAACATTTTCTGTCCATTAAAGTTATACTGATTTGGAAAATAAAACGGAGTTTTTGACAGGGGAAGTGATTCTTTGAAATGAAGAAACTGAAAGGCCTTTAATTCATCATAGTTTATTAATGAATAAAATAACAAATACTAATAGAGAATAATTAGGCAGCACTTAAATGTTAAGATATTACCACATTTAATATATTTTCCCTAATTAAATGAATTTTTTCTATATGTTGTGTCAGTGAGTAAACTACAGCTTAGTTAAGGTAAGAGACTTACTTCAGCTAGTCGGTCAGTGATAGAGTCATAATGAGTGAGCCCAGGGATATCTGAAGCTAAAGTCTAGATTCTTTGTCACTGTAGCCATAACTGTTCAAGTCCTTTGAATATTTTAAAGAAAAATATGATATGCCTTTTTTCCCTTATAACATTCTATACTTAGAGATTAGCCTAGTACAAAATAGATAGCTATCTGAAGGTATATTATCCATTCCTTAAATCTTCAGGGAGAAATCTGAATTCTCTTGATTTTAGTTTGGGCTTTAAATGTCTCTCTCTGCATCTCTCTGTCTCTGTCTCTATTTCTCTTTTCCAGTTCTATCTCTTCCTCCCTTTCTCTCTCCTGGCTTCCAACTCTGTCAAAGGAACCCCCCCCACCACCCACACACTAATTTAATTGTTCTAATTTTTGAGATCTTGGTAAATGTGTCTTTTAAATATCAGATGAGAATAGTAGCTCTTAATGCAAACTATTGAGTTGTTCTTTTCTTGGTCTTTCCACTACTTATTTGTTCCTAGTTCAAAGCTAGTCAGCAAATGGAGGAGAATGGCTTCATAAACTATTTTGCTCTCACAGTCATATCATCTTTTTTTCTGAGGTCCTGCTCCATATTTTGAGTGCAGTTGTTCTTCAGGCAGTTGTATTTGAGGACTGTATCGCCACTCACACACCCTAATGCTTTACTCTAAGTGAGCCTTGAGTTTTGGAGAGTCCTGCATGTCACTGAATAATGCAATCTGCCATCTGGGAGAATCTAGGAAATTGGATGTAGGTTTAGGAGAAATGACAAAGATGTGAATTAAAGATTTTTGTCTTACAAGGTTTTATTTATTTATTTACAGCACTTTGAGCTTAAGTCTACTAAGAACACAATTGGAGACAGGATGCATAAGATTTCTAGAGTTAGGACTGGACTGTGAACATATTGGAAGAATAGATATATTACTTCCTAACCCTCTAAAACTACCTCTGCAAAATGTTGCTGGCAAAGAGGTTTTGTGTCTATCCAGGGAATAACTTCAGTGAGGCTACACATGTACTGGAATTTATAGTTTTCTCATTTCTTGGTTTTCTTTGGATTTCTTTATTGTTTTATATGAGGAGTTGTGCTTCATATTTTAGTAAAGTATTACTGTCTTAATATAACTAATTTGTAGTAATGGTATGTGCTTCCTAAAAAAGAATTTAGTAAAATAGCTGCATTTTTTTTCCAGAAAAATTTTAAAATTTGTGAGTGAACACAATTATCAGGGATTTTTTCACTTCAATTGTGAGTAAACACAGTTTTCAGGGATTTTTTCACTTTAGACATGAAGACACTGCCAACACAGGCCTGGGATATTATTTTGTTCCTCTCTGCTAACTCAATATAACATCAGCATCAGCAACAAAAACAACACCACCTGTTGGTGTCAGTCAAGTATAAATGCTTTACTTTTAATATCTGATTTCTTTAGTTTCACTAGTTTTCTTAGGTGATTATCTGATTCAGAATCTTCATAGTTATTCGACTCTAAAGTAGCACTACAATGCAGAAAAGCTGTAAAATCTAAGAAGAATATCTTGAAGAATTTGAATGGTAGCATTTTTTACTCTCAGAGGATGAAATCTGGTGGAAAGACAGTTGTCAAGATACAATAGAATTACTACTACCAACAGAAGTAAATGAATCATACTTTACAAAAAGTTTTGCTATTCCAAAACTCACTAGTGCATGACCGAAAGGAATGTTTGGAAATGAAACTGTTACAAACAAAAAAAGAAGGCAGACTTGAAAAATGATTGGAAAGAAAAAAAAAAGGGAGTTCCTGTTGTGGCTCAGTGGAAACTAATCCAACTAGGAACCATGAGGTTGTGGGTTCGATTCCTGGCCTTGCTCAGTGGGTTAAGGATCCAGCATTGCCATGAGCTGTGGTGTAGGTCGCAGACGTGGCTTGGATCCGGTGTTGCTGTGGCTGTGGCGTAGGCTGGCAGCTGTAGCTCCCATTAGACCCCTAGCCTGGGGAACCTCCACAAAACAACAAAAGGCAAAAAAAAGAAAAAAGGAAAAATAGTTTGAAATGAATATATGGCATGTGTGATCACATTTGAACATCACTTTGAAGTACTCTGTGCCATAGAAATAAGGTGTCAGTTTTACATTTTCCTGTCCAGGGGAATCATATATATATACACACACACACACACACATATACACACATACATACATATATAATTTTTAAAGGTTGCAAGATTATTGAGATTGCACAGACAAATATTTGTGTATAAATTTAAAATTTAGTAAGTTGCTGAAAAATACTTAAACGTTTACCAATGGAAAGGAGATAAAAAACATGGTCTTGTCTCTCACACACATTTTACTATGTTCAGTTATCCTTTTGTGCTGGGAGAAGGAGAATAATGAAGCATGGGCCAACATAAAACCTGGGCCAAAGTAGATTTAGGAAATGTGAATGTTTCAGTTGGGAGTCAGTAGTCATACCATTGAATAAATATGTTCTTGGGTGGTGAGAATGCTGAACCCTAACCATTTTGATGTAGGTCCCCAGAACTTTGTCCCTTTGGAAAAAGAATTTGGCAAAGAGACTGAGGGTAGTAAGGCAATTTAGTGATTATTTAAAGAGAGAAGAGGAAGAAGATAGTTGTGGAGAAAATATAGACACAGGCGGGCTGGGTGGTGGAGAGGATAAAAAGGAAGAGAGAAAGAAAAGAGCAAGTAAGCAAGAAAGTGGTGTATGCTTTGGAGGTTGTTTACATCAGTCTCTTGGGGGCAGTCCTTCTGGGCTTCCTCTGACCAGTCATTTTGCTTTATCTGGCTTTGTCCTGAGTCAGAACCCTGCCCAAGTGTCTCTGGGACGTTGACAGGAAGTAGTGTGGTCTGGTTCCCCTCCTTTCTCTGACCCCTGAGGAACCTTTCTGCTCGGGTGTAGTTCTGGAGGTCTCCTTGAACTCAAGAATGAGAAGTAGATGCTCTCTCTCTTTTATCCAAGCATTATGCAGCTTTTATCTTGAAGTTATTTGTCCACAGGGAGCAGGGAACAGATTACAGTTGCTCAGCCTGGGACCCATCGATATCTCCTGCTTAATATGCATATTCTTTTCATAATCATTTTTATTGAAGTATGGTTAATTTGTAATGTGTTAGTTTCAAGTATACAGCAAAGTGATTCATATATATATGTATATATATGTATACACACACACACACACACACACACACACACACACACACACACACATATAGGTGCTATGCAGTCTATACAGAGAGAGCACGTGTGAGAGAGGGGTAGGGGTAAGGCTAGGGGAATCAGTTCTGAAAGAAGGACAGTGTTAAAAGTAGACTGTGTGTTTTTAATTCCCTAGTTATGTGTTTCTACACTTGGATATCTCTGTAAATTGATACTGTTATTTTCTGTAACTTTTTGAGAAATTTAAGAAACTGCTGTAACCTGTTAAGAGACTGTTATACAGCAATATCCTTATACTTGAGGACAACAGAAGAGTAAAAAGCTAAACAGTAGGTATGGCAGTTGGATAAATAGAAGCATAGCATTTCAAGGTTAAAGAAGGAAAATTTGATGTAATTTGTAAACTTATAGTAAACTTGTTTTATGATTGACTTTGTCATTCCCCACCTTACTTTTTCAAAAAGTAATGAAAAAACTCATAGAAATACCCACGTCTAGTTTAATTAAAAGGAAATATATTTGGAATTACAAGTTTAATAACTCTAGTTCCAGTGAAGCAGATCACAGTGAGGAGGCAGCTGCTTTGGAATTCAAAACAGATGGTGCCTTTCTTTTTCTATTTCGATTTCCCTTTTGGAAATGATACGTCCATTGAATATCAGTAAAGCTATGATTTCACGACTTCTGTGTCATGAAACACTTCTGGAGGAATGATGTTAGCAGCGTCTTATAGTTTATATTTCCTTTGCCGATTTATAAAAATAACCAAATTAAAGGATATATTTGTCTTTTACAAAAAATAAAGAAATTAGAACGTGCAGAACATTTTTTGAAAAGTTCAATATTTGGCAATAAATAGCCCAGAGTTTTTCTAGTAAGTACAAATAGCTTGTTTTATTAGGTGGGTGTATTACCTGTCAGGAGAACAATAGAGTGGTTTGAAAGAAAGCTATAGAACCCACTTGCACAGGAGGCTTTCACAGTAGAGCACATACCCCTAGATAAACACGTCTTTAAACTCAACAGAACTTATAGCACTTTGTGTCAGAAGACAGTGAATAGTAATTGGTATAAATATTCACATGCTTTTATTTACCTAATTCTAATACTTGAATTTTTTTCAGGTCTTTTATATTACTCTGGGTTTTTGTTGTCCTTGTTGTATTTCCTGAAAGAAGAAAAATCTGTTAGTGAAATTTTACAATACAAAGATATAACATAGCCATGGAACCTGTTAAATGAATCTGTAAGCATGTCCTGGATGTGTGAGCAAGGCTACTCATTTAGTCTGACGGTCCTTCAAGGGCAAGATCTCAGTCTTGGCCGCCTTTGTGTCCTGCATAACTCATTGTCAAAGCTTGGCCCGTGTATTGAAAAAATAAATAGTTTGATAAAGTATCAGGCCGTTTTCATTTGAGGTGACATTTAATTTTTTTTCTCTGATCCCAAAGAATTTTATATAATCAAGTAAAGAAAAGTAAAGGGCTTTTATATATTCAAGTAAAAGAGGATGTAAGAGTAAATAGAGCTGCACAGTCATCCTTTTGACAAGAAGCTCTCTGGGCTTCTTACCTGAATCATTGGCTTTGAAGCAGCTAAGAATGACTATGATAGTTTAAAGCATGATTTATGTCCAAAGTGAAGATATTCTGTAGGTATGATTTAGAGGAATCAGTAAAGACATTTTAACACAAATAATCTTTCTTTTCCCAATTTCTGTACTCAAACACTTTTCACACACACACCCACTCACACAAAACACGGGACTGTCCTACCTTGTTTCCTTTATCCACATCATAATTTTATAGTGAAGATTTCCACTCAGATTTCTTTCTACCAATCCATACTTAATATTTCAGTGATTATCTAATCTCGATGTGTATAAGAAATAGTCTTTACAATTCTATAATAAACCTCTCTTGACTTACTTTTAACCAGCACTGGCTATACAGTGAGAACCTCTGGTGTGGATTTTTTTTTAATGTTTTTCCTGGTAGTTTATTTTTAGTTTAAGAAATCTAAGTGTTCTCCAAGATTTAGGTCCCTATAGATTTTGCTAAATATGATATTCTCTCATCAAATTTGCGGCTTAAGGAAGTAACTTGTTTTTATTTAAAGTAACATTTAATTTTCAAAATAAAAATATTTAATTTTCATGGCATTGTAGACAGTGTAGAAAATATGAAAAGGCACAAATGAAAAAAAAAAAAAAACACCTCTATTCAATATCTTTAACACTTTGTATAAGTTGTTCATATACCAGGGATCATGTATACTGAGTTTAATGGTAGTTAGTGAATAAATTAATACATGTTAATTCAGTTAAAATATCAAACCCTGGTTTATTTAAAAAAACAAACAACTGATTTGAAAATATGTTGATTCACAAATAATCTGTTAAACTGAAGACATTGGTAATGCTTTCATTTTGTTAAGTTAGAGTACATTGCCAAATTAGCTCTAAATCAAGAGCCGGTAAATAGTATTCGCAAGCAAATGAACCATAGGAGATAACAGCATTACTTTAATTGAGGTCTTAGGTAATCTCTCTGGGTAGGTAAAGATTCTGTGGACTTGGTTTTATTAGAATCCTGTATCATTCTTTGTAAGATAATAACTCTGATCCCAATGAAATATCTTTAATCACAGTCCTTAGACTAGGCAGTGAGGCATAAAGCATTAGATAAAAGTGAAAATGTAATTCATGTTTTTTACATAATGTAAAATAAAAATTTCTTAATGCATTCCTTTTGTGTTGGGCCTTCTTAAAAAACCAAGATCAGGTGAGACATCAGGACAGTGAAAAGTTGAATTGGTATCTCCACTCATTTATCACATGAATGAGTCAGAATTTGGTTTACCCTAAACAAAGATGTCGGACAGAGGCTGACATGGGATCAGAGTCTAGTTTTCAAATTAATTTTCCTGGTTACTGGAAGTGTTTCAGAAATTGAGCTGGCCATTTCCATCATCTTCTGCCAAGTGATAAAGACGTTAAATGCTACATGTCATTACAAAAACTAGTATATTAAATATTTTAAAGCTAAAATGTAATTTATAGCCTATGCATTGCAATTCAAGTCACGACCCCTGCCTCATCTCTTGTGCTGGTCACCTAAGGTGATACAGCATGAAGGATGTTAAAAATGCATGGCCCAATTGTAAGCATGAGGTATTCTCCTGAGAATTTAAGCTTTGTTGAAATATGCTGGCAACAAGCAAAGGCTTTAGAGATAAGAGCTCTTCTTTAGAAAGATGCCATTCTCTTGACCTCTGAAGCACCTAGTTGAGAAAGTTCCCATTTTTTTTTTTTTTTTTTTTTCTTGGATAGACCATTCCTTAGCTCCTTCAGGAGCCTTCCCAGGCAGGCAGGAATTAATTTCCAGTGGCAGCTGCTGCAGCTGGCAACAGGATCCTTTAACACACTCCCGGAGCCATGAACTAGTGCTTCCGCAATGACCTGAGCCACTGCAGTCGATTTCTTAACTCGCTGTGCCACAGTGGAAACTCTGAAAAAGTTACCATTTTTTTTTTCTAGTTCAGAGCTCAAATTCTTAAGAGTTCAGGTAATGATAATCCACACTCTCCCTGAAATCCACTGTATGCCGTAGAAATTTTATTTTTTCTGAGCAAGAACAATGTTTTTAGATTTTAGCCAATAAACTATAGTAATATTCAGGTATACATGATGACTTGCATGAATCTCCAGAAAATTATATTGATTGAAAAAGTCAATTCCAAAAGTTTGCATACTGTATGACAGCATTCATACAACATTCTTGATATGGCAAAATTTAGACCTGGGAAACAGATTAATAGTATTCAGGTGTCAGGTATGGGATAGGAGTGCCTAGGTTGGTGGATTGATGGTAACAACGGATTTTTGTGATGATGAGATGTTCTGAATCTGGACTGCATCAGTGTCAGTATTCCAGTTTTGATATTGTACTAGTTTGCAGAATGTTACCATTGAGGTAACTGGAGGAAAATAACATGGGCTCTGTTTTCTCTAATGACTTACTGAACATGTGTTTATATATTGTTTCTCAAAATCAAATTTTAATTAAAAAAAAACTTGGTGATAGACTGTTGCATCATGGGTGTTACTCATTTTGTTTTCTCAGGCCAGCCTAATTTAAGAATATATTTCAATATTGTTTTCCCCTAAGATTTTGCCATCATCATCCTGCCTTCCTGGCCTCTTATCAACTTGTAAGAACAAGTGGAGAAATAGTCTTCCTTTAACCATTTTCTAAAGTGTTTTTATGTTTTAAAATATTAGTTTTTCTAAACTTCAAGGGTTAAGAGGCATAATATCACACTTTCCAGGGGCAAAATTAAGTTCATATGACTGCAGCATTATGAATATGCTGTCATATTTGTGATCAGACTGAGATTCTTTTAATGTGATGATGAGAAATCGGGACCTAGATTAATGTTAAAGAAACCAGTGGGAGATAATATTAATAGATATGTTAGGATCCTACTATTTTTTCTTATTTTCTGATATTCTCTGAGAAGTTATATGCACACGTGCATGTGTGTGCACGCACACACAAACACCTTCACATACAAGTATTTTTCTTGGGCAACACATATGTATTTAAGAAATGACCTCTAAGAAATCCTATGTATGCTTTTGCAGCATATATTTCTTGAGTATGAGGCAAAAACTGAAATTTAAATAGGAAGTAAGTGAGTGGGATCCAGGAATGTGCACAGAAATGTGTAGAAACTAGCAGTGCTAACTTTATTTCTTCTTTAGATTTTATATTATGACGCATCTACAGAGGCTCTTCTTATTTTTATCCATAACTTTAATGAAATGCCTAAACCGAAATAGCATACATATTTTCAAATGCAAAACGGATGATTTAATATTTGTCACTTAAATATGTATTTTCTTCCTTTCCGTATGGGCTTCCTTTCTCTGTCTTTATCTTTCTGTCTTTTTTTTTTTTTTTCCCCTACGGAGAATAAATATTGTTTGAAGGGAGATATCCATCACTGTTCGCGGGTTAATCTGTATCTCTTTGTGCTTCCTAAAGCAATGATTCTACTATGAATTGCTTAACTTCCTGTAGGGCTCCAAAGCTAATAAATCAATTAGCAACAATTAATCAATTATGTCACTCATGACATGGAGAAAAGAAATGCTCACAAGTGCATGTTACCACTTATGTTACTGACAAAGCTTTTCTAACTGAAACTTGATTCAGCTAAGTTATTGACTCAAAAAGCTATGATTTTTGTATCATTAATAATTAAAGTAGGAGGTCTAACTTTGGTTTGAGGATGCAGTTTTAATCCTTTTTAATTTTTTTTTTTTGGAAAAATATAATTCCAAAAGACAATTTAAGAGTTATCAGTTATAACCTTACACTGCTAATTTTGGTCATCATGCTCTTTGAATATGAAACTGTGTGTGTGTGTGTTTGTATCCATTTGACTGTGCTTCACATGATTTTGGTAAATTAGGATCTCATGTTTAAACAGCATTTAACCAGATTATTTTAATGCTTTGCTAGGGCTTGGCAGTTCCTATGATATGTTAGAATCTACTGATTAACCTGGGCTTTATTTCTGTTTAAGGACCTATCTTTCTGTGTGAGGCCTTACTTTGAGTTTTTAGTCACAATGGAGCAGAAGTTTCAGTTCTTCCATGGAAATGAACCAATCCATTAAAGTATTCCCTTATCCTTTTGCTCCCCATTACAAGGCAGCAGTATTCAGACAGTACTTCAGGAGATTCCACTGTGTGTCTTGGAGGTGAAATTCTATATCACTGTAAATGGTTTTAGGCATGGACTGGCCTATTTCACTTAAGCATGGGGATAGTACCCAAAGATTTTTGCCCATAGCTAAATTCTCAGGGGAATGGGATGCTTTTCATTATCTTTATTGGAATACAAGTAGTGAGTTAGTGGTGACCTCCAGTCATAACTGTCTTATCACATTTGGGATTCTGGGAGCCAGGTTTCTTTCCTCTAATGGAAATATTTTTTAAAAATTGTACTATGGCCATTCATAGTACAATATATTCTGAATATATTACTTTTGTTCTTCCTCTGTATGTTTATCTTCTGGAAAAGAGATAAATGTGCTTCGGTATATTTTGCTAAAAAGAGCAGACAAGAGTTAAGGCTACTCTGAAGGTCTCCATAAGAATATAGATGGAAATTTTTTTTTCCACTTTTGAGGACCGCAACCGTGGCATATGGAGGTTCCCAGACTAGAAATCTGATTGGAGGAGCTACAGCTGCTGGCCTACAGCACAGCCACAGCAACCCTGAATACTTAACCCAATGAGCAAGGCCAGGGATCAAACCTGCAACCTCATGGTTCCTAGTTGGGTTCATTTCCGCTGCGCCATGATGGGAACTCCCCTAGGTGGAAAATTTTTAAAAATAATTTTATTAATTATATATTAGTTCAAAAGTGTTCTTATCTGTTAAAATATTATAATTTTTCTGAACTTCAAGGGTTAAGAGGCATAATATCACACCCTTTCTGACAAGTGGCTGTGTATCTGGATCTGTTTTGGAATATTTGGGACTGTAGTTTAATGCTGACGAGAGTATGAGAGTCTCCATTTACTTTCTTTGGTTAAATAAAAATCAGTCTCTCTCTCTCTCTCTCTCTCTCTCTCTCTCTCTCTCTCTCCCCCCCCTCCCTCCCTCCCTCCCTCCCTCAGTCCCTCCCTCCCCTCTCCCTCCTTCCCTCTCTTTCCCTCTCTCTCTCTCTCCCTCTCACTCTCTCCCTCTCTCCCTTCCTTTCTCCCTACACACCCATACCTATGTGGTGTATATGTATTCTGTCTCTCCCTGTCACTCTTTCTCACACATGCCATTTGTAATTGTTGGCATTTTCTGGAAATTTCTTTCTGTTCTTTCAGTGCTTTTATTCTTCAGTTCCCACTCTTGCCTCCCACACACAAACCCCACTTAATCCAGCTTTGAAAAAATCAGTCTTTACACTGAGCATGCTCCTTTTTTCTTAGGAATTGGATCACTCAACAGTCTGCTTCTGGGTCACTGCCTCATTTTCTTTGCAAATGCTTCGTTCTTTAGAGTTTTAAAAATTTCTCAGAGTTCTAAAAATCTTTCAGACGCAAAGTTCGGAATACAAATAGAGCTGAATGAAGTGCAATTTATAATTGGTAGCGCTGGAGGATTTGGGTTTGTGACCATAGAGATCAGCATTATGAGAAGCAGGAAATTGCAAATTCACAGGTCTGAACTTCCGTTCCCTGTTAGATGTCTTTGCAGAGGTCTCTCAAAGTGACTGTTATTGAAAATATAGCTGAATCCTCTATTCATAGTGGATGGGAGCGTTTTGCTTTGGTAGAAGTAGTATAAAAGTTTCCTTTCATGAAAATGTGATGGCCAATTGAAAATGCAAAAGGAAGTAAATGATTCTTGAGTCAAAATCATCTTTCTCAGCATGTTTCAAGGGACACTAGTTTCAGTAGATATTAATAGGCATTAAATGAGCAAAATAATCCTCCTGGGGAAATGCTGGGTTTAGGAAAGTTAAACAAGTTTCTTTATTGCAGGAATTTTTATAATCTTTGGTATACCGATGTGAAAGAAACGCCAAGGAGTGGATAAATATGCAGAAAGTACCAAATTAATTTAGCCACCAAAGAACATCTCATGGAAGTGTAGGGTTCTTTGAAGCATGCTTTAGGAAATGCTATTATCAATACCGATGGCATAAGTAATTTTTTAAGGATGATTCTAACCTGGTGAAACATTCTTTTTTTTTCTGAATGGAAATAGTAACCTCAGATCTGAGGTCAAGCCAATTTCCTTATTAATGCTGAAATAAATAGTCATTTAATTTGTTCCCACCACCTGATCCTCTTCTATGGTGTCATCAGAACAAAACAGCTTGGAGAGTCTCCTTTCTATCAAGATGAGCTGAAGATAGTATCCACCCATTCAAACTCTGGAATCTTGCCAAGTAAATTACCTTCTATGGCTTTTCTAGTCATACTTCTCTGGCTGCTAAAAAAAAGAGAGAGAGAGATTAATTCCTAATTGACATCAATATAAAGTTCTGAAAGACAGAGGTGCTATCTGATACCACATTGTATTCCCTATACCGGTCGCTGTGTTTTATATATAATTTGTCATCAGTCGGTAGTATGCTGAGTTAAATCCAAGTTAAACTTCAAAACATTCTTCTTAGATTTTGTGCATAACTTGGCTTTTGTCTGATGACGTACTTCTTCAGTGATACCTGTTCCCACCCACCAATCGTAATCAGTCAAAATTGTCATTTTCTTCCATCATACTATATTCATCCTCCGTATCATAGAACTCACTTTAGTTTCCAATCACCTAATTGTTGATATAATTTTGTGGGATTTTTTTCCCCCTCTATGGTACAGTAAGTTCCACAAAACAGTGACTAAATCTGTTTTGACCATTATGTCTTTATACACAAGGTCTAGCCTAGAAACAGGTATATTGTATCTATTCAATAATTAGAATGAATGAATAAATGTAGACATGCTTTGTTTTATCTCTGTGCTCATGAGATCAAATTACTGATTCAACCATATAGCAAAAAACTCTTTATGTATTAGCTTTCCACGGGGGAAAAACATAAGTAGTAATACGTAACTGGTAATCATAGCTCTCCTGAAAGTGTATGCTATGTGTTCTTATACCCCAAAATAATATTTAAGTAGTGTTTTTTTGATAAATACATTAGAGTATAAACACATATAATTAATATTTGTCATTGGAAGAGACACTATTTCTGACACTGATGTTGCCCTCTTTGAAAAAAGGTTAATATATGTTTGTTCAGTGTTAAGAATCTATAGGTTGAAGGCTTTTAACTGCCAAATTATAAATAAATAAAAATATTGTTTTGCTCAAGATCACTGGAAGTACTCTAGCAGTTCTCCACAGGAGGTAACATTTACCTTATTTAAAAGGGCAAATAAGTATGACAAAGTGAACCTATAATACAAAATTAGGTGTCAATAGTTTAGTAGATATAACTTGTAAAGTTCTATAGATCCATATATAAACTACTTAAAAATTTTTGGAGTTTTATTATCTGTTCAAAACATAAAAATATTAGCTTGTATACTTTCAACAGGTTATTATAGATTACTAATAAATATCTCCATTTTATCTCCAAAATATTCATGGATCTCCAAACCATTTCAGGAAGACAAGCCATTTGTGGGTATTTCGTGGTTATATTTTCCTGAAAATAAAAACGTGTCGAAATTTTGTTTTTAGACTTTTTTTTCTTGTGGAAGTTTTGGAATGCCCTCAAATTTTGGGCATTAACATACTTTCTTTCATTCTTGCTCCTTTTCTTACCTCTATATCCTGACTTCAAATTTCAATACTTTTACCTTTCTTTGTTTAATCCAATCAAAGTTATTCATATTTTAATACTAAGGCATCTAAAAATTCAAATGCAGTGCCCACGGAGTTCCCGTCGTGGCTCAGTGGTTAACGAATCTGACTAAGAACCACGAGGTTGCGGGTTCGATCCCTGGCCTTGCTCGGTGGGTTGAGGATCCCGCGTTGCCGTGAGCTGTAGTGTAGGTTGCAGACGTGGCTCGGATCCTGCGTTGCTGTGGCTGTGGCGTAGGCTGGTGGCTACAGCTTCTGTTAGACCCCTAGCCTGGGAACCTCCATATGCCGCTAATGTGG
Source organism: Catagonus wagneri (assembly GCA_004024745.2). NCBI lineage: Eukaryota > Metazoa > Chordata > Mammalia > Artiodactyla > Tayassuidae > Catagonus > Catagonus wagneri. The sequence goes on along the minus strand of PVHT021183666.1, from coordinate 23,379,247 downwards.
CTCTAGATAAGGCAAAAAGCTAAAATAAAAAACAAAAAAATGCAGTGCCCACAATTACAAATTCACCAAGAAGATTTACATTATTATCTTCACTTTGGGCATCCACGGCAAGTTAAATGCACAACTTCAGCATTAGCATATTTGACCTGCCAGTTTTTCTGCCTGACATCTGTAACAGTTGTTAGGTGTGAAATTTAATTTTAGATTGAACTTTTGCTTATGTGCCAAGTGCCAGCCTACTTATCATATGCATATATACACACATGTGAAACATAGATATAAATATATAGTATTTTCTACAGTAAAAATGCCACCTTTTGTTTTCACATTCCTATCTAACTATTGTCCTGTATTGTATAACTCTCTGGAAAATACATCTAGAAAAAAAAAAGATCTGTGTTTGATTTTTAAAATTACTGTACCGAGTACCATAACCTACTCAGTCTTCCAGTTGATAGACATTTGAGTTGTTTATTCTCTTTTGCTTCATTGAATATCCTTGTGTATAAAACAGTTCATATTATTATCAACATATTTTTGGGATGCAATGTAGAGTCAAATTTTAGAATTTTTACCAATATTAAAGAGATTTAGTTACTTTTTCAATGTATTTATGGTCTGTTTTCTTTTCCTTTTTATATAAACTACAGTTCAAAACTCCTACTCACTTTGCTGTGGGATTGTTCATCCTTATTTTCTTAAAACATAATGATTAAATAAATAGATACATAGATCAGTGATAGACGGATAGGTAGACATTAACCCCGTGTTGGTTATATAAATGCATATATCTTTTTCGAAGTTGTCACTTCTTTCTCACCTATGAATGGTTTCCTTGAGTGCCTCCTGTGGTGCAGTGGATTAATGATCTGGCTTTGTCTCTGTGGAACCCTGTGGCATAGGTTGTAGCTTGGCTCAGATTTGATGCCAGGCCGGGGAACTTTGGCATAATGTGAGGACATCTGAAAAAGAAAAAAAAAAAGGTCTCGTAATAGGTTTCATCTGCACACTTCTAAATTTCATTTTTCTTCTAATAAATAGAATGAAATTTCTAAAATGTCAGTTTATGTCACTCTGTTGCTTAAATTCTCCATCCATACTGATATTGACCACACCAAGTATCTTGCCACTTTTTTTAGACCTCTCAATGTGTCCTTTGGGCCTGAAGCATTTTAATTCCTTTCTTTAAAATGCCAACTTCTTCTCTTTATTTAAGATGCAGCAGATGTAACCCTTCCCCACATGGACTGTCCCTGACTCCAAGGTTTCTTCTTTTCCTTTCCTTTATCCTTTAATATGATGCCTTTTGTTGCTGCATTGTTGTTCTTTGCAGTGAGATTTGCTTGTTCACTTTTTTACTTGATTTTCTTTTCTCCTAACTAAAGTGTAATCTCAATTTGTGTTCATTTACTGCTGCTAACTTAGTTTATAGAGCCATTTCAGGTATGTAGTGGATATTTGTTAAGTATTGACTGAATTGGTTGGCAAATAGATCCTCGATATGAAATAGTAACATTGTAACAGCTGTCTTTTTATCACTTTGAAATTGGTATTTTAATGTCCATTTGTTCACTTTTTTTTGTCAAAATGATGCTTGCTTAGTTGTTTTATTCTTAGTTTTATTTAAAGCCTCCAATGTTCTAAATCGTTTTATTTCACTTTCAAACTGTCTTCTCTGTTTCTCTGGTGTACTTTCAAAAGAATATACCTGGAATTTAAAATATTTTGGTCTCCTGACATAAAAAAATGTGAACATAAAATTTCTTGCTGACTTGTGTTACAAATTCCATTTAGCTCTTCCTTCCCTTATTTTTCCAGGGCCTTTGGTAGTAGCCTCTTTTATTTATTTTATTTTATTTTATTTTATCTATTTTTGCTTTATAGGGCCACACCCATGGCATATGGAATTTCCCAGACAAGGATTCAAATCGGAGCTACAGCTTCTGGCCTATAACACAGCAATGGCAACGCCAGATTTAAGCCGTGTCTGTGACCTATACCACAGTTCATGGCAATGCTGGATCCTTAACCCACTGAGCGAGGCCAGGGATTGAACCTGTAACCTCATGGTTACTAGTCGGATTCATTTCTGCTGAACCATCTCAGGAACTCCAAGGAGCCTCTTTTATTACCTTTTTCTCTTCATATTTTTTTAAACAGTAATTGTTTTGTATGAGTTTTTTAATTTCACTTACTAGCTCTTTGTAGTAATTTATTATCTATTTCACTCATAGTCTGAACATATATAGTATCTGACATAATAATATTCATCTTGCTGAGTATTAGGATTCTGTGAAATAATGGATGAATAGCACATAGGGATTCAGTATATTTGCATCTCTCTTCCTTATGTGTCCAGTTTGTACTCTGTATCTTTCTGCTGTATTATTTTAAATAATATTTAAATTATTAAAATATTTTTAAAACATTATTTAAAAAAAAAGAATTAGAAAAAATTCTACAAGGACAGATATCACTCCTTAGGCTCCTTTTAAAAATGTAAACTTATTTTAGTACAGGGACTAAAGCTTCTCCAAATCCAAGTAAACTCTGTAGGAATGAAAGGAAATTTCTTCACCCTATCATTTTTTCTTTGTCTATTGAGTATATATCTCTAAATCTCTAAAAATCTTAATGACAGATTAGTATTGGGACTTTTAAGGAAACACTTGTCTTTGGAAGAGTGAAATAGGGTGAAACTACTTGGGAAAACTGAAAAGCTTTACTCATGCAAAGGACAAGGCATGTGGAAGCTGAAAACAAGGATGGGTCTGACAGTTTCCTCCTGATGAAATTGGAGAAAATCATTGGGAAGTCAGAGGAACAAGTGAAGAATGCAAAAGGAATATCAAAGCACAATTCACAAAATGATACTTAATATTAATGTACAACAAGCTTATTTTTATGGAATAGGACACAGTGGACACCGATATTCTGTGGCATTGAAAAGCTGTCATGAAAAATTAATTTATTGAACACATTTTATTGAGTATCTAGTATACAAAGGTGCTCTTTTAATTTTAGAGATACAAAGTGAACTTAAACAGACCCTGATCACGTGTATTTCACATGTTAGTATGCCTCACATTCTTCTGTTGTAAGTTAGGGATGATTTTCTGTGCTGTTGAAAAGATTAACTAGTACTCTGTCAAATTTCTAATAAATTTAGTCACCTCGTGTCTCCCTTATTTCATACTTCCTTTTATCCCTCTGATTGTCAACACAATCACATGGTGATATGTGTTATTCTGGTGCTTATTACTAATTATTTTTTTCCACTGAGCCTTTTACTTGATTGCCTCTTCTTAGGTGTTGCTTCAGGATTTGAAAGTGTGTAGGGCAAGAGCTTTGAATATATAATTTTTCCTCTCAAAAGCATGTATTCAAATAAAATCAAAGTTTGCATTCTAGATGTGAACTCTTTTCATTGCACTCTGTAGGGCTTTAATATGCAAATATACAAGTTTTGAAAGTTTCCTCTTACTTCATTCAAAGAGTTAAAACCAGTATTACGTGACATCTAGTCACCTAATTTTATTTAGGATGTTAGCACAAAATGTATTACTAACAAAGTAACATTTCATTTCAATTGCACTGGAATTGAAGTTTACGCTTATAATTAAAAGACATCAAAAAATATTTTATTCTCATAGAAATGTAACATTCTGTTTGGGCTTTTAAAAGAATACATATTAATTTGGACAGATCATGCAAATAATTCCTTTTTTTTAAGGTGACTAGCATCCATGATGACACAGGTTTCATCCCTGGCCTCACTCAGTTAGTTAAGGATCTGTGGGATCTGTGGTGTAAATCACAGACACAGCTTGGATCTGGCATTGCTGTGGCTGTGGTGTAGGCCAGCAGTTACAGCTCTGTTTCAGCCCCTAGCCTAGGAACCTCCATATGCTGCAGGTGCAGCCTTAAAAAGACAAAAAAAAAGTGCAGTAATATAAAAATAATTAAGTAGTGAGGCTCGATTGCAGATTTAAAAAATAATTAGTAAACTTGAATACATATCAGTAGAGATCATGCAATCTTAACTACAAAGGGAGAGAAAAGCAAAGAAAAAATAGAAGAGCCTCAAAGAAGTTTGGAATACTAATATATACATTAAAAAAAAGTGTCAGAATAGAAGGAAATAAACAGGAATACACAGCAACGGAAACTGTTAAAAAAAAAAAGACAACCTATGGAATGGGAGAAAATAGTTTCAAATGATGCAACTGACAAGGGCATAATCTCTCAAATATACAAAGACTTAAACAACTCAGCAGCAACCAAAAAAAAAAAAAAACACCCAATTGAAAAATGAGCAGAAGACCTGAATAGACATTTCTCTGAAGAAGATATACATGTGGCCAACAGGCACATGAAAATATGCTCAACATTACTATTTGTTAGATGCAAATCAAAACTAGTATGGAGGTATCACCTCATACCTTTCAGAATGGCCATCATTAACAAGTCAAGAAATTACAAATGTTGGAAAGGGTGTGGAGGAAACTGAACCCTCCTACACTGTTGGTGGGAATGTATATTGGTACAACCGCTATGGAAAACAGTACGGAGGTACCTCAGAAAACTAAATGTAGAACTACCATATGACCCAGCAATCCCACTCCTGGGCATATATCTGGGCAGAACTTTCATTGAAAAAGATACATGCACCCCTGTGTTCATAGCAGCACTATTGCAGTAGCCAAGACATGGAAACAACCTAAATGTCCATTGACAGATGAATGGATTAAGATGTGGTATGTATACACAATGGAATACTACTTAGCCATAAAAAATAACAAAATAATGCTACTTGCAGCAACATGGATAGAAGTAGAGATTCTCAAAAAGTTAAGTAAGTCGGAAACAGAAAGACAAATACTGTAAGATATCACTTATATCTGGAATCTAAAATAAGGCACAAATGAACCTTTCTGCAGAAAAGAAAGAAACTCATGGACTTGGAGGACAGACTTGTGGCTGCCGAGGGGGAGGGAGTGGGATGGACTAGGAGTTTGGTGTTATTAGATGCAAACTATTGCATTTGGAGTGAATAAGCAATGAGATACAGCTGTACAGCACTGGGAACTATATCTAATCACTTGTGAGGAAACATGACGGAGAATAATGTGAGAAAAAGAAGATATATGTATGTATGACGGGGTCATTTTGCTGTACAGAAGTTGACAGAACATGAATCAACTATAATAAAATTTTTAAAAGAAATTGAGAGATAAAAAGAGAAAAAAAGAAAGTGTACAGAAATTTATAGCTATACAAATATTTACCATCTGTATGTCTGAATGTTTCTCAGTCTCGCTACTATATAGCTTTTGACTTCTGTAGATGTATTTACTTCTCAGGTTTCTGGAGAAGCCAAAAAATTGGGGCTCCAAACTTTCCACTAACTTTTCATACAAAAATTGTTTCATTATTAAATTGTTTTCTTACACTTTTTTCTTTTAAAAATTAGGAAATTTAAATTCAGAAAAAATAGGATTTATCTGAAATTATACAGTTAGAGGAGGCATGGGGGTAATAAGGATGGTAAAGCCTATGTTCAAATACTGAAAAAAGGTAACGTATGAAAGACAAGTCATTCTGTGGATTCCCATGAAATAGCAGTAGTATCAGTGAATGAAAGATGAAAGTTTTAGACAAAAAGATTACTATCCACATTAAGAAAAAAAATCTGACAACTTTTTTTTATGGCTTAATAGTATTCCATTGTGTATATATACCATATCTTCCTAATCCAATCATCTGTCGATGGACATTAGGTTGTTTCCATATCTTGGCTATTGTGAAATTCCACTTTTGGTGGTAGTATGAAGGATGGTTGCATCTGGTCAAAGGTTGTATGAACTGTTTCTTAAGACACATTCCAGCTCTAAGAGTTTGTGATTTATTATATATGGGAAAGTGTTTTGTTTAATACTTCTCAAGCAATGGAAGATTTGCTAAAAAATAATTTGAAATTGTCCCGTGCTCCTTTCCAGGTTTTCATTGTTTTCTTCTACTAAATACCTCTTTTAGCTCCCACCGTTCTTTAGGAAAGGCATTTACATGTCATTAAAAAATTGTTTCCCTGCTCAAATTATGTGTTTATCATAGCAAATACATTTAACTGAAGTACTAGCTCCAAATTAGAGTTTGTAGCTGCCTGAGGTTTGTGTCATAAATAATTCTATGTGTACTTTGGATTCAAAATTTGGAGTCACATTCTGTGAGCCAGGTATTAGGCATAAATCAGGGAACAAATTACTAGTTAATTTGGTGTGTGAAAAAAGCAAAATGGGCATATGATTTAGTAGATTAGAAAAAATATATAAATGCCTTAGGCATGTATTTGTTTTTACTCTTCAGCCGTAATTTTTAAAGTCCAAAAATTGTCTTTTTTAAGTTCTTAAGAAGTTGAAACTAGATCTCCTTGAATATTCTACTGATTTTACCAGGCTTTTGAAGTTTTATCCATCTATTGAGATAGATAATACTAGTCTATTACTTAGCCCAACTTTTCCGTCAAAATAATATGCTTCTGGAGTTCCTGTCATGGCTCAGTGGTTGACGACTCTGACTAGGAATGATGAGTTTGCGGGTTCGATCCCTGGCCTTTCTCAGTGGGTTAAGGATCCGGCATTGCCGTGAGCTGTGGTGTAGGTCACAGATGTGGCTTGGATCTGTTGTTGCTGTGGCTGTGGTGTAGGCCGTTGGCTACAGCTCCTATGAGACTCCTAGCCTAGGAACCTCCATATGCCACGGGTCTGGCTCTAGAAAAAGGCAAAAAGACAAATAATAATAATAATAATAATAATATTCTTCTAATTCCTTTAACCTATCTCTAAGAAGGCATTCCAAGAATATTATATGAGTATAGAAGCTGTCATGTATAAATATCATTATCTCTTTTAGAGGAGTTGACTGGGTGTCCATCTGTGCCACTCTTTCTATATCGCTCTTCATAAAACTGTGCAAGGTTGTCTTTTGTTTCCATATTGATATGTGTGGACAATTACATGAATGTTCATTCTTTAAATTCTGAAGGTAGATGTACAGATGCACATGAACTAGACTTTGGATAAAACACATAAGAACAGTAACCCATGATGAATATATGGGATGGAAACATAATAAGTAATATTGTGATACTGTTATGCCATCATGCTTATTCTGCTTAGAATAATCGTGTAGCAAGTTTCACTGTCAAATTTATCCCAAAAGAGTTGATTTATTTCAACTTTTAGAACATTGTAAAAATCTTACTGTTCTTTTATATTACTTTAAAACTCTGTTGACTAGATTTACTAATTCAGACCTAATTAGTTTTCTTGTCATTTTTATCACAATAAACTATAATAGTAATTAATATCATAAAGTTTTATTTATTTATTTTTCTGGAAAACAAAAGATATTTTGCGCTGAGGACTCTTGACATTCCTGCCTCTCCATGTATGAATACAGGGCTAATTAGCCATTATGTAAACATGAAAGTGCTCAATATAGAAAGGAGAGGGGGGGACTCTTGTTTCTAAATCTGATGATCCAGAAACTGTGGACAGCCAATTTTCTCTTCACAGTTCATCGTTTCATATGTGACTCTTCTTTGTGTGCAAGAGTGGTGGCATACAGAAGCTGAAAACAAAATTGAAAGGTGAAGCTTGTATCTGTGACTCAACTGATAATTGTTCTGCATCAGGAATCGCAGATAAAAATTTCTCAGTTACTATCCATTCACAGTTTAGACTGGGCGGTTCTCTAAATGATGTAATTTTCAGTTGCAAAATATTTTCCCATTATCTAAAGACACAAAGTACTTTGTGCTTTTCAAAAACTTGTACAGAAAAAGGTTTTCTTTTTCTCTTTTTAAGCATAGGGATTAACTACTTGAGAAATTTATTCTTAGATATCAGATACAATTGTAACATCTTTATTGAAATATGATTAACATGTAAAAAGTGGTACATATTTTATGTATGCAAATGGATGTTTGGGGATAAGTGTAAACCCATGAATCCATCATCGCCATAGCCATATCCATCACCTGCCAAAGTTTCTTCGCACTTCTATTACTAGTTTGTGTCTGTGGTGGGGGAAAGATGGGCTAGTAAACTTAATATAAAATCTACCCCTTACCAAGTTTACGTAGTTACAATTCAGTATGTTAGCTATAGGCACTGCGCTATATGGTGGATCTCCATAATGCATTTATCATTCATAACTGAAACATCTGTCCTTTGACCACCACCACCCCATCCCTTCCTCCCCCCAAACCCTGGCAACCACTGTTCCACTTTGTGCTTCTTTGACTTTTTAAATTCCACATATATGTAAGATCATAGCATATTTGTCTTTCTGCAGACACAGGTTTATAAGTACTTAAGCCCATGACAAAGATGATCTTTAGTTGGCTTTCAGCTAATATGTAAACCAAAACACCACTAAGCAATGATAGATGTGTAATATTTGTATACATATATAAAATATGTGAAATTATTAAAAGTAAAAAAGTTATTTTTTAAATGTGTTATTTTAAAGTGGAAAGTGGCCTGAGTAATAAGTATTACTACTTACAAATAAAAAGATCATTGAAAAGGAATGCCTTCTATATTGCAAATGCTCATTTTTACATACCCCTCTGTTGCATGAGAGTATTCCTCATGGTTCTTTCTCATCGGGACTGCACAGCTAGTGTCCTAATGCAGCTTGGACACCACATTAATTTTGATTTTCTTTCCAGTTTGCAAATTGCTAATTCTATGTCTTTTCTAAATAAACCTCTAAAACTTGTGAAATTGTAGCTATAATCAGGGCTTCCAAAGTTCTTTATGATGAATAATTTGTCTTCAGATGTATGTGTAGGACTTACCATAGCATTTAAAGTGTAGGTACTCAACAGCTATTACTGTTATTAATATCTTCCACTTGTGTTTTATCATGCTAATTAGGAATTCTATTTTTACTTTAATGCTTAGTTTATTTTATTGCTTTATATATTCAGTGTGCCATAGTTAAGCTTAGGCATTTAAAGGTATTAGAAGTTTTCATTAAATTATTCAGCAAAGAATGGTTCATTTCCTCATCTTCTATGGTATAAATAATCTAGAACAAAATACTTTGCTTCTTTATGAATATTCTCAAGGACATATATACAGCCGCCGTAGAAACTAGAAATCCCTCAAATCATTTCTTCCGTTATTACCTAAGGGAATCTTTAATCTAATTAAATTATTTTCTGTTTTAATTTATAATTGAGCTTCATATTTGCTTACTATTTTTCTTAGCTGTCTGTGTGTGTGTGTGTGCGCGTGCATATGTGTATGTGACTTAAAAATAAGCATACATATTTTGCTATTCTGGAAACTAAATGTTAATATTTTCAGGAAATTAATGAAATCACTGTCAAAGAAAAATTGCACTGAAAAAGTTAAGGGCTGTTGCAATAGGAGAGAGAGATTAAAAGAAATTCCACTGAGGCAAAAGGTGGGAGAGTTTTAAAACACTGGGAGAACTATTGGGAAGGTATTGGAGTGTGTTAGAAAGAAGTTTGGCCTGTACGATCAGGCCATCTATGTTTCTCAAAGGCAGTTATCAAAGTTGGGCCCCTACATTTACACAGAGACTGGAAAGTAAGCGTGCTGTCTTTCTTGATGATTACATTTCACAATGACGGCTCCTAGGTCTTTGAGAAAGATCTTCCTGGGAGAAGATTCACAGCTTAAACGGGCAGAGAAAGAACATAAAATTGCAAGTGTGTACATGTCCTAAGCGAAGGAGGTTTAGGAGTATATAGTCAGGAAGAAACCTGTCTAAAGTTTAGTCAAATTGAGGCGGAAGTTGAGTTTATTTGGTCATTACTTTATAGATTATTCTTTGATGCATTAAAGCATTTGTGTCATTACCTGACGAGTATTTCTTTCACTCATTATCTCTTACCATTTGAAGCTTTGACTCTTTTTGATATAACTTCATCTTTTTAAATTAAGGTAACCAAACTCTATGGAAGCTTGGGGAAATTTAAAAAAATGATGGAAAAAACGAGAGTGAGAGTCAGCTTTTAGAGTGCTTATCCTGGCTCTTTCTACTGCACTTTTCTTATTTCCCATCACTTTTCCTACTAATTTATCTGGTCCATTCTTTCTTTTTCTGTATTTGCATAATACATTGCTGTATTTTGGAGTTCATTATTTGAGCTGTGCATTTTTGGTGAAATTGCTTAGTATTTAAAATAATAATAAGCTCATCTAATTTGACATTATTTTTTATTTAATTGACTTGTTCTTGATTTCCTTATTTATATTTATCACAGATTTAGACTAGAATATGTCAAGATCCACGATCCCTATGTATATTTTGCTATATACTAGTAATTGCCATGTATGAGTTGTTTTTTTTTTTTTTCCTTTACCAGCTGAAGCACTTTAGCTGGATTATCTATTTAATCCATAAATTACCCAATGAAGCATGTTTTTCCATTATACAGAGGAGAAAACAAGATACTAAGAGAAAAAGATGGCATGGTTTGTCCATAGAAGAGCCTGCAGTTGTGATCAGATTTGTCTTCAACCACATACCAAATTTCTCATCACCACAGGGCACTGCCTCATTGTCTTTCATCCTTTTCACTTGATTCTCTTCCTTGCTGGGATGCTCCCTCTCTTTATTCCTTCTGATTTTTTAAAAATCTTTTCTCTGTCATTATTTTCTCTTTTCCTATAATATGCTAGGGACAGGGCATTCGAATTCAGTTGGGCAGGGACCCTACACTCAAAACATTCATCGTCCCCATTTTTACCATGATGCTGTCTATATATGGAATTTGATATCCCCTCAATAATTCTAAGTGAATCGGTGAATGAAGTAATGAAACATCACTTAATCTAAAGAGAGTTCATTTTCTTATATTTTTCTGGAAAAACAAATGCCTAAAATAGTGTCTAACTCTTAAAGTCAGTTTTAGCTCAGGAATATTTTTCTGTAATCTGATATATTTACTTTATATTACAGATGTTTTAGTGATTATTAATGGGGATAGAGAAGGAGTAATCAACATTATTTGAGGCTTTCATAAAATTTGGTAGAAATTTTGTATGAATTAGCTGTACTGTCAGTGTAAAAAAAATGCTGTTTTAAAAGTAATAGACAAAATGAAAATCAAAAAGTACGTAAATTGCAAATGGAAAACAGTTACCGGAGTAAACCAAGAATGCTAATAATCTTTTCCAATGAATCACAGAGAATTAACTTTTATAGTATACCTATTAAAAGATAGATACCTGTGTGATAGAACAATTAGAAAAAGAGAAAATTTGTCAAAGGTACTTAATCAGCAAATTAATTTAGTTATTTATAAAGGTAGATTGCCTGATATATAAATAGTACAATAAACCTAGTGTTAATTTCTCTGATTATGAGAAATATAATTATGATACAATTAGTTTTTAAGAATAAATTAATGATTCTAAAAAGAAAAACATTCTATAAAAATAGTAAATTATACATTCATTCACAGAATGTTTAAGAATTTATGCTTTTTCACTATTAGAGAAATGCAAATCAAACTTACAATGAGGTACCACCTCACACTGGTCATAATGGCTCTCATTAATAAGTCTACAAATAACAACTGCTGGAGAGGTTGTACAGAAAAGGGAGCCCTCCTACACCGTTGGTGGAAATTTATATTGGTACAACCACTATGGAAAAGAGTATGGAGCTACCTCAGAAAAATAAATATAGAATTACAATATGATCCAGAAGGCTCACTCCCAGATGTGTATCTGGACAAAACTTTCATTCAAAAAGATGCATGCACCCCCCCCCCATGTTTATTGCAGCACTGTTTGCAATATCCAAGACATGGACACAGCATAAATGTACCTCATAAGATGAGTGGATTAAGATGTGGTACATATACATGATGGAATTGTACTCAGCCATAAAAGAGAGCAAAATAATGCCATTTGCAGCAACGTGGATGCAGCTAGCTATTTTCATACAAAGTGAAGTAAGTCAGAGAAACATAAATACCGTATGATATCACTTATGTGTGGAACAGAAACAGACTCGCAAACATAGAGAGCAGACTTGGGGTTGCCAAGGGGGAGGGGGAGGGAGTGGGATGGACTGGGAGTTTGGGGTTAGTACATGCAAACTATTATATTTAGAATAGATAAGTAACGGGGTCCTACTGTATAGCACAGGGAATTATGTCCAATTGCTTGTAATAGAACATGATAGCAGATAATATGACTAAAAGAATGTATATACATGTATGACTGGCTCACTTTGCTTTATAGCAGATACTGACAGAACATTGTAAATCAACTTTAATAATTTTTTAAAGATTTGATGCTTTTGACATTTATATGTTCAGTCTGATCTTATTTAAAATCACCTCTTAAAATCATTAGCAATTTTATTATGATGGATATCTTATTTATTTGAAAAAGAATCAGCCACTGCCAAATGATACTGCTTCTTTTAAATAACCTTTTAAAAATCAAAATATCGTGACATTATTCATTTACGATGCCTAAATTCTTAAAACGAATTTAATATTTTAAAATCATGTCTTTATAAAATATTTTGTTCGTCTGTTTTTGACACAGACGTTCTTTTCTGTATTTTGAGGTAAGCAAAAATTTTCACTCAGAACTTTGTAAGGTTGTAGAATTAGAGCACATTTAAGGAAAAAAATTCCTTCTGTTTCCTGTAAATTCCGTATTTCATAATTAGATGTATTGTTAGAGTTAAAAATAGAGATATAAAAATACAAAATTACCTCTAATAATTCAGTAATGAGATAACTCATTGTTTACCTTGTTCTGTTGGATATAAAATAAAAGGATTTAAACAAAATTTAAGAGTTCATGTCGTGGCTCAGTGGGTTGAGAATTCAACATTGTGTCCGTGAGGATGAGTTCGATCCCTGGAGTTACTCAGTGGGTTAAGGATCTGGTGTTGCCATAAGCTGAGGCATAGGTCACAGATGCAACTCAGATCCTGCATTGGCTGTGATGTAGGCCTGCAGCTGCCCTCCAGTTTGACCCCTAACCTGGAACTTCCATATGCTACAGGTATGTTCCTAAAAAATTAATTAACTAATTAATTAATTAGAAATAAAATAAATTTAAAAGAGACTTTATGACATAAAATAAATAATTAAATGCAAATTTCCTGGTAGGCATTATATATTTATTTCTTTATTTTCGGCATATGGAGGTTCCCAGGCTAGGGGTCAAATTTGAGCTACAGTTGCCGGCCTACGCCCCAGCCACAGCAACAGCAGATCCAAACCACGTCTGCGACCTACACCACAGCTTACGGCCACGCCGGATCTTTAACCCACTGATCAAGGCCAGGGATCGAACCCACAACCTCATGGTTCCTAGTCGGATTCATTAACAGTTGTGCCACGACGGGAACTCCAAAACCATTTTTATATATTAAAGAAAAAGCTGTATTAATATTCATGATTGTGCCTATAGTGATGCAGTTTGTATATTAGTTAAATATTACATTCAGTTCCATAAAATGAATTGTTGGAATTCCAGCAGTTGTAACAATGAAACATATACAAAGATGGCTTTAATGAAAGAGAGGTTTTAATTTGCTTATATCACGCGAAGTGTGGAGGAAGTCATTCCAGGCCTGGGATGACAGCTCTATGATGACATCAGGATTCTGGACTTCTTTTTTCTAATAATTCAGTCATCTTAGGCCTGTGCTTTTTTTCCTCATACTGATATCTCCCAAATTGAGTTCCTTTTATGTTGGAATAAAGAAAAGGGAAAAAGTCAAAACATAAATACTGTTATTTTACCTATTTATTTTAAGAAGCTTTCCCAGGAACCCCAGGGAGCACTTTCAAAACTTATATGTCATTGTTCAGAAATGTATGCCATAGGTCATAATATGCTTTTTTGTATTCACTCTGGGTAATCATCAGCAAGTATAGAATGAAGGAAAAAAATGTGACCATGTTTGTGGGTAACCAAGAATCTCATTGCTAGTTATTAAGAAGTAGAGCTTAACATTTGAAGCCAGATTTGTATAATTCCAAACCCAGGGCTGTTGATCTTTATTTTATAGAATATTCTTTCATTCCTCTAGACTACATCAGTATTTTAAAACTTGTTTATAAATCATAGCAGAGTGTTACATTAATGCTCTATTGACAGTTTCACTGTTTGAATTTGGAAATTATGTTTATTAAATCAGTAGGAATTGGAGGGATCTTGGAAAACTATATAAATAAGTTGGCACATGCTACCTATGTAAATATTTTAACTTTTTGTTTTTTATTTTTTTCTAACTAGACAGTTTAAGATTTTTTGCTATTTGACAGATAAAACTTTCTTGATTAAATGGCAATTGAAATATCAAATGACTGTTTTGAAAATTCAAGATTGGAAGAAATACATTCTGTAGAAAGGGCACAATTGCCTTTAGGTATTGAATAATGTCTTGAGATAAGCATAGCAATTTTGATAGGTAATGATCTCCATTCTCCTATTTTTGTAGAGAACAGAAGCCTATCTCTGCAGAATTTCACAGGAGAAATTTATTGCACCTGTTCAATATGCTTCTAGTTTTAACTTTTAATGCTTTGCTTTCCAAACTAATACTCTACAAACCCACCTACTTGACTACCAAATAATGATAGAAATGAAATAATTGTGTGATTGTATGGATTTTTGTTCTTAGATCTTGTGTAGAAGTCAGGTAGTTCAGATGACACTTGGTTTAGTAGACTGAGTAGCAGTTGTATGTCGTTGGAAGTGAGTTAATAAACTCCACAAAATATAGAGATAAAAAACATTGAAAAAAAAATCACGTGTTGGGAACATTGTAGTGGAGAAAAATCAGCATGAGTAGTTTTACCTCTTGAAAAACATTAAGATATTGTCATAATAATAACTCTCAAAACTTCCTAATTTAAAAAATAAGAAACCACATATTAGAAATTGCCATATATTTTGTTAATTCATCCATATCACAAATACTATTTAAATACATATTTTACAGTAGTCTTTTAACCTGACAGTGGTCCTTTAACTTTAGAAAGACTGTATTTATCCCCAAATGGCCTACAAAATTAACTACAAAGATTTGCAGGCAAGAACGTTTTCTGCTCATTATACCTACATTCATAGCTCCCAGCCTGAAATAGATATACAATATATATGGATAAACTAGCAAATGAAATTTATTAAAGGTAATTGGTTAAAGACTATTTAGATACCCAATTTTTAGTGCTTCTTAAAAGAAGTACTGGGGAGTTCCTGTCATGGCTCAGCAGTATTGAACCCAGCTAGTATCCAAGAGGATGTGGTTTCATCCCTGGCCTCGCTCAATGGGTTAAGGATCCAGTGTTGCTGTGAGCTGTGGTGTATGTTGCTGATGTGGCTCGGATCCCGCGTTGCTGTGGCTGTGGCTGTGGTATAGGCCAGCAGCTGCAATTCTGATTCGACCCCTAGCCTGGGAACGTCCATGGACTGCACTTGTGACCCTAAAAAAGCAAAAAAAAAAAAAAGACAATGACGACATACTGGATAGCTTAGTTGTTACTTTCTGTTTAGTAAGATTTAAGATTTCCTGAATTCCCTGATATTTAATGATTTTCAGATATAACCCGGAGGACTTTATACACACATCTGCAAATTCTTCTTCTTTATTAAGTTCTAGGAGGCCAGTTAACTTACTGAGAAAGGAACTGTGTATTTTATTACATTCTGGTGCTGCTTAAGGACAGCATTGTTTAAATCCTTTCTAATTGTTTCAAAAGTTGTGTACCAGACACTTAAAATAGCTGTGTATCTGTTGCCTACAATACTAGAAAGATTTATTTTCCTTCTCTATTGCCTGCCATATCAAATAAAAAGGCTGAGAGTTTATCTGTGATAAACATACTCTCTTTAATGCAAAGGGACATTCCCTTAATTTGAGCACCTAGAATAGTGTCAGCCTAAATCTCCTTTTCCTTATTTAATTAGCAAAAGCTCCTGTTAATCACTTTACAATGAAACTTTTTGAGTCTCACATTGAAAAAATATAATCCTTTCACAAAACAACAAAAAATTAGAATGAGCTCAGTAATAAAGGTAATTTGCATTTTTTAGCAAATTTGTTAAGCAGCTGATGAATTATTCAACGTTTGGTATTGGTTCTGCAGACATAATGAGCCTCTCTAATTTGAATTCCATACCAGATTGTAACTTTTATTCCATGTTTATGAATTGAAAAGTATTCATTAGCAAAATGCGTTCATCAATGTACTATTTATTGTTAATAAGGAAATGTATATACTTTTTTGTCTAGGAACTTTGCTCTAGCATTACGAGAGTTCCTTTCACTAATAAAAATAACTTTATCACTATTATTTTACTGCCATATTATAAGCAAAATATAAGTGCAAATTTATTCATTTTTAAAATAATTTTTTCCCTAGACGTCACATGTTGATTACATAGAACACAATTATAAATCTATTTCTCAAAGCCCTGAGGCTGATTAGCTCACCTCAGTTGTGAGCGACATAGTTCAAAGTTCTAGCAAGCTAGAACCATCTATTTACAATGCTTAGAATCATAATATTTATTCAAGAAGTTCCCACTGTGGCTCAGCAGGAATGAGCTTGACTAGTATCTGTGAGGATGTGGGTTTGATCCCTGGCCTTACTCAGTGGGTTAAGGATCTGTCATTGCTGTGAGCTGCAGTGTAGGTCACAGACGCAGCTCAAATTCCACATTTCTGTGGCTGTGGCATAGGCCAGCAGCTACTGCTCAGATTTGAGCCCAACTTAGGAACTGCCATATGCCACGGATGAGGCCGTATAAAGACAAACAAACAAATATAATTAAACACATACATACATAAAAAATATTTCCTCAAAAGGAAAAAAAAGGCATTTCTCAATTCTTGAGCTTGGGTGTATACTCTTTCAGTGGCAGAATAATCTTTTAATGATGAAGAAAGTGCTCTCACTAAATGTATGTATATATGACCCTGTTCTGTGCATTTTTAAACACCATATTATATTTAAAATGCAGCAGACACAGCAATCATCTAAAAATAACAGGAGTCTATGAGTATTTGCCAGCCTCTATTGAACATTTGCTTTGTACCTGGCTCTTTCTTAAGTGTTTTCACACATTTCTCATTTTATCCTCACAACAAACAGGATTGGGAGATAGATGTTATTGTACTATTTCATTATGATGAGTTGACACTCAGGCAATTGAGTCACTTTCCTGAAATTCAGGAGATCATGGCTGGAGTAAATGTTCAAAGCCTGTCTGGACTGACTTCATAGCCCATGCCAGTAACTCCTGAATACTGCTGCCCTCTCTAAAACATACTGCTCATGATTCCTGTTGAGCCACAGCCTTTATTCTATTTAATATGATTTTATATGGGAGAATATAAGCTTTGTGTGCTTTTACTACATAATGTTAATAAAATGGTTCATAAAAGAGTTAAGCAAATTCTTATGTCTTCTAATAGGAACCAGTGCTAGTCGTTTAACAGATCATATAATTGTAGCATATTTCTGTTTAATAAAAGCCTTTTTTTTTCCATGAATCTTTCCAGGTGTGTCTTAGGCAGATAGTTTTCAAAAGAAATATCTTGGCTTACTACAATTCCTAAATATTTTTCTGCTAAATAGAAAGTTACTGAAACCATAGGAATTAATGAGATGTTTCTCACATTTCACTGTAAAATTTAGACTTAAGATTTTCTAAAAATAAGTTATACTGATACAGATTTCTTCTTCACTTTTAGTAATTTGACTTCTATGTAAAATAAAAAAATAAATTCCTTGCACATGACGGGAGCTCAATAAATATTGCTTTCTTCCTGCCCTCATGTGAAACTTCCTAACCAATGTCCAGTGAAAGTGAATGTAATTAGTACTGTGGTATTCTATTAAATTTACAGCTATTATTCATCACAAAGATCTGGAAAAATGTGTGCTTGACTCTGACACCTTCTGTTTTTGTCAAGATTTGTGATTTTTTAAAATATTTTTATGTATTTGTTTTACTGTATATGAAGATTCATAAACGAGGCTAAATTTCTCTTCAAGCATAAGAGAATAAAAAAGGAGTATATAAAAGTAGACTAGATACTCGAAGCATATTTACATCTGGAAAGGGATCTAGAAGAGAAAACATCTGATAAAAGCAACCACATCCAGTTGTTTCTCAGATTTGGCCAAGGCTGTCAATGGGCAAAAAAAATATAAAGGAGAATATCAATACGGTGTCTCTCTATATATACTAGTATATATCTGTATACTTCTAGAATATACATATTATATATAATCATCATTATATAGAGTAATATATGTATAATTATTCTAGATATATATATATTTATAATTTTCACATTTAAAAACAATTAGCTTACTAAAATTCCTAGATAAATAAAATAGCAAATATGATCTTTTAGTCATTTACCCGGAACTGGAATGCACTCATTTTCTACTGTACCAACATGCCCTGTTTTTTTGTTTGTTTTGCCTTGTACAGTGGTCTGGACTCCGATTAGAAAGTATATTCTAGGAGAAGCAGTATAGCCTATAGGTTAAGAGCACAAACACTGAGATGAGGCTAGGTTTTGTGAGGAACCTATTTTGGGATGTAACATCACGTGTTACTTTGAAATGTTTTATTTCAGTTTTAATATTCTAAATAACCAAGAAAAGGTTTATTTGGCACCCTATGCCCAACATATCCAAACTCCAAATTCTAGATTTTATTTCCCCAGTAGGGAAAGAACTAACATTCTTTATTTTTCTCTTGTTCAGGTTTGCTTAGAAAGAAAATAAAGTGGTAATAATTTTGGATAGAGTGAAAAGGAAAGGCCAAGATATACCCAGCTTTTAAATTTTTTTTAATTGCATTATTTTTTTCTTTCATTAATACAAATACATGCATATTAAATGCCTACTATGAAACAGATTCTCTAAAGACTGTCAGTGAGTAGAATAAAGTCTACCATCTGGATACCAAACTCTGATCTCATCTATAGAGAGCAAATAAAACTTGCTGACTTCGTAAAATCTGTCCTACCCCACCTGTAAGCCTCATAACGCCTGTTGTTAAGGGTGGTCACTTAGTGGCCTAAATTCTGGCATGATACCCATAATTCTTTAATATTTGATATATTAGAAAGTTATTCTTTATATATAAACTACCTACACTTATGCTGAAAATTGATAATTTATTTCTGTTCACTAGAGATGAAAACAGCTGGACACTTTTCATTCTGTAATTATACATCTGATCTGTTGCTTCCCAAGTGGTCAAGTATGGAGAAATGATTTACTGTCTCACTATCAGAGCCCTCAATATTGCTTTGTTGCAGTAACAACGTTTTCACAGTTATCTTGATCTAAGAGAAGTTACTACATTCAGATTGTCTTTACATTAGCAATTTACATGTGCTCTGGTGTGTGTGTGTGTGTGTGTGAGAGAGAGAGAGAGAGAGAGATAGATCTCCTTTAATACAGCCTCTGTAGTCATAGTAGTACCTGTTGCACCTGTCCTACTGTCTGCAAATGTTGCTTAATGTATTTTTTTTTGCTAATTTACATATATCATAGGCAAACTGCAAAAGTGAAAATTAGATACTGATTTGAAAAGGGGCCAGAAGAATGCATTCAGTAATCAATTATTTAAGCCTCTATTTTTGTCAAAGTCACAGTTGTAAGTCTAGAAATGTATAAGTGATGACGGGTGGTCCTTTCTATTGTCAGTTTATTTTAGTCAGGAGATATGAATATACACACACATAACACACACAACAACGCATTCCACTCCAACAACAAAATCAAACACAATAGCTATATGACATAAAACTCCATGGTGTGAGTATGGCACATGCTACTTATGATTTTGCAGCATATTTATTTAAGGAATTGAGGAATAAAAGGCCTCTACTGACTAACTTAATACTTTTGATGTTGAGCTAAGAGTCAAGGCCAGGTTCTTATGGATACTCTACTAAATATACTTCTATCCTTAATTGTTGAGCTTTTCCGTTTACTTCCAGTTAATTTTTTTTCCTGCATATTCATGGAATAAGAATGCAACAAACCATTTTCTCTTACGTGTCTTTTGAAAAAGGATTCTATGGTCAAATAACTTTGGAAATACTATATTTTATGTTCCCCTCTTGAAAAATCAGAGTGAATGGGAGCATGCTAATTGAAATAATAGAATCAATCTTAACTTCAATTAATCAGATATTTATTAAACCTTTTTTATGATGCTCTTTAATTCCTCTCTTCTGTTATAGCTTGAAAAACACAGATTCTGAAGATCATCTTATGTTATCTTATGTTGAATCTCTGTAGATAGTAGTATAGTTTTGGCAATTTGTGTCATTAAATTGTTATTTTAGCTAAATGCCCTATATCAGCTTATTAACTTGCCATTTATTATTTTCCTCAAGAGTATAGCAGTGAATATTCAAGAGGGTTCTGGCTCCTTAAATTATAATGTTTATATTTCAGGAAAAAACGACAATTTCCCATTTAAGTTATACATAAATCTGTTATGTTTTCAGTTTGATAAAAACATTAAATACTACATTTTATTTTTGTCTTTGTATAACCATAGAATTTTTAGAGCAGGCATTTAGGTTTTTGTTTGCTATTTAGGGACTCATCTGGAGCATATGGAAATTACCAGGCTAGGGGTAGAATCAGAGCTACAGCTGTCAGCCTGTATCACAGCCATAGCAACTCAAGATCCTAGCCATATCTACTACCTACACCACAGTTCATGGCAATGAAGCATCCTTAACCCACAGAGCATGTCCAGGGATTAAACCCATGTCCTCGTGGATACTGTTGGGTTTGTTACTGCTGAGCCACATGGGAACTCCACATTTAGGCTTTTGAAGAATCTGTGTTTTACACTTGTATTTGATACCAATTAAACGGTTAGTCAGGGATCTTTCTCCTTTTAAATGTTATAATTTAAATGGTTATAGCTTATTCTAAGAAGGAAACCTCAAAAGCGGAAATGGCTTGAAAATAAGTAAAACCTCTGAAGAAAGCTTAGAGGACTTAAAACTACAATTGAGAAGACAAAGAAAAGACATACAGTTGGGCAGCCTAGTTGCTAAGGATTTGGCATTGTTATTGCTGTGGCTCATTTCCATCTCTGATCCCATGGAATTTTCCCATGCCATGGGCAGGGCCACATAAATAAAAAACATATGATTGATCCTAACTGGCCAGTAACCTCACAGCCACATTAAGAGATTAAGAGTTTGTAGCTAAAAAACAGCTGGTACTTAAAGAAAACTGAAAGGAACTAAGTTCTTATATGCATGTCACCTATAAGATCTAATTTCACTCTCCTGACAGCCCTTGGAATTAGATGCTGTTATTCCTGTTTTATCAAGGAAGGCTTATTTTCTAATAGTCATGTCCAATAAGTGGCAGAACCTGGATGTAAATTCAGATGGCTCCTCTCTTCTTTTGTTGACACCTGCATAGAACACTTAGATGTTCTCTCTGTGAGGTGGTGTGAATGCTAAAAAATTACAAGGATAATTGTAAACATGAGTAAATTTAGTGAAAAAATATGGAAAACATATAGACTCTTTGACTCCCTCAGATTGTATTCAGTATTTAATTGACTTGAAAATCTTAAAACACGGTAAGAAGACTCACTATTGCTCCATACATTCAGTAAAACTGTATTTGACTGGGCTTGTCCAGCTGCCACCAGCCAGGATTCAGGCTTGCTTGTGAATCGATAGCCAGTGTCAGGTCCAAATTGAATTTTATTGCTGTTAGTTTCTTGAGTCATCATTTTATATCTCACTACATTGCTTAAACCAACAGAAAGAACTTTTTCTTTTCACTGATGTATGTGCTTCAAAAGCTGTTTTATTTTTCCCATTCTTTCTTTGATAAGTGGTATATAACATTTTAAAACAGAAAATATTCACGTACTTCCGGTTTTTGTTTTTTTTTGTGTTTGTGGGTTTTTTTTTTTTTTGTGCGTGTGTGTGTGTGTGTGCGCACTGTCTGTCTTCTACTGAAAGGAAGTTGTCTTTGTAAGTCCTTAATCTTTCCTAGGCTCTTCAGTAAGCACTGGCATGCAGGTAAGGGATGAACAAAGTGATAAAGGTGACTTTTTTACCCCCTCATTTAAAATGGATTTTTCTTAAAGATCTGGTTTTGTTCAAGGTTTTGTTTTATTCTCACAAGAGATTCAATCTTTGTAATATTATTTATAAATGCTATTTCTAATATTAAATAGTAGATGGATAATGAAGACAAAAATTAGCCAGCTTATAATTAACCGCGATCAGTAGGAGAGAAGTGAATCACAGGAAATTTCACATACATTTTCTTTTCATGGACCCGTGCCATTTACTATTCACTCTAAACTTTCTCTTCCAAATTTTTGACTATGCCTGCTAATCCCACAAAATTAGCTATCATCCCGCTTTTTCTTTCTCAAATACCTTTTTGTGGAGATGCAAAGAAGTGACTAAAACCCACAAAAATACTATCGAAAAAGAGCCAGTGTGGTGGTTCTGTGTACTTACTATAGAAATGGAAAGGTAAATAAGCAGAAGCTTATGTGTTCAATAATAGTCTGTAGAAGCAATAAGTCTAAACTTTGTCTTTTCAGTCTCAAATTCAATAGTCGTATCATATTACTCTCACTTCAGGAGTCTGTTCTAGAAGCCATTATACTTCTTTTTGGTTTTATTTTGTGTTTTAGAATGGTCTTATTTAAGAAATTCACATAGGTATTTACTTAACTCCTCCTAAAACACCTGAGGAGGTTCTTTATTTTTTTCTTTCTTTTTCTGGCTATGGCATGCAGCATGAGGATGCTGGGATCTCAGTTCCCAGACCAGGAATTGGATTGAACCTGGGCTGCAGTGTTGAAAGCACCAAATCCTAATGACTAGGCTACCAGGAACTCTTGAGGAGTTTCATTTTATAAACAAATTCTATGAAAAATGTATCTTCTTCTTAGACATAGCAACAAAATCTTCTTAACATGGATTCAGACTCCCCCAATGAGCTTATTATCTTAATTTTAGTGACCTGACTTTCAGAGAGTCATTGACCATTAAAAAGTCATAAATTTTCATGAAATAAATCTTGATCTGTTTTCATGCTTAATGATGAAGAATAAGTGACCTTGTTTGTGATAATTATGACTCAGTATTCCATTTTAAGTTGGAAAACTATGAATGGACTAAGGATGATGACATTAGTGTTAAAGTTAAAATGTGTGAAAGTTATGGGGAATAATTAATCCTCAGCAGGGACTCCAATCCTGTATTGCTTATATAGGAGGATTAAATTACAAATATCCTTTGGGGATCTATAATTTTTGTATTTCTCATCTAGAATTTTATTAACTCTATAACAGATTCCGTTTTAACTTATTGTATTAATTTAAAGCACAATTATATTTGTTTAGTTTAAGTTATCAAAGCTTCTGTTAGGTAAGTAGTGCAAATTAAAAATAAACAAATAGTTGTATTGCTGTCACAAATTATTCTTTAAAAAATAGTTTAGGGGAATTTTCCTTTGTTACATGTCAAAACAATTTGATTATGACATCTTTCTTTTTTTCCTAGAGGGTTAAATAAATGGGCACAGATATATAAATTCTTATTTTTTAATTTTTATGTTATAATTCAATTAGTGTAAATGTGAACCTATCAGTGTTCTCTGCTTATGTTCATATGACTTTCTTCATAAGCCTATCCTTAAAAGTGTACATAAAAATTTTCCCTTGGGAAAGAACTAGAGAACCTTGGAGCAGGATGCAGGTAGAGGAAGGGCATTAGTTTGGGATTTTATAAAGGAGTATCAGGTGATTATTGTACCCAAAAATATTATTTCAGACTTTCCTGATTAGAATTATTTTCCTGACCCATTCAGGATGAGAGAGAGAGAGAGAGAGAGATCTGGATGAGGGTTTTCTTTCTAGACTTGACTTTTAAAAAAAAAAAAAAAACTTTTTGGTCATCCTGTTCCTAAGGTATTCTCTTCTGTAATTACTGGCACTGGTGTGAGTCTCTCTCAATTTTGTGAAACCAGCCATGAAATATAAGTGTGAAAGTTATAGGAAAATATTTAGAATGGTTTGATTTTTTTTTTTTTTTTTTGTCTTTTGTCATTTTGGGGCCACACCCACAGTATGTGGAGGTTCCCAGGCTAGGGATCTAATCAGAGCTACAGCTGCCGGCCTACGCTGCAGCCACAGCAATGCGGGATCTGAGCTGCGTCTGCAACCTACACCGCAGCTCACGGCAACACCGGATCCTTAACCCACTGAGCAAGGCCAGGGATCAAACACGCAACCTCATGGTTCCTAGTTGGATTTGTTTACACTGAGCCACGATGAGAACTCCTAGAATGTTTTCTGAGACAAGAAGCATCTTGTGTTAGCTAAATATACATATCAATTTCTGGAGTCCCTAGCAAGTAGAGGAGAGAGAAATAGTTTCTGACTTCAAGAGACTCTGAGCCTAGAAGTCTTTGCTATTGTTGTTGTTTAAGTAAATAAAATGTGATCAATGCAGAGAAGCTATGGGAGCAGAGGGGAGTAAATAGTGCATATAGTATAGAAGTATTAGAGAAGGATTTTCAAACTGTTCCATGGATGCTGGACATTATATGTTCACCTGAATCTTCCTTTTGGGGAGGAAGAAGTGTCATCCAGTATAGATTTCCCGCCAAATGAGTCCAAAGTCTAAAATGTAGAGAAATGCCTTTTTTTTTTTTGGTCTTTTTGTCTTTTTAGGACCACACCTGCAGCATATGGAGGTTCCCAGGCTAGGGGTCCAGTTGGAGCTGTATCCACTGGCCTATGCTAGAGCCACAGCTTCGCAGGATCCAAGCCTCGTCTGTGACCTACACCACAAACTCACAGCAATGCTGGATTCTTAACACACTGATCGAGGCCAGGGATCAAACCTGCATCCTCATGGATGCTAGTCAGGTTCGCTAACTGCTGAGCCACGACGGGAACTCTGAGCAATGCTCCTATTTAAACTTCTTTTTCTTTTTGCTTAGAAATCTATTTACAACTTTGATCTGTCTTTCTTGTCTTCAATTATAATGTGTGTTTTTTTAATCAAATATTTACTTTATACTGAAGAGGAAACAATCCCCTTATTAGGTGAATCAGCATCTACCCCTTAATTGCTGAGCCATTGTTGACTCATGGATCATGCAGTTTACACACACCAGGATTAAAGGAGTAAATGCCAGAGCTTCCTATTTGTGAATTAGATATCTAACTGATTTGCAGTAACAGTTTCCCTGAAATTGAGATTGTCAGTAATACATGATCTGAGTTATAACTTATGACTTCATTTAACTGCTCCTTTGAGAATGTCAAGAGAATAGGATTTTTTAAATTAAAAAAGTGGTTAATGGAAATGTGGATAGCAAAAGGAAAAAAAATATATAGCTTTGGAGGAAGGAACCTGGCTTTCTTGTCTGCCCCTAATGACCTTGAATAAGACCATCAGGGAAATATCCAACCTGTTACCCATCTCCAAATCCTCAGTTCTGGCTCACTTAAAAACAAAAATTTTATTTTTCAAAAAACTACTATATTTAAAAATAAGGATACAGAGAAGTTCCCCTTGTGGCTCAGCAGAGTCAAACTCAACTTGTATCCATGAGGATGTCGGTTAGATCCCTGACTTCACTCAGTGGGTTAATGATCCAGCCTTGCCCCAAGCTGCAGTATAGCTTGCAGGTACAACCCAGATCCTTTGTTGCTGTGGCTGTGGTGTAGGCTGGCGGCTGTAGCTCTGATTCAGCTCCTAGCCTGGGAATTTCCATATACCCCAATGAAGCCCTAAAAGAGAAATAAAATAAAATAAAAGTAAACAGAAATACTAATATGAATACTAGCTTCTTTGTGTTGTATACTTATGGCATTCCAAGACTTCATTAATAGCAATTTACATTACTTTTCTCACTTTATCCTCACAATTCTGTGATGAAGTGCTACTATTATAGATGAAATGCTAAGCTCTAGAGAGGATAAGTGATTTTCTTAAAGTCAGCTGCTAATAAATGAACATTCTAGCCTTATACCCATGTTTTTCTTATTTCCAGATATGTATAATAACTGTTTCCTAGCCACCTTGGGCCTGAGCTGCAATTGAAATAGTAACTATCCCTGCTTACTTAATGCTGATGGTTTATTTTTCTAGATCAGCTCAGACTTCAATTATTAATTTGGACATTTGCCCATCTCATTCTTCCTCCCACTTCATATAGATAAACTTCAGTTTCCATAAATATCAGAGCTTATAATGTTGTAGCCATTGGACATGCCATCTTAATATCTTTTGCATATGTCCTATAGATTTGTTGTTATTCCTACATCTCTAATTCATCACTATGGTCACCTCTCTATATCTCTTTTAGAGGCTGGTGTTTCTCAGGTCTTCTGTTGCCTCCAGTGTTCTACCAAATACTCTCTCTTTGTCATTTCTCTAGTTATCTTGCCCCTACTTCACAAAGCCACTGTGAGAATAAGTGAGATGATGTATGTGAGTGTGCTTTACAAAACTTAACACCCTTAATTTCCTGCTCAGTAAAATGGAGAGGATTAAACTAGATACTCTCTAAGGCTCCTGTGGCTCACTGATACTATTATCTGTGATTTATTAACTTGCTATTCAAGCGAAAGGTATTTTGACAGGAGACTCCAGATATCTTAGTTTACTGCTGAGACCGTATCTAGTAAGCATTGTATAAACTGAAGGGAGAATTGAGTACACTCAAAAGAATTTGAAAGATAATTTACATTAACTTATTCTCAAAGTGGTGCTTTAGGTTACAATTTTTATAAAGAGGTCTTCTGATTTTCTTCAGATCATATGAAGTACATACATAATTGTAGGTTAGCATTTTAAAAAGTCATACCACTGCTTGAAATTATATGACAGAGAAATTCTTCTTGCCATCTGACCTTGAGCTGTTGCTTCAATTATTTTCAGTCTGGCTTATGACAAGGGCCTTTTCAGCTTATATGATCCCAAACTGAACATTCTCAATTCAAACACTGAAACTTTAGTCATTCTGTGACAGCAGCTATGTTCACAACTGAAGTAATTGGGATTTAGGGAAAAAAAATGTTAAATGCTTTATCCTAGAGTTTGATATTCTAATTAAGGTTTCAGTATTTGGGATATTTTAGTTTGATTTATGTGCATTTAAAAGTATTTTATTTTCTCCTTTGACTTAGAAAAATTAAAACTTATATTCTTGTATGTGTATTTGACATTCAGCTTTCCATCAAGAACTGTGCATGTTTTATAGAATATTGTTACAGTAGAATAATCTACTCACTTTTCAAAATAAATAACTGATGGTGTATAATGGTAGCAGAATATGAGACACTTTGTAAACTGTGCCTTGTTATTCTTAATATGGTGGTAGAACCACCAAGTATACAAACATATGCATTTCCTCACCAGGTGGTAATGTTTTATTGCATACCTTCAATTATTAAATACATAGTTAATTTTCATCAGTAATTCTAATTAACTTTACCTTGTGATGCAAATAAAATATAGAGGTTAGTAATTTATAAAGATTGATTCTCTTATTCCTTAACAGTACGATTTAAAAGCTATCTACAGTGTCTTCAGAATAGGAAATACATTAACCGTATCAATGCCTTCTAAAATGATTCTCAAAATATATGATTTTTTAAATTTTTGCTTGTTTAAAAATATAAATCGTATAAAATCATGATTTTTAAAATTTTTGTTTAAAAATATAATTTAAAAACATAATTATGTATTTAAATATGTAATTATATAATTAGTGTATATGATATATATTAATTATATATAAAATATATAGTTAAACATAATATATAATCATACATTTAAAATATATGATTTAAAAAATTTTTCTCCTTTGACTTATTTACAGATTTGAATTACACAAAATATTAATAGTCATAGTTTTTGAACATTTATAATATACTAGCAAATAGATTTGTAGTATCTTTAATTCTTTAAAATATGAATAATTTCCTTATTTTATGTGGGGAAAAGCAAAATGGAGAAAAGATAAGTACTTTACCAAGATCACACACCAAGTGAAGGGCAAAATCATGCTTCAGACCCAGGTCATTCCAAGTACAAAGCACAGCTCTTTGCCTATCCACTACTGCTGCCCCTTTGGTTTTAATAGAGTTATTGCTTTGGATAGCAGTTAATTCAGTTACCTTTTATTGCACTAGTTACTGGAGTCCAAATATCTTAGTCATAACTGATGTTCTTCTGCATTCCTTTGGACAGATAAATGGGAATGATCCGTGTTAGTGGAAAAGTGCAGTAAGAATTGACTCGAGCTAGCTGCTTTTGTCCAAATTCTGACTTTGCTTTTTAATTGGCTCCATGAAACCAGATATTATGTGGAATTTCTAAAACCCACAGCATGAGTGCAGCTTCACACAACTTATATGACCTTGAGCAAGTTATGTAACTACTCAGCAATTCTCTTTTGCCATCTAAAAAACTGTGATGATAAGATACAACATTTCAGATACTATTAAATTGAGTGCAATCCATTTCACAAAACAGGCTTCACTTTGAGAGAAGATAGTTGTGACTTTCAGAAAAATTGAAAAAAAAAAGAAGCAAACACATTGAAAAATATTATTTCTAGGATATTCACTAAGGGTATTTGCGCAATTATGATCCAGGTCAGATTGCCTTTTAATTAAAACCTAATGCCTACCAATTTTTTTATATGTGTTTTTTTTTTTCCATTATAGCTGGTTTACAGTTTTCTGTCAATTTTTCAAGTGTACAGCGTGGTGACCCAGTTACACATACATGTATAGATTTGTCACAGGTGATTAGACATAGTTCCTGGTGCTGTACAGCAGGATCTCCTTGCTTTTCCATCCCAAAGGCAATAGTCTACAACTGGCTGAAAAGGACTGTAATAAAAATTGGTAGTCTACAACTATTAACTACCAATTTTTATTACAGTCCTTTTCAGCCAATTTGTAACTGCTCTGTAATATACGGATTATATCCCATGCAGATTAATGAAGAGCCATTAGGGAAAATGAGCTGGATAATAAAGAGTGCTGACCAGAAATGGAAAACCCTACTAGGGTACATTCTACCTTTAATTGAGCTATTGAGCTAGGATCTTCAGGTTCGTTCTTCCTTATAGTACCCATTCCTAATATACTTGATCATAAGATCTCGTTCAATGAGATCTACTCTTTTCACCGATTTTGGTAATTAGAATTTGTGGAAAATTCACATTTGATTTGGGATTTTAAATTTCCAACACCTTTTTAGCAGGCAGGAGTATTGTACAATATTTTAAAATTCAATTGTTTATTTGAGATGGAACCAAAATAATATGAGCAAAAACGTGTGACATACAGATGAAGGGAAGCTATGTGTTTCATATTTCTCTAGTTTTATATTTTTCTCAGTTCTCATTGTCTCAGCATGACTGTCAGCATTATAAATTACTTGATGTGTATCTGGAAGTCTTTCACCAGCCTTGGTTAGTGCCCCTGACATGGTCTTCTGAATGCTAAAGCTTAACAGGAAAGGCATGTGCAGTACAGGATGTGTAGTCCAGCCAAAGCAATGGGAGTGTGCTGGGAAGGAACCTTTGTCTGGGTGATAATCTCTGTCTTGGAAAAGAGCACCATAGAAATGACCTAAATATGCTGCCAGGGAAGGTTTTACCTGGTGTGAGGAGAGGTAGTAAAATAATCCTTTTAAAAGTCAGAGCTATATAGTAACAATGACAGTCAAAGAGAACTAGAATCACAAAGAGGCCAGTCTTTCATTAGAATGCTTTTAAGAATAGAATCGATTATAGACATCTATCAGTGATGCGCACAAGTCATGCGATACTCTTTTAGTTTCCCTCTGTCTCCAATGTACTTTTAGGTTTTCTCCTATAAGATTTGAGCAATTTGATTTTTAATCTTTGCCTTTAGAGGCTGTTTTTCTTCATTTCAAAATATAATGGACAGGATAATGGGATTAATGGGAATCTTATTTAGAAGGTGTGGCCTGTTCAGAGTTTTATATGGCAGTGCACATTCAGTAAGACTCAGGGGACTGGTGGTGAAGCTTGGCTAGTAGGACTCTCAGCTTCTCCCATGGATCCCATCCACACTGGACAGCACTGCTAGATTAATCTATCTAAAATGTGCCTGCTACTCACTCGTTTTCTAAATAGGTTCAATTAAAGTCTTCTATCGTATGCTTATAAATTAATTCACAGCTTTATTTCATTATTCCCGTATTCCTACCACATTCTCATTTACTTCCTCACTTCCTTATTCTTTGAACATACACTGTATCTGCTGTGCTTTACCTTCATTATCCCTACTCCCTTTCTCCATGTCTAAGTCTTTATGTAAGTGTTACAGCCCTTAAAATCTGTTCAGATAACAGTGTATCCTAATATTTCATATAGCATTTTGTTATCCTCTACTTTACATTGTAAATGTAATTTTAGGGGGCTGTGTTTATGGCATGTGGAATTTCCCGGGCCAGAAGTTGAACCTGCACCATAGCATTGACCGAAGCCACTGCAGGGACAATGCTGGATCCTTTACCTGCTGCATCACAGGGGGATTCCTAAGTGTAATTTATAGTTACACGTTTTTGTCATTGCATTATTCCTATGCCAAGTTTATTATTCCCAGTCATAAACTTTACTAATAGTAATTTGTTATTACTTCTCGTGATTTGGGGGTTGATTGGGTTCAGCTGAGTAGTTCTTCAGAGTCTCTCTGAGGTAATAGGCAGATATCATCTAAAGGCTGACCAAGATGGCTCAGTCACATAACTACTGGTTGATACTTGCTATTGGCTGGGAACACAGCTGATTCTCTTGTCTGCAGTGCTATAATTATCTTTTATTTTAGGGTGACCAATTTGTCCTGGTTTTCCTAGGGCATTCCTTATTTTAGCACTGAAAGTCCTACATCCTAGGTACCCCTTAAAGTTTTAAGTAAAGTGGGATTCTTAGTCACGCACTCAGTGTAGGCATCTCACAACTTGGAGGCTGAGTTCATAGGCTCAAAGCGTGAGTGTTCCAAGAGCATTTTGCAAAAGTTGCAAGGCTGTTTATTGACTTACTTGAAAATTACAGATCATCACTTCTTCTGAATCTTATTAGTGAAGCAAGTCACTCAGGACAGCCCAAATTCAAGAGGAAGGGAATAAAACCCCACAATGAAGGACTGGCAAAGTCACAGTATAGGAGAGAAACTGGGATGAAGATATTTCTTTGGTCCCCTTTGGAAGATATAATCTGCCGAACCAATGTTACCTAATTTTCAGAGGGCAGGATTCAATTCACATTTGCATTACCTTCATGTAGCTTTCCCAAAGCATCTTGTGCTTAGTAGATACTTCATAAACACTTAAAATATAAATAAGGAGGAAACTCTTTATTCTAGATTTATTATTAATTATTCCTTATTTTTAAAAATTGCATTCAAATTTGTTTATATTTCTGAATTTATGTGGTAGAAAGTGACAAATTTGGATCAGGAATAAGAGAACCCAAAAGAGGAAATGTCCCAGAGAATATCTAGAATCCGTTAATGATTTGCAACTTTGGCCAGTCTATGACAGAGCTGTGGTTAATATTTGGAAAGACAATAACTAAAAGCATAGTTGAAAAATTAATGCATTATTTTATGCATCTACAACTATAGTAGTGCAAAAAATTAAACAAGAAAATCACATTTATGCTTTAGCATTTACATTCACACTTTTGGTGTACTAAGGAAAAACATACTCTCGAGTTATATAGGGAACCAGGAGTTCCCTTCATGGCTCAGCGGTTAATGAATCTGACTAGGAACCATGAGGTTGCGGGTTCGATCCCTGGCCTTGCTCAGTGGGTTAAGGATCCGGTGTTGCCGTGAGCTGTGGTGTAGGTTGCAGACACGGCTCAGATCCCGCGTTGCTGTGGCTGTGGCGAAGGCCGGCGGCTACAGCTCCTGTTAGACCCCTAGCCTGGGAACCTCCATATGCTGTGGGTGCGGCTCTAGATAAAAAAAAAAAAAAAAAAGGCAAAAACAAAAGTTATATAGGGAACCAAACTTTGGTGTCCCAGTAAGTCTTGTCATCCTTGTAGACAAACAGCCCTACTTTCTCTTACTTGTCCTATATTGGATCCTATGAAATATTATACACCAAGTGAAATGTGATAACTTTGAGGCCTTATTATGTAAGCAAAATTATGTAATTGTCAATGATTAACAATTATATCATGTGCTAACCTCTCCTAAGTAATGGATTTGTATCTCTACATTGGCCTTGGTAAGTTAACACAGAAACTTAGCATTGGCCATAGAGGTTTTGAACACTCTTGTAGATCCTTAAAAAATTAGTTCTGGGCATGGAGAATGCTGTGCTTCTCAAATTCAAGCAAAGAGAGAGTTTAATCTTGGACAATATAGAGGGTCAATTGTATTAGGTTCTCAAAAAAGGGGCAGTCACAGTTTGTGGGCAGCTCTGATGGCTTTCATTCAGTGGGCTGAAGCTCAGAAGTTAAGCTCTGATGAGTATCAACAGAGAGTGTATTTTACAGATCCAGATGCCTTCTAATTGCTTCAAAATGTCAGGTGCTCCAAGCAGGAGCAGAGAAGTGCTGGCAGTGGAGAACTAATTGGTTTTGGGACTTGCAGCCTTTCTAGGTCATTGATTTACATTAGGCTCAGGTCAGTAGTAACTCAAATTCATTCTCCTCAGTAGCTGAGTACTTTATGAAAAATCAGGTCTGGATGCAATCCAGTTTCTGCTGGCTGGTGTTTGGACCTCAAAACCAAAGTACAACTATCAACATTGTTGGTATATTAGGGGTTATTTATATTTGAGATTTTTGACTTCAACATTAAAATATTGCATTTTAGGAAATGAGTACATTCTTCACAAAAGCTAGTTAGGAAGGCAAGAGTGTGACTATGGATACAGCATCAAAACATTTCAGAGACCTCTGCAGAGAGAATGTAAGAGTGTAAAAGAGATTATCACTTTGTTAATTTTAGTGAAGAGATGGCAAGTGATTTTGACAATGAAATGTAGAAGAACTGATATTTATTGCCTTTGTTTTCAAGGAGCTTATAGTTAGCATAGGACTAAGCTTCATGTCACTGCCCTGCTTCTGGGATAATTTTTGGCTGCAGAGATATGGAGTAAATTTAATAATTTTGCTGTAACTTTAAATGTTTATCAAAAACTTGTTTCAGTTTTCCTAAGACAGGAGATGCCACTTGCATGTTCGTGTGTTACTCATCTCAGCTCTTCTACATGCTGGAGTAGCTTGGCTTTATCTGTGTCCTGGAGGATTTACAAGCTAAGATAACTGTACCTTACAAGATACCTAGAATCATCTCCATGTTTGTCCACTTCAGGTCCATAAGGTACAACAGACAGTAATGTAATCCCAAGGCATCAGCTTTATATTTCTTGAGGCATCCATTTAGTAACATTACATATAACCTACATTTTACTTGTCCTCTATTTATCGAATGATATGTTACAATATAATCTAAAGCTATTTCATATGTTCCTACAAATAAACATACATAAATCAGAATAAATTTTCAGATTTCAAATTGTGTGGGTATCTTAGAGGAAAAGACTAAGTTGGCTGAGAAATTAGGTAAGATGCATGGAGCATGTTACCTTTGAGCTGATCTATGAGAGACTGGTAGGATTTTTGTACCAGTAATAGGATCTTGGGAAAGGTATCTCCAGTTTAGGGAGCACTAACACCATCATCAATGATGATGGAAATAGTGAATATATTTTGGAATATGTAATATTTATTATTGGAAGAAGGAGCTTATTAGCAAGTTAGTTGAGTATTGGCTAGGGGAGACTGATGCCTTATTTTAGAGCATCTAAAGTGGCATCAAAAATATTTGTCAGTGGGAGTTCCTATTGTGGCAGAGCAGAAACAAATCTGCCTAGTATCTATGAGGATGCGGGTTTGATCCTTGGGCTCCTTCGGTGGGTCAGGGATACGGAGTTGACATGAGCTGTCATATAGGTCACAGGCATGATTTCGATCTGGCTTTGCTGTGGCTGTGATGTAGGCCAGCAGCTGGTAGCTCTGATTCAACCCCTAGCCTGGAAACTTCCATATACTGTGGGTGTGGCCCTAAAAAGAAGCGAAAAAAAAAAATTAGTGAGGCAAGTCAGACAAAGACAGATATCATATGATATAACTTAGGTGTGGACTCTAATAAAAATGATACAGAAGAACTTATAAAACAGAAACAAACTCACAGATTAGAAAAATAACCTTAGGTTTAGCTTAAGTGAAACTGTCGTGGGGGAGGGAGGAATTGGGAGGATAGGAATAACATATACGCCCTACTGCATAAAATAGACAACAAAGAACCTATTGTACAGCACAGGGAAATCTACTCAATAATTTAAAATAACCTAAATGGGAAAAAAAGGATATATGTAAAACTGATTCACTTTGCTGTACACCAGAAACTAATACAATATTGTAAGTCAACCATACTCCAATAAAATCTTAAAAATGAAAAAACAAGGTATGTCTGTAAAAATAATCAGGAATCCATAGCAGTGGCAGTTATCAATAGACTCCAGTTCTGTTTGTGTTAATCAAGAGAAAAAAATGATCTCTGTTCCTCAGAGTTTCTCTAAAAAATAAAAATCTTGGCTCAGAGATCATTGAGAATCAAGTCATCACCCCAGATATTAGAATGTAGGGATTCAAATTGCAGGAACAATAATATTGGGAGTAATTCATTTTTGTTATCATCTGCTGTCAACATTCAAGAAATTTCTGTTCAGAAAAAAAAAGTAGCAAGCCAGCCATTTTTAATCCCTGTTTTCAGCCAAAATGTCAAAATATGAGGAGGATGTATCGAGTTGGGCCATGCCATGATGCTATTTTTTTTTTTGCCTTTTTTCATCTAGAGCCGCGCCAGCGGCATATGGAGGTACCCCAGGCTAGGGGTCTAACAGGAGCTGTAGCCACCGATATACCACAGCCACAGCAACGCGGGATCCAAGCCGTATCTGCAACCTACACCACAGCTCATGGCAACACCGGATCCTTAACCCACTGAGCAAAGCCAGGGATCAAACCCGCAACCTCACGGTTCTTAGTCGGATTCGTTAACCACTGAGCCACGAAGGGAACTGCCTGCCATGGTGCTATTTTATGATTGAGAGACGCTGGACAAATGTAGAGCGGTAATTGCAGTAAAGAATTGCCACTTTGAGTGCTAGTAGGAGAATATATGCCAGGTCAAAAAAAAATATCTATGCAGACATAAAATGAAGTTTAAATATTAAGCATGCATGCTGTATATCTGTGTGTATATATTTTTTCCTCAAATGTATACATATGTATATATATGGAAATCTTTTGCATACTTTAATTTTCTTTAATCCAAATCCTTGGTCACTACGTAGCTTTACATACTCAGAAGTACCAGACTTTCTGACCCTATGTTTAGCGCTTCCCGTAACATGGTGGATGCCATTAGTTTTAAAGACCTTTGAGGCTTAAATTTAAGGGTCCAAATATGATCAGATTAAGAGGGAGAATGCGACATGAAAAGCCTCCAAAAGTGAATAATTACTTTTTGTGACAAAAATTAGCAAAGCACTAGACTCTAGATGGATGTTAAGACTAGACTGCCTTTTTGTTTCATAAATGGAAATTTAATGATGAGTAAAGCATTTTTCTTGTAATGTACTTTTGGTTTAACTCTGGACATGTTCCACCCTTCCTGCCTTATGTAGAATCACATTAGATATAAATTTGGATTAAAAAGAATGATAATAATTCATCCTTTAGTCAGGTAACAAACATTTACCAAGCACTTGCTTTTTACCTTGTAGACAGATTTGTTAGACCAGGTCATAGGAATGCAGAAAAGAAAACTGGAGTTTCTTCCAGAAGGGGTCTTATGAGGAACAAGCAAATAAATGAGTGCTATACTAAAATGTAAGCCATGGAAATATTTTTTGTACAAGATTATGTACACTCAGCAAGTAAATATAAAAAGAAGACTAATTTTGCCTGAAATTTTCATCTGTTGAAATAGAAGAGTTCCTTAAAGCTGGGATGAAACAAGGGGATGGTATAATAAATGACTTCAGGAGTTCCCTTCATGACTCCGAGTTCCCTTCGTGGCTCAGTGGTTAACGAATCCGACTAAGAACCGTGAGGTTGCGGGTTCGATCCCTGGCCTTGCTTAGTGGGTTAAGGATCCGGTGTTGCCGTGAGCTGTGGTGTAGGTTGCAGACGCGGCTCTGATCCCGCGTTGCTGTGGCTGTGGTATACCGGTGGCTACAGCTCCTGTTAGACCCCTAGCCTGGGGACCTCCATATGCCGCGGGTGCAGCTCTAGATAAAGGCAAAAAGACAAAAAAAAAGACTTCATGTAGAAGTGGCCCCCTGATTTAAATCATTAAGCAAAGTTTGGCATCAGATGGATTAAAAATATAACTACGTTGGGCAGGTTGGATGGAAGTAAGAATAGTGAGAAATTAACGTGCACATATCTGTATCTCACCATGTTCAGAGAAAACAAAAGTCATGCTCTCATACTGTCCCTGAAAATAAGCTAATCGTTTCCAGATAAAAGGGATATTATTAAAAGATATGATGCTAATGCAGATAGTTATGCCACCTTCAAAGACAGATCTTTGCAATAGTCTGAAATCAGTTTGATTTTGTGTCTCTCTAAAGCATATCCTTATGGAACATGGGAAGCCTGCTGCTGCTGCTGACAGCACAGTGCAAGAGCTTTGCCTCCAGAGAGGTAACTCCAAAGATGGGCTTATTGCCAGCACTGCAAACCTGCTGATACCAGAATGTCATGGCCAATTAAGGGTTGGTACAGTGAAATCTTTGGTCTGTTCAAATGGCCAAATGGCATTTTTTTTTTTTCATTCTCCAAAACATTCAGCACACTTTGGAATCTTTTTCAGTAATCTAGGTAGATAATGACTGCAAAATTTGTTTGATGTTATACTAATTGGATTATCCACTGTGTGCTTAGCAATCAAATGTTAAGCTTCCTTTTCACTTAGAAATGTTTTCTCCATCAGCAATGAGGATATGAAGAGAGTCATCCTTTGCGGCTTGAGATACTTTGAGGAAAAAAGAAAATCTAACACACAGTTTCTAAAGGAAAACTGTATTTTTAGATTTGAATCAAGACCTGCTGTGCCATAGATTCTCAGGCACGGAATGTATCATTACCCCAGGTCTCAGATTATAAATCCCTACCACACCATTACTTCCTAGAAGTCATTTCACCTCTCCTGAGAACTTACTCCTCATTTTTGTAGAGTCCTATCATCTTTGAGTCACTTTGTTGAAATATCCTTCTTTATTTTGCCTGTAGTTGTCATCTCTTGAGCCTACCCTCCACAGGGTATTAATAATTGTTCTGCATCAGACTCTTCTGACTTTCAAATTCAAACGTAGCAAGTAGGAGCCATTTACCATTAAGAGTGTAACTGAGCAAAAACTGATTCCAGTTGCTCAGTGCCGAACTGAGCCAGCAGGAATAGGGAGAAAGACTTATGTTAAAAAAATAAAAAAAAAAAGAAAAGAAAAGAAAGAAAAAAAAATGTTTAGGTATTTAGGGGCTTAGAGGCATTTTGCCTTCATAGGCCACCAGGGCATTAGAAACACCTCAGTCTAACACCTCCCTTGTTTAATAATTTAACAACTGTATTAGTTTCTTTTTACCAACTTTAAATCTGTATTTTATTTTAATTTTTTCGGGCTGCTCCTGTGACACATGGAAGTTCCCAGGCTAGGGACTGAATCAGAGCTGCAGCCATCAGCCTATACCACAGCCATGGCAACGCAAGATCCAAACTGCATCTGCAACCTACACCACAGGTCACAGCAACACTGGACCCTTAACCCACTGAGTGAGGCCAGGAATCAAACCTGCATCCTCACGGATACTAGTTGTATTTGTTACCCCTGAAGCATGAAGGGAACTCTCTGTGTTCTGATTTAAACATATCTAAGAAAGCTGAATGTGAGAAGTCATGTATTATTTTATCAGGTAGTCTATCCAAATTGTTCTGAATTTTCTCTACCCAATATATTTTATGTTATTATAAAACAAGTGTAAGTTATTTTCACTGTATATTAAGAGCAGGAATTAAATGAGCTCCATGATTGGTAGCACTTACCACTGATAAAGACACAACATTTTGAAATCTCTTGTAGCCAGGTATGTCAATTCTTTTTTTTTCCTTTTTTTGGCTGCAACTGTGGCATGTGAAAGTTCCCAGACCAGGGATCAAACTCATGTTGCAGTGTGGCCTGCGCCACAGCTGTAGCAACAGAGGATCTTTCACCCACTGTGCCACATGAGAAATTCCAGGATATTTCAATTCTTGATCATGACAGCAATGCAATATTGTTCAGACATAGATGTTTATAAGTAATTTCTGATAAATATGTATCACTACATAAAAAGGAAAAAGAGATACAGACACTATTGACACGTGATTATTTTTATAATGTTAAACACGAATCAATCTCCCAAAGCAACAGAAATAAAAGCAAAAATGTACAAATAGGACATTCAAATTTACAAGCTTTTGCACAGTAAAGGAAACCGTAAACAAAACAGAGACAACCTGTGGACTGGGAGAAATATTTACAAATGATGCAACCAACAAGGGCTTGATTTCCAAAATATACCAAGAGATCGTACAACTCAATAGCAAAAAATAACCCAATCAAAAATGAGTGGAAGACCTAAATAGACATTTCTCCAAAGAAGATATACAAATGGCCAGAAGGTACATGAAAAGATTCTCAACATCGCAAACAAAGAAATGCAAATCAGAACTACGAGGTGTGACATCACACAGGTCCGAATGGCCATCATTAAAAACTTTATAGACAATAAATCCTGGAGAAGGTATGGATAAAAAGAAATACTCTTGCACTTTTGGTGGAAATGTAAATTGGTTCATCCACTATAGAAAACACTATGTAGGCTGTTTAAAAAAAATAAAAATAGAGTTGCCGTATGATTAGCAATTCCATTCCTAGGCATATATCTGGAGAAAACCACAATTTGAAAATATATACGCACCCCTATGTTCATAGCAGCATTCTTTACAATAGCCAAGACCTGTAAGCAACCTAAATGTCCATTGACAAATGAATGGATGAAGAAGATGTGATGTATGCACGGACTTATATACGCAGGCACACACAATGGAATACTGTTCAGCCATACATACAAAAGAATGGAATAATGCTATTTGCAGCAGCATGGATGGACCTAAAGATCATCATACTAAGTGAATTAAGTTAGAGAAAAATATACCATCCATCACTTATATTTAGAATTTAAAATATGATACAAATGAACTTATTCACAAACTAGAAATGGACAGATGTAGAAAACAAGCTGTGGTTACCAACGGGGTGGGGGAGGGATAAATTGGGAGTTGGGATTAGCCGATACAAACTTCTGTGTATAAAATAGGTAAACGACAGGGTCCCACTATATGACACAGGGGCTATATATTCAATATTCTGTAATAAACCCTGATGAAAAAGAACATGGAATATGAAAAACACAGAATATGTATATCTGAATCTCTTTGCTGCACTCCAGAAACTAACAAAATACTGTAAATCAACTATACTTCAATACAAAAAAGATATAAATCCAAATATATTGAAATGCTATGTGGACATTTTATTAGAAAATTCATATTTAGCGTTTAGAAAGGAGATTTTTTTTCCTTTTAAATGTTTCACTTCAGATTTTTCAGGTTGGATTTTGAGGGTAGTGATTACAGCCATTAAGTCCCCCCTAATCTAGAATCAATTTAAAAATACCAACAGGAAGTGAAAATATTAGCTTTATTATCAAAACTGCTGAACTTAAATGTTGCCTTGCATGTACAGCCACCACCAACCTTTCAAATTCCCTTGAGTACCTAAGTTGCCTGTCAATATGAATAACTCCCCTTCAGAGAAGTCATTTTTCATTCCTTGGGAGGAGTAGTGGAGTGATAATAGGGGAAAGTAGGAGTTTCTTGTTTTTATTTCATGAAGAATAATTGCTATTTTATGATGGAACAGTTGTCAAAGGTAGAGCAATATAAAACTGTTAAAAGTCACAGCATGGATAGACTAGGTACCTTAATAACTAGATAATATGATTACTGTAATATCTAAATTTCTAAAGTGAAATTTACTTATCGCTTTTTGTTCCACTTCCATATGGTTATGGTGTATCTCCTTCCAAATACTCAATGAAAATCTGGTATATTTAGTTTCAGTGGTATGAGAGGTAGGTTCTTTTAAGTATAAGGTCTGAGCTTTCCAATTTAAAATACCAAGGCAGAGTAAAAAGGCTGGTAAGCTTTCAGGAGGTACAGTCTTTGCATCTAGCTCCCAACGTATGATTCCACAAGTTATTTCTGAATAACCCAAAAAAACTGAGCTTGATTCTCATTTTTTGAAAGGAAGACAATTTTCTAGGAGAAGATTTAGTTCATTAGCTTACATGTCAGAGGAATCTTTATCTCAGCCTTCCAGATGTTAATGTCTTTTGGAATATTTGAATATCTTCCAAGTGAGAGCCAAAAATATGTCACAGAAATGAAAACATTGTGAATTCAGGAGACATTGTATCCGAAAATTCAGGACGTTTCTTCTTATGACCATTTTTTTTGTTCCAAAGAAATATTTTGTAAAAGTTTTGTGGGAGAAAAAGGAAATATTTAAATATCTAGTTATGTACATTTATAAGAATATAACCCTGCATATAAATATGCATTATTTTCTGAACCCATGTTGGTCTAATAAGTGAAGAAGTGATCTTATTTATAAAACACTCTTTTATAAGTAGTTGTAGATACTTATTGCTTCAGTTATCCAGGTGATGAACTTATGTTCAGGTCCAGCTAATACGTTTTCTATAAAACCTTTCTGTGAGGTAGTAAGGAGAGAAAAATACAGGCATACAAGGTTAGTAAGCAAAGGACTTGATTTCACGTTCTCTTCTTTCCATTGATGATATTAGTCATATTGCTATATTATGTAACTCCTCTAGCCCTGAGTTTTATCATTTGTAAGGTGAGATTTAAAGGACATTATGTATAACATGTTTAATTGTGGAGATGAATTTTGAGATTTTTCTGTGTAAATTAGAATATACTAAACAATTCTAGCTTAGTATTTTAAAAATCAGATGTATCATTCTACCCTCTGACCTTAACCAACATGCTAAATCCTATGGTACTTAGCATTTTCTGCCATGTCTTAATGATGTAGTCTACCTTTTCTGAAGTGTGAGGTCCTTGAAAGCATACTTTATTTTGTTCATCTTTTATTGTCCATTTCCCACTTGATATATATCTCACATGTAGTATTTGCATTACTGTCTGTTGGATAAGTTAATTTATTTAAAAGCTAATTTTTGAAGATATGTCATTATCCAGGTGGTGATGTGTGCTAAAAACACAATGTTAAAGTAGAAGTGGCACCTGTTATTCCTAAATGGGGGAGTTTCAAACTATAACTAATTGAAAATAAACTGGACTAACGATGGCATTAAGATACCTTTTTTGGCTTTATCTTCTTCTAGTATGCATTTTTTGTCTTCTGTAGAAATGCAGAAACATCAATAACATGATGTTCTATGGAGACAGTAAAGAAAATGGAGACAAAGGGATAGCACAGAAGCCAACAAAGAGGGTAGCAACATAGGCAGTGACACTGAGTAACTGAGTTCTGATTTTATCTCAGCCCTGTACTATTTGTCTGACCTTGGCCACATATTAAATCTTCAGTCTTTTAGCTTTCCCAAAGTAATGAAGTTACAATAATAACTACATGCTTCTCAGATTATATCTTGAGATTGTTCACTTATATGACTATTTCCTGTAAGAAACCTATGCTCTAAACTTTAGATCTGTCTTCTTCATATGCCTACTATGATTTGGTGGAGACAGTCTCTAGTTTGATTGTAATATGGCTAGTATTTAAGGGAGCTATTTTATTAGCTTCTAAAATGCAAATTTATCTTTGGGTATTATCTTTTAGGGAGAGGTATTAATTGGAATTTTATCCTGATCAATCTGGAGAGATCTGCCAAGAGAGGGCAGAAGATATATGTATATATTTGGTGGCCACTCTGGCTGCATATGGAAGTTCCTGGGCCAAGGATCAAACCTTCACCACAGCGGCAACCTGAGCTCCTTCAGTAACAACATCAGATCCTTAACCCACTGCACCTGTCTTAAGAGCTCCCCACTGAGTTAAGACTAATAATAGTCTTTGAAATTGTGTTTCATATAGAGTGGCATCAACATCACAGAACCATGCTGAGTTAGAAGTTTATATTGTAGATACTTATCAGAACCATTTTGTAATAAGAAATCTTTCTATAAGCAAATATCATTTCTAATTTATCTCAAGAGATGAAATAAAACAAGTAATCATAATTATTTCTGAAAACATTTACTTTTTTAGACCAAACTTTTGAAAATTTATTATTTGCTATATTATAAGTGACTTCAACCTGAGCTTTAAAAATTTTGAAGTTCCACGTCATTTTTTTTTTAAATCTGTCTAAGACTTTGTCTAAAGCAGTGGAGATAGTAACCTGATATCCTCTCTCCTATTGTGAAGTATCTTTTAAGAATTAGAGTATAGAGTAGATAGAATTATCCTTTTGAAAGGATATTAGATATCTCAGTGTTTTAACACACATAGATTTGCCTATTTCTTGCAATATGTCTGTATATGTTCATCTATCAATTTATCTCTCTTTCATTTCTATTTAATTTCTATTCATCAACTTAGAGTGCAAAGTAGCAAATCAAAAGGTTATAGTCTCTACATTGTCAGTCCCACTGCTGAATTTACAGGACTAATAGCCGACTTAGAATAGTATGAGTACATTTCCACAATGTGAAAATAGAGTGTCATCAGACCCTGTAGAATTGCATGGTGTGGAAACTGAGTGGTTTTCAATAAAACTCAAAATTTTGATACTTAAATAATTTATCAAACTATTTTAGGCTGACTCTATCATTCAGTTCTCCTTATAAAAATCAAAAAGAAACAAAAACAACAAAAAAACATTGAATTTAGTGAAATTTTGTGAATACATTCAGTAAGACTAAGAAGAGTAGGAAGATGTGATTAAGATTTTTATTCAATTTCTGGAGTTGGGGCTGTATACAAAGGAAAAGTACCTAAAGTGAGAATGCTCACACACACACACACACATACACATGCACACCTCACATTTGGGGATTTCTTTTGTGTGTGTGTGTGTGTGTGTTTGTGCGCGTGTGTGTGCGTATAAATATACTTTTTTTTTGCCTTTTTTTT
Organism: Catagonus wagneri; assembly: GCA_004024745.2. NCBI lineage: Eukaryota > Metazoa > Chordata > Mammalia > Artiodactyla > Tayassuidae > Catagonus > Catagonus wagneri. The sequence continues at coordinate 23,335,804 of PVHT021183666.1, read as the reverse complement.
TATGTGGAGCTGCACCCGCGGCATATGGAGGTTCCCAGGCTAGGGGTCTAATAGTATCCGCCGTCCTTCGCCACAGCCACGGCAACGCGGGATCCGAGCCGCGTCTGCAACCTACACCACAGCTCACGGCAACGCCGGATCCTTAACCCACTGAGCGAGGCCAGGGATCGAACCCGCAACCTCATGGTTCTTAGTTGGATTTGTTAACCACTGAGCCACGAAGGGAACTCCTATAAATATACTTTTGAGGAAGTTTTAACTCCATTGATAAATGCAATAATAAAACCAATTAAACACTGTAGAGTTATATCCAAGGAAGCTTTTCAGTAAAATACAAGTAATTATATACAAAATAGTATTTTTATAAAGAATGTGGTAAAATCATTTCTCAGAATAACATTACATGTTGTGCATGAGTCTTCCAACTGAACATTTTGATTTAAGATAGTGGTTACTGCCATAGTGGGAAGCCTTCCATAGGTGATAGAGCGGATTGTTTTATAAACACAAGAAATGATGACTTCTGGAATGGCTATGAGGAACCTTATAGACCCACCCTCAAATGTAAGGAACCGTAACTAGTGAAAATTATAAAAAAAGAAAAAGTGTTTGGAATTTCAGGAAATAATTATAATACTGTACAGAAAATAAACATTTATTTAGGGATATGAACCAAAACTTATTCAGAACAGCAAGAGTCTGTAGCAATTAAGGGGCAGATGGAAACAACACGAGTTCAACAAGTGTAATTTATAAACCAGCTAGACAATCACCAAAGAAAACTAGGGAAAGAGCAAGCTAAAAAGATCCTTCCCAATGTCTTCTTTAGAGAAATGTCTGTTTAGTTCTTCTGCAGAGTTTTCAGTTGGGTTGCTTGTTTTTTGTTGAGTTGTTATATGAGTTATTTGTATAATTTGGAGATTAAGTCCTTGTCAGTTGCACTGTTTGTAACTATTTTCTCCCATTCCATAGCTTATTTTTTTTTTTTTTACAGTTTCTTCTGCTGTGCATAAGCTTGTAAATTTGATTAGGTCCCATTCATTTATTTTTTTAATTATTCAGTGAATTTTATTGCACTTATAGTCATACAGTGATCATCACCTTCATTTATTTTTGTTTGTATTTCTTTTGCCTTGGAAGACTGACCTAAGAAAACATTAGTGCAGTTGATGTCAGAGAATGTTTGCCTATGTTCTCTTCTAGAAGGTTATGCTGTCTTGTCTTATGTCTAAGTCTTTAAGCCATTTTGAGTTTATTTTTGTGCATGGTTTGTGGGTGTGTTCTACTTTCATTGACTTAACATACAGCTGTCCAGTTTTCCCAGCACCACTTGCTGAAGAGGCTGTTTTTTTCCCATTTTATATTCTTGTCTCCTTTTTCAAAGATTAATTGACCATAGGTGTCTTTGTTTATTTCTGAGTTATCTATTCTGTTCCATTCGTCTGTATGTCTGTTTTTGTACCAGTACCACACAGTCTTGATTAATGTAGCTTTGTGATATTGTCTGAAGTCTGAGAGAGTTATGCCTCCTGCATCTTTGTTTTCTGTTTTCTGTTTTTTGCCATTTGTTATGACTCCTGCTTCGTTTTTGTTCCTCAGGATTGCTTTGGCAATTCTGGTTCTTTTGTGGTTCCAGATAAATTTTTGGATTGTTTGTTCTAGTTCTGTGAAAAATGTCATGAGTAATATGACAGAGATTGCATTGAATCTGTAGTTTGCTTTGGGTAGTATGGCTATTTTAACAACATTAATTCTTTCAATCCAGGGGCATGAAATATCTTTCTATTTCTTTGAATCCTCTTGAATTTCCTTGATTAATGTTTTATAGTTATCAGAATATAAGACTTTCTCTTCCTTGATCAGGTTTATTCCTGAGTATTTAATTTTTTTGTGCGCAATTTTAAAAGGTATTGTATTTTTATATTCCTTTTCTAATATTTCATTATTAATATACATAAATGCAAATGATTTCTGAGTGTTAATCTTGTATTCTGCTACTTTGCTGAGTTTATAGATGATTTCAAGTAGTTTTTGTGTGATGTCCTTAGGATTTTCTATATATAGTATCATGTTATCTGCATACAGTGACAATTTTACCTCTTCTCTTTTGATTTGGATAGGCTTTATTTCTTTTGTTTGTCTGATTGCTGCAGCTAGGACTTCCAATACTATGTTGAATAAAAGTGGTGAGAAGTGGGCATACTTGTCTTGTTCCATATTTTAGTGGGAAGGCTTTCAGGTTTTATCCGTTGACTATTATATTGGCTGTGGGTTTGCCATAAGTGGCTTTAATAGGTCTGCAGATAGCAAATGATAGAGAGGGTGTGGAGAAAATTAGCCATCCTAGACTATCGTTGGGAATGTAAATTGGTACAACCTCTATGGAAAACAGTATGGGATACTTCAGAAAGCTAAATGTAGAACTACCATATGCCCACTCCTGGGGGTACATCCAGACATAACTTTCATTCAAAAAGATAATGCACCTCTGTGTTCATTGAGGCACTATTCACAATAGCTAAAACATGGAAACAACCTAAATGTCCATTAACAGATGAATGGATTAAGATGTCATATATATATACACAATGGAATATTACTCAGCAGTAAAAAAGAACAAAATAATGCCATTTGCAGCAACATGGTTGGAACTAGAGATTCTCATACTAAGTGAATTAAGTCAGAAGGAGAAAGAAAAATACCATATGACATCACTTATATGTGGAATCAAGAATATGGCACAAATGGATGTTCCCATTGTGGCATAGTAGAAACGAATCCTACTAGTATCCATGAGAATGCAGGTTCAGTCCATGGCCTCGCTCAGTGGTTTGGGATCTGGCATTGCTGTGAGCTCTGGTGAAGGTTACAGATGCACTGGGATCCTGCATTGCTGTGGTTTTGGAGTCTGCCAGCAGCTGTACTCCAGATTTGGCCCCTGGCCCGGAAACTTCCATATGCTTCAGGTGTGGCATTAAAAAAATAAACAAATAAAAATAAAATTAATTAAAATATGGCACAAAAGAACCTTTCTACAGAAAAGAAACAAACCCATGGACTTGGAGAACAGATTTGTGTTTGCTGAGGGGGAAGGGGAGGGAGAGGGAACGGGATGGACTGAGAGTTTGGGGTTAGTAAGTGCAAACTATTACGTTTAGAATGGATGAGAAATGCCTGCTGTATAACACAGGGAACTATATCCGATAATGTGTAATGGAACATGATGAAAGATAATAGGAAAAGAATGTATATATTAAAAAATATATATATATGTATAATTGGGTCACTTTGCTGTACAGCAGAAATTGACAACATTATAAATCAACTGTAATAAAAAAGTTTAAATCCCTCCTGAGGTCTTAATAAACCTCAAAAATTAACATCAAATTTCACCCCTCCAAAAAGGGTTCACATTTAAAAGAATAGACTATTTAAAACAATAGAGAAATCAGCTGGCAATCAAGGCTACTGAGTCTAAGAACAACTGAGACAGACAGCTAAATAGAGAGGTCAATAAAATAGACAGTGAAAGAGACACTCCTGTTCCCAATTTTAGAGGAAAGGAAACAGATTCAAAAGAAACTAATACCCTATTCCATATTTATCCAGAAAGTAGGATACATCAGATGCTGTCCCTTTCAATTTGATTTTTCCATTCTAAAATCCATAGTTCTCTCCTCTGTCTTCTGGTTTATGTACCTCTACCCACAGGGACTATAAGCAAGAGCAAGAGTAAAGTAACATAGTTGTCTATCAGTGGTTAAAGTGTAAGGTCTTAACAGGACATGTGTTTCTCAACTGACATGCCAGTAGAATCTTCATTTCTATATGGGCAAAGTGCAAATCTTTATACACTATAAAAATAATATTGGTTTTATAATACCCATCTCTTCTCTTCTGAGAATATCACACTGAGATGTTAGAATATCACACTGAGATTGTTAGAATAACCTTTCACTTGATACATTCTGTTTTCTAGCGGACTGGTCTTTTAGTTTCCTGGATGTTGATAATCTTGGGATATGGAAGCAAGGAGTGGCTATTTAAGTGAAAAATCTAATGCTTATATAGGTATCGTATGATTTTTTTATAGAGGTATTTGAAAATACACACTAATCAGCAATGTCCCAATCTACTGGAAAGACAAGGTTTTTGTAGAAATTCAGACATAGTTTGGGTGTTTACTTTAGAGCTGTGTATGTGCATGTGTATGTGTTTATGTTTCTATATATGTCTGGTTATAGGATTTGGGAATGGTTTATCCTGTCTCCTTTGTGATTCCCTTTATTTAACCAACCTTGTAAATATACCTTGGGTTCTGTGTTTGTTGCTTAACTTTATAGGGTGCAAAAGGCTCTAATGTATTCCTTACTTTAAGACAGTATTTCCTAAGCTTTGTCTCTGACCCAGGCAAGAGCCAAAAAGAAAGAAAACACTAAAGATTATCAGATAGAAAATAAAAGACTGACTTTTTTAGCTTCTGTTATGTTTTTCAGAAGTTTCATGGAATCACACAATTGATTTTTAGAAGATATAGTTTATGGGATTTGGAGTCAGGTAGAACTTGAACTCCACCTCTAGCTCAAACTGGCTCTAGATACTTGAGTAATTAACCTTTACTAACTGCCCTGCGAAATGTAAATAATGACACTTTCCTCCCTCTAATAGAGGGAGTTTTAAATAAAATTATCCTTTTGGTGCCCAGCAGGATAGCCTAAAATCTGTTAGATGTTCTATTGGCCCAACTTTCCATCTCTTTTCCACACCATTGACGATCTTGATTAGTGTCATATGCTATGTACACATTGATATATTCCTAAAACTGAGCATTAACAAGTGACATTTTCCTTTTTCATGAAATACTGTTCCTACTCAGAGCAAATGTCCTACATGTATTATTCAATTACAAGGTCAGATTCACACCTCCTGCAGAAGTGTTACAGTAACTGTACCATGACATCAATGAAGATCGATCAGTCTCAATTATTTTCACTGATATAGTCAAGACCATTGGAGTAGATACTATGTTTTAAAGAGATTAATAGTTCAATCATAAGTGATAATCCCCACTCTTTTTAAGTGGCATCTTGCTTTGTATGTCAGTGGAAATAAGTTGTATAACATAAATATATTTTGTAACAAAAATGCTTGGAAGTTCAAACATCAACAAGTATATAGACCTAGAATTCTCTTAAGTAAAGTGGCTACTGCCTAAACAATTAATGTCATAAAACTAATGTTATCTTTTAAATCTGGGTACCCAAAGTCAGGGCTTTTTTTTTTTTTTTTTAATCTGAGGAGTTAAATTTAGTTCTTATAAGGTTCCACATTCTAATTTTAATTATTCATTTATATTTATCAGTTCTAAAAATTTAAAGCAACAGTTTTCCTTATATAAGGATGTATTGAGTACCAAAGTGGTATAGTAGAGAAAAATGCTAGATGTAGAGTCAAGAGGCCTGTTCTGGTTCTCTCCTTGACTCAGTGATCTTATTTATAGTCAGTCAGTGACATAGATTACTTTATATATTTCCATCCTTGCCCTGTTTTTCGTGTGTGAAATGTTGCTTTTCCCTTGCTGGAATCATTCAGTAAAAATTATCCTAAGAATAAAAGTAAAGGTGTTCCTGCTAGAATAGAAAGAAATAGTGAGTTATAATTTCCTGGCTTAACATCACAGTTATGATTCTTTTTTTTATTTCTTTTTAAATGGCTGTACCCATAGCATATGAACATTCCCGGGCCAGGGATCGAATCCAAGGCACAGATGCAGTGATGCTGGATCCTTTAACCCCCTGTACTGGGCCAGGGGTTAAACCTGTGCCTTTGCAGAGATCTGAGTCACCTGAGAGTGGGATTCTTAACCCACTGCACTACAGCAGGAACTCCTGATTCTTAATTAGTTGAACAGACTTAGAAAATTACTAAACTTCTCTGAGACTCATTTACCTCTTACGAAAAAAGAGGTTGAACTAAATCTCCAAGAATTGCTGTTTGTGACTCCAATTTAAGATAAATATATAATCACTCACGTGTGCACACACACACATACACATACTTAGAAAATATAAAATTTTATCTAAGCATGTTTAATTGTTCAGTTATTAGAGATATACTTTGGAATTCTGGTATGTATATATTATAATGAAGATTAATTTATAATGTACTATACTTCAGTAATCCATGTTAACATCAGCATATGAAATGAGGTCTGAGTTTGAGTATAAATTTTTATTTAAAATATGATGTCACTGGAGTTCCCATCGTGGCTCAGTGGTTAACGAATCCGACTAGGAACCATGAGGTTGTGGGTTTGATCCCTGGCCTTGCTCAGTGGGTTAAGGATCCAGTGTTGCTGTGAGCTGTGGTGTAGGTTGCAGACGCAGCTCGAATCCTGCTTTGCTGTGGCTGTGGCGTAGGCCGGCAGCTACAGCTCCTGTAAGACCCCTAGCCTGGGAACCTCCATATGCCGCGGATGTGGCCCTCGAAAAGACAAAAAGACAAAAAAATAAAATAAAATAAAATAAAATATGATGTCACTTAAGCTTCTTTAAAGTCATTCCCTCCTCTGCAAAATGAGCAACCCCAACAAATATCTTACGATTATCAGGCTGATTCTATAGAACCACGTATGTAACAAATGACTGAGTTGAAAATATTTAGATTTCAACTCTAATTTTATTCACTGGTTGGCATGAATGGATGTCCCAGGACTGGCCATCCCTTCATCTCTCACTTTCCATGGAGGAAAGTGCAGAGAGCATTGCATGTACAGGAATTTCAAGCTGGGCCTGATAGGAACTGTGTAGAGTGAAATGAGCCAGGGTGAATACAACTCATATGTCAGGGGATTAAATACTCAGTGACACATATTTTTCTCAACTCAAAAAGACTATGAGGACTGGAAATTGGAATTAAAGGCAAAAAGGTTGAAGGATACCAATTGCTGAAAATATGCAGAATTTAGAAGCAAGTGTAAAAGCAACACACAGAAGTTATGACGGTTTACCTTCTGACAACCGTAAAATAGTCAGCTTTGTTTATTACTTCTCAGCCACAGTACTGTTTTAGAATCTCATTTTCAAAAATCTGATCAATAATTCTGTGTGGTAGCAGTTTAACAATTAGTTTCTTTAAATCCAAATGAGAGGAAATTTTAGTAGTGTAATAATGATGAAAAAATGCATTCTAGAACTTCAGATTTTGGAGAGACCCCAGGATCACAGGGAATGGTAGCCATTTCATTTTCTGCTTTCACAGCTGGTTTTTCAGCTATGTCAGCTCTGGTGAGTATAAGTATCTGTTTGGGGAAGTCTTACCTCTTTCCCATGAAGACAGTAACCACAGTTCTCCATGTACTACATTAAAGACAGAGCCACCAAGATTATTAAAGGTGCTATAACTGGCTGTCATATAGCTAGCCTACTGTCTTTGCATTCGTAAGAGGGACATACTACCTTACTCAGCACTGAAAGCTCAGCTTCACCAACATGAGGGATAGAGTTTTTCACTGGGTAGGGGCCAGTAGTAGGTGCAAAAATCTTCTCTCTACAGCATTTCTCTCCATTACTAGGAAGCTGACACATGGGAAATTTAAACTGAGCTATTACTAGACAGCAAAGTGTGACTTGAGCTGATTGAATGTTGTGTCTCTGTGCAAAGTGACATGTTGCCCACAGAGGTATTGATTAGCGTCAAGTTCTGGGAGAGCTCAGACCCCATTTTTAGTTCTGGTCTATTGCTCTAAGGTCATCAAGATTTTGCTGTAACTGCAACAACTTAAGGTGTTTAAGAGTCCGTTTGTGGGAACTTTAGATCATTTTAGTATGGCTTTCTGGTGAAGATTCTGGACATAGTTAAATCAAGTTGAAATAACCTATGTAGTAACCTATGTAGTAACCTATTCTATTTCATATGTTAGTTTCTATTTTATATGTAGTGGTGTACATTTTATATGTGGTTAATACCATCCTCCCAATTTATTCCTGTCTTTTAGAAAACAGCATCTTTGATGATAATTCAAAGTAAAGTGAAATTTCAAATATCCTTTTTACCTGGTCATACTTTGGTACATAGGAGGAAACCAATTAGATAATATTGATGAATAAGTAAACATTTGTTGAATGATGTAGTGAGTAAATTAATGAATCAATCTATTCAGGCATCCTTGCCCTGCAAGGAGACATTTGTCAATGGTAACTCAAAGAGAACATTAAAGACATAAGTCCCCACAGAGTGCACAGATCCTAATTTTTTTCTATCAGTTGGTTAACTTTGGAGCTAAACCTCTTTTCTGTATTCATAGCTTTAAGGAGTTGATAGTATTAAAGTAGCTAAAAAAGAGCATAGTAGGATAAGTGTGATAATATGGGAATTTAGGATTAGTGGCTTTTTTTATTTTTTTTTACTATGGATACATTAGTATTACATCTTTGTGATAGGTTTCATGTCTTGAATTTTTTAAAAATCCCTTACTTGACATAACTTTTTTGGCTATATAAATTAAAATACATTTGATTTTTCACTTGTCTTTCATTTCAATATCTTATGAAATTAAAACATTTGGATCATTTTTTCAAAAATGTTCAACCCTTACAGTGTGCCAATGTTCTGCTAGCCACCGGGAATGTAATAATGCCAGTCTTAACCCTTAAAGGAACTCAGAGTTTAAAGGAGTAACATAATAACCAAACTTAACACTTAATGGTCCACTACTCTAAGGAATTTACATATCTAACCCATTTAATCTTCATGAATACCAGTGAAATAAATACTATTTTATCCCCATTGCTTATACACTCAGACTATAATATATAAATATTTTGCACACTAATGGAAATTTTAAGTGTAATATATGCAGTAGTACACGTGGGAGTCTCAGGCAAGATTTGTTATACTGTGTCAAAGAAATATTGAGTCAGAGTTTGCCAAAAGGGAACTATGGTCAGAATGGAGGCTGTTACTGGGAAATATAAATGGCATTTACAAAGGTATGGTATCAATTTTCTTCATTATGATTAGTCCTTGCCCTCATTATTCTAGCATTTATTGATCACTCGTCATATGTCATGCTTATTTTTAATGTTACATGAGAATTATCCCTTTTAATTCTCACAACTAGCCAGAATGTAGCTGCCACATTCATCATCAGGTTATGAATGAAAAAGTGAATGCATAGAAACATAACTGTTATTTACATATTCTGGCCTTCATAGGAGCATGTCATGCCTAGCCTAGGAAATGGTAGATAATTTGGGGTTGTTAGAATATTAAGATAATCATAGGGGATAATTTATCCAAAACTAGCCCTGAGCCAGACCATGTGTATGATGTCATTGATGCGTTCATGAAGGGAGTATGTTAAGATTTATGTTTCCAAAGACCATGAAGTATAGAATGTGAACAAGAGAGACCAATTCAGAGAAAATTATGAAATTCTAAGTCTATAAAGATGAAAGTTGAAATGTGAAGTAATTTTAAGGATAGAAAAAAATGAACTCCAAAAACTAAGTAAACCTAGAATTGACAGATGTGATCATTGTATGGCAGAAGGTAGGAAGAAAGAAACAAAAGGAAGGAAGGGAGGAAAGGAGAGGAGGAAGAAAGGGAGGGAGGGAGTGAGAAAGGAAGAAATGTTGATTAAATAGTTTCAAACTTGGGCAAATTGGTGGAGGGATGGGGTCTTTTATCAGAGGAAATGCCAGGAGAGGAACAAGTTGGGTTGAAGTTATTTTAATTGTGAACAGATTGTATTTTTAATATCTGTGGTATCAGAAAAATAAAATTCTAGAGCTGCCGAAAGCTTACTTTATTTAAATAAATGAAGTCATTATGACTTTACAAATCAATGCTCTCTGTAAGTAAAAGATGATTTTGCCACAATATATTTCCATTAAATGTGATCTGCTTTCTGTTTCTATTGTGATCATGTTTACATTGAAAGTAATCTGTTAGTACTAGTGTCTCATTTCAGAAATATAGTTTGGTTTAGAGCTCAACTTTGCTTGAACACCGTAGCAATTTTGTGAATGATTTCCTTTCAAAGAGAATCAGTGGCGAGCAAATAGGAGGATTTGTAATTCATATCTTTCCTTCTGGATAGAAACATTCCGGCTAAGCAATAATATTCTTCATCATCTTATCCGTGTGTCTTTACATAACTAATTATATTTAATGTCCTCTGTGCACACAGATTTTTGTGCCCATTCCATGGCATATTTTAAGAATAGAAAACCTGTACGTACACTAGGCCTACTTACTTAATTTTCTTTTGTGAGGTGCATCAGTCCTTTTCTCCCATGGAAATTTATTCACTTTTTAAATTATTTAACTTGATCTTTGGTTCTTACTAAGTTAGTTAAATGTAATGTTTAACAAATAAGCAGGTGAAGCATCTTTCTGCAGAATCCACAGGAACAACTGTTCCTGCCACTTCTGCTCTAGGACTACACTCTGAATGTTAGCCAAAGAGATCTCCTTCAGCATTCATCTCCCTCTCTCCAGTTACTTAGAGACTTCTGTCTCTTAACACTGCAGTGGCTACTTGGTTATCAATTCTGTTTGATTGTCAAACAGAATTTCTCTGACTTTTGGAGTCCAAGAACAAATGAAATTTCAGTTATACATACAATAAAGAGGTGACTTCATTAAGACATAGAGGGGATGATTTCATATCCAGACAGGAAAGTACATTAAACACCCACATTTGCACATGTCCACTTAAATTTTATTTTATTTTTTTCTTAATGGATTTTATTTCAATTATAGGTGTACATAAATCATCACAAGTCAGTTTTACAGATTTTGTATCCCAAACCCACAGTGCATTCCCCCACCCCCCAGATTGTCTTAAAGTTGACTACATTTACGTTTTTTTCCTTATTCAAAATGGAATGAAAAGGGTTTTGTCATTAAAAGGCCCATTTCACGTTTTTCTGGAACAAGTAAGACCTGTGCATGTTGAATTTGAAATGGCTGTGAGAGAGGAAGCAGCAAAAGTGGAGAATTAGCTGACTCTACATTATTTGAAAAACACACCCCAATGAAGGTAATGTGAACAATGAGTGTTTCTGACATAAGGATTTGAGAAGGGAGGGAACGATAAAGTGATTAAAAATTAAAAAAAATAAAAACAGGAAAGAAAGTATAAATTACAAAGAGAACAATGTTAAGAGGTGGCAAAACTATCATTCAAAAACACCTCTAAGCCTGACTTAGTCACTAGCTATTTAGAAAATCTTTGTTTTTGTCTGTTTTCTCAGTTTTCAGAAATTTCAGAAAATCCCGTCTCTCCATTTGGGAAAACTCTATGCATCTTAAGCCGACAATAAACATATTTTCTTAGTAAATTTAGCAGCCATTCCTAAACTCCCAGGCACAAATAATTGTCCCCTCTCTGTATATTCTGTTTACCTCTGTGGTACATGATGCTATCAGCCTGTTTCTTTTACTACGTTAAATGCCTTTGTTGTCCAGAAACATAGTACCTGTCGTAAGATGGGCCTAATAGATTATAATAAACGTATGTTGAATAAGTATGTAAATAATTCTATCTTTCAAATCTAATTAATTTTAAAATAACTACATTATATATCTGTCTAAGCAAAAACCAAGAAATACTTGCTTCCTCTTTCTCTTCCCACCTCATCCAATCCATTCAATCTTCTGTAAGTTCTCTCTATTCAAGAAAACATGTTTGTACTCTTCTTTTCATCTCTACTCTCACTTACACTATGATTCAAGCCATCTATCTTTTTCTTGGACTTCTGCAGTATGTTTTAACTGACTTTACTTAAACATTAGAAGACAGAGCCCTATATAAGTTAGCCCATGCCAGTCACTCAGATATCATCCGCTCATTCCTTTTTATTCACTCTGCTCTAGCCACAATGATCTTTGTGTTTCTCAAATGTATGAAAATTGTTCTTGATTAAGGTCTTTGTGCTGCAGTTTCTCTTTCCTGGAAGAGCTTCCTCTAGAACTTCCTATGACTCAGTCCTTTGTGTTTTCAGAGAGATATTACCTGATTACTCACCTAAAAGTTGTCTTTCTTGAGTATCCCTACCCATTACTATCACTCCATTCTATTTTCTTTGTCCTGTACTTATTATCATTTAAAACCACCTTGTTGTTTTGATTACTTCTTTATAATTTACATCCCCAATTTCAATGTTACATCTTGGCATCACAGACTCATATCTGACTGGTTCTATGGTTCTATCACAAGAATACAGAAAAATACCTAGCATATAATATTACTCAAGAACTATGTGTTGCATGTATAACTGAATCGATGATGGTATCTACATATCCTCTTCCAGGTTCAGTAGTTAAGTTTAAATTTTGTCATTAGGAGACCATGAAATTTTAATTTTGGTATCACAATTTCATTATTTTTTTCAAAATGTATTTTATGGACATAAATTTTCGCCGTATATTCAGAGATGATAAAAAAGTAATCCCTCTTACCTTTCTCCAGTTTCTCTGATGCTAACTTCTGGCAAAATTATTATATAGTATCATGAACAGGATATTGATATAGAGAACATTAAGAAATAACACAGTTCCATCATTACAGTGATCCCTCACATGTTTCTTACTTGCCTCCCTCACACACATTCCTATCCTTAATTCCTGGCAGCCTTTTAATGTCTTCTCTGTTTATGAATTGCTATTTGAAGAATGATGTATAAGTGAAATAATACAATGTGTAAACTTCAGAGTTTGACATTTTTTTCTCCACTATGCATAATTCTGTGAAGATTCATCCAAACTATTGCTTGAATTCATAGTTTATTCTTGTTGTTACTGAAAATTTGGATGAGCCACAGTTTGTTTAGCCATTCATCTCTTGAAGAATATCTGTGTTTTTTTCCAGTTTAAGGGGCTATTACCAATACAGATGCTATGAACATATGTGAACAGGTTTTTATGTGAACGTAAGTCTTTATTTATTTGGGATAAATGCCCAGAAGTGCAGTTGCTGAGTCGTATGGTAGTAGTATGTTTAGTTTTCCTTGCAAATGACAGTTTTGCAGAGTAGTTGTACCATTTTACCTTCCCATCAACAATGTATTAGTGATTCAGTTTCTCCACTTTCTTTACTTTTGTTGTAACACCATTTTAAAATTTTATTTTGGCCATTCTGATAGGTGTTTGGTTATATTTAACTATACTTAATTTGCATTTCTTTCATACCTAATTCCGTTGAACATTTTTTCTTGTTTTTGTTTGCTATCTCTATAACCTCATTGGTAAAATGGCTTTATAAGTCCGCTGCACATCTTCTAGTTACATTTTTTTTAAGTTGGAGTTTGAGTTTTTTTATGTATTCTAGATTCTAGTTTTTTATTATATTCATGGTTTGCATGTATGTTCTCCCAGTCTATAACTTTGTCTTTTTCTCTCTCAATACTCTTCTTACACAAAGGTTAATTTTTAAGATTAATGAAACCAAACATAAAATTTTCCTTGTATGAATCGTAGTTTTGGCATCGAGTCTTATCTAGCTCTAGATCCAGAAGATTTCCCCCTATGTTTTTCTCTTTGTTTTTCGTTCTTCTCAAAATTTCTTATAATCTTATACTTAACTCCATGATACACATTGACTTAAATTTTGAATAAAGCATGAAATTTAAGGAGTCTTATTTTTTATTGTTTTGCCTATGGATTTCCCATTGTTTCAGCACCACTTGTTGGAAAGTGTACCTTTCCACTGTTAAAAGCACTCTGCACCTGTGTCAAAATCTAGTTAGTCGTATTTGCTTGGATGTATTCTTGAGGTCTCTATACTGTCCCACTGTTATATGTGTCTATTCTTCCTCCATCAGTACATCACATTCCTGATTATAATAGATATGTAATATCTTAAAATTGGGTAGACTGAGTCCTCTCACTTTATTTTTCTTTTCAAAAGTCTTTTTTCTATTCTGCATATTTTGCCTTTACATATACATATAATCTATTTAAAAATCAATATTGTTTGGATAAGAATTATATTAAGCTCATATCAATTTGGAGAGAATTACCATCTTTGTTATGTTGTATTCCAATCCATGAAAATGGGATGCCTTTCCATTTATATAGATACTATTATTTTTCATCAGTGTTTAAAATTTTTGAGGATAAAATTCCTATATATCCTTTGCTAAATTTGCACCTAAGTATTTTTTACTTCCCATTTGCAAATGGTACTGTATTTTTAATTTTACTGTCAACATTTCAGTGATAGCACATAAAAACAAAATTAACTTTTCATATTCTTTTTTCATATGCTGCATCTTTTGAATTTATTTATTAATTCCAAGATTTTGTCTATTTTTTGAATTCTTGGGATTTTTCTGTGTAGGTGATTATGTTATCAGCAAAGCGTAACAATTTTATTTCTTCAAAACTTCATTATCTGCATGTTTTTTTTTTTTAATTTTATTTTCTTACCTTACTGCACTAGTTAGAACATCCTGCACTATGTTAAATAACAGTGGGGGAGCAGATATCTGTGCATTGTTAACAGTCTTAGGGGAAAAGAATTAAGTTGTTAGTTGTAGGTTTTTTATAGATTCATTACCAGATTGAAGAGACTCTCCTTTATTCTTAGTTCTTTACGAGTTTTCACATGAATGTGAATTGTATTTTGTTAAAGAAATTTTTTGCATAAATCGATATGATCACATGATGTTTCTGCTTTAGTCTGCTAATATACTGGATTGCATTGCGTAATTCCTCAGTATTTAACAAACCTTGAATCTGAGGAGTGAATACCACTTGATCATGTTATATAATTCCTCTTATATGTTGCTAAATTCTACTTACTAATATTTTGTTAAAATGTTTTTGATCAATACAGTATTCATGAATATTGATCAGTAGTGTTTTTTTGGCATTTTTTATTATATTAATTTAGTCTTGATAATCAGGGTAATACTAGCATATTATTTTATGCTATCATTATTATTATTATTATTAGCATATTTGTTGGGAAGTGGCTCTTCTGTGAGATATTGAACAGAATTGGTGTTAATTACTTCTTTAAACATTTGATAGAGTTATTTAGTGACACCTTCTGGGGCTGGCAGTCTGTTTTGGAGTTTTGAAGTTACAAATTATGAATATCAGTTGCCTTTAATAGTTTTAAGTCTCTTCAAATGATCTGTTTCATACAAGATGAGTTGTGGTAGTCTGTAATTTCAAGTGTTAGGTATAGTTCATCCAAGTTTGTAGAGTTGTTAGTAGAATTCTACCTTGATATCTGTATAGTTTGTTCTGATATCCTTCTTTCATTTCTGATATTGGCAATTTGTGCCCTGTCCTTTTTTGCAGTCTTGCTGGAAGTTTGTCTTGCTGGAAGATTCTGTAGATTGTTTTAGAGAACCAGATTTATTTTCCTTTTTATTTATTTGTTTTTTTTTTTTTTGTCTTTTTGCTTTATCTAGGTCCGCACCCGAAGCATATGGAGGTTCCCAGGCTAGAGGTCTAACAGGAGCTGTAGCTTCCGGCCTTCGCCACAGCCACAGCAACACAGGATCCGAGCCGTGTCTGCAACCTACACCACAGCTCATGGCAACGCCGGATCCTTAACCCACTGAGCAAGGCCAGGGATTGAACGTGCAACCTCATGGTTCCTAGTCGTATTTGTTAACCACTGAGCCACGACGGGAACTCTGGGAACCAGATTTTTATTTCATTGATATTCTGTATTATCTTTCATTTTTAATTTACTAGATGTCTACTCTTATATTTATTATTTCCTTCCTTCTGCTTGATTTGAATTTAATTGCACTTATTCTGTAGATTTTTTTGGTATATGCTTAGGTTATTAATTTGACATTTTCTTTTCTTCTCATGTAAGCATTTAGTGCTATGAAATTTTCTGTGAGCTCTGCCTTAGCCGTGATATATAGTAATTTTGATATAGAGAAATTTCATTTTCATTCAAATTAATGCATTTTATAATATTGCTGTGTTTTCCTCTTATTATGTACAAGTATGTTGTTTAGTTTCTAAAAACTACATATTAACTTTCTGTTATCCATCCTAGTTTGAGTACTTTGTGGTAAAAGAACATACTGTATATGATTCCTATTCTTCTAAAATGGTTGAGGTTTGTTTAATGGAAAAAAGCATGGTATACCTATCTTTTCATTCTCCCTTTTTTTTTTTTTTTTGGCCATACGCATCACATGTGGAAGTTCCCAGGCCAGGAATCCAACCTGCATCACAGCAGCTATCAGAACTACTGCAGTGACAACACTGGATCCTTAATTGGCTGAGCCACAAGAGAAGTGCGGTACTTTATATCTGGATATAGGTCCCATGGGTATGGAAAAGAATATTTATTCTTCTGTTGTTGGATAGAGTGCTGCATAAATGTTAAGTAGATCCTACTGGTTGATGATGATTTCTTCTATATTCCTGCATATTTTCTGTTCAGTTGTTTTGTGGATTGTTGCTAGATGTTTTGTCAGGGTTAGAAGGTTCCTGAAGCTCTGATGATATTTTTTCAGTCTATTTTCTTTTTTACTTAGATAGGGCAGTTACTATCGTACTATCTTCATGTTTGATGGTTTGTTTCCTCTGTTCTCTTTACTCTGCATTTGAGTGCACGCATTGCGATTTTTATTTTGGCTGCTGTAGTTTTTATTTATGAAACTCTTTTTGGTTCTCCTGGATAATATCTTTTTGTTTTTGATGTCTTTGCTGAGACTTTCTGTCTTTTCATTTTGCTTCAAGTATGTTTATAATTACCCAATGAAGCATTTAATGATGGCTTCTTGAAAATCATTGTCAGATACTTTTAACATCTCTGTTATCTCAGTGTTGATTTTTATTGTCTTTTTCATTTAAGTTGAGATTTTCATGATTCTTGCTATGAAAAGTGATTTTTTAAAAACCTAGGTAATTTGTGTATTATGCCTTGAGACTCTGAGTCTTATTTAAACCATCTCTTTTAGCTGGCTTCCTCTGGTACCACTCTGGTAACATAAGAGGACAATGCGTTGTTACTGTCATGTAGTAGAAGAAGTACTAGTTCCTCACTAACCCTCCTTTGACAACCTAGAGAAGAAGGAGACTTCTCATTACTGCTGGACAGGTGTGGAAGTCTTCACTATCTATGTGGCCTACACTGACATCACTTGAGAGGTGCAGTATGTGTGGCATTTTTACCTCTGGGCGGCAGTGAAAATCTTGACTCCCAACTAGGCCACATCTGACAGCACCACAGGTGGGAGTGAGAAAAGCACTTCATTACTCTTTGGCGGGGTTTAAGTCTAGGTTCTTCACCGTCTCCACTGACACGTTGAGGAGAGATTGCCATAACCCACTGGGGATAAACATCCTTCTGTGACACCACCGTGTTGCAAGGTTTGGACCACTTCAGTATAGTCTGGCAAGGATGGAGGTTAGACTGCTCACAAGTCTTACTGGCATGGGTTAAAGTGGGACCATAGTTGTTTTTTCTTTTCATTTTTTTTTTTTTTCTGCTTGACTGCAGATGAGAGACATTTTCTTTGTTTTTTGTATTGGCAAGCTGTCCCTTTTCACATCCTTTGGCTAGAGACAGTAAGTTTTTGTTGAAACTCTTATTTCAATAAAGAACAAACCCTTTGTTCTTTTGAAGTTTCAGAGCTGTAGTTTTTACAGTTCCAAGTCTGAGATATATAGGATAAAATGAAAACCAAAGAATTCACCAGCATTTACTTCCTTGAGTTCCAAGTTTACTAACCCATCTACTTTCTTATCTCCATCTTTCAAAATCTTTGTATGTTTGTTATATATATAATTGACAGAAACTTTAAGTTGCACTTACCGGGACAAATAGGGAAAAGTCCATCTATTCATCATTTTGGAAATAGAAGTACTTGTAATTTTATACTGCAGTTTACCGAATAACAGTAGGTATTTATGTAACATTTCATTTTACAAAATGAAATTTCTCCATGAAACTAGACATCATGCTTCAGGTAAAAGGTACAATTACATTCTCTAAAATGTTTTATCTTTATATTTCATAGGATTTTTTTCTTCTGGTAATTGTAATCAATTAGCGTTTTTGGATAAAGTTTATTTTACATGCATGTGCAACATCTCCCAGAAGCTCCTTGAGGAACAAAATCAGGTGTTACTTACCCTTAGGGTACTTGGTTCAGTGCCTTACACAAGAAAGGCACTTGTATATTTTTCTGAAAAAATGAGTCATTTGCACTTGCTGACACTTAATCACAATGTGTAAAATGTTGGAATTTTTTATAATATTTATGAAAAGGACAAGTTATAAAGATTGTAGTTACAGGGAGGTTCTAATTACAATCCGTTGTGGCTCAGTGGTAACAATCCTGACTAGTATCCATGAGGATAGGGGTTCAATCCCTGGCGTAGTTCACTGGGTTAAGGATCCAGTGTTTCTGTGGCTGTGGTGTAGGCTGGCAGCTGTATCAGCCATAAAAGCAAAAAAAAAAAAAAAAAAGAAGAAGAAAAAAGACAACCAGAGATTGTAGTTAGGTATTTGCAAAATCATTAGGCATTCTTAGAAATAGTACTAATATTTTGGAGCTATATTTGCTAAAAATAAGCATTTCTCTTTTTCTCTGTTCCTCATTTAGGTAACTAGACTTTATTTTCTCTAATGCCTGAGGTACTTTGTGAATTCTAGTTTCAAAATTAATTAAATAAATACGTTTTAGTTAGTCTAAAGCCAAAATCTAATTATCAGTAATTCCTTAGAAAATTGTCAACTAAAAAGAAGCTTTTAAAAGGATGAGAATTTTATTCTGTCACATATATTTTACTGGCATCACGAAATAGTAATTTCCAAACCTTTACCATAAAAATTGAAATGAAAGTTCTTAACCATTTTTAATTCAAATGAAAGCCTTTTAATTCTAAAATTATATGTTCAAATAAGTTAATATGCATTTTTTACTACAGAAGTATTGAAATTCACTTAACGTTTCAACAAGATATTATGTCTCTCTACTTCTCAATTTTCTCCTCTTTAAAGTTGAAATAATAATACCTGCTCCTTTTTACACAATGGCAACATGGCAAACAGAAACTCATGCAAAAGTAATTTATAAATTATTGAATTCTACACTGCCCACCTCTCCAGGTAGTTACATGAACTTAAGAGAGTGAAAGTGCTTAGAACAGGTCAAAATCATGGTGTGTTATTACCTCTGAAGGGCGATATATTTTAGATTAATAACATGGTGGCAGATATAATGCCAGAATACGGTACCAGAATCACTGAACTCTTGAGCATTTAAGTCCATCGTATAACATATATTGTGTGAACACAGGAGCCATTTGTGGATAGTTGAAAATAAGTTCTGTGGAAGGTATACACACACAAACACACCGATGCACACATCACACATACACAAACTCACAGTTGGAGTAAGGATATTAAATTACTCCAAAGAAATTCAAGCCAAAAATCAATTAAGTCTTGATGTGATTTACCAGAAATTTAACCTAAGTCCAGGTCTCATTTTCAGTGAGTCCACAGGAGGTGACCATGCTTTCTCTTAAATATTGAAAACTGTCCATTCCAGTTGGAAATAGCCATGTAAATGTCCATCCACACTCACTGTCTAACTTGACCTCTTCCCTGGAACTCTTACCCTTAGGACTCTCCAAGAGTTCATGTGTGTATCTGCAGGACTTTTCATGATTCACTTCAGTGCCTGTCTAGTTTTCCTTCCCTCTTCCTTCCTTCCTTCCTTCCTTCCACATTCTCAGCACTTATTCGAGTCATTTTATGTAATAAACACTCAGTATAACTTTGTTGAATAGATGAAATGGTTTACTTTTTATTGAAGTATAGTTGCCTTATCATGTTATATTAGTTCAAGGTATACAACATAGTGATTCAGTATTTTTATAGGTTATACTCCATTTAAAGTTATTACAAAATAATGGGCTAGTTTATCATGCAGTATACAATATATCCTTGTTGCTTATTTATTTTATAAACAGTAATTTGTATCTCTTAATCCTATACAGCTTGAACTATTCTGATGCCTATTCTTTCTTACCTCTTTCTGAAGACAAAGGATGAGAATTTGGATTCTGTTTTGGTTAGCATTAAACTTGCCTTGGTCTTGTTGATGGAAGGCATGAAAACAAGCTAAATTTCCCAATCTGATTTTTGTTTTACTTATGGCCTCCACATTTCTCAGCTTCAGCAGGCCTGTCTATAAACTGGCTCTACTAGACCACCACAGTATGCCTTGACATTGGAAATATTATCTGGTATCCTTTCCTGACTTCTCACTAAATAATTTGTATTAATCTTTTATCCATTTGCACAGTGCCTCTGCATAGAACTCTTACTGACACCTCAGAGAGAGCTCAGTGACACTCCTGTGAGTTCTTACAGCATAATTCACTTATCCCTTCATAGAATGCATCCCTGTCCATGTAATAACAGAGGTACTATATGTCCTTCCCTCTACATTTCTTTTTCCTCAGGGAAGGAACCATGCTCTCAGGAACTCATTACATGGTATCATACATGAATGCACAAGTAGACTCATTGTACTGAAGTTTAATTTATAACAGGTCCTGTGCTGGACTCTTAAAATTTTATCTTGGTTAATTTCTGCTTTTAAAGTCAAGAGAATTGAGATTCAGAGAAAGACACTAACCTGCTCAAGATTAGTAACATAGCAGCACTGTCTGAATTTGAACTGGGGTCTGAGTTTAAAGCCTAGTCTGCATAGTAATATCACATTGTATTCGTAGAGACAGGTAAATTTGTGTTTGTTTTGTTTTTGCTTTTTTTTCTGTTAAGACATTGGCATTGGAAATTCCTAGCGCATTGAGAAGGTATCATTAATCTCTGATTTGATTTTTTTCCCATTGAACAGTTCATCCATATGAATCCTATCAACAGATACTCCATGGTGGATATATCAATCAAATTCAGATGTTCCTGAAGTTTTAAATTCTCCAAGTCACTAGTTAAAAAGCCTCATATTCTTAATAGTGAAAGTTTTGCGATTCTATTTTTACTTTCTTTTGGTCTTTTTTAAATGTTTCATTTAATGAAATATTTTTTCATTAAATGTTTTGATATTTCAAACATTTTATGATCTCCATTATTCTTACAAATGGGTCACAGATAAAGTTCTGTGATGTCTGCTTTCCCTTTGTCTTCACAAAACATTGTCTATCTGTACAGTTCTACTCCTTAGCTTGACTTAATTGTCCTTAAAAATGAGAAAGATAAATGAAAATGGTATATTTCTTGTAATCTTCTTTCTAATTTTCTCTTTTCTTTCTTTATATATCTCTTTGTCAAAACTTCCTAATGTGTCTTCCCACACATTAGGAAGGTAGACTTGTAGGTTGGTAAATATCAGGGACTTATCTTAAGGGACCACTCAGTTCTCAGCTTAACTCCTATAGCACTTACCCATAAGGTAATGTTATTTTATCTTTCCAAGGCTCAGTTTACTAATCTGGTAATTAAAAAAAAAAAAAAAACCTAGAAAGATAATAATGCCCACCCATGCAAGTAAGCAATTTATCATTTTCCATTCTTTCCAGTAGTGTTGAGGAAGGAATGTCGAGACTCCACTCTAGTTTTGCTAAGAGTGAGACATAAGCAGGGATTTACTGTATCAAAAAACAAACAAACAGGAGTTCCCTTCGTGGCTCAGTGGTTAACGAATCCGACTAAGAACCATGAGGTTGCGGCTTCGATCCCTGGCCTTGCCCAGTGGGTTAAGGACCCGGCATTGCCGTGAGCTGTGGTGAAGGTTGCAGACGCGGCTCGGATCCCGCATTGCTGTGGCTGTGGCTGTGGCCAAGGCCGGCAGCTACAGCTCCTGTTAGACCCCTAGCCTGGGAACCTCGATATGCCACGGGTGTGGCTCTACATAAAAGGCAAAAAGACAAAACAAACAAACAACCAAAAAACACAAGACAGTTATTTTCTTAGTTCAGAATCCCATCCTGTTCTCATTATAGGCTAGAAACACAAAAACTCAAGGGAAAAATATAGTAAAAACTTAAAACGGGATATATAACTCTAACTAAGCAATAGTGGATAAAATAATGAAATCAGGGTTACTCAAGAAAGAGTTTTGTCATTATTTTGACCACTAACATAAAAATGAGTTCTTTTCTAGACTTTCTTTTTGACATTTGTTTTGGTATGACAGATTAATATAGAAACACAGAAGGGAAACTGGCAGTCTTTAGTCAAAGAAGCACTTTGTATGATCTCATTAGAAGATATATTCCATGTGAAATAGAAATGTATCTCTTTGGTAATGGCTATATTCCTATCAAACAGTATGCTGCCCAACACTTTAGCACTTATTAGGTGCTAAATAATTAGTTGTTAAATATTTGTTGTCTTACATTTATCAATGTGATATTGCCTCTCTTTCACACTTAGGATGAAACGTATTTGTCTAATATTAGCTGCTGACATTTTATGAATATTTATGGTTCATATAGTAAGTTTTCATTCATTATTTGTTTCATCTTATAAGTACCTTTTAAATATATTTAATTTTAAAAATACAGACAGGCCAAACATTATTTCTAATTTAAGGAGAGGAAAACTGGAGTTCCCACTGTGGCACAGTGGGTTAAGAATCCGACTCCAGCATGGTTCAATCCCTGGCCCTGCACAGTGGGGTAAAAGGATCCAGTGTTGCCACAGCTGCGATGTAGGTAGCAGATGAAGCTTGGTTTCAGTCTCTGGCTCAGGAACTTCCATATGCCACAGGTACAGGCCATAAAAAAGTAGAGAGGAAAACTGATAACGAGATAACTGAAATGAGCTTTCTGGATATACTCAAGTAGTATAAAGCCAGTACTGATCTTAATGCCAGCATCATAGATGTTATTGTCTAGTCAGTATTCATTCATTGAGGTATTAATCTATTTATTAACCAATGGTAATATTCACTTGAGTACCTAGTGTGTTCTTGGTCCTGGGGATAAGAGTAATAATAATCTCCCTACTTCAAAAACTCATATCTCAGAAGCAGAGACAGAAATAAACCAATGATGACAATGTAATGAAATAAAACTCCTAATTAAGGATAGTGAGTAGAAGATATTTTTCATGTCATTTTTTTCAAGATCCTATTGAAGTAGAAGGTAAGAGAATGAAACATGTGTAAAATCATAATTTCACAGACTGTCTCTGCTGAAGGGTAGGAGAGAAAAGAGGTCATGGTATTTTATTACAGGTATGAATCATATAAGTCTACATCATAGAGATGACAGTGCATAGTTACAAAAAAAAGGTGTGGACTTTGGATTAGAAACAGCAGACCTCTCTCAATCTGATTATATTATGATTAGCTGAGTAGTCATGGGTGGTTTACTTTTCTTCTCTGAGCCCCAGATGTAATAATGTACTTTTTATATAATGTCCAGTATAATGTCAAAAAACAATATTATTATTGTTGTAGTTGTTAATCTGTATTTAGGAATGGGAGTGATATAAATAGGCTAATAGGTTTTTATAAAATGAAGATATCAAGGGATATTAGAAGAGGAATAGGGTCAATAAGGGAAGGGAGTGAGAGAGAAGAATCAATGAATACTCAAATTAATCCAAATTAATCCTCTGTTTGCTGAAGTGTAGGGGGAAGTTCTTAGAGAAAAGACTCTTGTGTGTGTGTGTGTGTGTGTGTGTGTGTGTGTGTGTGTACACATAATGCTAAGAAATAAATAACTTGTAGTTACCCACAGAAATTCAAATTTTCTAACTGAGGACCAGAGCCCTCAATTAAAGGAGGGAAATAACCAAACCCACGTATGGTAGTGATGAAGTGGTATATGGGAGAAGATTAGCTGGGTAGCATGAGAATTGAACCATATAGATGTATATGAGGTTGGAGGAGTAGTGAGCAGGAAGCAGTGATATTATCTTGGAGAATGGCCTTAGGGTATATGGGGAGTGGGAACATGAGTAGTTAAGAGCCAGAGCTTGGGGATTCAAAGGTTGGTACATTCTAGCTTTTTTTGAATGCTTTACTTAGGGTCTTTCAACTTATAAAGTGCTAGCCTGCTGTGGTTATTGTCTTTATAAGTAAAGTTTTGTCTTTGAAATGCTGAGTAAAGGAGTGGGTAGTGGTGATTCCTTAATAAATGGTAGCTTATCTCCATTATCCTCCTCCACTGAGAAAAGCTAGAAATGAGAGTGGTCCTGTAGGAGAATATGGTTTTAGCTATGATGAGGAATTTAAGTGAAGAGCCTGTATTCTCTAAATTGTGCCATCCTATCCTCTTCAGAGAGATTCAGAAACATTCATTGCAGCATGTTCCAGCGATCATAAGGCTTTAAAGCACTGACATATAAGCAGGGGAAAACAAATTAAACTACTTCTCCACTGTGAAGTCTTAAAACACATTCCCAAGTGAAATTGCACAATGACTTATGATTGCATTTTTCCCTTTTAGACATTCCGTCAATAGTTCCTATTGCCTTCTCTCCCCAGTAGACTTTCATCAATGAGAAGGTAACCTTTCAACCAGTTTATATGCATGAGGTGGGAGACCACAATCAATGAATCACAGGACTTTGTAAATGACACAGCCGGTTTGATAATCTCCATCTAACCTTTACTGAACTTTAGCCAATTATTTTTACAGAAAAGACTATTGTGAACCAACCCTAAAGCTAACACAATGATGAAGACTGCTCAGTATCAAAATGAATATTAAATGCAATAGAGAGAAAATGGCGTCTTATCCCTGAACTCTAATCAGCATTAATTAATTGGTATCATGAAGCTGAGTATCTCCTTCACTTCATCCTGATTTTGATTCAAAATCTGAGAATTGTATAACAACATCCCACAGGATGTGCCATGCTATTTCATGTGTCACATGGAATGACATGTTCTGGGTTTCTTTATGTTAGAGATCTGCCAACTCCAGTCCACAGGCCAAATCTGGCCTGCTGCTTATTGAGCATTTCTGATATTGAGCTGTACTTATACAATCACATTCGTTTGTGTTCATATTCTCTCTGGCTAATGTCATCCTCGGTTTAATAGTTGTGTCAGAGATCAAATACTTCCCAAAACGTAAAATATTTACTATCCGGTCCTTACAAAAAATGATTTTCAGTTCCCTGTGTATGTAATAAGGAAACTTTAAGGGTTAGGAAGATATTCTAATTTTTTCTACTTTATTAAGGCAAGAATTTGTTTACACATTCTCATAAGTGATATATTATTCTCTACCTCATGGTTATTTAAGTAACAAATCCTGTGTTCTACAACTTATGCCAGTGAGAGTTGTATTTTACCTCAACACTAAAAGTTCACTTTGTAAGAAAACAAAATTCCATCTTTTTTAGGTTAGATACAGTCTGTCATCATTATTATTACTTTTTTGGGGGGAAGGAATTTCCCAAAGCACACTTGAATCACACAAGCCTAAATAAAGTAGATTTTGAGATGGTTTTCGTCTTTCTGTTATTTAACATAAAGGGAAAAAATATATTAACTTTTGGTTCAGTGGGAAGGCAAAAGTAAACCAGCCTGTTTAAAACTCTTTTAATAAAGATATGAGCACATAAATAGTAGATATAAGTTCCATAGTACAGGAAACTATACAAAATGTTATTCTCTGAGAATTAAAATTTTAAAATCAATATTTAACATTTCAGAGCAAACATAGGAAAAAGCATGCTAAATAGCTACTAGGCCAGCAAGATCTGACCATTGTCAAATAACTGACTGTCAGAAAAATATGCCCATAGATAAAAAGGAGGTATTCCAGCCTCATAAAGAAGACTTCTTGACTGCCAGAGGTGACAGTATTCATTCTGGCAGTGTCATGCAGGATACCAGCCTGCCTCCTCAGGGTTCCCAATATATCTCTTATAGCAGATAACTAGTGTTCTAGTTCATATACTTAAAGAGTTAGCGTCACAGAAAGATAGCCTCACAGTGTAAAGCCACATGTCATGCCTCTTGCATGAGAGAAAAGAGATGTTTCTTGTCAATAT
Organism: Catagonus wagneri; assembly: GCA_004024745.2. NCBI lineage: Eukaryota > Metazoa > Chordata > Mammalia > Artiodactyla > Tayassuidae > Catagonus > Catagonus wagneri. The sequence continues at coordinate 23,309,817 of PVHT021183666.1, read as the reverse complement.
ACAGAGCATACTGTATGGCTTATTATTCTTTAAGTGTAATTCAGGAGACAACAGCCCCTCTACCCAATGTGTGTGTGTGTATTTGAGTTGTGTTAATTATTATTATATATTCTAAATAGGCTAAATACAATCAAAGCTGGAAAAACAAATTTGACTGTGAAATATTTTCCATCTGAAGGATTTTCAGTCTTTGGCACTAGTTGAGCTGGTGACAGTTCATCCATGTTGAAGAAATTATAAAGTAAGTTTTACTCTGAAATAAGAGTCTGGGATAGTTGACACACTTTTTATATTTGCACGCTTTTAAATTTTGGAGCAAAGATGATTCTTGTAAAATTACCCCCGCCAGCCCCAACCCTACCCACCTGGAAAATATACCTTGTCTATTCTTGTAGCTTTTGTTTATCCTTAAGAAACATGATGGTCTTAAGTCATTTATGCTTTGCTGTACTTTTCAAAGCACTGTAGGAGCTTTTTCAGTAATGAACCATGAATTTCCATAGAAATTAAAATGAGAATTGGTTTCTTCCCTATTATTTTCTGGAGCTGCACTAATATGTTTAAGACTAACTGGAGGGAGTTCCCGTCATAGCTCAGTGGTTAACGAATCCAACTAGGAACCATGAGGTTGCGGGTTCGATCCCTAGCCTTGCTCAGTGAGTTAAGGATCTGGTGTTGCCATGAGCTGTGGTGTAGATTGCAGATGCAGCTCGGATCCCATGTTGCTGTGGCTGTGGCATAGGCCAGCGGCTACAGCTCTTGTTAGACCCCTAACCTGGGAACCTCCATATGCCACGAGTGCGGCCCTAGAAAAGCACACAAAAAAAAGACTAACTGGAATCATGCCCCTTGAAGTACTTCTTTTCTTTCCTCAAGATAGGTAGAACAAGTCCTGGTATATTTATTATAAATAATAGTATTTATTATAATTTTCAATTTTGTATACCAAGTCAAATTTATTAAATATAAATAGTTATATAAATTGTATTAAATATAATTATAATCCATGCTTATTGTAAAAGAACTTATTACTTTGTAAAAAAGTAATTACCTTATGCTGATCTGGTCTTGCATGGAGAAAATAAAGACAAGGGAATAGATGTGGGATTAACATATATACGTTTGTGTATACATATACACATATATATATACACACAAACACACCATACAAAGCAATATGCTAAATAAAGGAGTTCACACAAGAGATCATATATACTATGATTAATATATAATACATTGTACATTACATGTTAACAAAGTGATCTGCTAAATTCTGCAAAACTTCCTGTAACAAATTTATCTTCTCAGGTGAGGATAAAAAAATTAGTGTAGGAAAGAAGACCTGTGAATAAAATGCACCAATCACTAAAACTCACCCTACTAGCAGACAGCCTGCTACTGCTGCCACCTGTTTCTGGCACTGGATGTGATCTGAAATGGGAATGTGATAGAGATAGGCTTTTGTTGGTTATTATAGAAGTGAAGCATTTATAGGTCTTGGTATTTTACATTAGTTTTAAGAATAAGTGCCTTTTTGATGTATGTCTGCAGGAATCTCAAATAGCAATCACAGAATTATCCTTGTGTGAATCCTTATTCTCTACCAGTCAAAATCCCTGTCCACTCATCAGAGCTATTCTGATATCATTTCCAGCAAGCAAGTCCATATATCAAAAACAGATGTACTCCAGTATATCACAAATCCTACCTAACATATGTGGGGAAGGTAGGCAGTTACAAAGCACTTATCTTAAAAAAGGAGACAAACTTTTCAACATATAAGAACATTCAAAATCTCTCACAGAACATAAACCAAAGAAATACTCAGATCATTTACCTTTCAGGCATCGTGGTCTTATTAGAACTCATCTAATCTGGTTTGAGAGAATAGAGTTTAAATTCCTGCAACAAAGTGGTATGTTTAAAAACAGTATAGGCTACAACCAGTAGATATTAAAGGGGTAAAAGATTACTGAGCTATTATTTGGAAAGGAAAGCTGGAACCTAGAAAATCAGCAGAATCCAGAAAGGAAATCTGAGGAAACAGAAGTAAAACATTATGGTGCTTTGGTATGAATTGCCTTTTTCAGCCTTAATGACTGTCTTGTCTCCTTGACACTAGCCACATGTAAAATTACCTTTATGTGTATGTGGCCTTTTTGGAGATTTGTTTGTACTCACCTTGTGCTTCAAAGTCATTCAGGAGCAGAGGACATATAAAAACATTCCATCTGAAAACAATAAAATAGAATTTCTACAGTGTTTTCAAACATTTAAAAATAAAACTATAGACACTTAGGTCACCTCAAACCAAACCCAAATATATTAAGGTTGGCCTACGTTGTCAGTTTTTTGTTAGCAAAGGATACACAAGATATTGCATTCAAAAATTTAAAAAATAACTTTCTGAAAGATCAACCTTCCATTTCAACTATATAATCACCCCATTAAAAGTATCAATCAATCAGAATCTAAAAAGTGTAAGGTAATTGAGAGGAAAATAGTGGAAAAAATTATGTACTTATACATTTTTCTAAGTTGTATTTTAGTACATCTTATCATTACACAGAAGTCCTTATGGATATAAATTGAAATGTTCATGTAAGAGATACAACTCATATAAAAATATATTTTTTAAAAATCGAGTTACTTTTGTCAAGTTTTATGTAGAAAAATTTATAAATTTTGACCTGTTTCATATATTTAATCATCACATGTTTTCTACGTCAAAATGAGTTAATAAACCTCCCAAAATGTGGCCACTAGTATTTATACAATTATGGGGAATGATATGGATTTTATATATTCTCATTAAATGAACCATTAACCTTTCCGTACATGACTGTGAAATAATTATAATAACTTTTGACATCTTTTCGATTTTGAGAAAGAGCATGAATACATATTTTTAACTGGTCTATTACAAAAACAAAGTCTAAACTAGTTTAATTATTAAATGGAAGAAGTTAAGAGCACACCCTCTGGAGACAGGAGACCTGAGTTTATATAGCAAAGCTAAAAACTTACTAGAAGTTGTATTTTTTTTCATTTTTTAAAGTTTTGTGGAAGTATAATTGATTTATAATGTTGTGTCATTTTCTGCTATACAGAAAAGTGACCCAGCCAAGCATATATGTACGTTCCCTTTCTTATATTATCTTCCATCATGGTCTACCCCAAGAGACTGGATATAGTTCCCTGTACTATACAGTAGGATCTCATTTCTTATGTGTTCTAAATGTAATTGTTTGCATCTGCTAACCCCAAACTCCCCATGCATCCCACTCTTGCCCCCTCCTCCTTGACGCCCACAAAAATATTCTTTATGTCTGTAAATCTGTTCATGTTTTTTAGATAGGTTTATTTATGCCATATTTTAGATTCCACATATAAATAATGTGTTATTTATCTTTCTCTTTCTGACTTACTACAAGTATATTCTTGAGCAAATTACTTCTCTGTGCTTCAGATTACATGTACATTTTTTTTAAGAATTATATGTTAGTTAAGACTTAGAGCAGTCTAAGAAAATAAAGCCAAAATGGATAAAATAAAACATAAGAACAGAGTAACTAGAATTCTCATTGTGGCTCAGAGGGTTAAGAACCCGACATAGTCACCGTGAAGATGTGAGTTCGACCCCTGGCCTTCCTCTGTGGATTATGGATCCAGCATTGCCACAAGCTATAGCATAGGTCGCAGATGCATCGGGGATCTGCTCTTGCTGTGGCTGTGGCACAGGCCAGCAGCTGGAGCTCTGGTTTGACCCCTAGTATGGAAACTTTCATAAGCTGCAGGTGCAGCCATAAAAAGGAAAAAAAAAAAAAATATATATATATATATGTATATTAAAATATGGTACGGAGATTCTGTTCATTTATTTGCATTACCTGCCTCCTTGACCCCTGTAGGCAGTTGAGTTGTGAGCGAAAAATAGTAGGGGGCTACAATTGAAGATGTAATTGACCTTTCCTCCCATTTCTTTTATTTTTTAAACAAAACATCAAATTAAACAGTTGCTTTACTTTTTGTTTCTTTGTTGTTAAGATAGTTTGAATCTAGCAAAGATGAATGATAGGTACTAGAGATTAGATGCACACCCTTGTAACTCAGTCCTCAACAAATCAGTCTTTCATTTGATCTCTGTTATTCACCATAGTATTTTTAAACAGGACATAGAGTTATCCTTGTTACTTCAAAATTATTATCAAAACAAAAGGGAAATAATAATTCTAGCAATTTGACATTTTATTAGTGGGAGTACAAATAATGACACTGTGTACTTTATTAAAAAGTGCTACCAAAAATCAAATGCAAACACTTGCTTTTATTTTGCAATTGCATAGCATGATACAAAACACTTTTGTTTTGCATATATATTTCATATACAAGATCAGATCATATCATATCAGAAATGGTATCTTTGCACTTAGAAGCCATAATGTATACATTTCAATCTGTAGTGAAAAATAATTATTCACTAAACTAGACAAAGTATGTCATATTTAATATATTTGTTTACAAAGTATTCTTTTTTTCTTAAGTTATCAATTTAAATTAAATAAAGCTAATGCTAATTTGGTTAAAGATGTCAGAATCTAGGCATTTCTGTCTCAATGTCTTCTATAACACAATAGAAAAGAAACTAAAAGAATACAAAAGAAGAAAATTTATCTTTAGTGAAACTGAGAGAAAAGAGAGGCTGTCAGATGCTTTAAAACATGGAACAAATCAACACAGGGTGCTAAGGAGGACATTTGAGGCACACAACAGCACTGACTAAAAGTGGACCTCAGCACCCTGAGGGACCCCACAGCAATACTTTACCTGAAATATGAGGCAGGTGTTGCAGGACTACCTGGATACTTGGTGACATTGCAGAGTGATAGGAAAAGTGGGACTGAGAAGAAAATGAATGATGGAGACATGCCATCCTTACCAAGAACATGTCGCTAATGTGGCAGGATGAAGGAGACACTGGGTGGCAGTCTACTCTGGAGCTTCTGATTACTGTCAGCTGAAAAGAAATAAATTGATTCCAATTTTCTACTCCCAAAATAAATAAATAACCTGAGATAAGTGAGATTGCTCTGGAAACTAGAAAGAATTTCTTAATTTGTCTAATGGGACTACAGACTGTGGTGGAACACTGTATATCATCTTCCTAACTGATGACGTGGTGTTGTTCTGACTAAGCATCAACCTGTCAAATTATAGATCCTTCCAGCCACAGTTCAATCCTCAGTTCTATATTGTTAATACTTTCTAGGAAATATCTGGACTGGTAAGAACGCTCTCTATTCAAAAACACTAAGTAATAATTGGAAATAACCAGCATGGACTCTCAGTAGAGATAAGGCATAGATAGCACAGTATACTTGTGGTACAGGGGTTTAGTATGTATTCTGAACCTACACTGCCTGGCTCGAATGCTAGAACTATGCCTTTTAAATTCAGTCTTTTCTCTGCAACTGTTCCCATGAATAAAATAGGGGCATATCATAATTCTTATCACTGTAAGAGTACATGCTGTGCTAAACATGTCAATTATTTGGGAAAAAAACTTAGAAGATTCACAGAAATAAAAGCACACTATCTCCTCTTAGTTAGACACAACCAACATTCTAGTCTAGCCCATAATCATCGTTTGATGGACTATTTTAAAAGTCACTTAAAAGTTCTTCCTGTCCCACTCTTACCAGGCCATTCAGAGATTAGTGCACTCTCTTGCTCCTTGCTCTCTGACACACACACACACACACACACACACAACCAGAGATGTAACAAAACTTAGAAAATAAAAAAAAACCTTAAAAACAAAATACATTGTATGATGTAAGATGAAAGAACTTACATAATACATAGGACTACACACACTTATAATTTTAATAAATGGAAATACGGTAAGTCCATTTTTATTACAAAACAGAGATATTAAGCACCTTTAGGAAAATTTGAGTCAGAAAGGTAGAAAGTTGAAATAATTAATGACTAGAAAAAAGAATCTAATATCAGAAGTCTGATTAAAATTATAAAATCTCTTGGTGTGAAAACCCATAAACAAAAAGTGTAGAGAATAAATGGAGAGTAAAAACATGAAAGTACTATGAAGCCATCCTATATTTAATTAGCCAGTGACAAAACAAAATTGTATGTATGAAAACAGTATTTTTCAAAACAGTGCTCTAATATGTAGTGTATTAACTTACTAACTTGAAGTCTTATGATACTTTGCTTAAATTTGTCAATAAAATATGTATAAAACCAACATAAATTCCCCAAAGTACAGGTTGTACATATTAAACTTCTTTCATCTACAAAAAGTGGAATTAAAAATTAATAACATAGAAGTTCCCATAGTGGCTCAGCAGAAAACAAATCTGACTAGTGTCTGTGAGGATGCAGGTTCAATCCCTGGCTTCACTCAGGTGGTTAAGGATCTGGTGTTGCCATGAGCTGTGGTGTAGGTCGCAGACACAGCTTATATGTGGCATGGCTATGGCTGTGGTGTAGGCCAGTGGCTGTAGTTCAGATTCAACCCCTAGCCTGGGAACCTCCATATGCCCTGGGTGTGGCCCTAAAAAGACAATAATAATAACAATAACAGTAATAATATAATAATAATAATAATAATAATATAAATAGTCTTAAAAATCAAACAAAATTCCAAATTCTCGGATATTTTATAGAAGAAAATTTTCTAAAAGATTACTGGGAAGAAAGTTGCTTGACAAAACCATTCAAGCTAAAATTGCAAAGCAGCAAAAATAAAAATGAAAATTTAAATGTACAGAATTTAATATAGGCTGAAGCAGGTCTTTCATAGTGTTTTTTTAAAAAAGTATTACATAAGATAGATAAACAAATTAAGGACTTTGTTCAGTAATTAGGACAATGGGAAGTAACTAATTCAGGCAAACAAAATATGATAATTGAAATGGAAATCAATAAGCTGTAAAGCTGAAACAGTTAGAAATATTAAGGAATATAAGAACTTGTTTTAAAGTTAAAATTAATAGATCCAACAATAACCTAGTAAGGAAAAAAAAATCTCCGTACAAAAATAAGGAATAAAAATGGACAATTGCAGATACCCAATTAAATACATATTTACAAATTAAAGAGAATTCTTTATGCAGAATTTATTTTCCTGAAAAAAAATTCCCTTTAAGAAAATAAAAAAAATAATAGAGGATTTAAAAAAATATAACCAGACAAATTACCAGTGTGAAAAATAGGAAATTTTAAAAAACTTGACAAAGAGCGACCGTCCAAAAAAAAAAAAGAGTGCTTACCTTCTCTGCACTGCTTTTGTAACTTCTTCACAAAGACAACATTTTGTCTGTAGCAGCAATTATCAAGCATGTCATTTGTTTCAATTATGTTATTTGTTTTTTAAAATGAATCTTTTTCTCTATTGGTTTTTTTAAATTTTGCCGTCTAAATTTTCACATTGCTTCTTTATCCTGATATCTTTGTGATCTGTCATATGCAATTGATTTTAACTATTTATAGCAACACTTTGTAATATAATCTTTTACTTGGGTATTTTTCAATCTTCAATTTTTCAACTATCTTCTGCATAAATTATATATTCCTTTCATTTTTGTTTTTCATTATGATTTGTTTTCCTTTCACTAGTCTGCTTTTTTTTTTTCCATTATAGCTGGTTTACAGTTTTCTGTCAGTTTTTTTTTTTTTTCATTTTGTATGTCGTTTTTGGTTTACTCTGAGTAGTTCTGGGAAGACAATCAGTTCCATTTTTTATCTGAAACCACTTTTCTTTCCTGTCTCAGTTATCATCTCAGTACTTCAATGCAAGGAGAGGAGTAATTCAATTGGAGCTCTGTGAATGCTTTATTTAAGAAAATAACTGTTTTTTTCCTAAAAGATTATGTGAAATGTCTTATTGAAAAGGTACTCTTTTGTGTTTGCTAATTATGGCTCATTGCAGTTAGGCTCCTAAACTCCAGCATATGCTAAAGGACAGGTATTGGTGTACTGTCTTTATGGATGATAACATTTCAAAGTGATGACTACCAGGTCCTTAAGAACAACTTTTCTGGGTTGTAGAAGATTTACTTCTCAAAGTAACCAGGAAAGAATTCACAATGGGAGTACAAGAGATAGGGCAATGGTGTGGCTGCTTGGGAGAGGTTACTATTTGACATAAGAGACTTTCCTCCTTAGGAGGGAAACAATGAGTAGACTTAATTGGATTAGGTTGTCAATCTAATGGAACTGATGATTTGGTTTGAACACTAAGCCTGTGTGAAATATATCTGAATAAGAAAGAGTTTAGATGATTTAAACTGTCCATAAAGACATGGAATCTATCCAAGAGATGAAGGATTTTTATTTATTTAGATAAAATTTTAGTATATGAGGTAAGTTGTGAAAAAATACAGTATCATTTATGACAATGATGTGTAAGCAATGTTAGAAAATTGTAGGAATCCAGGTCTTATTAAAGCTGTTAATGAAATATGCTTAAACAGACATGGAATATTGTATAGACAAGTATTTATAGTTACGAAGATGTCACAAATTAAATGTTAGATAATAACAAATTGCAAATTTTATTAAGATTTTGAATTGCTGGCTTTCTAAGTTTATGTCCAATAAAATGCAACATGATTTATAGAGAATTTTCTTTTTATGTTGAAGTATTTTTTCTCTTCTGAAAAAAGATGGTGGTACACATTTGTCTAATGAGACAAAAAAAATTTACTGTTTTATCCAGAGGAAATAAATCTGTTACTTAAATGTTTTTCTAATATAGCATGATTTCTCATCTTGCAGATGCTGATATTTTTAACAAAATAAATGAGCTCAACTTCAAGATTCATACTTGCAGATTTATCACCTTGCTTACAATTCATAAAAAAATTAATTTAGGAAATTGAAAAGAACATATGGTCTTAACAAGCAATTTGACTTTTAGAATTTTGGGTTAATATATTGAAAAAATAAGAAATACAGTTTATTTTTTCAGTGTCAAAGTTGGACATCTTGAAATGTTTTCACTTTATTTAAAAAGGATATACTTATCCTGAAAAAAAAGAAAAAGCTCTTTTAAGATGGAATTTTTACTAATTAAAGAAAGTCAGTAAGACACATTTAATGTTTCAACAGTAACACATAAAAAGACGTTTTAGGAGTTCCCACTGTGGCACAATGAGATTGGCAGTGTCTCTGCAGTACCAGGACATAGGCTCTATCCCTGGCCTGGCACAGTGGTTTTTAAAGGATCTGACCTTATTGCAGCTGGGAATTAGGTCACAACTGACAACTGCAGTTCAGATCTGATCCCTGGCCTGGTAACTCCATATGCCAGGGGCAGCCAAAAAAGAAAAAGAAAAAGGGGAGGGGCTTAAAAAAATTGCATATTGTTCTAATAGAAGGTAATCGTGCTATTTCTAGTTTACAAATACCGTAAGTTTTATCATTCACAATGATTTATCTTTGAAAATCAGAGTTCTCTTTACACTGAACCTCATACACATTAAAGTACAGAAATAAATGTTTACAGGATTGAATTATTATTTAGAACCAGTTTTAAAATATTGTTAAAATCTGATTGTTCTCAAATAAATTAGTCACTAGCTTTATAAACAGGCAAATGTTTTAAGATATAGAATTTTCAGTAATAAACATATGCCTTTATCTGGTATAACTGTAGTATAGTTACATTATTTTTTTCATATACAGGGATTGTCTAATTTTTGTTTTAAGTTATATACATTAATGTTTACACTTTGCACAGTAAAGCCTATGGATTTTGACAAATTTGTAGTATCGTGCATCCACAAATATAGTATCACTGTATAAAAAACCGTTTTACTACACTAAAAAAAAGTCTCCTCTGTTTCCCCTATTCATATCTTCCTTCAGTACATTGAAACTTCTCATATCCAATTTTATATGCATGTATTGTTCCACATCTAGAACTGTTTGGAAACTTCTTTTGAAGTGTGAAGGAGGAAATAAGCATTCCTCTATCCTAGTAGATTCTTGTAGCTGATCTAAGAATTAAAGTTACCTGAGACAAATTAGCAGGAAAAAAAAATCAAATTTAATTATGTATATATGGGGGTTCCATAAGAAGATGGGGCCCAGGGACAAGTTAGGCAATTGAAACTTCAATCCCATTTGAGAGGAGAAATAGTAGTTTGAGACTGTAAAGTAAAGGAAGGCAGTTTACAGGAAGATGCAAAAAGCAAATCTTTAATAAACGAATGTTTCCTGGGCCAGCACAGACAGGTCCCTTTCAGGGACACAGGGAGGACTTTTGATTAAAAAGACCATGCTAATTTTCCTATAGTTTACCCCACCTAGTTCATTTTATACTTTAGTTATCTTTGGCGATAGTTCTTCCTGAAACACGTTCTTTATCTAAATTATTTTAGGTAGTTACGGGGAGGAAGTAAAAACATCGCATCAAAAAGAATCAAATACTTAGGAATAAACCTGCCTAAAGAGACAAAAGACTTGTACTCTGAAAATTATAAGGTGCTGATGAAAGAAATCAAGGATGACTTAAACAAGTGGAAAGACATACCATGCTCTTGGATTGAAAGAGTCAATATTATCAAAATGACTATACTACCCAAGGCAATCTACACATTCAATGCAATCCCTATCAAATTACCAATGACCTTTTTCAAAGAACTAGAACAAAATAGTTTAAAGTTTGTCTGGAAACACAAAAAACCCAGAATAGCAAAAGACATCCTGAAAAA